>OW240920.1:27966388-28636237 GCA_933207985.1 Pelobates cultripes | reverse complement strand
GATACATGTCAATTATTTAGTACAGTCATCAGCTGTGCAGAGTCGCTACTAGTTCAGCCCTGTGTTACTTTGTGCATTGTCTGGTGGCATGTTTTCTCCAGAAAGAGTCCCAGTGTGTTTTAAAATTCGCCTGCCCATTGAAGTCTATGGCGGTTCGCCCGGTTCGCCGGTTCGCGAACATTTGCGGAAGTTCGCGTTCGCCGTTCGCGAACCGAAAATTTCGGGTTCGCGACATCACTAATGGAGAATTGTTTTCCAGTATTCGTGGGATGAGATAATGATCATGACATTCATACTACACTAATGGCAATAGAGTAGGTGGGAAGCAGAGCCTGTGTCTTGTATGCATGCACAGATCTCTCTGAATGTCCCTTCATGCTGTGCAGATCTTACTGACAGAGATTACAGGAATATAACGTGCAACTCCAGGAGCCTCCTGGAGCCTCTTCTATCATCAAATATATTGCATCAACACTAAGAGTTCTGAGTGCAAACAATTGTCAGTTCAAATCATTTCTACTCCCCCCCGAGACAAAAAAAACCCAGCCCTCCTCTGAGCAACATTAACAAATGTTTCATAGGTTTGTTAAGCAGAGAGAGAAATGACTGAATATTCGAGTTAAAATAAATTTATGTTTAATGCAGTGAGATTAATCATGTTTTCAGTTTTAAAACATTTGAATCTATTATGTTGAAAACTTAATAATTTCACAAATTGTACTTGTTTTAAACTATAACTACAGTAATCAAATTACATTTTTAATGAGCACTAACACAAAAAAACCTATACCCTCAAAATATGGTATTTTAGCGATATTAATGAATATTTTTGGAACCATTAATTTAGTATATTACACCTTTAGTCCGACCCTTTATGCCAGGGGCACCCTGATTGTCAGTGATTTCTTATTATCAATAAGACAAAATATTGCCTAGGAAACCTACATACAAAGGACACTCTCCTCATTTTGGCTCACTTAACAGAACTATTAACGGTTACATGCTGCTCTGTCCTGTCACGCAGTATTGTTTCCTTCAATTACTTCCTAATTAAATTTAATTGCTATGATGTGGTGCAGCAGATTGCAGGGAGGCAGGCAGTGTATGCTGATAAGAACCACTAAGGTCCATTTATAATAATTTATTGTAAATCTCCACCAATTTCCTCCATTTTCCTCCATGGAGCAAACGATATCTCTTTGCAATTAGTGATAAACCATCTTATTGTCCTGCAGTCTTCACATGAAATATGTTGGCAGAAATATATGTTTCCTATCCACTTGAAACAACTTAACTCCTTCCCATGTGGTCTACCTAGTTTATTTAAAACAATAGACAGTACTTATTCCTGAGATCTGTATCTTAAGCTACACTATGCGTATATTTTGCTATTAAAGTTATAATTAAGAGATGAAAGAGACGTAGTGAAATTTAATTAATTGGAAATACATTTTTACAGTTTATAATAAACAAACTATCAAAATGGATACAGTGGGAAGATAATCTCTCAGCAATGCAATTCCTTATTTTGTCATCAATAAATAAATACACTTTATATTCTACTTTGGATATTACTGCCAAGTGGATCACAATGTAAATATTACCTGCAGCAGATCTCATTCAGAGAATACCATCAAAATATCCTCAGATAGATGATGCTTAGAGTTGAGTGGACACTTGGATGTTTGGGTCCGGTGGGTTCGGACGAACTTTGAAAAAAAGTCTGGGTTCGGGCTCGAACTTGACCTCGAACTTGACCCCGAACTTGACCCCGAACCCCATTGAAGTCAATGGAGACCCGAACTTTTGGCCACAAAAATGCCTCTAAAAAACCTCATGGAAAGGGCTAGAGAGCTGCAAAAGGAAGTAAAATGGGGGTAAGAGTAGGACAAGTGCCCTGCAAACAAATATGGATAGGGAAATCATATAAAATACCTAAAAAATAAAAATACAGCTGAGCCATAAAATAGCACTAGATGGAATCTTTGATTTTAGCTTTGGAAGAACATAAATCAAAATCTAAAGCATGGCTGTAAGGAGGATCACCAGAATTATCCATTTGAGAGAGGGTTGGAGTGCAGGGTATTCTCTTTCATTATTCAAACTGAGCTCAACTCCTAATGCATGGAGAAAAGGCCTTCACAAGCCTCTGCTTTTGTGTACATAGTTTATACTAAGTGACCCATAGGTTGAGGAGGCGGTTACCGTGGTAGTGTAGGTGAAAGCGGCGGTGGAGGAGGATGAGGTAGCCAACACTGTTTTTTTTTTTTATAATTTTTTTTTTTAATTGTGGTAGCCCACAAAATATTGGGACATACAACAAAAGAAACATTTGCGGCCTGCGTGCCTTTCTTGCAGTCCTGATGCATGGAGAAATGCTCAACTCCTGATGCATGGAGAAAAGGCCTTCACAAGCCTCTGCTAATGTGTACCTAGTTTATACTAAGTGACCCATAGGTTGAGGAGGCAGTGACCATGGCGATGGAGGAGGAGGATGAGGTAGCCAACACTGTTTTTATATATATATATATATATATATATATTATTTTTTTTTTTGGGTAGCCCCCAAAATATTGGGACATATAAAAAAAGACAACTCTGTTCCGCAGAGTAGCTGTTGACATTATAGTTGCGCAGGCACTTTGTTGACTCTAGAGAACCTCGGGCCAATCGCACATCCCCGTGGTGGCGACTTTGCATGCGGATGTCATCCATATCAACTTTCGATGCCAGTTTCTGCGCTTACCATGGTGACCATGGGTAACGGGGAATCAAGGGTTCCATTCCGTACAGGGACCCTGAGAAACGGCTACCACATGCAAGGAAGGCAGCAGGCGCACAAATGAACCACTCCCGACGCGGGAAGGTAGTGACGACAAATAACAATACAGGACTCTTTAGAGGCACTGTAATTGTAATGAGTCCACTTGAAATCCTTTTACTCTGATCAATTGGAGGAAAGTCTGGTGCATAGCTACTGACCCGTGCGTGCTGCAGCTAAAACTTCACTATCGACTGCTGCTGCTCGCACAGTCTCATGAGGTGCTGAGCGGGAAGGCCAAAGTTTCGTTGCAGTGCCAACAGGCGAGCAGCAGCAGGGTGACAACGACAAAAGCGAGCACAGCTGCTACAGTGAATGTCACATCCTGTTCCAAGTTGTGGATCAGTCTGGTGATGGCTTCTGGTATTAAATACTCTTTTTACTGAAGCTGCATCAGGGTCCTGGTATGTGGCCGGACAAATGCTGGTGCTCAACACCGGGGGCGTGCCGTTACCCTGCACCAGACCCTGCTAATCCATTCCACACTGTGACTCCTAACTTCAACATCAGGCATACTGGGTCCTGGTCGTCCGACCGCTGCCCAGACAGTGTCTTGGTCCTGGTCACCGGACTGCCCACCTCACTGTGAAACTACAAATGGATCGTTAAATCTGGTACGAACCCGAACTTTGCAGTTCAGGTTCGCTCAAGTCTATTATGGATCCTTTGATAGCTACATGTATTATTTGGATAACTGGTAATTCTCGAGCTAATACATGCCGATGAGCACTAGGTGACGGCCGCTCCGCTTTTGCACCCTGCTCCCTCTTATGCTGTGCTTGTGCCTCTGTGAGACCAACGCCTCTTCCTCCACACTGCACACGTCACTCGCATGACCTTGATTCCATGTGGAATCTAGGACCTCATCATCCTCCACATCATCTTCCACCCACTGCTCAACTCTGCCCTCCTTGCCGGTATGCACATTGCAGAAAGCTACAGCAGTTGGCACCTGTGTTTTTCCAGCATGCAAAGTCTGCAAAGGACATATGGAAATTGTTTTAGAATTTCCTAAGGGGCAACAGTTTTCCCTATAAACTGACCTCTTAGTTTGACTTGTGAGGGTATTGCCACAGAATTACAATATTGTTGAAGTAACTCTTAGCTATTGATCACTGGTTTAAATATAGCAGCTTGTTATCTGGTAGTTTCTAGTGTAGAAAATATCAATCTGGTTTCTATCACTTAGATCTGTGTAACAAGTGTTGTAGGTGTGAAACAATATAATAAGTGACCTATGTAGTAAATTTGAATCAAAGTTACGCTTCGATTTGACTCTCAGTTATGAAGTGAACACCCCAAATATACTATTTAGCACCCAAAAAAAATGGATTTTTAAAAACTCCAATGTAAGCAGCAGATTAGCAGCAAAACAATTAGAATTTTTACAACTGCGCAGTAAGCGCACTATTTGACGCTTCTATTTGACTCTAAGATATGAAGAACAGGCCACAAAATGTACTATTTAGCAGATTAACACCCAGAAAATAAGAATGTTTACCACTGCGCAGTAAGCACACTATTAGACACTTCGATTTCACTCTCAGATATGAAGTGCACGCCCCAAAATGTACTATTTAGCAGTTTAGCACCAAAACAATTAGAATCTTTACAATTGCGCTGTAACCACAGTATTAGACACTTCTATTTGATTCTCAGATATGTAGTGCACGCCCCAAAATGTACTATTTAGAAGTTTATCACCAAAACAATTAGAATGTTTACAACTGCGCTGTAACCGCATTATTAGATGCTTCTATTTGACTCTAAGATATGAAGAGCAGGCCACAAAATGTACTATTTAGCAGACTAGCAGCAAAACAATTAGAATGTTTACAAGTGCGCTGTAAGCGCACTATTAGATGCTTCTATTTGACGCTAAGATATGAAGAGCAGGCCACAAAATTTACTATTTAGCAGATTAGCAGCAAAACAATTAGAATGTTTACAAGTGCCCTGTAAGCGCACTGTTAGACGCTTCTATTTGCCTCTCAGATATGAAGTGCACACCCCAAAATTTACTGTTTAGCAGAATTGCACCCAGAAAATAAGAATGTTTACCACTGCGCTGTAAGCACACTATTAGATGCTTCAATGTGACTCTCAGATATGAAGTGCACGCCCCAAAATGTTCTATTTAGCAGATTAGCACCCAGAAAATAATAATGTTTACCACTGTGCTGTAAGCACACTATTAGATGCTTCTATTTGACTCTCAGATATGAAGTGCACCCCACTAAAATACTATTTAGCAGTTTAGGACCCCCAAAATTTTAAGTTTTAAAACTGCAATGTGACAGCAGTATTTGACGCTTCTATTTGACTCTCAGATATGAAGCGCACCCCACTAATGTACTTTTTAGCACACAAAAAAATTTAAGTTTTAAAACTGCAATGTGACAGCAGTATTTGACGATTCTATTTGACTCTCAGATATGAAGTGCACCCACTAATGTACTACCCCACTAACGTACTATTTAGCACCAAAACAAATTTCCTTTTTAAAACTGTGATGTAACCGCGGTATCTGAAGCTTCTATTTGACTCTCAGATATGAAGTGCACCCCACCCCACTAATGTACTAGTTTGCAGAATTCTTTCCTAAGCTGTCCCTATCAGCGGCATCATCCTCTCTCTACACTAATAAGACCGCATGTGCGTGCGGCGCTACATGACTCCAACTTATATATAGAGGCTGGGTCACATGCTGCACTGGCCAATCACAGCCATGCCATTATTAGGCATGACTGTGATGGCTTCTAAGGGCACACGAATCAAAAGCTTGTTGATTGGCTGCCCTGCAGCCTTTCAAAACGCGCCATTAAATCGCTGAACACCGAACTCCAGCCCGAACATACAGTGATATGTCCGTGGTCCAAAAAACCTAATGTTCGGTACGAACCTGAACTTTACAGTTCGAGTTTGCTCAACTCTAATGATGATATCAACTCAAAACAACTTTATTTAACAGAGCAATAAAATATGTGACAAACAATATGACAATTTAAAAGTTGTCTGAACTCAAATTGTCCCAGTCAAAGGTAAAACTGCAAAACATATCTGGATACCCATCACATGGAGGATTGCATGGCCAAAGTTATTAATGTCCTCGCAAGACTTAAGGTCTATTTACTCTGTACACAAAGACATCTCATAAATGGGGAACAGGAGTTTTTTTTAGGGTGCACTTAACACTTAAAAGAATAAATATCCCCTGATAAAGTGTAATATTGGGTGATGGGCACCTAGTTCTATTTGTTTTTAAAGTGGATTGAGCTTCCTCAAGCATATAGATGAAGCAATAGACAAAAAAGGAGAATAGGTCGCACCACAATAAACTGTAACGTGATATAAACTGCAGTAATATACTTACATATAACAGACAAAGCAAGGCAATGTATAGTACATAAGTCATGATATAGAATGGACAGGAAGAGGACCAGGTGGGCTTGCAGGTGCTTGAGTTTGATGCAAATCTGAATGGATTGTTGGTCTTGAGATAGTCAAGTTTTCTCGGTGCAGGTTTGGATATGCAAACACAAAAAAAAAGATTCCAATAGTGCAGATGGCAAGTAACCCAAACAGGAAAAACTTCACAACAGGGTGATATTGCCACTCACCTATTTGAGAGCTAGGACTAGCTCAGGTATAACTGGCAATCAGTGGCGTCGATCCCCCACTGGTAGGATATGGGTGTTGTTGGTCAAAAGAGATCCTCGGTGTTGGGAAGAAATTAAATAAAATATAGTGCTCACTGTACTCACTTATAAAGTGGGTTTATATAGAAAAGTAAAGTACTCACATTAGGGTGAGCAAGAATTGTCACATCCTGTTCCTAGCTGCGGATCATTCTGGCAATGGCTTCTGGTATCCAGTACTCTTTTTGCTGTCCTTGCTTGGTTTTTCTGGTTTGTCTGGTTTTCTTTGTTGCTGGGTTTCTGGGTTCATTCTTATATTCTGTCCCTGGATTTCCCAGTCTCTTGGATTCACTTAAATATTTGTTTTATGTTGCCACACCCGTTTGTTTTCCACTTTCCTTTTGTTTCAGCCTGGACCTGCTGCAGTGTTTCAAGTCTCTGCCCTTTCTTGCAGGTAAGTGCTGTATTGTGGATTAGTATGGTTGTTTTAGCATACATTAGGCAGTGTAGGACCTGCCAGATATGGGGTACATTGGCCTTGTTGGCAAGCTTATGCAATGTATGATCATACAATGTGACTGAATCCCCATACTTTTCATATATAGTGCTTAGTTATGTTCTTGTTTTCCTAATGTTTTGTGTACATGTTCTGCTTTCTGTCCTGCTCTAGTTCCGGGTTCTCCTAGTTTTGTCTTGTTTTCATGGATGGTGCCTATCTCTAGTCTTGCCTTGTTCTCCTAGTTTTGTCTTGTTTTCATGGATGGTGCCTATCTCTAGTCTTGCCTTGTTCTCCTAGTTCCGTCTTGTTTTCATGTATGGTACCTATCTCTAGTCTTGCCTTGCTCCAGTACTGGATACATCCCTGCTGCAGAGCCTCCCTATTCAGCTCCTGGGAGGTCTGCTTAATTACCTGCTCCTAGTTCCTGGGATCCACATAAGATGAATCAGGGTTCTGGTATGTGGCTGCACAAATGCTGGTGCTCAACACCAGGGGCGTGCGGTTACCCTGCACCAGACGTGCTAATCAGCCTCCACACTGTGACTCCTACTCTGAACATCAGGCATAAATGGGTCCAGGTCCACGCACCGCCGCCTGGACAGTGTCTGGGTCCCGGGCTCCGGACCACCACCCTGACATGAATATACTGCTCACTGTGATAGCGTATGTGGTACAATAGCCATTCCATTATTTTAAAAGACTGTCCATTGACATGAGCAGCCTTTCACGACAAATTGGCATAATGTAACCCCAAAAAGAATAAACATATTACCGAACCTTAGAATGGCTGGATTTAACGTGGATATTGAGAGAATAGTCAAGGAATAACGATGAGGAATAGCCGAGTCAGGGAACTAGAAATCAGGATAAAAGAGAAAGCGAGCCGATTTAGGATATCAGAAAACTGCATAGTCCAAACATACAAGCCAAGTCAATACTTACCAAAGCACACAATCAGGAAGCAATATAGCACTGGTGGGAACAACCAGCAAACCATAATATGGCACTGAACCAAAGCAAAAGGCACTCTTTTATAGGGGAGCATCTTTTGCTTTAAATCCAAACCCCCAAAACATCAAGGGTGTGGAATAATTTTAATTATCACGGCATTGCCACTATCAAGTCATATATCAAGTCATATAAGGGGGTTTGTGTGGAGCGACCAGAGTCCGATATGCCGTGCCGACGCTAGGAGGAGTTGGCAGTTGGAGCATCTCTCTGCGGCCTGTGGGACCAAGGTAAGGTATTGTGACACAGCCACAGTTGATCATAATTTGGGAGCATTGGCTGCTTTAATTTTACCTAATTACTTAATTTTAATTGTATGATGCCCTAACAAATTCTTGCAGGAGATACTTTTTAAGACTAAAAATAATTAAATCAGCCAAGATCTACAGCTTCAACAGCTTTATCTGAATATCTTTACAAACTAATTTTGACAGCACTAAATATATACAGTTTGAAAAAAATTAGTTAATTTATTCATAAGGTATAGTAGGTAATGGTCTACAAAGGCCAAAACCCTTTACCATCAAGTTACCTTTTATGTCTGCTTTGCCAAGTTTCAAACAATAATTGGAATTGCCGTCGTTTATATTTCAGTATGCTCTAAGTGACAGAAAATGCACCTCTAATTTACTGCACCTGTGCTTGACGCCAGAGAGAATTAATCAATGCAGTTATCTAACAGGCAGACACAATTCAATCACCTACCCAGTAACACATAATAATTTGTGTACCTCATAATTTAAGCATGTATTACAAAGATGTTTTGCTCTATGATTAATAGTGAAACATTTTGCTTACAGATTACCTACAAACAAGTATTTTATTTGTTTGTTTTATTGTCTAACGTCTTCAAAAAACAGCCAGCAGAATTTTCTCTCCTACTGTGAATACCATTAGCGCTATTAAAATATTAAAAGTAATACTTAAAAATTACTATGGTGTTGGTCAACACAATTAAATGTTATTCCAAAAAGTAAATATACATCATAAAAATAGCCAAACCAGGACAGTTTATTCTATATCTTGCAGCAATGTTAGTTTTTATCTGATGAGGGGGTTCTATTACTGCACTCATACTCGGTGCATTCATTGCTTTGTGTATTATCTAACACAAGCTATTGCACTCACCACTTGGTGCTTTGCTTACATTGTTTTGTGTACACTTCACTTTGAAGTAATTCAATCTCTTTTTCACTCTAGTGAGGTTATATATTCATGGTGTTCTCGTGTGTCAGGTGCCTTAATAAACATCTTTGAGATAGATGGAAATTTTGACAGAACCAGTACCTTTAAGTTGGTGCATTTAAAGACATAACTTCTGATCTAAATTTTTGGTGTGCACTTCATCGAAATATAAATGTTGGTCTGGAGAGCTGGTATTAGATGCATGAGTGGAGTTCTTGACACTTAATAAAAAAATTAAAATATAAAAAAACAACACAAAGATGGTGGATCTAGCAATTCATTATAGGGTTTGACCATTGGATGCACTACCTGAACATCAAGGCTGCATTACTCTCTAGTTGAACACTGCTCTCCCAGTCTGGACTCTTAATCACTAGAAATAAAATTAGTTACACTGTTTTTTAAAATTATTTAAATGTTGAATAAAATATTATAGCCTAAACCAAAAAGTCACAAAATAGAAACTTTTATTTATTTTGCTTGTTGCATATTAATTCACATAAATCACTCTACAGTTTATACTTTCAACTCTTTGTACTGAGAATATATCATATTTTTCCAAAAGTGAGACTCGGTAGACTTTTTTTTTTTTAAGTTTCTGTACTAAGCTCCCATGGGGTAAGACCTTCACAGATTTTAACAGTGGGATTGCTTGAAGTATCCAGCTCCTGAAGGCTTTACGTGTTCTGATGTCCTTTGACCCATGAATTAATGCTCAATAGCTAGTCTAAGGGGGAAAAGAAGCTTTTCACATCATTCCGGTTAGTGCCAGATGCTGAACAAAGAGTACATTGGGGAATTATGTGACAATTTTAAAAATACTTGCTTATCCATGAAATGCTGTAAACTAAGATGAAGACAGTGGCAATTGTTTGCTTTTTGGTTCTGCTTCAATTTAAAGCAATCGTCTTGGTTTATAGCATTTATTTTTCTAAAATGCCACAATACTTGAACAGGAATCTTACAAAAGTTTCCGAAGATAAATGCTTTATGTAATGAAACACATATTTTAATAAACTTATTATTAGTAGTAGTATTAGTGTGTTTTTATAATTCTTGCATTATTATTATTTATTTAATATAATATTAAAAATGGTCCAGCCAATCATAATTACAATTAGATAGGCAAATTTGAATTATGATTGGCTGGACCATTTTTGGCGCCAATATTTAAATTATTTGTGTTCCTATATAACACCAATATGCCAGGTAGTATATGTTATTCCATTTGAAAAAGTATTTTTGATGAAACGCGTTATGAAAATTTTATATTGTGTATTTTTGTATTAAAAGTAAATTTGGTCATTTGTTTGTGCCAATTATCTTTTTCTACACATAACTTTTTTTTATTTATTTTTACCCTGGCTTTTTATTATTTTATTTACTTTTTAACCATTTTGGTTTTATAAACAATTGGAAGATTCCTGCACCCCAAGAAATCCTAGGTGGGGATTAATCCACTTATGCTGATATCACAGAGCAGTCCGCCTGCTCTCCATTTGTAAGTACGTTTTTATTTAATTTATACCAACATTGCTATACAGTGAGCACTATTGGTTGTTTCTTCTTCCCGAGAACTGGACACCATTGACGAAGAGGTACCCACCACATATCCCATAAGCAGGGATTATACCGCTGTACTCGCTTTACCCCAGAGCTGGATATAAGCTCTTGTAAATGTGAGTTCTCTACCATTATTTTTTACCACGTCCAAATTTGAGCTATACATATTGCACTATTGGTTGTCGCTCTCTTTTATCTTCTATATAAGTGGAACCACTATTATATCTGAAGATCCTACCACTGTACCAGCCTCCCAAAAAGACTATCCGTAAGGACACACAAGTTGGACTTTTTATCACTTGGACTTTGTCTTCTTTTTATTTTATGTGGCGCGGCCTTTTTTATCGGTTACTTTTATTTATCTTATTTTAAGGGTTTTTGAGGGATTCCCCTTTAAGGGTTGCTGCCTATTAGTTGTCCAGCCCTATCTCATCAATTTACCATTATTATATCACTTTAACTCTGAACAAGAAAACACAAAACTAATAAAAAAAAATTAGAAAGGTAAAAGAAAATTAGCAGAATTTTAATCATTGAGCTTGATTAGAAATGCTGAATGAATGTTATGCTTAAACATTATTCAAAGAAACTTCATGAATAATTGGAATTCTGTATAAAGTGCACAGGCTAATTTATTACCAAATGTTGGACTCAATCCGGAAGAAAAATGGAGGATGCTTGATTTTCAGCTGTGAGGCATCTGTAACCAGAGTGAAGGACAGCCAAACTGCAAGCAGGGGAAAGAAGGCTATCATATTAACATGTAGGCAGTCTGGAAATGTAATTACTGCATAAATCTAGAGTAATTGTATCATAAATGTATATAGCTTGCAGATCTTTCATTTCCTGGCGTAACAAAAACACACGTGAGAGTCAGGTCAGTTTTTATTTTTATATCTAACATTAAGGGATGTTTTTCAAATTAACTGTTAACACAAAATACATTACTGAATAATGATGTAACCACCCCATATTGCTTTTCAACTCGTGTCTAATGTACCTGAAGCTAAAACAATTCTCAAGCCAGCTGAATATCTGCAGCTAGAGTCAGCGGGATATAAAAATCTGGTTGACACATTTCTGTTTAGTTGAATAATATTTTTCTTTCATGTTGCATGTAAATGTTGTCTACATAACGCAAATACAAATGTATTATGTGCGTAAACTGTTTTCCAACAATGAAAAAAATTTGAAATGTTGTTGAATGGCTATAAAAACTAACCTTCAAGGTGGTGTGGCTTGCCATGGCGAAAAGAGGAATCCATTTTCCAAAGCTCCGAATTCTAGCAGCAAAATCCACTGCCATCCAAGCTTCAAAGGCAGGGATAAAAAATATAAAATGCTGGTTAATACCCCAATGCTACCTGGCTGCCAACAGATACCATATTTCCTGCATACCAGCTGTACCACCAATGTTTGCATTGAGGAGTAGCCAAATGGTAAAATATTTTATTAATAAATAAATGTAATACTTTTCTTGATCTTAAGCCTATAAATGAGCTAGATGCTGATCAGAAGCAACCACAATTGAGACAGATTGTGCTATAGAGGTAGTCAACTTTATATAGTACACTTCCTCAAACTACACTAGGTAGCCATGAAAACACAGCGGAAAAACATTTATATTTGCTCTAACCTCTAGCCTGCATCCCTATAACTATTATCAGTTACATTTGTCTAACAGTCACATCTAAAAAAATTTGTTTACCCCTGGATAAATGATACCTGCATTTTCTTTAAGGATATTTCATTTCTTCTTAAATGTACCATTATCTGTTTATTGATATTATAGGATAGAAACAATGACAGCTTAAGCTTTGCCCGTCTCAAAAACTCAAAAGCTAATATGTGTATATTCTTCAATCAGGGCTCTCAAAAGTAATCAAAAGACCCATTTTCTGGATGCCAGTATCAAGTGAAAACAGACCTGTTCTCATTGGCATTTGGTTCCTATCCCTACATACTTTCTTACCCAGCTTCACTTGGCTCAAATCTCAGCTCTGGGATATGCTGGCTGTGACCTTGGAAATAAGAACTGTGCATTCATAAAACTGCCAACTCTGAACTACAAACTACCATCACAAAGCAAACTCAATCTACAATGATCTGTTTGCAATCAGAGGTCAGTATGATTAGATCCCACTAGCACAAGCTTTTTTTTAGAAACTATCCATTCCAGCTTAACCCATTGACATTCTACATCCCCTAACCACTCACCCCAAATTGAATGCACTTACTCCACTCAGTCTGTAAACAGAGGCAGGAAGTTAACCAGCCTGCTGGCACACCCGAACAACATCCTGGTGCTGCTTTTCAGCTTTGTCATCCTGTTCCACTGATAGTGGGAAAGTCACTTAATAGAGTGGTTTTGGCATAAGATCCACCAAACAGTTCTCTGACTCATTACTATTTAGCAGATCAGGCAATTTCAGGATTATTCTCTAAAGTCTGAATGGCCCAATACCAATGGAGCAAAACCATCAAGCTGTGTATGTGTCAGGATACTGACAGGGATCCAATACGCAGAGTGCGGACAGAAGGAGGTACGTATACCGGACCTTAGAATGGCCGGACTAACGTAGGGACAAAGCAGAATAGTCAAAAGGTAAGCCGAGGTCGAGGGAGCCGGAGGACAGGTAAGCGAGATACAAGCCGAGTCAAAGGAGAGGAGAAGACAACAGGACAAAAGACAAGCAAGGGTCAAAACCGGAAACACAAGATAAAGAACGCGCTGAGTGACTAGCAAGCTAGAACCACGACAGGGCAATGAGCAGTAGTAAAGGTTTCCTTTAAATACCCTGTACCTAAATAGAGACCACGCCCCCAAAAGGTCCGGAATAGCGGTTCCCGGCACTTTATGCAAATGCCGACGTCATGACGTCGACGCTAGCCGTCGCGTCATAAAAGGGGGAGGAGCTAGCGCGGCCGGCGCGAAAACGGCCGGAATATGCCGAAATGCTAGGGGCAGGGAGCCCCTAAACAGAGAGGATGTCTTCCCTGGATTCAGCACCAACAGGTACCCTGACAGTACCCCCCCTTCTAGAAACGCCCACCGGGCGGATGGGACCGGGCTTAGAAGGAAAACGAACGTGGAAGGCCCGAAGAAGACGAGGAGCATGCACGTCTATACCAGGAACCCAAGACCTCTCTTCTGGACCATAACCTTTCCAGTCTATGAGGTATTGCAGCTTCCCCCTAGAAATACGAGAATCAAGGATGGACTTGATGATATATTCCTCCTGACCATCCACACGGACCGAGGATGGAGGAGCAGAGTGGGAGGAAAATCTGTTACAAACAAGAGGTTTCAATAAAGACACATGAAAAGAGTTAGGGATGTGTAGAGTAGGAGGTAGATCCAGCAAATAAGAAACCGGGTTGATCCTCCTCAGCACCCTGTAAGGACCAATGTAACGAGGAGCAAACTTCAAGGAAGGGACTTTCAGGCGAATGTGTCTGGTACACAACCAGACCCTATCACCCGGAGAAAAAATAGGAGCAGGCCGCCTACGCCTATCAGCATGTGACTTAAACACCGCGGAACTACGTTCAAGAATTTGTCGAGTCTGATCCCACAACTTTCTCAGGTTGGCTATATGAATATCAACCGACGGTATACCCTGGGAAGGAGACACCGACGGAAGAACAGTAGGGTTAAAGCCATAGTTCAAGAAAAAGGGGCTATTACGAGTGGAACCACAAACAAGGTTGTTGTGAGCAAACTCCGCCCAAGGAATCAGACCGACCCAGTCATCCTGGTGTTCAGAAACAAAACAACGTAGATATTGCTCAATTTTTTGGTTAGTGCGTTCGGCTGCTCCGTTAGATTGAGGATGATAGGCCGAAGAAAAATTCAGTTTGATGCCCAACTGGGAACAGAAGGATCTCCAAAAACGGGAAATAAATTGGGAACCCCTGTCTGACACAATCTCATTGGGAATACCATGTAAACGGAAAATTTCTCTAGCAAATATCACGGCCAGTTCAGGAGAGGACGGAAGTTTAGGCAAGGGAATGAAATGAGCCATTTTAGTAAACCTGTCAAGGACCGTGAGGATAACCGTATGCCTACTGGAAGCTGGTAGATCAACAATAAAATCCATAGCCAAACAAGCCCAAGGTTTGTTGGGAACGACTAAGGGCTGCAATAAACCACAAGGGAGATCCCGCGGAAGTTTATTCCTGACACAAACATTGCAAGCCTTGACAAAGTCTTCCACATCCCTACGTAAACCGGGCCACCAGAAGTCTTTGGAGATCAGGCAGTAAGTTTTGTGGATGCCGGGGTGACCAGCGAACTTGCTATCGTGAAAACAGCGAATAATGTCCACTTGGAATTTGGGAGACACGAACAAGCGGCCCACAGGAGTACGTTCGGGAGCAAGAGATTGTTCGTTCATAATATCAGCGAGCAATGGAGAGTGTATTTTGACATTGGTGTTGGCGATAATATTGACTTCAGGAATAATAGGGAACAAAGTGTCCTCTGTAGAGGTGATAGGTTCGTGCTGACGTGACAAAGCGTCTGCCTTAGTGTTCTTAGAACCAGGCCTGTAAGTAAGCATATAATTAAAGTGTGTAAGGAACATAGACCAACGTGCCTGCCTGGCAGATAATCTTTTGGCCTCCCCCATATACGATAAATTTTTGTGGTCAGTCAAGATAGTAACTGGGAGGACAGTGCCCTCTAACAAATGTCTCCATTCCTTTAATGCCATAATGATAGCTAAAAGTTCTCTATCACCAATGTCATATCTCCTTTCAGTGTGTGATAGTTTCTTGGAAAAAAACCGCAAGGGTGCAGCGGCTTATCTAAACTTTGTCTTTGGGACAACACTGCGCCTATCCCTGTTTCAGACGCATCAACTTCAAGTAAAAAGGGTAGAGAGGTATCAGGATGAACTAATACAGGTGCTGAGGCAAAAGACTGTTTGAGCGTTTCGAAAGCAGATAAAGCCTCAGTAGACCAGGTTTTGGTATCGGCTCCTTGTTTGGTCATATTAGTGATAGGAGCGATAACAGAGGAGTACCCTTTAATAAAACGTCTGTAATAATTAGAAAATCCAAGAAATCTTTGTATGGCTTTGAGTCCCTAGGTAAAGGCCAATCTAAAATCGATTTTAGTTTGGTCGGGTCCATCATAAACCCGTCTTTGGAAATTACGTAACCTAAGAAAGTTACCTGAGACTGGTCAAAGCTACATTTTTCCAATTTACAATACAATCCATGTTGTAAAAGTTTCTGTAATACCTTTCTGACTTGTCTATGATGTGAATTAATGTCTCTAGAATGGATTAGTATATCATCCAAATATACAATTACACATTCATGTTGGAATTCTCTAAGAACTTCATTGATTAAGTCTTGGAAGACGGCCGGGGCGTTACAAAGCCCAAACGGCATTACGGTATACTCATAATGCCCGTAACGGGTATTAAATGCTGTCATCCATTCATCTCCTTGTTTAATTCGCACTAAGTTATATGCTCCTCTCAAGTCAAGTTTGGTAAAAATACTCGAGCCCTTTAGTCTGTCAAAGAGTTCAGTAATCAAAGGAATAGGGTAAGCATTCCTGATAGTAATTTTGTTCAATCCCCGATAGTCTATACAAGGACGTAAGGTACCGTCTTTCTTTTCTACAAAAAAGAAACCCGCCCCCGCCGGAGAAGAAGACTTTCTAATAAATCCTTTGTCTAAATTCTCCTTGATGTATTCCTCTAAAACTAAGTTTTCCTTGGTGGATAGAGGGTATACCGTACCCCTGGGAGGCATAGTACCAGGGAAAAGTTTAATAGAACAGTCATAAGACCGGTGGGGAGGTAAAGTATCCGCCTTACCCTTGTCAAAAACAGATTTGAGGTCTAGATATTGTAGTGGTATCTGAACGTCAGTGGATTGAGAAGTGTTAGCATAAGAGTTTATGGGGCAAACAGAAGTAACTCTCTGCAGACATGCTTTCCTACAACCCATACCCCAAGAAACGATTTCTCCACCCTCCCAGTCAATCTGAGGGTTGTGTCTCTTGAGCCAAGAATATCCTAGAACCACTGGGACTGCCGGGGAGGAAATTAACAGAAGGGAAATCAACTCTTCGTGGAAAATACCAACAGTAAGCTTAACGGGTTCGGTCTCATGGAATATTACTGGTTCAGATAAAGGTCTACCATCTATGGCCTCAACGGCCAAGGGTGTATCTCTCAATTGGAATGGGATACAATGCTTATTAGCGAAAGTTTGGTCTATAAAGCTTTCTGCTGCTCCAGAATCTAATAATGCCATCGTAGAAATAAACCCCTTTTCCCAAGCTAGAGAGACAGGAATCAGAAGCCTATGGTCTTTTTATTATGCATAGAGGACAGTAATGAAACACCCAAGGCCCGTCCTCTAAGGGAACTTAGGTGCGAGCGTTTCCCGGACGATTAGGGCAACTAAGACGTAGGTGACCTCTCAGCCCGCAGTATAAACAGAGACCCTCCCTTCTTCTGTACTGTCTCTCAGCCTCAGATAAGCGAGTATTACCTATTTGCATAGGTTCTGGTGGAGTAGGATTATAGGAGTCAGGGTTCTGAAATGAGGGAGCGAGTCTTACAGGAAGTCTAGTAACTCTTTCCCGAGTGTTCTGCCTCTGTCTCATGCGTTCATCTATTCTGGAAATGAAGGATACTAAATCCTCTAAATTTTCCGGAAGTTCTCTTGTGGCAATTTCATCTAGAATTTCATCAGACAACCCATTCAAGAATACATCCATAAAAGCTTGTTCGTTCCATTTCACTTCTGCTGCCAATGATCTAAACTCTAGAGCATATTCTACAAGGGTCCTATTCTGTTGTTTAAGGCGTAACAGGGATCTGGCCGCATTAATCTTCCTTCCTGGGGGGTCAAAGGTTCTTCTAAAAGCCGTGACAAAAGCAGTGTAGTTGTAGACTAAAGGATTGTCATTCTCCCAAAGGGGATTGGCCCATCTAAGTGCTTTATCTATTAGCAGGGTTATAATAAAGCCTACCTTAGCCCTGTCAGTGGGGTAAGCCCGGGGTTGAAGTTCGAAATGTATGCTTATCTGGTTTAAAAAACCACGACAAGCATCAGGCGAACCCCCATATCGTAATGGTGAAGTGACATGGGAAGATGCGCCTACAGTGGCTACTTCCAAACCAGTACTTAGCGAGTGGCTGGCAGTGGAACGTATTTCTTCAGACTGGGTACTGGAGCGTGTTAACAAAGTTTGTAATGCTAAAGCCATTTGGTCCATTCTATGGTCCATGGCCCCAAATCTGGGGTCAGGAGGACTAGCACCTGCAGGATCCATCATGGCCCTGTCGTAATGTCAGGATACTGACAGGGATCCAATACGCAGAGTGCGGACAGAAGGAGGTACGTATACCGGACCTTAGAATGGCCGGACTAACGTAGGGACAAAGCAGAATAGTCAAAAGGTAAGCCGAGGTCGAGGGAGCCGGAGGACAGGTAAGCGAGATACAAGCCGAGTCAAAGGAGAGGAGAAGACAACAGGACAAAAGACAAGCAAGGGTGAAAACCGGAAACACAAGATAAGGAACGCGCTGAGTGACTAGCAAGCTAGAACCACGACAGGGCAATGAGCAGTAGTAAAGGTTTCCTTTAAATACCCTGTACCTAAATAGAGACCACGCCCCCAAAAGGTCCGGAATAGCGGTTCCCGGCACTTTATGCAAATGCCGACGTCATGACGTCGACGCTAGCCGTCGCGTCATAAAAGGGGGAGGAGCTAGCGCGGCCGGCGCGAAAACGGCCGGAATATGCCGAAAATGCTAGGGGCAGGGAGCCCCTAAACAGAGAGGATGTCTTCCCTGGATTCAGCACCAACAGGTACCCTGACAGTATGGGACCATTCAATTGGACATTGTTAATGCTTTTTAACAATGTTTAGATTTTGCAATTCAGATCTTGATTTTAATCAGACTGAAATCTGTCTGGCAGCTTAAATCTAGGTGCAAATGCTTAGAATCAGAATTCGGTTAGAATTTTTGCTAGATTTTCCTGGACAAATTCAGGTGTTTAGTAAATAACCATGATAGTTATATGTTTTCTGTGGAGATTCCATCTTAGGCATGTTCTGTACTTGTACTGTGATATAACATACATTGACATACTCTATTTGGGTGAATCTCCTTGATGTTGTCTTCTGGCATCTCTAAGCACAAAGCTAGGTTGTTTATGCTGATATGTTAAACCTATTTGTTTTCATAACTTGTCCAGGCTTTTTTCAAAACAATAAAGATGCATTTACACACACAATAAAACCTTCATGCTTCTAGAATTATCAAATGAAAATAGTATTGCTCTTTCCAAGGTTTTTCGTCAGATGATGTATGTCAGGACTTACCAAGCCACAATCCTTCAGAGTTATTTCCGGGTTTTGAAGATCGGAATCTCACTCACCTTATAGGGAAGTCGCACCACGGGTTAGACGCTGAGTTATTTTGATTTATTCCAAAAAACAAAAGTGCCGGCTTAGCTCCCTATTTCTACTGAATTTTGTGTACCGACTTCTGCTTGAAACCACCGACCTCTCTGACTTCTGCTGCCACTTGGAACCGGATTACCAATGATCTTGCTGACTTCTCCTGCCACTTGTACCCGGATTGACCATGACTATTTTCTGAGGAATTTCCCTATTAGGCCAAAATCACCACCAAACAGGATTGTTCATTCCTTTCAAGGTAAACAGTTCCAATTTTTTCTATAACCTGGAAATTGTTATAAATTCTGAAACCTGCTACTAACCTAAGCTGCTTGCTGAATTGGCTTCTCACTACTACTGTGATTGTCTGACATCCTGCTGAAAGACTTTAATTTAATTTTAACCTCTGCATCTACAAAAGTGAACTGATTTAATTGTCCTCGCTATTCTATACTAAGCTGTTCCTGCTCAACTAACAACTTGCTTACTCTGCTAATAAATTGCAGAAAATCTTATTTAATTATCAATAATACTATTGGAAACTAATCTTCCTGCAATCTATTTTTGTGGAATTTTCTTAAGACCTCCAAATGTCTGCTGTTGAGTTACAACATTTCTATGATAACCTAACAATGTAAGACTTATTTAGTAGAGCTATAGTATTTTGATATGATATGCATTATATCAGACCGATAGGGTAAATCATGCATTATGGGAAGTTATTTTAGAGTTCGAGTGTGGAGTTAACTAGGAATGTGCATCTGCTCTTTAACTAAAAGCTATGTATAAAAAACATGCAACACACCTAGACTGAGTTTCTCTTGTACTGTATGCATAGAATAGAAACCTAGTCAGGAAATTGATGGCATGGGCTAGATGTCGGACCTCTCCTGTACCAGATGCAATTTGTCAGTGTCAAAATACATGTTATGATGGATGCATGAATCAAAACATACATTTGATTCACAGCCTTGACTTTTAAAGTACTAGATGTTTCCTACAATTCAACAAAAAAAATCTAGAAATGATTTCATAAAAATATTTAAAATATTATTCTAGATCTTAAAATGTGAAATTTTAGAAAAGTGAAAAGGCAATACAATCTCCAAAACGAAAATATGAACCATTTGTTTTTTGGTTTTTTTCCTGGAGCAACACTTTATTAGATTTCTAATTAATTATTGTAATAAAATAATGATGATGTAAATAGTGATTTGCCCATGGATATCAAGCTACAAGCACTTAATAATGTTTTGTCAAAACAAACACAAATATATATGTTCCCATGCCGAGAGTGTGAAACATTCATTTAAACTTTACATGATAGGAGAATACATTGTAGTGTATTACATTGTAATACTGAAGAATTATTATTAAATTAAATAATTACTTTAATCAAGATATGTAACTGTTAGGTTGTAATGACTGGCTGCATATGTTTGTGATGAGTTTTGTCTATGTCTTACTATTACCTCTCAGGCTATGCCTAGTCCTTCAGTGTTCAGCTGAAACAAGGTTCAAATACATGTACCATCCATGAACACCTGGATTCTGTAGCTACATAAGTGGTCACATAATAACAGACAGTATTGTAAATGTCTGCTATTATGTCACTGTTCATGCACCTCAAGTACAAAGACACACTTGCTTGCCTCTATTTCCAATTTTTTTGCCCAGACTATGATCTCCAATAGCACGTGAAATTGGCAAGATTGCTCCATCTTTTCATGTTATCCAACACATCACTCACCACCACAGCACTTTAAAGGTTAATATTGGCAAATTCTTATTCTGTGTGTCTTGTTGTTTTGTGTTGAAACATATCATGTTTCCCAAAGAAGGAGGCTTTAAATAGAAAAGTCTAAATTCTATTTCAAATCTTCAAACAGTTATACTCAATGTTATACGGTATTGTGGTTGAACACAATTTTGCAGACAGAAATACTACTGTTTAAAATATTTTTTAAAAAAATACATTTTGTTGGATATTAGAACTAGTCTGACATTGACATGCAAAATGGGTAACTTAATTTAAATAGTGTAGTCTGCTGATCTCCCAATGCATCCAAGCTCCTGACTGATTCAGCCTTTGATACATGGAAGTGGTCATTCTTTCCTTGGTTGTCACTTTATGTTCAATTTGTCTAAAATTTGGCACACCATGGAAATTTTAGAATGATTTCTTTATGTTACTGTAGCGGTACTTACCTGGTCCTCATGCTGGCAGGGGTCCTCTGCTTGAACCGCATGAGGCTTAAGCACTCCTGCCTCCTGGCGACCTTGTGTGGCTCGAACACTCCTGGTATGGTCTGATAGAGCGTGCGGTATGGTCTGATGGGCCAATGGGAGCGGTTTGCTGCCATTGGCCCATGTCATTCTGGCACCCCCATTCACGCATGTTTTGGGGCACAGGCATGACATGGACTAATCAAATGAAACACAGGATTATTTAAACTTACCTGGCCCTGGATACTGTGCCATATTGTGGTTTCTGTTCCCAGTACCTTTAGTGCATTCCATGAGTTATTGTATTGTATTTTGATATTGACCCTGGCTTTGTTTCTTGACTCTGAGTTTATCTTTGATCCTTGCCTGTCTTGTTTGCCCTTTTGACTATTACTGAGTACCTGACTCTAGCTAGTTCTTGATTTTGCTGTCTCTCTGTTACAGAGACTTTGGCTTGTATTTCAACTACGCTTTACTCTGTCTAACGTTAAGTCCGGCCACTATAAGGCCCGGTAATTCATTTCTTTTCCTTTGTCCGATCATTGCTATACTAAACACTGTGCTATTCTTTGTGACAGTTTAAACAGTAATTTAGATCAAAGATGGCCAAAATGAGGATTACCATTTGTTATAAGACTACAATTTCCATGATGATTTGACAACTTTAAGATTGGGAATGCTGCTCTACACCTGAGGAATTGCTCTTTGACATATAGTCACTATAACCATTCTATCTCTTTGAATTAGCTATAGTGCCCGGAATCCCCTGGCACTGACCCTCCATTCAGTGTTGAACCGCATAAGAGCAGTTTAATATTAAACAGTGTCCCTGGCCACCCACAGTTTGACCCCTTCTGGAGATGTGGCTCAGGCAGAAATTACACACTACCTTGTAGTCATACCCTTCATACCTTCAGTTGAAGCTGTAATAGGCTAAAAGCAGTCAGCTGAAACTTCTGGCCAATCACAACTGTCCATTGCTGCTCAAGCTAATACTTCCTCATTAGCTAAAACAGCACAGATGAGATGGGATGCTGGGAACTCTCGTTTAGCATTAAAATATTCAAAAACATTAAAAACTGTGTAATGCTAAATGAAATGATGGTACCAGGGGACTCCAGACACTAAAATCTATTTAATGAGATGAAGCAGACATCCTACTGTGTCCTTTTAAAATGTTATGACTTTAAATTGGTAAGACTTGATAAGCCAATTGTTTCTTATTTTCATTCACAATCTGTTTTTATGACAGTCACAGGGTTAAATGCGTACATGTATTCCTGCACTTAGGAATGCATGCTTTTCTGTAACAATTTATGTATAACTGAATTGGCAACTTACTATACCACCTTTACATGTGCAAGGTGCATAGTGCATCAAAATTTCAAGCCCCGAACATTCTCTTAAATATACTATAAGTATGTTAAGGAAAAATACACTTTAATAAGTAAAGACCACTGTGCTGAAAAAATAAGATGTAAAATCTGTTCTTCTAAAATGTTACCTCTATAAGTATCAAATACCCAGTTTTTATGGGATACACATTTGACCTTTAAGAGACAAATAACATTCTAAATATTAGTTTTATAGCATACTCTATTATTTCCATAATAATCTTGTTTTTTCTAGTACGGAATCTAGCAGAATACAATTCAGAATGTATCTGGCTTTATAAGACATAGAAAATGGTTATATTAACTCATTCATAATATATAAAAACAATGTAAACACTAGGAATGGAAACACTCTTTCAGGACATGTTTATAGATAATCACTTTATTGAACACAATATATCCAAAACAAAAAAAAAAAGATACGTATGCTACCTACATAGAAAAGCATGTCTTTAGTTTGTTAACCATTTAATGGACTTTGCATACAAGCCATCATTACAATCTGATGATTAAAACCTCATGCCATCATACAGTTAGTGCAGTTCTATAAGGTTCTGCAGATGCTAAACGAGCAGGATATTCCATGTCAGAATTGGTTCTTTGAAGAACTTGTTTTGATGACTGTATAGAGCATCGTTAGCACTGAAAAGCTAAAGATGATGTTAAAAAGAATGTTACTGAAAGCAATTAATGATCAAATATATCAACCGAGATATAGAAGGCTTTTCTAAGAGGAAAGAAGAAAATGATGGATAAGTGTTGTTTCTCAGTGTTGAAGACTATTACCTAAAGTAGCAGATTTCTGAAAAAAAGGCAAAGTAGTAATCAATGTGCAATGTGCAAATTTAAAGCGAAAGATCCTAGTTCAGAAGGTTGGTAGGACCTCTAATTGATAGTGAAATATTTCTAAATACACCAATTGTGATTCCATGCTTAAAGCAATTTAAATTACCATATGTGAAAAATGGCCAAAGGTATTTCAAAATAGTAATAATAAATATTTACATGGAAAGTAATAAACATGGACATTGAAGTCATTTTATCATGAGAACACTATTGCGTGAACAATGGCCCAAATATTAAAAAATTTCAATCAATTAAAAAATGGACTTTCAATCCTTGGAAAAGAAAACATATTTAGAAGCATTCAAGTACCAAGTTAGAAACACTAATCTTATTTAAAATAATAAAGGAAAATAAAAGCTAAAATTTATGCGTAAAAAAGAAAACACTGTAAAACCATTCTTAAACAATATTGACAACTAATAATAAAAATGAATTTGAATATCTGTTAATACATACTCTGTAATCCAAGTCAGAAGGTTTTAAGTTTGTGCATTCAGACATCTAAAATGCTTTTTTTTTTATTTTATTTTTTTATAGAATAGATGAATAACATTTTACCATCAGAATTGGATACATTTTGTCTCTTGCAATACCTGGTTTTATTGTTTCACTATAGTTGTTATGGTAAAGTTACCTGCCTCTATTTGCAGCTTCAGTAAAAAAAACAAAAACAAAAAAAACCTCACTATATGCTAATAGATGGGCAATCCATGAACATATTTCTCTGCAGAAAAGTTAATGAGCAATATGTTGTTAATCCCGTTATATAAAAAGCAAGCCATGGTTCTTTTTACTTTGATAAAAAAATGGTAAAAGTAAATGGTATGCCATCTGGATCTATTAGTGAACTGTGTCTTCATGCAGTTGAGGAGTCAGAAAAATCTGTTTGCTGATACCCGTCTAGTAACCTGGAGCTAGTGACGGATGTTTTTCTGAGCACTACTGCAGAGGCACTCAAGGCACTCACATATGGCTGATGCAGTGTGTTGGTTAGGTTGCAGTTAATTATGCTTGGTGTCATTTGCCTAATCATCTGTATTAACAATATATAGTTTTAACGTCTTAATCTCATTCGTCCTGCCCTTCATTCGTGACCTGCAGCATTCCTTTGTTTGCTTTAAAAATACTGCTGTACATTACATGATTGTGTGAGATGTATTTCAGCTATTCAGCTTTATTTTGTAGAAAATTGGCAACTGAAGTAAACAACCAGAAATACTTACAATAACCATTAAGCGCTGCTTTGTGGGTTTATAGAAAGTTAAAATGTGCATCATGATTGAGTCACTTCCTGTTTTTGCAAGAGCTCACAACAGATTGTGCATGGCCTGTGAGGAGGTTCCTGCAGGAAATTCAAATGTAGTATTTTCTTATGTTTTATGTTTGATTAATTGTGTTTGCATATATTATTTATCTATATCATGCATTAAATTTAATATATATATATATATATACATATATGTATATATATATATATATATATATGTATATATATATATATATATATATATATATTGTCAGCTACATATTGCATTATAGGTATGCTTTCCACTTAATGCTCTAGTTCATAAAACTAAGAATATAGGATGTATACTTGTCCTTTGATAGTTGATGTGTACCTAAATATAAAAAAAATACACTGAAGCTTTTTCTCTGATCTCTGTATACTTTATAACTTGTGTTTAGTATATACTGTATTGTATGCATGTATACTGGTTTAATCCGTCTAATCAAATATATCAAATATATGGGTCAACTCCAGCTAGGAGAGACCAGTGAACTAGCCATTTGTATGATATCCTCAAATAGGAATAGACATGAAAACAACTCAAACACAAATTGAGGCCTTAGTTATATATATTAGCAGAATAATAATCCCCTAAGGAAAGATGATATTTTAGCCCCGTAGGGGCATTGAGGTACTATACACTAAATAATATTACTATTAACAATGTAATTTGGTACATATTTCATCAACCTTAAAAGGCTTAAAGATGCAATGATCTATTACGTAATTAAATGTGTGACTTTGGGGTTACCTACAGATCATTAGAGCAGGTGCATTTATCAACTGAGATATTGTTGATATGCTGGAATTTTTGGTGGCATTACCAGTTAAAACATAAAGTCTCAACTTATAGGATTACAGCATCTTTGGCAATTTTTGATCATCTGATATATCCAACTAAAAATAACATGCACTTGGAATGACTGAAACTAGTTATTTTATTGAGATTCCTGGCACGATATCAGTAGTTCATTAATTCTCATTTAACTACACAGTCTTCAGTTGGGGTCTACAGGGGTCTATTCAAGCAAAAATAACATGTTTAAGTGTTTGCTTAAATACATTACAAAATAGCATACAGAGTCTATAATACATGTAGTCCTTTATTATAGAAAATAAAGCATTATGGCAGATTTCCTTTAAATTAAACTTGCCCCGAGGCTTAAACTTGCTAGCCTGATATTGAATACAGTCTTTATTTCTTGGTTCTGCAAACGTTTAAAGCTTTTTAAAGATACTCCTTTTCTAGTTAGGGAAAAGTTAGAAACTCTTTAAAAAGTATTATTTTCCATATAACTTTATATATTTATGCTTGATTAATTATTTCACAATGCATGCAACTCATTACACATGGTTAGTGCTTTGCTAAAATCACTTGTATTCAGTTGTAAATTGTCGAAAGTGTTTTTCTAATCTTTTTTACACAATATATTATCTTTATTCTGCAGAATGCCTTTCCTCGCATAAGATATGTTTTATTGAAATAACAAGAATCTGTGAGGTGAATAAATGCTCATCTAATCTTCTCTACCCTCTAGGGTGCTACAAAAGATGAACTTTATCAGTTACTACAAATGGCATGTGTTACTAAGACTTCTTTGCAGCTAATAACCTTGAAATAATGTGTTAATTGGATGTGTTAAATGCATATGTTTAGAATATGTTGCAGAACTAAGGGCATCTTAACTGTTCATTTTGTGCATTAATAACAAAAAGACAAGGACATTATTAATTTTTAATTTATATTTTTAGGTCATTTATGTGTCCAGACCTTTAAAATATAATATGATTATCACATACAAAAAGAAAGTTCATCTTTATTCTAGATTGAACAAATAAATAACCAACCACTCTAAAAACTCTAATTTATTGGTCATTTAATTTAAAGGGATAGTGAAAGGATTGTGATAGGCAAGATCACAATGACCCTCCTTCTTTTATACTCTACATAGTTAATGAAAAAAATGTGAGAAAGAAATTCTAATATAATAAAAATAAAGAGTTGTATTCATGGCTGAAATAGTGGACCAAAGAAACACAAATATTTATAAATCTTTTGAAAGCTGTGATAGATTAATAATAAAAGCATACTTAAAGAGTAACTTTGGGACACAATACTACTTTGCATTTTATAAGTTTTGGCCTCATTACTATGCTGTATATTTTTGCAAACTCAAATCTTTGTTCTTTTGTATAAAAAAAAGAAATGTTTTGCAAAATGCTGCAGCATAAGCCTGCCTCTTTAATCACACCACCTCACTCCAGAAAAAGTAATATTTATCATGCCTGATGCCTATGCAATTGTGGGGTTTAGTTAACTGTGTTCTAAAGGCTTATTCCATCCAACATGACCACTTCTGCTCTTACAAGTTGTCATGGAGGTAGGAGTCAGTATGTAATGATACCCACGGCACACAGGATTTTGGCAGAATTTTGTTCTGGGCTGTCAGATGTTGATTCTGTGCAAAAAGAAAGCTTATTCTTCCCTTCATCCCTCCTTCACACAGAATTGTCAATCATTGCATTTTTTTTAAATAAATCTCTTCCCGTGTCCATCCCTTAGTTCCCTCCCCAACCCAACTCAGAGCGTGCTCTAAACTTGGCAAACAGTCCAATCAAATGCTTTTCTATGAGAGGCAT
This sequence comes from Pelobates cultripes, assembly GCA_933207985.1. Lineage (NCBI taxonomy): Eukaryota > Metazoa > Chordata > Amphibia > Anura > Pelobatidae > Pelobates > Pelobates cultripes. The sequence continues at coordinate 28,608,689 of OW240920.1, read as the reverse complement.
TAATTAGACCATGATTGGGCAGTATTGACGTCATGACGGCAGTGTTGATCCTTCAATTTTAGATTTTATAAGGAGGACCAGTACATAGTGCCCAGTTAAACGTTAATAATTTTAACATAGAGATAGCTCTAGTCTTACAACATATCCTCCCTCCCATTATCTGAGCCTTATCCCTAATGGAAGAAGGTAAGAATCATGTATAGGCTTATTATTTTTGGTTTAGTTAAGGTTATATCAATCTACTAATATTTTGATTTATTTGTTTTATTTCACATTATACAGTCTTTTCAGAGTTTAGTGTTAGAAATGTATTTTGCCAATTAGAGAGAGGGCACTAAAAATTGTTAGAGAGCTAGCAGTTTCTAAGATATTATATGATAAGATCATTCAAAACTCTGTAAGCTAACAGAGATATTACACTGCATTAGAGCGAACAATAATAGTGACATGATAGAATCTTCCTTCATTCTAACATCTTCATACCTTTTATTCAATGCGATGAGTATTTTATATTCCATTCTATGTGCATTGAACACATAAATTGGTCAGTTATTAGTAAATTGTATAATCCTTTAAAAATACCTCTAAAATATTTTGTCATTAGTGATTATAATATTAACAATGATATTATAACTAAGTACATGTTGCAAAGTCTTGGTTTAAATCTTTAGTATATAAAACATTAAAAAAAAAATAATTAAAAATAAAATAAAAAAATATATATATTTGTGTATATATATATTACAAAACAAGATAAATGAGCGTTAACCATTCTGGATTATTAATGTATATGTTTATGAAGTCAGATATCTTGTTTAGAACATAACAAATTGTAATAATGCACATTGTCATAAAGAAAACCAAAGCAATGAGTAAGCGCTAAATAACACAATAGAGCAGCAACCCTATAAGGGATTCCCTCAAAAACCCTTAGATGTAACACCAAGAAAAGATAAACAAAAATAAGGGCTACGCTGAATAAAACTCAGTGTAAAACAAATAGTCCAGATAAAATAAATGGATAAAAAGAGAAAATCTTATCTCGAGGCGTCTGTTGAGGTCATATGTTGTAATAATACTTGGTCCAAAGTAAGTGTCCTTATTGATATCTTCCTTATGGATCCGCTCGTATGCAAGAGATAAGGGATAAATAGAGAGCCAAATAGTGTAGTATATTCAACAATGGAGAAGATAAAAATATAAAAATCTAGAATGCAAACTCACATTTAAAAGAGCTGTTCTGGTGTAGAAGGTGGTACAATAAAAGTTACCAAATATACAAATATATAAATTGTGTAATTTTAATATTAAAGTATATTTGGTAACTTTTATTGTACCACTTATCTTTTAACACATATTCACTATTTACCTGGCATCCTTTTATCGTACCTGGACTCAAAGTAATCCTAGGTGGGGATTATGCCACCAGCGCTAACTATAAGGATCAGTTGATCTGCTCCTATCTTGTGAGTACCCATTTTTATTATCTTATTTTATTCTAAACTTTTTTATCCAGAGAACACTATTGGCTGTATTTTTTATACCGAGTGCTTACCATACCAAGGACGGAGAAAACAGATGAAGGAAACTCTATCTATATCCCATAAGCGGGGATTAAATCGCTGTACGCCTTCTACACCAAAGCGAGTCACAGCTCTTTTAAATGTGAGTTTGCATTCTAGATTTTTATATTTTTATCTTCTCCATTGTTGAATATACTACACTATTTGGCTTTCTATTTATCCCTTATCTCTTGCATACGAGCGGATCCATAAGGAAGATATCAATAAGGACACTTACTTTGGACCAAGTATCATTACAACATACGACCTCAACAGATGCCTCGAGATAAGACTTTCTCTTTTTATCCATTTATTTTATCTGGACTATTTGTTTTACACTGAGTTTTATTCAGCGCAGCCCTTATTTTTATTTACATTGTCATAAAGGCCACCATCTTTTTGTTTTAATGTACATAATACACACAGTGTATTTGTGCTGTTAAAACATATGTGTAGGTGTGTATATAGAAGTCTAAGCTTTCATTATGTATCTGAAAAAAACATTTATATTGCATAGTTGAGTTCACTCATTTGACCTTTCATTATCTGACTTCATACATGGAAGCCTTACAGTACCTCCAGCAGATATGGATAAAAATATCATGTTAAAAAACATGATAAGAAAAGGTTGTCCTTCCTGTTTTAATCCATTATATGATTTCCTTTCACTTTGGGTACATATTGTTTGACTACTCGCTGTAGATAAAAAGATAAAAATTGACAGTTGACTTTTCAAATGCATTAACCACATTTACACAAACATATTTCGACCGATAAGTGTTCAAAAAAAGCATAAAGCACATTTACAGAGAAGCCAAAATGCATTCATTTCAAGTCCACTGTTAACAGATTTTTCCTCAGGGGTTTATTCTCTAAACCATGCACGATGAAGAATTGAAAAACGATTGCAAATTTTAACCCAGCTATTTGAATTGGGGCTAAACCTCGATAAATTTTCCAATTTGTTTAATTTGACCTAAAATTTTTTATTTACGTATCATTTATCTACAATGTCCAGTTTAATAGAGAAAAACAAACCATGGATTCTAATGCCAATAAAAAAAGACATCATCCACTTTGTATCTCAAAACACAACTCTTGATCCTGTCTTTCATATGTTTGATCTTCCTTTATTTCTGTTAACCTAAGACTTCATTACTGCTCACAACTGGTTCTTACCCAACCTTTTCTTATTATTCGTACAAATCATGTTTAATCCACTCCATACAGCTTTGTTCAAGCTGGTTCACAATTACCTGAAATTTGACCCCCACCCCATGTTCCTCTCTACAGTCTTCTTGTGTGGCCTCATCTGTTAAAGGGACACTCCAGGCACCCAGACCAATTATGCCCTTTGGAGTGGTCTGGGTGCCAACTCTCACTACCCTTAACCCTGCAAGTGTAATTATTGCAGTTTTTTATAAACTGCAATAATTACCTTGCAGGGTTAACTCCACCTCTAGTGGCTGTCTATTAGACAGCCACTAGAGGGCACTTCCTGGTCCATAGCGCAGAAAACCTGTGCTAGAGCGTCGCTGGACGTCCTCACACTGTCTGAGGACCTCCAGCATAGCTCAATTCCCCATAGGAAAGCATTCAAAAGCATTTTCAATGCTTTCCTATGGAGAGCTCTAATGCGCATGCGCATTAGGTCTCCGCGGCCGGTGGGCGGGATCAGTCTCGCCCACCGGCCGATGTAATGAAGGGGAGGAGCGGCCGCGACCCGAAACCACCTCAGGGACATCGGCGGGGGTCTCAGGTAAGTGACTGAAGGGGTATTCACCAGGGATTGGGAGGTGGAACCTGCAGTGACAGGAAAACAGATTGTTTTCCTGGCACTGGAGAGTCACTTTAACTTTAATAACTATTATTTTTCTCCATGACATCCAAACCTTTCTTTGCATTCCACTCCTACATACTTGACTACTTGCACAGCATCTAACCCCACCTCTTACCCACCACATGCTTGATGGTTTCTGCAAGTTATTCAGCTAAAACTGAAGTGTAGTTCCTTATACCATCTCTTTCATTTCCAGACTTGTGTATTGCATTTCAGCAGAATTGCAGTTCATGTGAATTTAGGCTGACCGGAGGGTCATTCAAATCCTGTATCTCCAATGCACTATAAGGATATATAACGGCTCGCACAATGAACAAGCATATTCATTTCATTAATGATTCAAAGTTACTTTTGTGGTGTCACAAAAAAAGAGATTATTGGTGTTAAAAAAGATTTATGGTTGGAAGACAGCCACTAAATGGTTTTATTCACAAACCAAGTGAGAAGTACTTATAATAATCTATATCTTTATATATTACATATTTTTTAAATATATCATATATAAAGATAGGTTGTTTTTTTTTTTTTGGTTTCTCCTCTTTTTATCCTCTAATAGTTACTTTTTCTCACTTGATCTGTGAACCACTGTACTGTACATTGACTCATTTTGCACCGTTTGGATTGTACAAATAGTTTTCATGAATATTTTGTATGGACGATATTCGGACAAGCTGAACCACCACATGGATGACTATGGGACCACTATTTTCTGACAAAGTGATTCGACTAAACCAACATTTTCCTCCATGTACAGGTCTAATCACTTCCCTTCTTACTATTTTCTGCCATCCATTTCTTCCTATTTACTTCCATCTTCGATCCTTCCTATGCATAGGGACATCCAGCATCATGTAAAACTCCATAGAAAAGCATTATACATGCTTTCCTATGGGGGATGTACTAATGCGAGCGTGACCAAGTTCCATGCATGTGCATTATGTCTCCCCTGCCGACTGAAGTCGGTAGGAGTAGAATGGAGTCGGAGCCTGAACCAGTGCTGAGGAACATCGGCGCAGGAATCAGGTGACATAAGGAAAGCAACTTTGTTTTCCTGGCACTATAGTTTCCCTTTAAATACATCACAGATAGTCAAACTGTTAATCTTGACTGCAACAAAGTTTATAAAATGTGCAAGACAAATTTTAGAAGTGGGATAACACATGAGCTAAGACCCTTTGATATAACTTGTTTCAGAAGTAGCTCAATTCTGGAAATTTAACACAGGTACAGTAGAAAACTATGCCAGGTCCATGTCTGTCAAGAACTAACATAAAAAAAGACTACTGTGAGAACATGATGATCCCAGCTAAGTGACTAAAGCTTTGAAAAATGTTCCTACTTATATCTGGATATAACAGGTGAATTCATTGATCCATTCTAAATATAGAACATGCAGATGTGGCTTAATGGTTTGGTGAATATTTTCTTGGCAAACATATTTCTCATTATCAAAAGGGTATCATGTGAATGTCACGGTGTACATAAATATTGTTGCTAATCATGTGCATCCTTTTTTGGCCATAGTGTACCCATTTTTCAGTGGATACTTCCAGTAACATAATGATCCATGTCAAAATGCAGAAATTTTCACAAGCTGGTTCCATTTGCATAGCAAAATTTTTATTAATTCCAATGGTTTCCACCAACCTGCTCATGGTTGTGGTGCTCACCTATAATCTAAAATGCACATTTAAAAACTAAAATGTTTATATTTAAAACTATGTGACGCTATCAAGTCAGCAACAACAATACACAGATATGAAAACATAGTTTTTTAGCAATCATATACTATATATACACATCTGTATTCTATATTTTGGTGTCCATCAGTATTCAATAAATTAATTCTGCAACAGTTTCTTTAAGAATTTTAACAGGAGGGATTTTAAAATGTCTTATTCTGTATTTAAAATAGGATCTATTTTTTGAATTTAAAATCAATCAAGCACTTAATACATTAATTTTGTAGGAAATATTTTGCTACTACACATATAACATTGTTGATGATATAAGATTTTGTAGAATGGCCAATTTTAAATTTTTTATATGGGTTTTGCAAGTAGCTATGGTTATGGACATTAGAATTTATGTCCCTTATTACTAATATGTTACTTAAAATGGGCAATGTCTGAAGCCTGCAATTTATCAGCAATGCATTTGTCAGGTCTGGTTCTTGCTAATATACACCAAAGCTGATGAAGGTTGTTTTCTGATTTCATTGGTCACTGGTGAATACACCATAATAAATTTTACATGCTACGCTTTAAATCAGTTCTTTCACTTTATTTATTTATTTATTTAATTCCTCTGATTCAAATAAATTAAATTGAGGCCTATGCAAGAAATAAAGATAGCAATTAGAGTAAAATAGCTCCATAGGAAACTATAGAAACCAAGATAGCATTATATTATTATTTCTTTATTATTTATATAATGCCAGCAAGTTCTGTAGCACTGTACAATGGGTGGACTAACAGACACGTAATTGTAACCAGACAAATGGCCGCACAGGTACAGAGGGGTTGAAGGCTCTGCTCAATGAGATTACATGCTAGAGGGAGTGGGGTATAGTGACACAAAGGGTATAAGTAGGGGTTATGAAATAGGTTGCTAGAAAAGTATTCACTGAGAACTTTTTCACAGTTGCAGGAGAGGAGTCATATGGGGGGAGGTGCGGAATGAAAACCCACTAACAGTTTGTGATATGCCCTCCTGAAGAAGTGTGTTTTAAAAGATGTTTTGAAGGAGTAGAGACTGGGTGAAAGTCTAACGGAGAAGGGAAGGGAGTTCCACAGAAAAGGTGCAACCCTGGAGAAGTCTTGGAGGCGAGCATCTGATGTGGGAGTACGGACAGAGGATAGACATAGGTCTTCGGCAGAGCGCAGGGGCCTCGACGGGACATACTTGTGTATTAGGGAGGATAGGTATGTGTATTAGCTAGATAGTTTTATGGATTCTGGCACAACAAACAAGAACTATTTTTCGGCAGAAATTATCTAGATTGTACAGCTATAAGGTATTACATTATACACAATGTCAGTCATGTTTTTAGGTTGGTTAGGTAGATGGGTAGTATAGGTATTTACGGGGCAAGATGGGTAGTATAGGTATTTACGTATTGGTGTTGGCAGGTTGGAAGTTTGGTGGGGTGGTAACTAGGAACGTTTGGATTTCTATCCAGTGAGTTGAAAGATTGTGAATGTATGGGGGTTTCACCATTTTGAACCCAGTAACTGTACATTTCCTGGACATTTCCTGGTCCTTTCTTTTTGATGATTGCATTATGGATGATATGTCATTGGAACAAATACTAAAAAGAGGTGCCTGCTCACTATCCCTAATCCACATATTGCTTTCAGATAAAAGGCAAAAATCTCTAATGAAACAGAACGTGGTATCCTTGTAAACCCTTTACACACATATTAGCTTAATATTATCACAAAATTCAGAATCAAGATGCCAAACAAAACATGATTAAAATTGTGGGGGTTGGTTGGTCTGTGATTCCGAGAATTCAGTTGATCACCTGATTAACTCACATCATCCTGGAATTAATCTCCATATCTATTAAATACTACTTAAATGTTTTTACTTTTTTTTTATTTGTATCAAAATTAACTCTGGAGTGAAGGGATTAAAGTGAAATGTTAAGGTCTTCAAGAATTCCAATTAAAGACATTTGGACAAAGAATGAGTTAAAGACTTTTACGCATTTTTAAACACATTTTTCTACCAACATTATTACTTAATAATAGTGTATTCTGAAGAAATGAAAACCTTCAGGACTCTACCTTATTACTTTCCTAGAATTTTACAGAGATGATATTGGCTCTGAACGCATTTCTAAAACACTGTATTTTATAAAAAGCTGATATAAAGCACAAAAGCTCAGTGATTTTTAATATATGAGTGCACATATAATTATTAGAGGACAGGTTGTGATACCTTCAGGTATAACATGTGAATTGTCAAAGAATGTCAGCATGTTCAGTATTAACTATATTCTATGTAAGCCATCTCCAATCCAATGAACAGCAATATGTTCCTGATCAAAAAACCACCTAGTAAACAATATTTACTGTAATCCTATTTACTGATACTTTAAGCATTAGTAGCAGTAGACAGACATGGTATCTTTAATTAAGAGAGCATTTCAACACTGAGATATTTAGAGGCTGGTTTGTTTTGTTTGAGGTGTTCCATCATTGGTTCTTAAAGATTTAATAGTGTTTTGTATTTGCGATTTTTTTATTTTTATTTTTTAGATTTGCATTTACTAAGAGATATTTTTATCTGCCAAATCAAACACTTAGAACATAACCGGTTTTTAATATATAATACTTGTTTTACTTCATATTATAGGTGCCCCATAGTTTTCACCATTCTGTACCAATGGTAACTAATTTTAGCAGCAAACAGTCCGTAGTGATGGAGACTAATCCAAAAGGGCTTGTTTTTTTACTTGTCGGTGGATAGTTGCCTAAGTTGTTACTGTTTACACACATACATATTATACACACTCAATAACAGACACACACACTAACACATTCATTAACAGACACACACTAACACACTCACTAACAGACACACGCTAACACACACTCACTAACAGACACACACACACTCACAATTAAAAAAAAAATCATATTTAATCCACCCAGCCTCCCTACCTTTTGGAGTGCTGGAGTGGATTCTTCCCTGTTGTCCAGTAGGGCTGGCTGGAGCTTGGCGGGCAGTTGGGCGGGAAAGGGAGCTCTGATCCTCCTGCTCAGCTCCCTCGCACACCTCTTAGTGATGCTGAGGCCAGAGTGATGTCATATTCCGCTGTGCACGAGAGAGCTGAGCAGGGGAGAGTGCTCCCTCGCCACATGCCTCCCACATAAGATAGATGCCAGCCTCGGGGGGCCCTAAGGTGGCCAGCCGGCCAGCTGGTTACCGCCAAGACCACCCAGGACAAGAGGCTGGCAAGGCGTTTTCCAGGGCGTTTGGGGGATGGCTTTTTTTTCTGCCCCCCTGAGAGTGACATCCAAGGCAAATGCCTTGTCAGCCTTGCGGTAGATACAACGCTGCTTAGTGTACTTACTGCACCAGTGTCTGTATGCAATACTGCTGGCTGTGGCTTTCTCCCACTCTGCTGGTGCAACTGCATGCCAAAGGCGGACACGGGAGGGAGGAGTGAAGTGCTTGTGTTCCAACTGGTAACCTAGCAACGTCTGGAACCCATGGTGAACCGTACCGTCGCCATGGTTCTGGATTAAACTGCAACTCCCATCTTCCTTGGCCAACAGTGCTGCATGGGCACTGTATCCAGCAAAGATTAAAAACGATATGAAAGTAGAAGGAAAAATAATTAATTGAACAATAGAAATTTCAAACCAATTGCTCGCAGGGAAAAAGTGGTGAATCACTAGAGTATAATTCTCCAATATATTATAAAGTAGTGGTCAGTAGACCATTTAATTAGGCAACCTTAGCTAGAGATTATAGGGACTCTCAGGTACCGTAACTGGAAAGCATCATAATAGTACCGTCCCAAATTAAATTATCTAAGGGATACATGCTAGCATAAATGGGAAATAATACCTATGATATCAAAAAAGAGTTCTATATTGCTCTTGACGATATTCACTCCAAGATAGTTATACTTTGTACAGGGAAGGTGTTCTAGCAAAGGAAAGGGATAACCACAGTACTAAAACTGATATATTGTGTCATGTTGGCAAAAAAGAAATGGTGCATGATGTGGAGATACATTGTAGCAAACAAATTATTAAGAATTGTATCTATGTACACAGAGCAAGGCAACTACTGATGCTTATTCACATTGCTGGGTAGATGATTGCTAAACATCTTATGTTCAAGCAAAAACAAATACAACAAGAAGATCGAATGTAGTCACTTTGTAAACAGTACAGATTAGCAGTGCATATTGAAAAACTATATACAGTGAACATATCATAAGGCATAGGAGCCCAGTATAACGGGCATTGGCAACTGATGATACTTCTTTGGATTTTTAGAAAACTATCACAAAAATACAGACAGGGCACATTTTTCATTCAAGCACTTAGGATAGACAGTATTGAGAGCCTTAATCCAATAAGCTTCATGTTGAAGTAATAGCTTTTTTCGGTGTCCCCCTCTTCGGAGGGGGGAATATGATCAATAGCCATAAATTTTAGAGTAGGGAGAGACTGTCCAAGTGCCAAAAAGTGTTTGGCAGCCGGAAGGTTGGCCTTATTGTCCCTATATGCAATGCAAATGTTGGATCGATGATTCCTTATACATTCTCTCAAGGGGAGTGTCACGGGTGGCGGTACGGAGACCAGGACGCCTGAGTGCCTGATGATGATGCAGTCTCAGCATGGAAATGGACTATCAGTGTCTGGTGCAGGGTAACCACATGCCCCCTGGTGTTGAGCACCAGCGTTTGTGCAGCCACATACCAGGGCTCTGAAGCAGCTAAAGCGGAAGCCAGGAGCAGATGAAAATATGTAGACTTCCCAGGGTATGGATAGGGAGGCTCTGCAGCAGAAAATTTATTCAGTACAGAAACAAGGCAAGACTAGGACAGGCACCGCACAAGAAAACAAGACAAGACTAGAAGAGGACAGAAAGCAGAACCCAGAACATGTACACAAGACATGAGGAAAACATGAACAAGGCAGGACAAGACTGTACATGAACTGGGAAGACAAAACAAGACAAGAGATGCAAGGCAAAACAAGAGGAGACATAACTAAGTACTATATATGTAATACATTGGGGATTTAGACATACATAAATGGCCAAGATGTATGCAGCCCACCACTGCGCCAAAGTACTCCAATTACGGTGGGTCCTAACTGCCTAGATATGCATGACTAAATAATGACAATAATGACAATGACAATAAAACACACACAGTACTTACCTGTAAAGAAAGGAACAGAGGTAATGAGACCACTGCTTGCAGGACCAGACTGAAACAAAAAGGATTAAATGGCAAAGGAACAGGTGTGATACAAAAAAAACAAACATTTAAAGGAATCCAGGAGACAGGGAATTCCAGAAACGGAATAAAGGAATTAACCCAGAAAACCCAACATAAAGAAAAACAGACATAGAATAGAAAACCAGAAGAAAAAAAAAAGAAAAACTAAACAAGAATTGTAAAAAGAGTACTGGATACCAGAAGCCAAAGCCAGACATCGCAGCAGAACAGAACAGGATGTGACAGGGAGGTCCGTTTTTCCTATTTTGGACAGTCCACAGGGGCATTGTAGCTTATAGATTACAAAATCTGTTGTACATGTAAGTCTGAGTGAAGAATTTTTCTGGTAACATGACTGCAGGTGACACATCCTAAGTAATGGTAACAACCCAAGTTAGAAGAGGTATGCTCTTTAGTGTAACACGGCACTGGGTCCATTTTGACTAGGAGGTCTCTTAAATTTTTCCCTCTTTTATAACACATAATTGGGGGCTATGGAAGATTACTGGCAGAGTAGGATCATTTTCGGAGAGGCGCCAGTTAGATCTTAACTTATCTTATAACCTGTGAGAAGCTGTGATATAGGTTGTAGGAAAGACCAGGCGCAGACCATACTTTTTGTTCTGCCGTGTTGGTTCTTGACTTTTGGTCAATGCTTGCTGTAGTGTTGATTCCTTGTATCCTCTCTGTCTGAACTTGTTCCACATCTCCTTAATCTGCTGTTGGGTATTCTCAGGTTGAGAGTTATTCTGTATTACCCTCATAAATTGTGAGAGGGGTAATGACTCCTTAGATGTTTCGTGGAAATTATCTGCTTGAAGCAGTGTGTTCCTGTCTGTTGGTTTAGCAAAGATTGTGTAAGACCGTTTGGATTGATTCTTATACATGTGAACGTACAGGAAATCAACCACTGCAGAACTTGATGTCATTGTGAGTTTAACCAGTGTTGGTGCTTTGTTGATTGTATCCACCATAGTTGTAATGGAGTTAATGTCACCTCTCTATATTATAAAGACATCATCGATAAATTAACAGTCAAATATTATGTTTTCAGTGCATGGTTGTAAGATGTGTAGGGTTTTGAATACAAACATGTAACTGTTGGCATACATAGGTGCCATTGCCACCCTTACTGAAGTGCTTGATATCTGTTGGTACCAAGAGTGTTCAAATCTGAAGTAGTTAGATGTTAGAACTATCCTCAAGATTTCAGCACAGATTCTATGGGGGGTGGGGTGGGGAGGGGGGAATTTGTACAGTTTAGTATCTATAGTATTTGATGAATGGCTTCAATGCCAGCTTTGTGTGGAATTATTGTGTACAAACTCTTAACGTCGCATGTCACCAGGCAGGTAGTGTTGTCAGGTAATGTAATTTGGTTATGGCTCACCATGCATTCCAGATGTTGCTTGGTTACCAATTGGAACACAAGCACTTCACTCCCCCCTCCCCTTTGGGCCTTTGGCATTCAGTTGCACAAGCACAGTGGGAGTAAGTCATGGCCAGCTGTATTGCATATGGACACTGGTGCCGTAAGTACACTAAAGGGGTGTCTATTTGTCTTGATTGTGGGGGGATTTTGGGTATATATTATCTTGTCTGTATGCACACATATATATATATATATATATATATATATATATATATACAGACACACTTTTATTTCCTATATATGTATAATATATTATAAAATATTTAAAGCCAGCCTTTCAATTTAGGGCCACCCTTTCAAGGACGACATAGTATGCCATCCTTAAGGGGTTAATTGGAATTGTTATCTGCAACTTAGTAATGGCAGCCAACAACTCACTGTAGCTAGTAATACACTTTTGTAGATATTAAAGTCACTGCTCATTAGTCTGTAGCAACAGGCATTTTGCAGAGTAGTTACAGTAAAGTTCAAAAGCAACCATTTCTGCAAGACATGCAAGCAGAGAAAGGTTTATGGTTGCATGTACCCATTCTACGTGGTCAATGTGACCAGAATAGATGGTACTCATGAAAACAAAGGAAATGCCTGCTTATTACACAATACTGTCTTAACTCTTAAACTTTGTTTATTCCACGTACCACCTGTGAGTGGTTGAATATTTATGTCATGAGCTTTTCTTTATAATAATTATAAAAACATAAAAATAAAGATTGTAAAAAGAAACCCAAACAAACAGCGACAATATTGGAAACAAGACCAGATTGAGCCTAATTCTTTCCATTTGTTTTCTAGTTTATAACAATTCAGTGTTTCAACACGAAACCAAAAAATAAGCTTAAGTATACAAGTCCTGGGTGGTGTTTGCAGACTTTTCTAAAATCTGTTATTGCCATTCTTTAACTCTTACAAATGGCTTGCAAACAATTGCATGCATATATATAGCTTTTTTTTTTGTTGGTAAAAGAAATTTGAACATTTAGAAAAATTCTTGTTATTACTGCATTGCGTAGAGTCTGGGTAAGATATAAAATAAAGCTTTTACTGGAACACGTCTGACATAGCAACCATCAAGCAACAACTGCCTTTTAATGTTGAGCACTTCCCGCTGTTACGCAGATGTTTACTGCAATGGTCACAGGAGGTGAATTAAAGCTTTGATTTATATAATTCTGCTTTTACATGTTTTTCATACAGCTATTTGAGTGTGCGACCATGCTCTGTTAACCTATTGCAAAACAGCACACATATTTACAGTGCATTAGACATTTTGCATGCTTTGTGTTGAACATTTTTTTCTGACCTCACACTAAGTGATTTTATTCTAAGTAAAACATTATTACAGAAGATATTCTTTTGGATCTAAGTGTCGTTCCATTATAAAAGTGAGAGAATGTTCAAAATTATTTGAAAAATAAGCTTGTTTGAAATATTTAGGTTTTTTTAAAAATGTGTTTGCTAACTACTAGACTTGTGCAGGGTAAAAATGTTTACTTCATCCAAACCACTTGGGCAGAAAAAAGAACTGGGGCAGCAGAATTTAGCTGTCGCTGTCTGGCTCACCAAATTTTGATTGAAAAAAAAAAAATCCCTCAAAAATTTGGGAAGACCATCCGGGCAGCCAAAACACCAGGAAAAATTGTGGCTGTGACTGTGTTGACATGCAAAAATAGCTACAACATTGACTGGCCTAATAGTTACGCAATAACAGCCATTTGTGTTATGCCAATTTGAGTTACCAAAATTAGATAATTAAATAACTGAAATGAAAAATAAAAAAAAAGTGAGAAAACTGAGCAGGAGTCATTTTAAGCTGAAAAGAGTGATTTATTCAAAAATGAAAGGAAAAAGTCAGTGGGCAAGTGACCATCCACTCAACTCTTTCACCCTGACAAAATCAAAACATTACCTCACATCCAGTTTGTATTATCAGTGGCCCTCCTCAGGAAAAACAGTTCCCTATCAAGTTATACCAACTGCATCTGTGAAGGTAACTGGCACCTTGAAGACTGAGTTGGGCAGGTTAAAACTTCCTCAATAAATGGCATTTTAAAATGGGGAGCAGCAGCAGGAATAACTTAATTATTTTTAAAAAAAATGTAGGTGGATGACTGTCACGGCAAGAGTGCATAGCTCATTATTTCATTATGGAATATTGTCCTTTAATGTAATTTGTGTTGTGCATAGATAATCTGCTTGTCTGGTAGAGATGGAATATTGACAATGTCAAAAGGGGTTAATTTGATTGTATGGAAGGTTTATAGCCTTAATTCCTTTTGAAGCTAGGATACCCACAGAGGTCAGATGACAGAAGGAGTAATATAAATTGCATGGGAATGTGAAAGCTGCCAGATGTGAGATTCTACACCTGAACAGCCTGAAGGTCTGGCTTCAGGCATATGACATGTACCTCTTAATTGATGAGTCAATCTCTTTGATATGTTAATGGCCATTAGCCTTGTTCCAGTATGATATCCAAGAGGAAAATACATTAATATTTACCCACAGAATACCAATTAAGCTTAATTTTTGTTATATTTGAAATGTGACCAGCGCCATCTTCTAAACAAGCCCAAACCTGATTGGCATAACTTAACCATAGGGATAGGAATTGTGATGTCCGCCATATTGGGTTGCAAGTACAGCATGCAAAATATCTATAGAATGGGAAAATAATAACACGTTTGTAGATGCAATTATTATTTCTGTGGCAGGTACATAAGAGAAGATAGAACCAAATGTTTCCATTTGAATTGATGTTGGTCTGGAATACAAGGGGGTGGTCACTCATTATCTCTATAGATACTCCTTAACTCCACCTCTAGACCAGGCATGCTAATCCACAGGGTATATATATCCAATGATACTGAAATTTATTGGTACTTTCTTGGGGCCAGAATCTTCTTCTAAGTGAGTTACCATCTTTTCTACCAGAGACCCCCTGGGGCAGATGTATTAACTATTTCAACTGTCAAAAGTAAAGATAAATAAGTCAATGGGACCTGATGGAATACACCCAAAGCTATTAAAAGAGCTTAGTGGTGTACTAGCAAAACCATTAACAGATTTATTTAACCAATCATTGTTAACAGGAGTAGTCCCAGAAGATTGGAAGTTAGCGAATGTTGTGCCCATTTACAAGAAAGGTAATAGGGAGGAGTCGGGCAACTGTAGGCCAGTAAGCCTTACTTCAGTAGTGGGGAAAGTGATGGAAACCATGCTAAAGGATAGGATTGTTGAACATCTAAAAACACATGGATTTCAAGATCAGAGACAACATGGGTTTACTTCAGGGAGATCATGCCAAACTAATCTTATTGATTTTTTTGATTGGGTAACTAAAGTTATAGATCAGGGTGGTGCAGTAGACATTGCTTACCTAGATTTCAGTAAGGCTTTTGACACTGTTGCACATAGAAGGCTTATCAATAAACTGCAATCTTTAAGTTTGGATTCCAATATTGTTGAATGGGTAAGGCAGTGGCTGAGTGACAGGCAACAGAGGGTTGTAGTTAATGGAATATATTCAAAGCTTGGACTTGTCACCAGTGGGGTACCTCAGGGATTTGTACTTGGACCCATTCTCTTTAATATTTTTATTAGTGATATTGCAGAAGGTCTTGATGGTAAGGTATGTCTTTTTGCTGATGATACTAAGATATGTAACCGGGTTGATGTTCCAGGAGGGATAAGCCAAATGACAAATGATTTAGGTAAACTAGAAAAATGGTCAGAATTGTGGCAACTGATATTTAATGTGGATAAGTGCAAGATAATGCATCTTGGACGTAAAAACCCAAGGGCAGAGTACAGAATATTTGATAGAGTCCTAACCTCAACATATGAGGAAAGGGATTTAGGGGTGATTATTTCTGATGACTTAAAGGTAGGCAGACAATGTAATAGAGCAGCAGGAAATGCTAGCAGAATGCTTGGTTGTATAGGGAGAGGTATTAGCAGTAGAAAGAGGGAAGTGCTCATGCCATTGTACAGAACACTGGTGAGACCTCACTTGGAGTATTGTACACAGTACTGGAGACCGTATCTTCAGAAGGATATTGATACCTTAGAGAGGGTTCAGAGAAGGGCTACTAAACTGGTTCATGGATTGCGGGATAAAACTTACCAGGAAAGGTTAAAGGATCTTAACATGTATAGCTTGGAGGAAAGACGAGACAGGGGGGATATGATAGAAACATTTAAATATATAAAGGGAATCAACACAGTAAAGGAGGAGACTATATTTAAAAGAAGAAAAATTACCACAACAAGAGGACATAGTCTTAAATTAGAGGGACAAAGGTTTAAAAATAATATCAGGAAGTATTACTTTACTGAGAGGGTAGTGGATGCATGGAATAGCCTTCCAGCTGAAGTGGTAGAGGTTAACACAGTAAAGGAGTTTAAGCATGCGTGGGATAGGCATAAGGCTATCCTAACTATAAGATAAGACTAGGGACTAATGAAAGTATTTAGAAAATTGGGCCCAGTGGTTCTTATCTGCCATCACATTCTATGTTTCTATGTTTCTTTGAAGAACTGAGTAAGTGATTAGGACTTTCTGTTATTTTATCCCTTTTGCTTTCATCTGTTGTTGGTGTAAATAATTTGGTTTTTCATCTTTTGTATGCACTGTGACTATTTGTTGCTCATAATAAATATTCCTTTATTAAGTTCTGCCTTTGTCTGGTTAAGAATCACGTTACCTGAAGAGACTAAATAGTATTTTTGCAATTCCTTAAATATTGTGCTAAGTTGTATTTGGTGGGTTTTAGTATTGATTTACCTGAGGACCAAGGGGACCTCTTGACGTAGGATGAGTTTGTGACAATGACCACTTGCATAAGCACCACCACCTTTTAGAATGTAATTTTATACAAAAGATCTGCCATACACAATGTAGGCAGGGTTCCCTTGAGCAGTAAAACTGCAGCCATACACTGTGTTTGTTACTACAGAAAAAAGATTGCATGTTCCAAAGCACAAGAAATGGCACAGGAGCACACTGCAAAATAAATATTCTGTTGCTTTGTGTTGCAAAATCTGCTGTTGTTTGGTGGATTTACTACTGCAGCATTATTGCATTTGACATAGAGAAACACTGCACAGTCTGAATAATCACACACTTGCACGGCAAACAATGGGCTGAACACACAGAAAAAATAAAATATGAAAAATAAAACAACTGTATATTGGTAACCTAGCCTCATAATAGGATCAATGTCAAAATAAAAATTTCCATTCTCCCAGCCAAAGTTGTTTTAAGTGGTGAAGATAATCTTAGACAGATTAATGCATCATAGAGCCCCATTTACAATGTAAATTTTGTGTTGCTGTTGCTGTCGTGTATCACATACACATTCCCCCTGTCACATAGACCTATAGACATATACATAGCTTGTATAATTGCTCTAGTATAATTCTAGTTAGGTTTAGATAACTGCTGTGCCTGCTTTGCTTCTGCCAGTGCCATATGCAGAATTTTTGTGGTGAGATTTAGTTAAACTGGGGCATTATTCCTAGTGTGAGACTGGTTAGGTTATGGCCGTGCCTTCAATAGGGGAGAGACACACACAGAGGGGTTGGAGAAGCAGAAAAAGAGACACACAAATATACTAAGAGACACACAGAGGGGCTGGGGAAGTTAAAAAAAGAGACAGAATAGCTTGGGGAGAAAGATACACATAAAGGGGCTGGGGAGGAAGATACACAGAATGGGGGAGACACACAAGGGGGTTTGTAAGACACACAAAAGGGAAAAATAGGGTATAACATACACTAAAGGGGGAAATTCAAAAGAAGAGTTGAGAGACACATATGAGAAGTGGCATTTTGTTTGGAGGGAAGCTTCAAAATACATCTTTGTTTCTATAGCCATAAATCCTTGCACCAGGTATACACATATATACTGTCAGGGTTGTTCGCTGAAGCGAGAATTCATAGTGAATTTCTAATTTAAGGCCAGAGTGGCTAAACTGAAAGCACAGCTGACTTAGAGTATTGTTTCCAGTTTGGGTATTTTTACCTTAAGTTTGAAATGCACTTTACAATTTACACTCTCTTTTCACTTTAGCAAATAACCCTGTGTGTTTTTATGGCTCAAATTTCCACTCGCCATTGATGAATGAAGATTACAAATACCCCACCTACAAATATGGTTAAAGGACCACTATAGTGCCAAGAAAACAAACTTGTTTTCCTGGCACTATAGTGTTAATAGGTCCCCCCAACCCTCATGGCCCCCCTCCCGTCGGGCTCTAGGGGGAGGAAAGGGCTGGGCTCCCTCTGCGCTGGGGACTCTCCTCCCTCTTCCCACGAATGCGCATGCGTGGCCAGAGCCACGTGCGCGGCAAGAGCCGCATGCGCATTCAATCAGTCCATAGGAAAGCATTTCTCAATGATTTCCTATGGACGCAAGTGTCTTCTCACTGTGAAAATCACAGTGAGAAGCGCGGAAGCGCCTTTAGGGGCTGTCAATGAGGCAGCCTCTAGAGGCTGGATTAACCCTAATGTAAACATAGCAGTTTCTCTGAAACTGCTATGTTTACAGCTGCAGGTTTAACCTTAGATGGACCTGGCACCCAGACCACTTCATTGAGCTGAAGTGGTCTGGGTGCCTATAGTGGTCCTTTAAATGTAAAAGTCTATCCTATTTAAAATGATCACAAAAGAGAACAAATAAATGGTATTAGTTCACATATGGATTTCCAAATAAAGTAAAAATGACTTTTCAAGTACAAGATTGCCCGGTATGTTCTGTAATAGAAACCTTGTGTTTCTTATTTCGGTTATAGAACAAGTCTGTACAGTCTCCCCTATATTCTGCAAATACTTGTTGCTTCAGTAACTGCCTTTCTGCTGCGATAATCTACACTCTCCAGTTATTCTGTGAATTACATTTCTCTGCTTTAAATACAATAAAATAAATAAGTGTTTTATCCCTTTTCTGCACCTGCGCAGCTTGCAACAACAGATTTTAAGGAAATTTTTAACAAATTTCTACTAAGAAAAACTGTTCTCTCATATTTATAGCAATTCAAGTATGTTTGTGCGTGTTTGTAATCACACACTGTAAACTGTGTTTACATGTATTAGAATGAATGTGATGTGATACTGAGTATTTTCTCATTTTACATTTTTTTTTTAGCAAAGATTAAATCATGTTGATAACTTTAAACAAAGTTCGAAAATATCAGCAAGCAATCTGTCATTTAAAAATGCATCATTACAAACAAAGAATGCCACCACATCTTGTATTTGTAAATATAGTTGCCACATCATTGTCCTAAAAGTGGCTGGAAATTTAGCATGACATATTTTACGTGATTTACATTCCTGTACTAGTCGAAGTTCACTTGATTAATCTTCATCTACCATGCATAAAATAAATTTTTCTGCAAATATGTGCTTCTGTCCCCTATTAACCCTTTCAGGAATAAAGTCATAAAAAAAAGAACATAGATAATTATATGAAGATGGGAAGGATGCTTATGAGAAAAGTGTTTCAGAGTCAGTGGACAGATGAGCAGAACAAACTTCCAGTTAAGCCATCATTAAAATGCCCATGGGAAGATCACTGGCAACAAATGCAGATTATAAAAATGCAAATTAAGCTTGATCCCTTTGGAGAAGGCCAGGCAATGTAGCAGTGTGAGGGCATTAATAAAAATACAGATAGTGATGGTCAACAGGAAAAATATTAACATCAGTTTTATTAAAAAAAAGTCCCTCAGCAGCCATAATATTGTTTTGTAAATTATAAAAAGAAGCATCACAAATGACCCGTTGTAACTTTTACATGAAATTCAAAAATTGTAAGAGAAAATTATGTCGACACAAAAATAATATAATGTAGACTAAAATAGTTACATTGTAACCAATCTCTAACATTATTATATTTTCAGAATCTAAAGTCATTTATCAACCCATGAAAACTTGCAGTTTAGTGAAGAGAGCCCAAAGACTTACAAACACAAAGAAATCTGTTCTCATTGGAATCCCTTTAGGGATATCTGCCCATATTTATTTCAGTAGAAGATATAAAAAGCAAAAACAATATAAACACATAATACACACAACAACAATAAACTCAGTTTATGTACTGTGTGTATGTGTATATATATATATATATATATATATATATATATATATATATATACATACACACACATATATCCAGTCACTCTCTAACGGTTAAAATATACATACATTATTTTTTGAGTATATAAACCGTCTATCATTTTGGTAAGCCAGTTACCAATAAAATAGATGCAGAAAAAAATTGCACACATTAATTACTTTTTTAATTATAGTGTATCTGTCACTAAGATTCCTTGATCCTATTAAATTAGCATTTAGAATTTGTCTATACTTTTTGTTTCCATTTTTAATTGAAGAAATAAATTTAGCTATGTATAATGATTGTGCCCATTGCTGTCTTTCTAAATAATGGATAGTTATCAATTTCTTAAAGGTTTGCAAAGTGCAAAAGTCATAACTTTCAAAATCTGTATATAGAGTTCCTTACCCAAGTGTACATACTAATGTTTTAGTCATAACTAAAGTATGAAGAGGAAAGAAAGGAGAAGAAAAAACAGAAAATAGAAAATATGTCTGAAGATGGAAATATTTATGAGAAAATTGTTGAAGCTCGATCTCTCTCTCTGGAGAAACACATCTTTTATGTCTTTCCATCTTCCAGAGTCAAGGTCAGAACATGCTGGGTAAAATCTCCAGGAGTGTGGGGTGAGTAGGAGGCATCTTGCATGGAAGATAATGTTAGGGCAAAGTCTGCTTCTAAAATAGCCCATCTTGGAGAGATGGAAGAGTGAAGCAGTGGGTTCCAAAACAGGATTCCAGTGGTGAAATGGTGGGGTGAAGTAAGTTGCGTCACCGACGTTGTCCAAAGGAAGAAGACCCACATGAAATATGGCTTGTCCACCTTTGGAACTGGCAGGTCACCCTAATATGAATGCCTGTCGGGCTACTTGCCAATTACACAGGCCAGCCACCTGAAGATCGAGCCATCATACAGGGAGCACTGTTTTGATTCTCTCTGCAGGTTATGAGTGCCCTTACCGTAGTGCAAGCATGTCTAATGATGCACTTGTGCAATGCATTTTGAGAACATAGCTTTTGAGAACACCAGGGAACAAAACTGTAAAGAGGTACAGGACCCTACAATCAAGAGTGTCAGGCCAAAATCTGGATGGTTTCAAGGCCTGGTAGTCACTAGAAGGATAGATGAGCAAATACCAGTTTCTCTTCTTGTTTTGGCAGATATAGGATGTTGTAATGCTGTTTTAACCTTCTTTTGTTGATGTTATTTATTTGCTTAAGTGGGGCTAAAAGAATCTGGATAGATCACTTACCAGTTTTATAAAAACATATGTTGGACAAGTAATTTAAATATGCCTGTTAAATTTGTTTCCTATAACATTTATTAAAAGTAAAGTTTGAAAATTAAGGATAGATAGACAGACAGACAGACAGGACTTCACATCTTCCTTATGTAACAGTAGAAATTGCACTCAAAGATTTAAAAGTGAAATAAAGAATTGCAATTACAGTATTCATGGTACCTGAAATCAGAGTCAATCCTATTAAACCAAAACAATGCAATCCATCTTGTTTTCTGACAATCCCAGGCCCCCCTATAAATATTATTTCAGTATTTTAAGCTCATTTTCATTCTTCCTTTTTGTTTGGAAGACATTAGATTCTATCCTTCTGAGATGAAATTTAAATTGTTGGTGGCATCTTGAAATATAGCATGTACGCTACTAGAAAGTACTCTAAAAATGTACTGAATTAAAACAATATAGTGAAATCATGAAAGTAACCATTTACTAAATATCCATTATTTTGTTTTTGTATGAGCCCGAATAATTATCTATTTTAAACATAATATGTGTTTCATAGATTGTGTTCTAAGGGAATGTTTTCTTACCAGTAAGACGAGATACAAGCATACTGTCTGAATATTTAAATTTACAAACAACCTTGTGTAAAATTAATTGGATCATTATAAGCCTATTATTTTGTCTCCAAGGACTTGATGTTAAATGCAAGAATGTCCCTGTAAATTAATGCACACAAGCATACAAAATATTTTGTCTTTTCAGCATGTTTTATGGTAAAAAAGAAAGACAATAACAATTTTATTTTGAATATTGCTGTTGTTAGCTTAATATAACTATAACAAAAACAAAAAGCTAAATATTTTGTCTTTCTCTGGGGATCATTTGGGATGTTCTTGGACAAAGTCTAAAAAACAAAAATTAAAATAATAATAATAATAATGATAAAAATAATTGTTATTATTATTATTATTATTATTATTACAATTATTATTAGAATGATTAACTTTTTCATATATTGAGTACCCCAAGGGGGCTCATAAAACTTTAGTGCACATGCTTGAATATGAACAAATCCACAGTTATTAACAGCTGCTATTATTACCCAGTTCAGTAGTATTTATTTAACTAACCTTAGAAATATTCAATATATTTCAAAACTATTGAGGTATCCAAAATATACATACATAAGGTGGAGCTGGTATAAATATGTGAAAATAAAACAGAATAATAGTGCAATATTGCCAGTACAGTTATATAAAGGTAATGAGATTTGGAGTGTCACTCACAAGTGAAGAGCCATTAGCTTCATATGGCTCTGATGGAAAGCGTAGTGGGACGCTTGGAGGAGGTCCAAATCCTATTACTCCTGGTCTGTGCTGTATACCTCTGGTAACCTGGACACAGGATGCTGGAGATGTCTTTGGGGGTATGTGGACACTATGGTCCCAAAGTGTGCAGAGTAGTCCAAAACATGTTTTGCCCCTGTAATGGGGCTTCCTCAGTTGTTTCAATCAATTGCTGTGTCTGCTCTGTTTTAAATATGCCATATTATGTATTACAGAAATGCATTTTGGACTACTCTGCACACTTTGGGATCATAGTGTCCACATAACCCCAAAGACTTTTATACTTTTATATAATTTTATTTTAATGATTTACTTGAATAAAAGCATCTTTTACAAGCTACATCTCCAGCATCCTGTGTCCAGGTTTCCAGAGGTATACAGCACAGACCAGGAGTAATAGGAGTTGGACCTCCCCCAAGTGTCCTACCATGCTTTCCATCAGAGCCATATGAAGCTAATGGCTCTTCACTTGTGAGTGACACTCCAAATCTCATTACCTTTATATAACTGTACTGGCAATATTGCACTATTATTCTGTTTTATTTTCACAGATTTATACCAGCTCCACCTTATGTATGTATATTTTGTATATTTGTAGAGGTGGTTTAGGAGATACCACTCAAGGTGTTTAGAGCTCTTTTTTTACCAGTCACTTTAAATTGTGCACTCTGTTAACAATTTATTGAGGTATCCAGTTGCAAGTAAAACCATCTTATATTTAAATAATACTTTATATTTAAGTAACTACTACATTAAGTGCAAATTAATAGATTGATCATGGGATGACATTTAGATAAAGCAAAATACAGATTTGGGGGACAGTACACATAACCCCTTAACATCGGTACTCGTATTTACATGATTATTAGAGTAGGCATTTATACCACACAATTGTGTGTAAACTATTTGCAAAGTAAATTTCTTTATTCCAAACAAATTTTGGTTGAAAATTATGCCTTTAGTAAATCCTGAAAGTCACAGCTCAGAATCACTAACAGCCACAGTGATCTTCTTTCACTCAGCTGAACACAGAGACTAACTTTTTGTGTTGAGCACTCTCCTCCTGCAGATCCATCATTCTGAAGTGAGGGGTTAGAGAATAGATCAGCAGCCTGTCTTCGGTGTCGAACCTGCTGCTGACCAGGGAGGGTGAGTGGTGGACAGATCATCAGTTTTATCTCTCCTGCTTCTCTGTCTGTACTCACACAGAGCTAAAAGGGGAGCAGCTTGATCACACTATCAGCCACTCTCCTCCTAGGAACAAGGTAAAGGGTGGCCGAAAGGGAATAACTTTTTTTTTTGCATACTGCTTGGTATTGAAGGAGTTAAAGTGGTGAACTTTTGGAGAGACTCAGAAAAACAAATGAGAGAAAGTCTGAAGCATATTGTTAAAGGAAAATGTCATCCTCTTAATGGTATGCGTGAAAGGACATGCTCAAAGGATTGCAATAAATGCATGCAGATATTGTCAGTTAGCAAATTACAATCAACTTAATTAGTAAAAGCAAATATTTAATACCCACCGATTGGAAAAGCTTTTTGAAAGAGCAATGGGAATGAGAGAGGTTATAGCAGAACTTGGCATGAAATGGAGTAATTTGTTTTAGACTCTGTTAGAAATGGGATAATCCGCAACAGTACCTTTGTTGGTAGTTTGTAAATAAAAGCAGTGCTAACAAAACAAGAGAAAAGTAAGACACCTATATTGCACAAAACTAATTTTATTGCATGTGCCAATCTATTTGCTTATCGTCTATCTGCCTATCTATGTAATCTGCCTATCTATTTCTCTAACTATCCTTTTATTTGTACTTTTATTATAGAGACTCCATAGTTTATGATTGAATTCCCACTTTGAGAGGATGATGGAATTATTCATTTTTATTGGATAGTTTTAACATATTTTGAGTTTGCAACATTTTTTATCCAGCAGTCCTTTTTAAACTTATAACATTAAGGGAGGCAAACGATTAAGTAAATGTGCAATTTAGGAAGGACATAAGGTAAATTATTATTATTATTGCTATCATTATTGCTGCTTAACCTTTATCTCTGTGATTAATGGAATCTCTACAACAACCTATAAAACCTCAATTCGTATGTTGCACATTTATCAAATAATTGATTACGTTAACCTGCTACAGTGTTGGCGATGCAATATATTGGAAATTAAAACAGGCTGAAAGATTGATAGATGTCGCACTTAAATATCTCTTTCTTTGATACTCTGGTACTCTAATCTAAAAGGACATTACGCATCAGGACATAAGGTAGCAGATGAAAAAAAGAAACGCTGGTTATAAGAATATGTTAGACATTATAGAAAAGAGATATTTCTGATATGTGCTATTGGGGAGTTGTGAGATGGCATTTAATTTCTAATTGCAACCAGTAATGGAACGCAAAACCGGAACAGGAAGTTATTCGAGTGAAATAAACAACACCTGAAACTGACAATTATCAACGATTTAAAAGGAGAATAAAGTAAAGAACATATTACAGCAACTGAGTAGGTCTCCTAGGGAGGCGAAACACATTTTGCTACACCACTTAGGACTTATCATTTACACTGTAAGAATGTTTTTTACTCTGTTTTTATTTATAATCATACTTTGTGCACTTTATGGAAATTAAAGCACTTTAAACCAATACTGGAATTTGTGGCTACAATCAAAAAGTTGATGCTACTACATAATGCAGAGGAGGGAGTGGGACCCTAAAAATCCCACCAAGCTGATATCTTGAGCCTATAACCTATTGGCTCCCCACATGTGAGTGTATTTACAAATATTTTAGCATTCCAATATACATTACAGACAATATTGTGCTAGTGCTTGTTTTCTTTTGTTTTACCTTTAGGATTATATCTCCTAAGGACAGGGCCGGACTGGCCCACCGGGATACCGGGAAATTTCCCGGTGGGCCGTCGGCACCTGGGGCCGGGCAGCCAGCTGGCTCACCTGCCGCCGCAGAGGGAGCACCTTTGGCGGCCGCAGGGTTTGCTGGCTGTTCTTGCGGCCGCAGGGGGAGCTGGCTGTTGTGTCTCTGCTCCCCCTCCCCTGCGTGCCGCTTAATGAGACCGGGGCCGGAATATGATGTCATATTCCGGCTCCCAGCCTCACTGTGCGGCGCGCAGGGGAGGGGGAGCAGAGACACAACAGCCAGCTGCCCTCTGCGGCCGCCAGAAGAGCTCCCTACAGGTAGAAATTGTGAATGTGTGTGTGTGTGTCTGTGTCATTTGTGTGTGTGTCTGTCTGTGTCACCAATGTGTGTCTGTGTCATTGTTTGTGTCTCTGTGTCATAGTGTGTGTGTCACTGTCTGTCATGGTGTGTGTGTGTCTGTCTGTGTCATTGTGTGTGTCTCTGTGTCATGGTGTGTGTGTCACTGTCTGTCATGGTGTGTGCGTCTGTCTGTGTCATGCAATGTGTGTCTATGTCATGGTGTGTGTGTGTGTCTGTCATGTAATGTGTGTCTGTCTGTGTCACGGTCTGTGTGTGTCATGGTGTGTGTGTGTTTGTCTGTGTCATGTAATGTGTGTCTGTCTGTGTCACGGTGTGTATGTGTCTGTTTCATGGTCTCTCTGTGTCGTGGTGTGTGTGTCTGTGTGTCACGGTCTGTCTGTGTTATGGTGTGTGTGTGTGTCAAGGTGTGTGTGTCTTTTTTAAGGTGTGTGTCTGTCGTGGTGTGTGTGTGTCTGTCTGTGTCATGGTGTGTCTGTCTGTCATGTTGTGTGTGTGTTTCTGTCTGTGTCACGGTCTGTCTGTGTCATGGTGTGTGTCTGTCATGGTATGTGTGTGTGTATGTGTGTTTTTACTCACATTTTTTTTTTCTCCACGTCATGCTGGTCTCCCCTCGCCTGGCCCTGCCTCTATGGCTGAGATCATCAAGCGTGATGATCTCAGCCAATCCGCACTGACACAGGAAGGACCTCTAGTGACCGTCTGAATATCTGTCACTAGGAAGTGTTTACATTGAAAAGCCTGCAGGGACAGGCTATAGACACCAGTACCACTACATTAAGCTGTGTGTGTGTGCGCGCACTTGCTTGTGTGTGTGTGTGTGTGTGTGCCTGCTACTGAGTGAGCTTGTGTTTTTATGTCAATAACCTTATGTATGAGGCT
Organism: Pelobates cultripes; assembly: GCA_933207985.1. Lineage (NCBI taxonomy): Eukaryota > Metazoa > Chordata > Amphibia > Anura > Pelobatidae > Pelobates > Pelobates cultripes. Next base: position 28,582,055 of record OW240920.1, on the reverse strand, counting down.
GTGTATCAATCAGCTTGTGTCAGTGAGATTGTCTGTGTATGCATGTGAGTATGCTTACTGTATAATTAAAAATTTTACTCTGAAAGGACCAATATTTTATATTGGAAAAAGCTATATATATATATATATATATAATATTGCCAGAGATAGCACTCCAAGGACTAATATAAAATATAACTTTTATTACCTCCACTAAAACAACACAAGGTCAACGTTTCAGCTTGATCCCCTCAAGCTTTCGTCAGGAGATGTCCTGACAAAAGCTTGAGGGGATCAAGCTGAAACGTTGACCTTGTGTTGTTTTAGTGGAGGTAATAAAAGTTATATTTTATATTAGTCCTTGGAGTGCTATCTCTGGCAATATTTTTTGCGTTTTTGGCTGACAAGCACCGGGCATTGAATATTGAATTGGTGGAGTGCAAGATCCGTTTGGTTTTTATATATATATATATATATATATATATATATATATATATATATATATCTATCTCAATCATCTAGGGTTGCAAGACATAGCCTTACATATTACATGCGACAATATATGGCGCAATGACTTATGGGGCTGGCATATATTTTTTTTCCAGGGCTGCTTTGGAATCCCCAGTCCAGCCCTGCCTAAGGATTTACTCCAAAATCTGCAAGCAAGATACTCCACCTTGTGTTTATTCGTATTTTTAATTGTTGGTGTGTGTTAAGGGGACCCCACTTAGGTGTTAGAGTATAATACATTGATTGGACAGTCACTAGGATTTTGTATCCATACTGTTTCTAGATATATATGTAAAGGCTTGCCTGGAGTTGTGGGAGGGGCTTGTTGATCCTACTTAAGCACTCCTCCCTCTACCTGCATTACCATGGATTCTGACGTTTGGCAGGCCCCAGCCGCCACTCCCTCTACTCAATTTCATTTATTATTTTAGAATTAGGGTGGGCCCTCTTTATTACAGGCCTGCCGCATACGTCGGTTTCGGCACATTTCAACCGACTTGTTCATATCTATAATGTACACCATACAATACATACGTTACACTACAAGAATAGCACCGAACACAAACAAAATAAATATATATATATATTTATGTATGAAAAATGATTGACAGAGTTCTTATTAAAAACAAAGCATTTTATATTGGTTTGATTTATTTTCTCTTAAAAACATATTTAATATTTACCATTATACCATTATGACCTCATATTCTATGGTTGCTCCATTTGCAAAAGTTTCATTTTACATTTGTTGCAGAATGTTAGCAGAGTTTATGGGATTATATTTATAGAAAAGTTGATTTACAAGGAACTGTAAAGGTGCAGTTAATATTAGATATGTTGGAAATTATTACATGTGCCACTCTTAGAAGCACCCTCAGTAACTTGCCATCCAGATTTCTTTTAGGCATCAAATAATGCAGAATTGCAGGTAAGGTAGTAACAGCTGCACATAGACGTGGATCAGAAATTACAGTCTGAAAAAGTACAGAGCATATAGCCAATGGTGCCTGGTGCACAATCCACTTTGATTGCAATTATTATTATTTTATTATTTATAGAGCGACAGCAAATTCCATAGCACTGTACAATGGGTGGACTAACAGACACGTAATTGTAACCAGAAAAATGAACGCACAGGAACAGAGGAGTTGATGGTCCTGCTCAATGAGCTTACATGCTAGAGGGAGTGGGGTATAGTGACACAAAGGGTATAAGAGGGGGTAATGAAATGGATTGCTAGAAAAATATTCACTGAGAACTTTGGTTATTTTTGACAGTTGCAGGAGAGAAGTCATATGTGTGGGGGGTGAAAACCTGCTAACAGTTTAAATGATATGCTTTCCTGAAGAAGTGTGTTTTCAAAGATTTTTTGAAGGCATAGAGAGTTGGTGAAAGTCTAACAGAGAAGGGAAGGGAGTTCCTCAGAAAAGGTGCAGCCCTGAAGAAGTCTTGGAGGTGAGCATCAGATGTGGGAGTACGGACAGAGAATAGACGTACATCTTCAGCAGAGCACAGGGACCTCAATGGGACATGCTTGTGTATTAGGGAGGATATGTAGGTTGCAGCAGCATTATGTAGGAACTTATAAGCAAGCACCAGAATCTTAAATTAAGCCCTTTATCTAACTGGAAGCTAATGTAGGGACTGACAGAGAGGGAAGGTGTGGGAGGTGCAGGCGGACAGGAAAATGAGCCTTCCCACCGCATTCATTATAGATTGCAGCAGTGCAATCTGGGAATACATAAGACCACTGAGAAGGGGATTGCATTAGTAAAGGCAAGAAAGAACAGCAGCATGGACCAACACCTTAGTTGCATCTGGTGTTAAATAGGGGCGGATGCGAGTTATGTTTTTGAGATAGAAGCGGCATGATTTGGTGATTAACTAGAAATGAGGGGTGAAGGAGAGATTGGAGTCAAAGAGAACACAGAGGTAGCGAGCCTGCAAGGTAGAGGTGATGGTGGCGTTGGTCACTTGGAGGGAGACAGACACGGGAGTAGCAACACTTGAGGGAGAAAAGACCAGAAGTTCTGTTTTGGACAGGCTGTGTTTAAGGAAGTGAGCAGCCATCCAGTTGGAAATGGCGGAGAGGCAGTCAGAGACACTAGTTAAGATGGGCAGAGAGAGATCAGGAGAGGACAGGTAGATTTGCATGTCATCTTCATATAAATGATAATGAAAGCCAAAGGAGTTGATGAGTTTACCAAGGGAGGCAGTATAGATGGAGAACAGTGGGGGACCAATGACAGAACCTTGGGGAACACCAACAGAGAGGGGTTGGAGAGAAGAGGCAGACCCAGAGAAAGAAACACTGAAAAAGCACTGGGAGAGGAAGGAGGAGCACCAGGAGAGAGCAGTATCTTGTAGACCGAGATTACGGAGAATGAGAAGAAGCTGTTGATGATCAACAGTGTCAAGGGCAGCAGAAAGATCAAGGATAATTAGGATAGAGTAATGGCCACAATATTTAGCAGCGATTAAATTGTTGGATACTTTAGTCACAGCTGTTTCAACAGACTAATGAGCGCGTAATCCAGACTGAAGCAGGTCAAGCAGAGAGTTGAATTCAAGGAAGTCTGTCAATCTCGAATACACAACTCTCTCAAGGATCTTGGAGGCAAACAGCAGTAATGATATAGGGTGGTAGTTGGATGGGGAGTTGGGATCAAGGTTGGGCTTTTTCAGAATTGACGTTATGGTTGCATGCTTGAACGGTTAAGGAAATGTGCCAGAGGAAAGGGAGAGATTGAAGATTTTAGTGAGAGGAGGAGCAAGAGAGGGAGATAGGGTGTGGATGAGATATGAGGTAACAGGATCGAGAGGACAGGTGGTGGGGCGGGAGGAGAAGAACAGAGCAGAAACCTCTTCCTTTGTAGTAGGTGCAAATGAGCATAGAACAGTGGAGTAAGTGGGGTTGGGTGATTTATTGGAAGATGTATTGGAAGGGGAGGGAGAGAGGTTAGAGATATCTTCCCTGATTGTAGAAATCTTCTCAGTGAAGTGAGTTGCAAAGTTTTAGGTGGACAGTGTGGTAGCAGGAGGGGGAGCAACAGGGTGAAGGAGAGCATTATAAGTGTGAAATACGCATTTGTGTTGGCGGGACTGCGTGCTTATGAGGGTGTTGAAGTAATTTACTTTTTCTAGATGTTGGGTCAGCTTGGTGGGCCAGGGTTGTGATTTGAAGTGTTTGCTGTGGTTAAATGTAGGAGGTCCCATGATGTCTAGTTGAGAGGAGAGAGTGGAGTTGTAGAGTGAGGTTGCAGAGTTAGGACAAGTGAGATTTGTGATGAGTAAAAGGAGAGTTTGGAGTTTGGTGGAGAAATGCTGGAGATCAAGGCAGTGGTGGTTTTGCGAGATTGGAGAGTTTATGGTGGTGAAATTTGGGTACAGTGTATGCCGATGTCAAAGGCCATCAGATGGTTGTCAGATAGATGAAATGGAACATTGCAGAGATTAGAGGTAGTACAGAGATTGGTGAAGATGAGGTCAAGAGTGTTTCCTGCTGTATGAATTGCTAAAGTAGAACACTGTGTGAGACTGAAGGAGGAGGTTACAGAGAGCAGACGGGAGGCATCAGGGCATTTCAGGTTGTTGATTGGGATGTTAAAGTCGCCAAGTATGAGTGAAGGAGTGCTAGAGGAGAGAAAGTTAGGTAGCCAGGAAGAAAAGTGTTCAATGAATAGCCTCGGATGACCAGGGGGGGGCGATAGATTATGGCAAATCTTAAAATAGTGGGCTTAAATACGCGGACAGTATGAACTTCAAAGGAAGTAAAGGATAGGGCAGGGGCAGGGAGGATAGGTTGAAAGGTACATTGAGGGAAGAAAAGGATGTCTAAACCACCACTTTTACAGTTGAGTCTGGGAGTGTGGGAGAATTGTAGTCCACCGAAACATAAAGAAGTTATGCAGTAGTGGTATCAGAGGGGGAAAGCCAGGTCTCTGTGAGTGCTAGTAGTGTGAGGGAATTAGAGATGAAGAGGTCGTGTATGGCTGTTGATTTAATATCACTACAGACAAACGGGCATTCCAGAGTGCACACTGAATGTTGGTAGAGGAGGATAAACTGCAGGGTATTTGAATGAGGTTTGCTTGGTTTCTAGTTGTTTTAGTGGGAGCAGATGAGGTGAAGGGCCCTGGGCTGGGAGAGACGTCACCAGCTGCTAGAAGTAGGAGGAGAGATAGTGACAGGAGGTGTGAATTGGTTTTATGTGGGCAGGGTCTAGGATGAGATTGGTTGTGAGCAGGAGAGAAGGAGTAGAGAAATTAGTGGAGGGCATGAGATGAGAGAAGAGAAGGGGGAGTGTAGCAGAGATGGATTAATGTGGATGTGATTGTGTAGTTGAGGGAAGTGGGTGTAAGGAGATATGTTGATGCTGAGGGAGAGGAGAGAAAAGGAAAAGAGGAGAAGTTAGAGCTTGTACCTGTGTACACTGCCATCTGTTTTACTTTATACTGGCAAAAATTGTTTTTTTCTTTTTCTTTCACTTTTCTAATCTATGCCAATATTGATCTTAATCTTGCTAACACTGTTCAGTTTTAATAAAAATGTTACAATATTTTTCCTCCATAACTGGAGATTTTTCTCTGTTCTCAAGGAAGGACCAGGACTTGACTTAAAGGTCCACAATCAACCAAATACTAAATGATAACAAAAACAACACATAAATATCTGCACAGCTAGATGTTCCAGGAACCATATTTCTACAAACATCAATATACCAATGAACAGTTAATTGTAAACAGACAGTTCCCTGCCCAGTTCATCTCTCCCGGGCTAGAACCGATAGTGTGAAACATACAGAGACATTTTGTAGGAACTTGATGCAGAGTGGGTAATATTATAACTGTTTCACTTTCTATATATTGTTTTAAATTGTAGATTGTAGATTGTCCACACCTGCACTAGTTATTTGTAATGTATTTGTTCTGTTTGTTGTGTGGAGTGTAGGTGTGGAGTTTTTGCACAACTATTCTAGCACTTTACCTTTACACGTTTTCTTTTATACAGATATCATGTCTTTAGCAATAGATGGACCAAAAGAAAGAAACTAAGCAGATACGCAAACCAGATATCCAAGCTCTGCCCATTATTATAGAGAAAAAAAGATATTAGTGGGTGCACAATGACTTGTGGTGGTCATGGGGTGATTCTCACCATTATATTTTGTAAACAACAATCATCCAAATATATACATTAAAAAATGCTATTTGGAGTATTACTTATATCTGTCCTTTATTTTTTTAAAGGAAAATAACGCATTAAATCTTACAAATACATATGTCATTATATTGATATATGACAGTGAAATGTTCTGTTAAGTGTCCTTGAGAGGTTTTTATAAGATTGTGGCAATCTTTCCTGTCTAGTAATGTCTGTTGTGCCCTTACTTTAAATGCATTCTAAAAGTTGTTTGTTGTAAAAGCGGAACACTAGATTGGGCTCTTGAGGAAGAAAGGGGGAATTATTTCAGAAACATGTTCTGTGATTTTGCGAACATGTGAAGTTATCTTTATTGATTCCTTGTGCTATACTTTGTTGTCTTAGATCTGTTGTTAGTGTTTTTAAATGATTTTCTTTAATCTACATGTCTGATCAACTCACAAAGAATTAATTGATATGTTCACTTTAGAAAGAGAAAATCAATTAAAATAAAAAGAATAGTTAACTCCAGAGATACCCCCTTTCTCATTGACAGGATTATTTACTGAAGTGAGAATTCAAAGTGGATTTCAAATCTATGCTCAAAATAGCCAAGGAATAAAAATTCTCTAAGTCAGGAACGGTTTCAGTTCTCCTATTCTGGCCTTAATTTTGAAATTAACTTCATTCCACTTAACACAGAATTGTGGAGAATTAAAAATGGAAATGCCAATCCGAAACCGCAATACACCAAATTAGGTGGTTAGTTAGCAGCAGTTTAAAAAATAAAATAAAAAACTTGAAAACTTGAAAAATTAGTTAAAACTTCGTTTTTAATACAGCATTTTACTGCAAAAAATGGTGTGACATTTCCAAGACACTTTACATACAAAATAAATCACAGCACAGAATTTGAATAATGGCACAGCTTATTCAAGTGGTTATTCATTTTTATGTGCAGAATGAACAATTGTTCACCAATTAGTGATCATTAGACAAAATAATCATATCTGGCAGCGGTGAGTGGTATGTAACTTTCAAATATAAATAAAATACTAAAAAAACCACTTGCAGAACTATGGGATTTATGGATGTCCTGCTTAGATGTCCACTTTTGTTCCTTCTAGTAGCCAATCTATGTCATATATAATTCTCTGTTATCATTTGACAAATGCTCCAAGAATTACAAGGGTTATTCAGTAAGCAGTGCATTATAATCTGACCGGGGAATTATAAACCTTTAGACAACATCAGTTGGGAAGATAGTTTTTTTTTCCATTTCTGTTATAGTTTAAATTCTGTGATTCCCTGTTAATTCCTGAAAATGTAATAACCAATAGTTAGCAAATACACCCAATGGTGACTTCACCTTGGCCTGGAGGTGCAACAGATTTAATTTATGCTTACCTGAAACTGTCACATGAAGGCACTGCTATTTACAATCTTCATCTCCTGGCACTTCATCTACCAGGGGCCAGTGTCAAAGCTGCACTGTTGCACATGCACAATAATACAACACTGATTCTTGTTGTCTATGGATGACCCTGCAAGACTGCTGGAGCCTTTTACGTCAAAATAGCCCAAGTGAAAATGAGGTCAGTTAGGGATTTTTCTAAATCGGTTATTGTGACCTAAAATGTTCCATTCAGCTGCCAGTTCTTCATAATTATGGTTTAATTAATAGCTATATTATTTTATTTCCAATTTTTTTTAGAATTCTGAAGTATAATTTCAGATAAAAAAAAAGTAAAATAAAGAAAAAAAAGAACTGTTGCATTATTTATTTATTTTTTAAAATCCCAAACACTATTACAAATATGACTATTATCTGACAGATATACTTGTCTTGTACTGATTATAGCTGGGTGCTTATTAAAGGTAATGTTATGTTATTTGTTAATGCTGATATGTCATCCAGTCCTCAACTCTGTGTCACATTATGCAATATGATATTATGAATGGACACAAGCTAAAACAATTTTGACACATTGTCATGTCTAGTTAATGCAACACAATGTGTACTAGCACTGCAAGAAACAACTGGATGTTTCAGAAGATAACAAGCTATGAGTTATTTTTATCATATATACTCAATACTTACTTTGATTACATGCCTCAAGCACTAACATCCTAAAACAATATCTTCTCGATCATCACAAGAAACGTGACAATAATCTGGATGAAAGTTATTTTTACAATTTCATTGTGTGAAGCAAAAAAAAATATGTGATTGCAAGATAATAAATACAATTATTTTTATTTTTTAAATGCTTTATATGTTTGTAATAAAAATAAATATATATATTTTTTTCTTCATCAGGTTATTTATTGATAAAAGAGAGAGAGAGATAACGAGTTTAGAGTTATTAGCTTTAGCTGATATAAAAACACACAATAAACAATTGAAGTTGAAATATATGTAGATTGTGTTTTAAAGGTACAAGTAGGTTTATTTTGCCTTTATTTATTTGTCACATACATATGTATTGGGGAATAAAATGTATCTGTCTTGCAGTTAAAGGGACATGTATCACTTAAACCAGCAAGCAAACACTTTAAAACAATATGTAAAAAAAATAAAGCAATAAAAACTTTGAAAATTATATAATAAATATGTATAAATGTAATATAAATGTGGTCAAACTGCATTATTAGAAAAACCTCAGCTAGGGGAGTTTCTTCAGTCCCTCCCTCCTTAATCTTATCTACCCATTTCGATTTCAGACCAGTCCACTAATGACAGAAACAGAGCATCATTGTGAAAGAAGAGAGAAACCTGGCACTAGAGCCTGCTCTGCATAATCACACCGACTCCCTTCCTTCTCCCCTTGTCAGGATGCTGAAAAAAGAAAGAGTTCTTCCAACTATACATATACAAATCTGTTAAGCATGCCCAATGCATTTTTCCAGCATTCCTAGGGATAGGACACTGATTGGTTTGAATATATTATTTTGTAAATAATTGTAATTTTTGCTTCTGACTATGCAAAACCTACACAATTACTTAACCAAACTTCAATGTACCTCACCCAGCATCCTTTGCTTACATTTCTAAGAGCAAAAATGCTTTGGAACAAATAATAAAGAATGCTGGACAATAATAGAAGTGGGTTAAAGGGACACTCCAGGCACCCAGATCACTTCTGCCTATTGGAGTGGTATGGGTGCCAACTCCCACCACCCTTAACCCTGCAGGGTTTAGTCCTCATCTAGAGACTGTCTATCAGACAGCCACTAGAGGGACTTCCATGTTCTTGGAACATGAAAAGTGTTTTAAACTACGCTGGACATCCTCACGCTAAGAATAGATATGCGTGGGCGGATCCTGACCCAGCGCCAAGGGACATCGGGTTCAGGTAAGTCACTGAAGTGGTTTTAACCCCTTCAGCAACATGGGATGGGGGGTGGGAGCGAGAGGGGTCCTGCAGTGCCAGTAAAATGGATATGTTTTCCTGGCACTGGAGAGTCCCTTTAAATATGTTATTACAAAGTTACAATCAAATTGAAAAAAGCAGATACATAATTGTGAAAGTTTTAATACAGGACTATGTTATGTTAGGTATGAAATATTACAAAAAGCATATTCTCTTAGATTTTATTTTCTGTTCTACAACAAAATCTTGTAACAAGTACTTCCACTGTCAAATTGTTTAAATAACAAAAATAGTACTTTACAAAGTGGTTCTCTAGTGCCTCAAGTTAATACTGATTACAATTATCAATCTAATCAGCTGCCTGGATGACAAACAATACTTGAGAATTAAATATTTAACAGTATTATATTTATAATGTCTGGGAAAGAATGTTCACAAAAACTATATTATGCTGAATTGGAAAATGAAAGACACAGCTGTCTGATTTTGGTCCTGTTAATCTATATTTTAGCAGATAATGATTTTTCTCATGACGTTCCTTCGTGATTTATCAATTTTCTGTGTTTTATTAGCTGTACTGCCCAGTAAAATATGATTTCACAATTCATAAAAGTTCATCGATCTTGATAGAGGTGTACTCAGCCAGTCAAACATAATTTGGTAGCAGCTATTCAACCAATTTTAAATATTATATATCCTAAAACAATTAGTTGGAAATGTGTTTGGACTGCAATCGTTACTTTTTATAAGTCTTTGCAGAGCCAAGTTTGACACAAATTATATAGATTATACAGATGCAATCATTTTTGCATGATTATTTTAATACCACACACTTGTTTTTGTTTTCCCAACTGATCGTCTCCATGGATCATACATACTCATACACTCATACAAGTGACTCATCAACACAGGGGGATATTTTATTTAGAGTAACCGAGATGTTAATTGATCCACCTGGGTTTATTTGAAGAGGTTCTGAAAATATATGCAGGCAATCAATACATAAAGTCAGCTTTCTGTACAACCTTTCCCACTTGCCCCTTAAAGACTTAATCTACCATTGCAGCAGACTCTGGTTAACATGTTGTTTTCTTCGTACTGCATTTTGAGTCATTCTGTTCTTCTGTTATATGAGAGGGATGACCAATGTCATTATTATTAGCATTTCTATAGTGCTGAAACTTTCTGCAGTGCTGTACAATTACAAAACAATGATATGAAAAAGACCCTGCTCAAATGAGCTTACAACCTATGGGGACTTGAGTTAGGCAGATGTATATCGCGATATGGCTTGCTAAGGGCATCTACTAGTAAGGTGATCTGACCAGGATGCAAATATGTGTTTTCAATTTCCAGTGACATCACCATTACTCTAACCAACTACTACCACAACAGCTAATTAGACTTCATCAAAAGGTACTTGGGGTAATTGAAAAGTATAAATACTTAGTGAGTCCCCCTGTTAATAGTGGTCCTTGAATTATCAAGTGTTAGGGATGGCTATCTCATGCATTGCTGGAGTGTCTAAACACATTTTTTTCCCTCACAACAGTTATCTGGTTTACTTACAACCTGTTGTAAAAATCTAAAGTTAGGCATTTGCTATAATAAAAGGGACCAGGCAGCAGTAACCTAAACCAGGGATTTCATAACCTTGCAAACAACAAACCAAATAAAAAAATAAGGAAACTGTATTGTTTATAGTAAGTGAAATGGGTAATGTGAATAAAATATTGCAACTCTTAAGTGCAATATATAGAAAATTAAAGTACATACATATAGATACAGAGGTATACAGCATGGAAGGTCAATGGTGGTGAGTGACACACTGCAACTAGAAGTGTAGACCACTCATGCCCATTGACCAGCATATGTCTTTGGATGGAAATTGTACCAATTGCAGCTGAGCTCCTGGTGACTTCTTAAAGCATGAGTTTGTTCTCCTATGCACTTTATATCCATTTCTTTCGATTGACAATTTTGCACTATTATTTGTTTTTTGTTTGTTCCTCTTGAAATTCATGTGACTGATTTAAAAAAAAATCACTCAATACATATGTATGTACTTTAACTTTCTGTATATTGCACTTAAGGGTTGTTATATCTTATTCATATTACCCACATCACTTACTATACACGGTGCGGTTACCTTGATCTTTTATTTGGTTTACTACCCATTGTAGCTGTGATTCCAAGATGATAAACTAGCAAATGAAAGCTCCAGTAAGTCATCAATAAAGATAGATCTGTTTAATCAAAGCATAAGTGGGGACTAGGAAGAACAAGGACCTTTTGGGACATTGGGCTGAGTTGCAACTGCATATTGTGCAAACTCTATTTTCACTCCACTAGTTTTGGGAATAAACCCAAAGCCTGTTCTCTGAGAACCCTATTTACTTCTTAGTATATAATACTTACTTGGCGTTCCTCTGTACTATTATCTATTGGCATCAAAGTTTCTTGAAGAATTGTAACATCTTTATTGTTTCCAGGAAATAACGGGGAGCAGCAGGTTCCATCATAGAAAGGTTAGTAGTTGTTTGGAGCATTATTTTATGCACAGGTAAGGAAAAGCACTGCACATCTTGCTGTAAGTAATAAGGATATAGCTAGAAGATTTATTTTCTCTGTGTGAGTAACAGTCTGAGGATATCAAACTACTGTGTAAATGTGTCATGTAGGGTAAAACAGAAATACCTCAGCAATGAGTTTGAATTGAGGCCCTCTGTAAGAATTGTGCATCTCCAGGTAAATAATGATTTTTTTTGACACATGATTTTATAGAATTTATACTCAAGGAAAACAACAAAACTGGACACAAGAAACCTGTTCCGAACTATAAACATGCACAATCATCAATCATTTTCAAATGAGATGCAGAACAGTAGCTGAAGAATGCAGAGGAATTCAAATAAAATATAAAAAAAATACAATTTTAATTTCTGAAAGGAAACAAAAACAAGGAACTAACGTTCCCCAGAGCTGTAAAAAAATGCTTTCAAAATGAAAAGAGTGAATAATAAGCATGTGTCCAGCTTACTATTAAAATTTTAAATCCTCTAAGCAATAGGCAGTTTGGATCTGCGTATGTATATACATATATCTATGGTTGTATAAATATGAAAACAGTTATATTGCAAATTTGCCGTCAAGCTTTAATTGAACGCAAATTGTGAGAGGAGAGCAGAATTAATAATAGCAGTTGAATATCATTGCTGATCTGTTTGACAAACATTTCAATTGTATACCAGAAATACATATCTGTTCCTGCTCATTAGACCTTAATCAACTAACCCAGCTAATCCAGCAATTCCATTTCCACAAAGCACTAAACACCCACCCACCCCTCCTCCTGCCCACCCTCATTCCTTAAAACGTTATTGCACGCTTCTCCAACTGCTTGAGATCTAAATCAATTACCTCCTCATTCCCTGCACATGTAACCAGTGGCTCCAATTTTCCTTTCATTCTCTTTGCCCATCACCTTCAAATTCCCCCTGCTACCTCTTGTCTTAGATTCCAATTTTAGTACTTAGCATAAAAGACACTTCAATGGATACATCCCAGCTCCAGGGAAATGCCCTCTTTACTGTTTGTGCTGTGTATATTATTTGTCCTTTTGCCTGATGTACAACCCTGGAGAATATGTTGGCACTTTATAAATGCCAGTAGTAATAATAATAAGAAAAGTCATAAATAGGGTATAATTAAGAAAGGATGTTTGCAATCTGATGGGAAGAGGTCTTAGAAAGTAACTGGAGCTGGAAAAAGGGGGGGGGGGACTGGGGAGGAATATGTAAGTTGCGTCTGCATGCCATGAGACCTCTATTGTCACTCCACTGGTTTTGGGAATAAACCCAAAGCCTGGTCTTTTGGAAACCTACTTACTTCTAAGTATATAATACTTACTTGGTGTTCCTCTGTACTATCATCTATTGGCTTCAAAGTTTCTTGAAGAATTGTAACATCTTTATTGTTTCCAGGAAATAACGGGGAGCAGCAGGTTCCATAATAGAAAGGTTAGTAGATTTGTTTGGAACATTATTCTATGTACAGGTAAGGAAGATTTATTTTCTCTGTGTGAGTAACAGTCTGAGGATATCAAACTACTGTGTAAATCTGACATGTAGGGCAAAACAGAAATACCTCAGCAATGAGCTTGAATTGAGAATCTCTATAAGAAATGTACATCTCCTGGTAAATTGTGAATATGTTGGCACTTTATAAATGCCAATAATAAAAATAATAAGAATATAAAATAGGATGTATTAAGGAAGGGGTTTGAAATCTGATGAGAAGAGATTGGAAAAAATGGAGGGACTGGGGAGGAATAAGCAATCTGGCAATGAATGCTGAAAACATGTCTGATAAAAGTAGGGGGCATGATAATAGACCAGGAATTTGGAGTATGGAAAGTTTACTGGCAGAGTAAGGCAGGTTTAGATTGCAAATTGATGATATGTAAACGTATAAAAAAGTTAATACCAATATCACGCTAAAATAATTCAACAAGTGTTCAAAATAAAATACTTGGATAATTTTAATAAACGTCTGTATCTAAGCAAATTCTACAGGAGTAAAATGGCCGGTTGCTGATAACGACACTGTGTTTATAAAGATATAACAATCTAATAAGGACAGAATAGGTCTGACAGCATAAGGATAGCCTGATAAGATTAGTGTTATCTGAAAAGAACTTGAAAGAAAATCATGGTTGAGGCATTTGAGGTGTGGGATTCTGATAAGAAGAATAATGGAAGCACAGAGGGTCTGAAAATTAAAGAAGAGTCTGAGAAGAAAGACAAGATCTAAGAAAGGAAAGAAAGGTGGGGGCTTTGAAAATAAAACGGTGATCTGAGAAGGGTAGATTCTTTTTTTTTAATTATCTTTTGTTTTTTATTATTATTTATTTTTAGTTGTGCACGAGATAACAAAACATTATGATGCCACAACAGCATATGTAAGCACAATAATATCACAGTATTTCACATATATGGCATTAGATTACAGGCACATTTTTAAGGTGTAGAAATAGACAGGTTCTGCATGCACGTCAAGTCGTAGGACACAGAAGTTAAGGAAAATCTAAACATGCAAGATGTGGTAGATAATATACTTGTTAGAGTAGTGGTAAAGTAACTGAGCGCCAAAAGAGTAGGAAACAGGCTAGGAACACTAGGTTACTTTACCTGGACTGTTTGATGCATTAGCATTTATATATCTATGCTTAAAATGGAAAGAGCTAATTAATGGTAGGCAGAGTGCTGTATTGTGCAGACAGAGAAAAGCATTAGAAACATCTGAACATGGAACTGACAGTATGGTTAATCAAGATAATTTGGAATATCTAGCAATAAACATGAGATAACATGCTTAGTTATTAACATATGCTAATAAAAGTAAAAACAAACAAATTTTGATTGCAAGAAGTAAGCAATACACATGAAACCAAACAGGTGGTGTGGCAAAAATGACCTCGCCACTGGTTTTTGGAGGTGCCTGTTTGCAAGCCTCATGCCCAAAGACTATGGGCCCTGCAAAAAGACGTGTTAAAAAGTGACTTCCATTGGAAAATGTGCCTCTGCCCCTCCCCCTTTTTCCTGTCCTATTGTTTCCCCAGCTGAACATTGTCCCAGGGACATTGCTAGACCAGTTTAAACTGGCTGCTCTGTCCCTCCTCAATCTCCCATCAGCCCTTGCTATTGTCTGACCCGACCCTTCCTTGTACTACAGTGCTCTTTGTAACCTATTGTATGTAAATGAGGCTGTTGGGGGTTTAAATGTGTGTATAAATTGTAAGTGCTTGCTTTGCATTAAAGAGTTCCTGTTTTACCCTCAACATGAGTCTTGTCTCATGTGTGGGGGAAAAGGCTGCATCTACCCTGGTGATTGCTATATCAGTATACTCCCCAGGGATTATAATCACTAAGTTCTTGTAAGAGCTGTTCCTGCTTGACTCTTTGGAGGAAGAGCGGTTCACCCACTGGAACCTGGTCCAGGGTGGGTAGGAGACGGCGAGTTTCCAGCCAAGCTGTAATGCTGGACGTGGGGACTGCGGTGCTGATGATGTCTGGTGGAGTGCTTGGAGTCCTCGGTGAGCACTAGGATCATCCATCGGCGGAGGTACAGGAAGCTCTGTTACAGGTGGGATATATATTCAGGCTGCATTTCTCCATAAGCAAGCTAGATTAGCCCAGAGGGGAGATCAAGCAGAGTCTCATATGTTCCTCAGCCTATGCCCTCTATTGGCAACACGCAGACCCACACTGTGGCACCATACAGTAGGCCGGGAGTCAGTGGAGGCTGTGGGGTTATACCTGGATGGTAGGGCAGGCCGTTCGCAGCTTGTCCATTTCCCGCTATTAGTGTCCCAAGCGACCTCCATCTCAGTCTGCAGGGTAGTGTAGGCCCAGGCGCTGCCCACCTTCTGCACCGCCAGCGCAGTCTTCTCCTCTTGCTGTGGATCGTATTGGGCATGTAGCCTTGCGTGAGTTCTTCAGTCGCCTTGTGTGTGTGTGTGGTTGTACGGTTCGGAGGGGTTACAAGTCCTGCCAGAATTCCCCGCCCAGAAAACAACCACCCGCCTGCATGCCCGGCCGCCTCCCTGCCAAGCAGCCCCACTGGACCCCAGGTGAAAAATCCACCCAGCTATCCCAAACGTAGGGAGGCTGGGTGGATTTAAATTTTTAAAAAATAATTATAATAATTGTGAGTGTGGGGGAATGTGTGTGTCAGTGAATTTGAGTGAGTGTGTGTGTCTGTCAGTGAGTGTGTGTCTGTCAATGAATGTGTGTGTGTTAGTCAGTCAGTGTGTATGTGTCGGTCAGTAAGTACGTATGTGTCGGTCAGTGAGTGCGTGCCTCTGTCAGTGAGCGTGTGCTTCTGTCAGTGAGTCTGTCAGTGAGTGTGTGTTTGAGTAAGTGTATGTCTGTCTATCAGTGTCTCAAATCAGTGAATGTGTGTATGTCATGGTTTGTCAGTGTATATGAGAGTGTGTGTCTTTCAATGATTGTGTATACATCTGTCAGTGAGTGTGCGTCTGTCAGTGAGTGAGCATCTGTCAGTCAAAATTCAGGAAGGAGTGGGGGAAATTTAAATTGAGCGGGGGTGCCTGAGCATTGTCCTGCCCACAACCATGATCAGTGTGTGTGAGCTTACTGTTAAACAGTGGAGACTCCATACTGTCCCCTCAAGACCCTATTAATAGGCAGTGGATGGCACCTCTAATTATGAAACAAGTGGGGTACCTAATGTCTCTCTCAGCCCTGACAGGTAACTAAAAATACAACATTCCTATGCAATATTCCCATGGCAAATTTTGAGAGAAGTGAGTCTTTCCTGTCGAAGCAGTCTGATTGGTTGGCTGGTCAACCAACCAATCAGAGCACTAAGACTAATGTTTGAATGTGTGAGAAAGCCTTTATAAATGCTTTTCTTGCCTTGAGACCTAATTCTGCATGGGGCTATCAGAAGCTCACGTGGAATAGATTTTTTGTCTTGAGCCTCGTTCTTGATTTTTTTTAAGTTTGTTTTTTCTGAACTGTTTTTTTACTTCCAGTAGTTCTGTCATGTTATTATGGATTTTATTCTGGCCTTTTGGAAGAAGAAAAGAACATTTAGAAGATAGAAGACATTTGATGGTAATTATGATTTTATCTTAACAGATATTTTATATTATTGCTCCCCTTCACTATTATTAGGGTAGGGCAGTTTTATTGGAAGGGGGTGGCTAGTGAGTTGGAGATCCCTAGACATCCACTTGGGGAAACTTAAGGACAATTTAAGGGGGGTCGGCAATGGTATATACACCCCAACCCTGTATATTTAACTAAAGTTTGTCAGAAGAAGGCAGGAGGGATATCTACAAACTTCCTTGTAGTCATATTTAGTCGCATAGGCCTTTTCTTGATTTTTAAAAAAATATTTAATGTGGCAGCTGACTAGCAAATGCAGGAAACAAGCCACATGGTTAACCCTTGCAGCGATGAAGATGTCAAAATATTTGCCTGCTGTCTGCTAGTTCTGCCAATGTGCAAATAGTTCTGATGGCTCATTTAGAACCTGCTGTACAAAAACCAGGGTTTTGTTAAGTAGTGTATACAATATTCATATTTTGCAGTTTGAGTGGATCTGAACACAGCTGGACTTTAGTGAAGTACCCTGTTATTCTTGGAGTTATATGCAAATTTTATTATATTTTTTTTAAATAGCACTATTACCTAAATTCACTAGTATAACAAAGCATAAAGTACAATAAAAGTGTTAAAAAATGAAAGACAAATGTATCCCGATCTTAACTGAATAAAGAGAGAAATGATCTCAAAAACTATAGTCAAGAGAAATATGTTATCATACAATAATTTAAAATGAATTCCCACAATTATTATTTAAGTGAACTAAAACAGCTTGGGGCATGTTAAATTGGGTCAAATGTAACTTATAAAGTTAATCATGTTTTAAAATAAAGGCAACTTCATTAGTTTGCTTAAGGGCAATTTCTGTGTTTTTTCTAATTCACTTTTTCCAAAACTGGTAAAAACGGAACGTTTTGATTAATCTCTTGTTTCCTCAGCGCACTATAGATAGATTTTCAATCCATTCTGTGATGGCCTAATATTGAATTTTTGATGTGTAATTATGACTTTATAGCTCAGAGTAAAGAATCAGTAAGGTAGAACCATTTAACCTGGTCTATTTTGGCATTTGTATTTGAGTGTCCTGATTAATGGCCCATAATTTATTGGTGAACTGCACAAAAAAGCCATTTAGCTGTGTCTTTATAGAGGATATGCTATCTGGGATGGAAATTTTTACTTACTTGATCTCCCAAGAGAATCGTAGGCATGATGGTTTTATTAGAAAGTTGTCGATTAATGATTTTAATTTTTTCATTTCACCTCTTCTTCAAACTATCCTTGGAAACGGGAACAGAAAAAAAGACATCTTTATGATTTTTTATTTCAGACAAATGTTTAAAAAGTTATCTTCACTTTATTTTAAGTTGGTGATGCCAACATCCTATTTATAGAGAGAGGTATACTGCAGAGGTGAAATTTAAAGTGCTAGAGATTGGCCATCTGCTACTTGATTTCAAATACCCTCATGTTTATCTGTGGGGTCTAAGGCTTGTGTTTAAACATTAGCAATTTAAAGCAAGAGAGAACAGCAAAGCATTGCCCTATGCCCCTTATTATAAGAAACACTTACAAAAATCGGCACAGTTGATGAATACTACAAAAATATAGTAACATTATTTTAGTATATTAAAAGTATTTGGGAGATCCTGTTGTTTTTTATTCATTTTGTTATGTGGATGTAGTACACAAACACATACGGTGGAGCAAAGAATATACTTCCCTCTCTTCTTAGTACAACTAGCAATGCTGAAACAAAGATAGAGGGGTACACAAAAGGGAAGATTATCCTTATTAAAACATATAAATATGTTGATCTCTATAAAGCACACTCACAAAAATAGAGTCATATACTGAACCTGGCTCTGGTGTGTATATCCTTAGGATCTTTTCTGGGTGATCCAAACCCCATTGCAGATAGTGTAGGGATAATTCATTATCCTCAAAGAAATGATGGGTTGCAGGGATCAGGTAGGGTAAAAAAAAATTATTGATATTCGATAAAACAATAAAGAAAATTAGCTTAAAATTAATGTCCAATGTTCCAATATTCACCAAGACGCGTTTTGTCAAGTGTGGTTTCCTCAGTTGGTGAATGTGGTACTGCTGTGTCCTTATGTTTTCTTATATACATCCTGTATTTCGTTTTCACAGTCTTTTTTCATCCGGTGGAACGCACCCTGCGTTCCACCCATCCGTTGTCATGTTCTTCGTGTTGCTCAACATCATATCCTGTCACGTGAGCAGATCCGGCACCCGTGGAACGTTTCTGCATTTCACCCCTCTCTGTAGATCAGATGGACATACGGATGCAGAAAAAAGTCTCTAGTGGAATGCTACATGCGTTCCACTTTCATCTAGTACCTGCTAATTGTTATAAATTAAAAATATTTTGTACGTAAGAATACTAAAAAACAATTCCAATTGTAAAAATACCAATAAGTTTCATGGAAGAAAATAAAAATATATTAGAAATCTCTTGTGTCATGATCAACTCATACTACTTCATAGCAGCAATGTGAAAGGAAATGTAAGAGGTAGAATATACACCCAATATAAAACTCCAGAGATACATAATCAGGAAAAGGATAGAATCTAATCATACCCCTAAGTGAAAGAGAAAAACTGTGCATTTATTAAAGGTTGTCCATAATTATAATGTAGAGGTGATTTGTTAAAAAGGCAATGCTGAAAAATAAATAAATAATCTTGTTAACTTACAAATATAAAAACATGTATCAATATATTCATAAAAAACATGGGGTTAAGATAAGAAATGGCACCATTCAAAATCCTGGTTAAGACCATATGGGATAAGTGTTTTAAAATTATAAATACATTTCATCTCTTCCTCGCCTATTTTCTTATTCAAATCTCCTCCGCTCCAATCTCTCTGAACCATTTTAATGGTGCAGAAAAAGAGGTTGTTGTTATGGTTTGAAACATTGTGTTTCTAGGCCTTTTTTTACATTTCTTATATGTTCTCCAATTCTAACGTGCAGACATCTCATAGTTCTTCCTACATAAATACAGTTAAAGGGGCATTTAAAAATATAAATCACATTTTTAGAAAAACTGGTGAGCTGGTCTTTAATGTTAAATTCTTTATCCTCTTGATAATTAAAATAAGTTATGTCTTTCTTTTCTGATTCAGCTCTCTACATGCCAGGCAAGATCCACATCCATAAAATCCATTGCTTTTATGTAAAAAATGATCTGTTGATTTGGTTTTAAAACTGCTTTTCACTAGCATATGTTTCATATTTCTACATCCTCTGTATATTACTTTAGGGTCAGGAGGTAGGATTTGTTTTAAAATGGGATCTTCTTTTAAAATTGGCCAATATTTCTTAATATTTTTTTTTCACTTTTTTATTGTTCCCACTGTGGTTGCATATGAATGGTATTTCGGTCGTATTCCTACCTATAGATTTTTTATTTTTCTCTTTTGTAGCACACAAGATCTTTTCTTTGGGTTTCATTCTCCATATAGGTTTGTAATTCCATTGCATAATAGCACTTTTCTATGAATTGTTGTCTGATTTTTTCTGCCTGTGTTTTATAATCTGCATTTTGCATGCAATTTCTTCTTATCCTTAAAATTGGCTCTTTCGTACATTTATTAACCATGGAGTGTAGTGATAACTATTTTTTTCAATGGAACTATTGGCGTCTACCTCCTTAAAATGAATCCTGGTGTGAATTTTAGAATGTAGAACAAAAATTTCAGGATCTAAAAAATTTATTTGATTAGTATTGTGCATTGATGTTAAAATGATCCCCCCAATCATTAGATTCTAAAAAAAGGTTCAGACTTTCCTCTCCATCTTTCCAGATAAAAAATATATAATTTATGTAGTGATGGTAGGACACCAAGTTCGCAGGAAAATGTGCTGGGAAATACAATTTTCTCTTCCCAGTATGCCATGAATAGATTTGCATCTATTGGGTGCGAACTTGGTGCCCATCGCCGTACCTGTCATTTGTATAAAGAATGAGTCCTTGGACCAAAAAAAGTTATTTGTTATGAACAGGATAGCTTCAAGAATAAAATCAATTTGTATTTCCTTAAAACCTGATTTGGTAAAAAATGTTTTGCAGCTTCCATACCTATATTGTGGGGTATGATACTATATAGAGAACTGAGGTCACAAGTCACTAAAAGCTAATTTTCTTGCCATTCTATTTTATCCAGAGTTTGTAATATATGGATGGTATCTTTCAAGTATGATGGATTTTTGGTGACCATAGGTTGGGGTAAAATATCAATATATTATGAAATTCTTGAGGAGACAGAATCTATCCTGGAGATAATAGGTCTTCCCGGAGGGTTAATCTTATTTTTTGCAGTTTTGGCAAGTAGTAAAAGACAGGGATTTTTGGATATGGGAACAACAGCTATTTCACTTCTTCTTCTTTTAAAAATCCCTTTATCTAGCCCCTTTTCTACATCTAATTTAAACTTATTTTGTATACTCTCACTAGGGTTAGTTGATCATTTTTTATAGGTGTTGGTGTCTTAAAGAATTCTTTCCGCTTCCTAGACGTAATCATCTTTCTTTTTATGTGGATGGTTTGCATTAAAAGGTTAAAGGGATACAATAGAGCTAGAAATACAAAGCTGTGTTCCTAGCACTATAGCTCCCTTTGCTCGTCCTCCCCCTAGGCAGAGTAAGGGTTAAAATACCCTTACTGTGCTTGTAGCTCTGATGTCCTTCAGCTGTGGGTCAGTGCTTGGCCTCCTCCAACGTCACCTGATGGGGGGCATTAATGCTTGCCAAATGCCATGAGCACATAGGCCCTCCACAGAACATGAGGATTTCCAGCAATAGTTAGGCAACCAAACATTGCCTAACCACCAGGAAGTGCCTGTAGTGGCTGTCCGATTGACAGCCACTAGAGGCAGTCTCAACCCTTCACTTTAATTATTGCAGTTACTCAGAAACTGCAATAATTACAATTGTAGGGTTAAAGGGACAGGGACATTGCAACCAGACCACTTCAATGAGCTGAAGTGGTCTGGGTGCCTATAGTGTCCCTTTAATTTACAGGGATATTCACTAAACAGGGAATTCAAAGGAAATTTCAAATTTAAGGTGAAAATAGCCAAACTGGAAAAAAATATCTGAGTTTGCATTAATTTCTGCTACACTGCCTTAAATTTGAAATTCTCTTTGGATTTATTTTGAGTAGTCACTTTAGTAAATAGCCTTGTGTGTGTTGGTAACAAGATCTCAGCATAGGTGAGTGATGATTCTACTGATTTATTTGAGATCAATAGTTATTACACAATCTAAGTAATATAAAACTTGCAGAAGCAAAATTTCTCAACCAAAAGTAATAATAAGTAAGTGCGGAATAGCAAAATCAGTTTATTAGCATATTTCACACCCTACAACAATTTCAGCAAAGTGAGAACTGGAATCATTAACACCATTGTGAGAAAATGTAAGCACTAATATTTAACAGATATTTCTTCAGACAAAGCGATCATTTTCCGTAAAGATGCGAAAATGAATACAAAGCTATAGAAAAAGTTTCCTTTCAACTCTAATAATTGATAACCAGCTAAGGTAGCTAGATCTACCATGTCTACTTTGTGCTTAAGCAGACTCATAAAAATGCTCTACAGAATGTAGAATTGATATGTTACAGGAACTAAATCAATTAAATGAACGTCAAGGGAAATGTGCTGATTAGTTGATTACATCCTCTCCTGTAGCAAATCTAGTTTGTATGTTATACAGCAGCACTTTTCATGTGCTGCCCATTACCATAAAGTATTGATACATATCAACTGTAGCACCAGACAAGCCTGTATACTGTAATTTCAATTTAATATAATGTGGGCTAACTTTTCGTAAGGTTTTATCAACGCTTTAACTTGTTTCTGTATCCCTTCACACTTGACCTTTAATGCCTTATTTGACTTTGAAGTTCATTACTAGGTTTCAATTGTTTTTCTGCAAATATATTTTAGAATATATGAACAGATCTAATTGCTTGAACAGGATCATGGCGACAACCTGAATATTATTTACTGGGACACAGCTGTAAAGCTTAATGTACCAGTGTTCTTAACTTCCTTTCTCTCTCTGGATAAATTTCATTGTTAATGAGCCTTAACTGATTTCAGCTGGCAACTAACTATTAAAGATTGCACCGTGGATTTAAAATCCACTACTTAACAATTGGCATTTGGATCAGTCTACGCATATATCTGTGGTTGTGTTAAATATGAAAATGGTTATACTACCTTTCAAAAATAAATTGTTTCTACAATGTTCCGATGTAGCTACATAATATGGTAATAGAAAACAGGATGCTTTTGTTGTGCAAGGCTTGCTTGCGAACATATATTCTAATAAGGTATATTTAATGTTTATATGGTCATACTTGAAAAAAGAAAATTAAATTGCTTAGTGAACCAGCACAGGTTTGTATTTATCATCCCATTAATATACAACACTATAAATACATGTCTGGTGAATACTTCTAACAGAACAAAGTTTTGTGAGTGTTAAAAAATCAGTAATGCTTAAAATGAAATTATTTAACCTATCATTAAAGGACCACTATAGACACCCAGACCACTTCAGCTCAATTAAGTGGTCTGGGTGCCAGGTCCCCTAGTTTTAACTTTAACTTTTATTTTTTTAACTTAAATAGGCTGGTGGGGAGAGATAAGTACCTGGAGCTGTAGTCAGTGTCCTCCATAGTCCAGTGCTGCAAGATCAGTTATGGAATGTGTAAAACTCAGTGTTGTCCCAGCTTCTCCAGTGTCTGTGGAGCCTGGACAGTAAGAAATCACTTCCAATTATGCCCACTAGAAAGCTCTCACACAGGAAATGCATTGGAAGGGGAGAAGGGAAGCATTGAATGATGTACACTAAATAATCACTCCATAGAAGGCTAACTGCAATACAAAAGACATAGGAGTGTGTGTACTTTACAAATAATTTGAACTCCAGCACTCAAATCCTAAACCTGAAAATAAACCCTTTACCTTTATCCTATGTTTAACTCCACTTAAAATCTAAAAATCTCATGTAACCAAATAATAAATTGAACCCAACTCTAGGCCTAAACTCAATATTCCTAAAACACTCCCTGTATCTAAATTATAAATTGAACCCCACTGTTATCCTAAACAGCCCTTATACTACATCTTTATTTTACCCCTGTCAAGTAGTGTGCATGGGCAAAACATTTGGTTCAGTTTGGCACTTCGGAAATTTGGGACTTCGGCAATTCGGTTCAGCACTTTCGAAATTCTGTACTTCAGCACTTCAGGACTTCGGCAATTCGGGTCTTTGGCAATTCCCTACCCCTAACCCTACCCCTAACCTACCCCTAACCCCGAACCCTAACCACCACAACCACTTACACATCTAGGGGTAGGGTTAGGGGTAGGGATAGAGGTAGGGTTGGGGGTAGGGTTAGGGTTAGGGTTAGATTCCTGTCATCATTCCCATAATTTTCCCTCCCTTTTTTGTTTTACCACTTTACAGAAATCCAAAGCACATCGGCACTTCTGAAATTCTGCATTTTTGTTCGGTTCGGCAATTCGACACATCATTTTTCCCTTCTTTCAATTGATGTATAATCATCTGTACATAATTATTGATGCATTTTAATAGTAGTCGAAGGAAAATTGGTTAATCATAACAATGTAAGAGGTAAGTCTATCTGAAAAGCAGTCTGAACCTCCAAAGAAAGTCCTCCCACTTTGTCACTGAAACAGTTTAAATGAATTGAAATCACCTTTAATTCAGTCTCCTCACTGCACTTATGATCTCCCTCCTCTGTCATCACCAATACTGATAAACTGAGTCCAATCAGAAGCTTCATATAGAGAAGCATTGAACACATACCATATATGTGACTCACTTTGACCGGTCAATAAAACCCTCCATTCTCTGTCATTAGTACAGAGCGGAGGTGCTACTAAAATAATTTATGAAAGTGCTTTATTTAATATTTTTGAAGGATTTTCAAATGATTTAATATTTTGGGGAAAACTTAAAAATATTAAAAGATAAAATATATCATGTATAAAAATATATAAATATATGAAAATATTACAATATTTTATTCAAAATATTAAAACATTTAAAAAATAAATGCAAAAAATATTAAATCATTTGAATGCCTTATATAAAAATATGAAATTGGGGTCATTTTTCAAAATTGTCACTTTTATAAAAATAAGCCTAAATGTACATGCAGTTAACCCTGAAGGTGCTATAGCAAGGTCAAGTGATTGAGAGAACTGCCATGTCATCTTAAATAATTTCCTGTCAACAATGTGTATTTATAGTTTGCCCTGGAGGCCCTATTTTTATCTCCCTTTGTTTTGCCAATTATATACCGAAGAGTAGCAATTTTTCAGCTAAGGTAAATTTGTTTCCCTCTGAATCTCTGCCTGTAAATGTCAGTATTCCATCCTATCCATCCACACACACACACACATGCATGCACACACACACACATGCACACACACACACAAAAGACACACACACACATTCCACCTCAACTTTGAAGATCAAACTTTGTGGTTGCATTCTAGTAGCAAGAGGAGGAGAGAAGGAAATATTTATCCAGGTTTGCCACACTTACTGCATGCAAACAAAATTGCAGTTATGTTTCTTTTTTAATATTCTAAGCCCAGTGTGAAATATTAATGGCATCAAAAAATCCTATAAATGTTTGAATCAATTATATTTAAGAAACCTATAAACAACAATCTATATATGACATTTTTGGTTTATTCTACATTAATATTTTATCGATCCACCCATTTCTTCAAATAAATCACATGTAATTTTTTTTTTATAATTTAGAGAAAAAAATGTGGTACTGGAGGGGGTTAAATAATAAAGTAATTTGTTCTTGACGAAACAGAAAAAAGAGAATTACTTTCACTGAAAGAAATACTAAATTAATACTTTATTGAGCTGTAATGGTGATTTTACATTTATTAGATGATAATTATACAACTAGAACTATAGTATTATAGAAAATGATGGATATTTGCAGGTGCATGCCTAAGGATCTTTCCATTCTTCCTCGGGACATATTGAAGAGTCTACCCACTGCTGTGCTGCCTACTTGACAATAGGAAATATATGACTGCATCTGTTCCATTTTGAAGACAATAAATTCAGTATCTAACGTTCCCAACATAAGGTACTATCTACAGTAACAATCGCATTGTCCCCCACTGAAAAATTGTACGGCTTGTGCAGTATATTTTGAAATATAATTCCCACACGGTATTTGCTCTTGTAACTAATCACAATATAAAAATCAATCAAACTGTATAAAGACTTTTTGTTTCCTGTCCTCTACCTTAAAAGCAAGACTGTAAAAACAAAAGCTGTTGTGCCTGGTATGTGATTAAACTCTAGAATGTTAATCTCCTGCATTTTTTTTTCTGTGTTTCAAGACAGAAACTTAGATTTATGGAGATGTGTATTCCTGAACTACCTAATTTGAGTTATACAAAATGTAGTTATGTTGTGACCCACAGCTTTACATCTTACATCTGGCATTACCTTCTTCCCAGAGAGGCTAAAAAAATCCAATAAATAAAATCCCCTGAGCAATGTAACAATGTAAAAATACACAATGTAGAAGATTTGGGCATTGTGTATTCTCAGAATTTATCTGAAGCACATTAGTTAGAAGCAAGTTGCTGAAATTTAACAATGCTACTTACTTAGTGTTGCGCTTGCAACAACTACAAAAAAATATATAACAAAAATAGAAGATTATCAGCACGCGTTAAAGAAAATAGCACCAAATATTTTAAATGTGAATTAGAAAATTGACATTAAAGGGGAGCCGTTACTTCCAAGGATTCTTAGTAGTATGTTTACCTATCCCTATAATCAACAATAAATATTTGTGAGAAATTAAATTAAATAGTGCAATCCATACCTCTTCAACCTGCAAATGGGGACATCCATCTTGGCTCCCTGTCAATTATTGCTATAAGCGTTGTGCTTTGCACCTGCCAGTCATTATGGATAAAGCATACAGAGAAGAGGAGAAATGAATCAATGTTTCTATTTCACCTCCTCATTTGCAGTGTTTTCACTTGCTTTACCTCTTCTGAACTGAACTATGATGGAATTTTCTAAGTCTAACTTATATTTTGTTTAAAGGTATCACAAGTTATAGATGTTTTTCATTGTGTTATTCATTGGTCTAAATTTCAGAAGAGTAAAAAATGTTTTTTAACCCCTTCAGGACCAAACTTCTGGAATAAAAGGGAATTATGACATGTCACGCATGTCATGTGTCCTTAAGGGGTTAAAGAGAGACTCCAGACACCTAAACCATTTCAGCTTGCTTAGGTGCGTTATGTGTGAAGAATGTGTCCTCTTTATTTCGTTTTACAAAAAGTGCAGATTTTAATAGAAATGATCACTTTTATAAATTAACCTTGTTGCACTCCAGGATGTTAGACACATGATTATTACTTCTGTTTTTTTTAGTTCAGTGGAGCTAAACTCAAAAGGCAGGCAATGGTTCAGAACACCTGCCTTGTAAAGAGCTGCATTGGGGAGTATTTGATTAGACAACCATAGAAAATCTGGTCTGGGAACTTCGGCTGTACGTTCACATTGTGGGCAACTTCATCTTCCCATGATGCCTCAGGTGCAGAGAAATACAATTCTGGTACATGTACACGGAGGCATTTTTTTTAGTGATTAAAATATTTTTCTACTGGCCTGGCAAGTCTGGCAGAGTGTATAAATAGCAAATAGTGACAAAGTGATTACTTTTCTTCTGTCTTACATGCTGGTGAGATAGCTTACTGGTTTATCCCCGAGCTCTCGTGTCTTTAAATATCAGACTCAATTTTAGAAAACATTAACTTAGCTTTTCTTCATTCCATGATGGATATTAAAGTGAAACAGTTTGCATTAATAGTGTTTCTACTGAAGAGTATGTGTGAAAACTATAAACAAAATGTTAAGGCCCCTTAAAATACCACTAAAATTACCCAGGCCACTGAATATCGGTGACGTAATCTGGGTGAAATACTCCTATCCCTTTTAACCCTTCAATGTAAAGCATTGCAATTTTGTAGAAACAACAATGTTTATATTGCAGGGTTAAATACACCTCTAATGGCTATCTTTCTAAATTCCAATAGAGACATTTCCTTCTCCAGAACAAGACTCAAATGCTGCAAAATCAGCATTTGATTGGAAGAGAGAAGCTGTGATAATAATATTCCATATTAATTAAGAATGATTGATTAATCACTATTGAGCAAATGAAACTATTATAGATAGTTAAGATGGCGCCGGTACACAGTACTGAAAATGTTAATAACCACAAAAAACAGCACCAGAATGACTCAAGCATGCCATCACGAGATTATGAGAAAAGAGCTAGCTTTTTTAGATAAGAGATAATAACCGCACAGACCTGGCATGGTATTGTTGGTGGGGCTAGACAGCCAGGCCAGCTGGAGGTCACATCCAACGCTTTTGCAAGGTCTTTGCTGGGCTGCACTGATGAGAAGATTTGGTGGAAAAGTACAGACTATTCACCCCATTGATTATTAAAAATGTATAAAATATGAGAAAACTTGCACTCATTGGAGTACTACCCACCTGTAATTTGAACGCGTATTGCTGGTTCTACTGATTTTACAGTAAGAGAGGGTCCCCTTGAAGCCTGACTGCCAGAAGTTCTCTCAGTCGAGTGCAGCAAGCCTCTCTTATGGTGATGTGTACTTTAGCTGTTTCTTTAAACTGTTTCTTTGAGCTGTTCCTGTAAGCTGAATATTAAGTTGAATGATTACTTATTAAGTCTCTGTTTGTCAATAAAGTTTGTATTGATTATTTACAAGTACTTGATGTCAGTGTCTTTCCCTTTCTCAAATACTCAATTCACTCATCCAGAATAGGGTTTTGGTGCCCACCAATATCTTTAAAAACCATAGGGTAATTGATTATTGCTTTTTAATATTGGTGCTTCATGAATTTAATGATTAGGCACAACAGAAGCAATTGGCCACACATGAGCAGTTCCAATCCATTGTTTCTCTATGAGAAGCAATGCATTGGAGAAGATCATGAATTAAGACAGTTTGGGTGCTGACGTCACCAGAACTCCTGACTGCAGTGGAGGAAATTTGATGTTGGAAAGGAAATGAGTAATCATTAGTTAACTTTATTTTTTATTTAATAAATTGAAGGTGGATAAAGGTGAGTAGACATATAGTTTTCAACCTATAGTCCTGAAATAACAATTGTTGTTTTCTGGATTAACAATTCCTCTTAAATACTATAGTTACTAATAGTATACATTCCAGGTGCTTTCTTGTATTTTTCTAAATGGCATGTTCATGGTTCTCCCATACGTGTGATAGCTGAATTTATTGATGCATGCGATTGATCTTTGATTTGAATGGACACTACATTTTTTATAATCTTTAATACATGCAAATATCATTTTTATGTTAATCTTTAGGCTAGACGCTATCTATTTGTGATACTGAGCGCAGCCAGTATAATATAATCAATTTAGGTTGTGAACTTTTAACCTCTTTAACGACATACATGTAATAAATGTCATGTATACATGACTGTGGATTAATATATCATAGCCTTAACAGCTGCCCTGGAGGGCACACATTGTTCCATCCTGGTTCATAAATACCTTGTCGATTCCAGATTATAATGTACCACATCCTATTACAGATTTGTGTGCAGATTTTCTGAGGCTACAACAAGCGTGCATATTTTAAAGATGACTTTGTGCAAGCAGTTTGGCATGTTAGAATGACAGAGACACTAATTAATCCACTCGTGCTCATGTAAGGAAAATGTTCAAAATCTGCATGATTGTGGCGCCTAACTACAAACCTTAACATCCTACATTAAAAGGCTGTTAAAGGTCAGATGTGAAGAATATCTCAGCTTACTAAAAATTGAATAAATTAATTCCCTAGTCATATTTATGTATTAGATTCTTCTCTAACAAGCATTTCTTAGCATACAGGCTATTAGTAGAGCTGAAATGTGCTTCTCCTGAAAAAGGTTAGCTGAATCTAGAAGCCTGTTTAAGACAATCTTATGTTTTCTTATCTTTTTCCTTTGTTATAAAACAAGGCAAGTACAAAAGAACATATTCTCCATTAATTGATAGTAAACCTGAATGACTAGGATAATTAGAGACATTTTATCATCTGGCTGAGGGATGTAAGTTCATATTTTATGACCAAAAGTGTTATGAGAGGGGGTTTAAATAATCATAAGCAGTTGGCCTCTTTCCTGTACATCCTGCAAAGTCGACGGCTGACTACTGGTTCGTGGAATCTCATAAGCCTTTGTCAGGGAAAAGTAGGAAGATGGCAAATATTTATAGTGCTGCAAAAACAAGTTTCATGATATAATTTCCATTTCTTTTGTATTTTTGCATATACCTCCCTTTTGATGTTGGTGGATACCTAGATAAGGGCTATGCAAGTGTGTGAGATAAAGATAGTCTTTTGAAGTAGGGAGAGAACTTTCCCACTCTAAGGAGAAACTTTTTCCTCATATGATGTAATTTTAAAAAAAAATCTTCTTAACCCCTTAAGGACCAAACTTCTGGAATAAAAGGGAATAGATAGATAGATAGATAGATCAATAAGATAAAGTGGTCTGGGTGCCTATAATGTCCCTTTAAACATTCCTGCCACTGGATTTTCTGATTGTGGAAAGCAACCCAAACCATGTAATTTTCTGATTTATGATTATAAAAGGCAGTTTCTTACGCCTCTGGTAACTTTACAGAAGTGTGGACTAGTGTTTCCTTAAACAAAACTTTTTATGCAAATCTGAAAAAAAAATATTTCTATATCTAATACAGGTTTAAAAAATAGAAGATATGGTACTTCCTGCTAAGTGGAAATAGTATGTATTGCCAAATTTATTCATAAGAGTTTTTCTCTAACTCGTGCGAGTATGAACAATTTTTAAGAGTAGATCTTAGACCAGCAAAGTCCCATGAATGTAAAAGACAGCCAGTCTTTAAGCAAGCAAACACTATTTCACAGTGCTTACTCGGGTGGCTCACCTATGGATTCTCTGTAAATGTATTTCACTGCTCTCTATAAAACAAAGAAGCATAAAATGGCGTTAATAGTAAACCTATTCATCAGCATGTAGACTCCTTTCTGCACTTTCACAACTATAGGTAAATCTATTATCATGGTGAAAATGGAAGAGAAAGAAAGAAAGAAAGATAAAAAAAGAAAGGACAACAAGGAAAATAGATTGGAAAATATAAATTAATGGTGCATTATGTCTGGACCTCAGGAACCAACAAATTATGTTGCAGAATGTATTACCATTATTGTGTGAAACTGAAAACCAATAAAGTGAACAGGTGTTTAAGTTCCTTAAAGTTTGTGAGCTTAAAATCCACATAAACAAAATGATCTGCTCTCGGTGGTATAATGCAGATGCATGGATATCCAAAGAAAAGGAAAGAGGAAAATGAGCATTAGGCTGTGTATACCTGGACTGCAGTGTGAATAGCTTGCCTTTAAAATAAAAGCTACACTTAATATCCAGAACTATTTTTCTGGATGCAGCAATGTTCTGATCAATCTGTGAATGCAACACTGAACTTCATTGCTTGCAGCATAAAGAAATGTACTTTAAATAGGCAATACCAGCATTGAAACTGAAAGCTCTCAATCGGATTCATATAGGCAGCACTGTCTACAATGACAGATGTCCAAGGTGCCGTGATAATATATCTGTTTTATATCTGTATATTCTATAGTAAACCATTATAATAAAACAGTTTTAAGTATTTGATCGAATTGAATCGATAATTTTAATTGTTCTTGTGATTATTATTGCCAGGCTGTTTCATGTAAAATTAAAAAAATATATCTACATCAACTGCATACAACCTGCTTTAAAATGTCAAATAATTATATTTGCATTTAATACATGATTTTCCTTTTTCTTGTCTAAAAAAAAACAAGTCGCAACTTAAACTTGTGTCTGGTTATTGAGTTAAACAAGTTCATTATCTCAGTACAGTGGTTTCCTCAATGAATAATGGAATGAGTGGAATTACTTTTTGACTTTTCCCCCCAAATATGCTTATTGAGTTTTCTGAAATAGCATGTACAGCATTCATTTTTGCTATAGATGCACATTAGTATATATGGTTATATATTTATAATTATAGAAATCAAAGGTGACTGGAGAGGGGACTGCGTTAAAATGTACACAATTGTTATCTTGCAATTACTTGTATAATGCCAGCATACTCTGTAGTGTTAAACAAGAGATAAAACAAGACAAACAATTCTAACAAAACACATTTGACATGCAGGAAGAGTAGGTGAAGAGGGCTCTTCCTAAATGAACTTTCAATATGCACAAAACATACATGTGTGGCTGTAAATACATAATAACTCAGTTGCTCTACATGAAAGTACTGCCTCAGACCATAGAAGAGAACATCTTTCATGTTTTCGAGTTAGTCAGCATATCCACAAACCTGTTGAAGAATTAATAAGGAAGATGAACCATCTTCGTTTTGACCGGATGGTCAGTCTCCTGTGTGTCTGAAAAAGATTATTCTGATTTATTATTCTATAATTTTTTTTATTGAGTTTTCAATAAATATTAAATTGTGAGTTTTACATGCTAGTTAAAGGATAATTGTTTTTGGTTAGAGTACACCTTGCTGGCTTGGATCCCCTCTGTTAAAAAATAGAATAATCACAAAATTAATAAAGCTAAATTGTCACATCCCACATTCAAGCCAAGTTCTCCCTGTAGCCCGATTCTCCTCCTGTGATGTTATTCCTCCTCACTGGAGATTGAATGGCTATACCACCATTGGGCATCAATTGCCAGCATGCTATGCTATACTATTGTTCCAGGCTGGCAAAAGATGCTGTCAGAGGTAGAGTTACACCTGGAGCAGCAATGTGTATTCCTTTATATTTGCAGCATTTTATGCTGATACCCTTTGGAGACTCCAAGCACAATGACTACTTGAAATTACTATGTGATCATTGTGCTTAGAGTAACTCTTTAAACATGACTTCCAATGAAGTGTGAGGTTCCAAAATTGGGGGTTGATAAATTTCCACCATACTGTTTCATTACCACTGGCTGCTTTTTATGATGAGTTGACAATAAATAAATATAGTTGGAAAAAAAAAACACCATGTCTGTGATGGAGATTTTTCCCAAAACATCAATTTTAGCCTAATTACATGTTGGCTGTAAATTCACTACAATCAGCTGTTGAATGGACTGTAGAGATAAATGAATAAATAATGAATATGTGTTGAATGGACTGTAGAGATAAATGAATAAATAATGAATATGTGTAAGTCAGTATGTTCAACAGATATTATAAACTGTAAAATTTCCAATCCCGCAAATTTATTTTTTAATAACAAATGTATTAGTATAGCAACAAGCTTTCTCCAATTTACCTAGTTGATTACTAAAAACTATAGGTTTAAATAATTAAATCAAAGTAAGTATAATGAAATGTACAACAATTAGATCATGTTAGATTTTCCAAATTATTTTTTGCATATTCTCTTAGTTTCTGTAACTCTTTCACACTCAAAGAGGTATGTTGCAAACGCATGTTCATTATATTTACAGGTTTACTTTTATTTTGTATTTTTTATGTAAACCAAAACATTGGAACAATCATGTTAGTGATCCTGTAAAACACAAAACCAGAAAGAAATGTACCAGATAGGCTCAGCAAGGTATGGCCACAAGATGGCAGTTGCCGCATACAATGCACCAGATCCTGGATAGGCTATGAGTAGGATATCCTCCTAAAATAATGGTAGCTAAGTCTCTTTCAGGGATGCTAACGATGTAAGTTGTAATTGTTATGAGTAAAACTAGAAAAAAACTTTTAGGCGTAGTGGGAGAGAGTTTAGATAATTATCCTCAAGAATGGAACAACAAAAAAAAAACTAGAGTTTAAAACATAACTTTTACGATAAAATATGTAGGAAACATTCCAAAATATGGAAAAGTTATTTTGCAATAATGGTTGTAAGTCATTGTTATCTCATTGCTTAGCATATGAACTCACTAATCATATTAATTAAGTAAAACAGAAATTATGTTTTAAAATTTGTTTTTTTTTCTGGCTAATACATATCCTTCTGAACATACAGTGCTAGTAGCAACAAAGTGTTAATGCTCATCATAAATATTTCTACTGCAAAATACATTTGAATATTCCAAGGTCATGCAATTATTAAACAATATTTTGAATTATACTATTGTAACTTAACCGAGATGCTTGATTTATCTCAAATTTCTATTACTCTGCAGCGTGCGTGAAATGATTGAATGCCACTTCTGCTAACTTAATTAATCAAGAAATATTTTATTCTGATTGTTGTATTCATTAATAAAGGTGACTGAACAGCAAAATGTCACTGTTTATTAACACCTCTGATAAAGAAACATGCAATTTGATTAAATGTAACCTTTCATGTCATTAGCCAGATTTTATATAGCTACTCAACATCGTAAAGTTGGCCAGCTTGTATCCATTTAATAATATATAACTAATTGTAATGTGAAAATACAAGAAAAAATAGAATTATGTTATTAAACCATCATCCATGTTACATGCTTATTTAGATTACATGGATTCCAACATGGATTCCAACATCAATGGAATTACAATGCTCTGAAATATGTCAAAATAAGACTGATGGTAATCCTGCTCAAAATAAAATAACATTAGAAAAATATGGCATTTAACACCTCTTTTTGGGGCTGCAGTTGAGAAAAAAAACAAAAAAACATTACAGATATGAAGAATTTCATACTTTTTTATTTCGTTTTTATTGTTATTTTATGTGCAAAGCTCTGACATTTTTCAGGAGTGGAGTAATTTGCCTCATCCCAGGGCTCTATTTAGCCTTGTACTGCAGAGAACTTGAGATGGAATTTTTACCCCAAGTAAGTAGCTCATTTAGCAGACATTAGGCTGTTAGAGTAGGACCTGCCAAAGATGTGGTACATTAACATTGTGGCAGGCTTATGCAATGTTTGATCATATAATGTAACTAATCCCTCATTATGTTTTGCCTAGATTAGGTGTTTTTTAAAAGCTAACAAAATCTGTCTGCACCAAAGTTGCTGTTTAGTAGATAAGGGAGTGCGCTGGATTTTTTTACTTGTATGATTTTTGTTTTTCATCTTTAATGTATATAACATTTTTGCAAACTATCCCAGCATCACTTTTAGTGAACATGTTTCCTTTCAATTAACTGCTGTCTACATTGATTAATTAAAGGAACACTAAAGTGCCAGGAAAACAAACTCGTTTTCCTGGCACGGTAGGGTTATTCGGTCCCTCCCTCAGATCCCCCCTCCCAATGGGCTGAAGGGGTTAAAACCTTAATCCAGCGCTGGGCTCCCTCGGCGCTGATGACCACTCCTCCCCCATGCCGACGTCAGCTGCCGAGAGGAGCCGAATGCACATGCGCGGCAAGAAGCGCACGCATTCAAGCCGCCCATAGGAAAGCATTACTCAATTTTCACACTGAGAATCACGGAAATGGCCTCTAGTGGCTGTCAGGAAGACAGCCACTAGAGGATGGGGTAACTCTTAAAGTAAACATAGCAGTTTCTCTGAAACAGCTATGTTTTCAGATGCAGGGTTAAAACTAAGAGGACCTGGCACCCAGACCACTTCATTGAGCTAAAGTGGTCTGTGTGCCTTTAGTGGTCCTTTAAGTGTACTTAATTTAATATTTTAACCTTGTTCTGATCTAATTTTTTTTTGTGATCAAATTTCTATATTTTCCATTAATTCAAGACTGAAAATTGTGGAAAATAGAATAGAATGGAAATAAACCTTTAAAATCAAAGAGATGTTCTCACCCAACTACTTGTCCCACAGATACACTAATTAATATTATCTGGAACATGTTTAACTTTAAGATACTTTATAACTTACTTATTTGTGCATTCCTTTGTTGACTTTTTCTGGAAAATAAAACAGAATAAATGTAGACTAAAAATTCTACACTTGTGTTCTTCAAGTCTTATCGATTATATTAAAACATATAAATGATTTCACAAGTGCTTTAAACATTACAGCTAAAAGTACATGAGTTTTTATTTTGTTTTGTTTTATGAATTAAAATGCTATTTTGATTTGCAATAGCCTAGTCTATTTACAGACCAGTTTATGTGAAGGGCTTCATGTTTTGTTGATGTGAATATTGATTCAATGATCAATCAGTGTTAGTGACTCAACTTATGAATCAACTGGGGCCAAGCACCAAACTGATTACATGGGGAGATTTACTGTGCTACTGTAAATTATGGAGTTGAGTCTAATCTAGAAGAAACCCATGTGCAGGAGATATTATAGCAATGGCTGACAACAATGCCAATGTTGTATCTTTATTGTAAAGTTGGTTATTACTAGGAAAAAAATGTGTTTAGCAGACATAGATGTCTTTAAATAAAATGATAAGGGTAGAAAAGATTAGACTTTAGATTGTACCGTGGATATAAAATACAGGAGAAGACTATGTGATTGAAAATCCAAAACAAAGTTCTTGAAAGGTAGGATCAACCATTGAAGTTCAGCTAAGGTATTTCATTTTACTGATGAGTGAAACAAAAACATTAACTAACTCTAGCAGCAGACAGAATCTTTACTACATACCAGTTTAAAAAGCAAATGGAATATGATAATCATTGGAAAGTCAATTGGAGAGTTTAGCAGGGAGTTATCAAGCTCCTAAGCAAACAAAACCAGATTGGTTGGTGCCCAGTACCTGGTCGCTATACATGCTGAGGCCTTGGGTTTCACAGTTCCCAAGAACTAATATTATAACTCCCTACAAACACAGCAAATGTCCTATAACATAGTCCCACATAAAAAAATAGACCATTCTCTCACCATGATTCTCCAAACAATGAATATATGAAACTATTAAAACATAATAACAAATCATAGATAATACATCTCAAGTGGAGAAAGTAAGCATTACTTTCCAAACAATTTGTTGGAAGGTCCAATAATGGTAGGCTTCTCAGCTGGTAGGATTCTTTCTATGGAACTTTTGGACCTGAGCAGCTCTCATACATACTGCGGTTTGTGGACTGCAAAGAGAGCCAGTCACAGTACATCACCAAGCAAGTCTCACTTCCATTAGACACTCCAAGCTTCACATTAAAATATGCTCTTTTCAGTTGTTATGGTAAAGGAGCTTCCTTGAGTCTGTCTTTCTTCTCCCAGAGTTGCTGGGAAAACGTATTATGTCATACGTAGCTTATGTGAGCTTGTGCAAGTTTCTTACATATATTTTAGTGTTTTTAAGAATTTGCACAACTTTTATTATATGCTAAATCTTTAAAGAAGTACTGTGATATTATCATTTTTACCTTCTATATTAGTATCCATCCTTGTAAACACAATTCATGTATGTGGTTTTGTCATGTAGCAAGCACAAGTGTGTATATGGTCAACTTACTATTGCCAAGTGCACTGGGAAATGTGCTTTGACATTTTGATTAATTCATGTTCAATTATTCATACTCTACATTAACTTAAGTCATGTCACCTCTGGGACATGAGGACATTTTCATTTCAATAAAGTCTCCAATAGTTTCTAGCGGAGCCTACAGAAATACTTTTCCCAGTTTAAGTCTAGAATAACTTCAGGAAGGTGGTCAGTTTTAGAGACAGAAATTATGAGAACCATTTTATTATATGCATTAAATGCTTTGACAATTTCAAATGGAAATTGTAGTATTAGGGAGTATAGTTATAATGATTAAAGAATGTAACCACTCTCAGCAAAACACATATGCACAAAAAGAACGAAACACACAAACTTTAAATCCCTCAAAGTAATCTGGCTGAAAAATTCAAGAAAAAAAAAAACTACATTTATTTGCAGCATATTTATTACAGCTTAATATTTATTTATGGCATATGATCATACATTTTATACACTGAACAACATTTTTCAAGAGCTGAACTCAAAGATCTAGACTTTTTAACCCTTTAAGGATGGTGGGTGTTCTATTCCGTCCTTGGGGACACAGCTCTAAACGCCGGCAGGCGGCATAGAACGCCCAAGCCGTCCTGCGATCGGCCTGGGAGGACTCACCTGGCAGCCCAGGGAATCCACGTCCTTCCTTTCCAGCCCCCCTGGGCAATGTGATCGGAAGGTCTTTGCGAGGACCTCGCGATCACATGGACGGCATAGCCGTCCACAGCAATGCCAGCAGGGGGAGTGCCTGTAATGACAGGTACTCCCCTGCTTCCTGAAAATAGTAAAATAAAAGTTAAAGTTACAGTATAAAATAAAATATATACTTAGATCATATATATACTTACTATATATATGATCTAAGTATATACATATACATACATATATATGATATCGTCAGTGAAAGTGAAATTTTTTGCATTTTCACACACAAATGGCACTTACACAGACAATACAGGGAGTGCAGAATTATTAGGCAAATGAGTATTTTGACCACATCATCCTCTTTATGCATGTTGTCTTACTCCAAGCTGTATAGGCTCGAAAGCCTACTACCAATTAAGCATATTAGGTGATGTGCATCTCTGTAATGAGAAGGGGTGTGGTCTAATGACATCAACACCCTATATCAGGTGTGCATAATTATTAGGCAACTTCCTTTCCTTTGGCAAAATGGGTCAAAAGAAGGACTTGACAGGCTCAGAAAAGTCAAAAATAGTGAGATATCTTGCAGAGGGATGCAGCACTCTTAAAATTGCAAAGCTTCTGAAGCGTGATCATCGAACAATCAAGCGTTTCATTCAAAATAGTTAACAGGGTCGCAAGAAGCGTGTGGAAAAACCAAGGCGCAAAATAACTGCCCATGAACTGAGAAAAGTCAAGCGTGCAGCTGCCACGATGCCACTTGCCACCAGTTTGGCCATATTTCAGAGCTGCAACATCACTGGAGTGCCCAAAAGCACAAGGTGTGCAATACTCAGAGACATGGCCAAGGTAAGAAAGGCTGAAAGACGACCACCACTGAACAAGACACACAAGCTGAAACGTCAAGACTGGGCCAAGAAATATCTCAAGACTGATTTTTCTAAGGTTTTATGGACTGATGAAATGAGAGTGAGTCTTGATGGGCCAGATGGATGGGCCCGTGGCTGGATTGGTAAAGGGCAGAGAGCTCCAGTCCGACTCAGACGCCAGCAAGGTGGAGGTGGAGTACTGGTTTGGGCTGGTATCATCAAAGATGAGCTTGTGGGGCCTTTTCGGGTTGAGGATGGAGTCAAGCTCAACTCCCAGTCCTACTGCCAGTTCCTGGAAGACACCTTCTTCAAGCAGTGGTACAGGAAGAAGTCTGCATCCTTCAAGAAAAACATGATTTTCATGCAGGACAATGCTCCATCACACGCGTCCAAGTACTCCACAGCGTGGCTGGCAAGAAAGGGTATAAAAGAAGAAAATCTAATGACATGGCCTCCTTGTTCACCTGATCTGAACCCCATTGAGAACCTGTGGTCCATCATCAAATGTGAGATTTACAAGGAGGGAAAACAGTACACCTCTCTGAACAGTGTCTGGGAGGCTGTGGTTGCTGCTGCACGCAATGTTGATGGTGAACAGATCAAAACACTGACAGAATCCATGGATGGCAGGCTTTTGAGTGTCCTTGCAAAGAAAGGTGGCTATATTGGTCACTGATTTGTTTTTGTTTTGTTTTTGAATGTCAGAAATGTATATTTGTGAATGTTGAGATGTTATATTGGTTTCACTGGTAATAATAAATAATTGAAATGGGTATATATTTGTTTTTTGTTAAGTTGCCTAATAATTATGCACAGTAATAGTCACCTGCACACACAGATATCCCCCTAACATAGCTAAACTAAAAACAAACTAAAAACTACTTCCAAAAATATTCAGCTTGATATTAATGAGTTTTTTGGGTTCATTGAGAACATGGTTGTTGTTCAATAATAAAATTAATCCTCAAAAATACAACTTGCCTAATAATTCTGCACTCCCTGTATAATTGTTGTGATACATTTTATTGTTTTGAAACACTAATATTTGTGTACAACGAAGTCTCCTGAGTATAACAGTAACCCTTATGTACAGGTTTTGTGGTGTTTTCAAAAGTTAAAGAGTCAAATATAAGGCTTGCGTTTCAGTTTTTTCACACTGAAATTCGCCAGGTTGGTTATGTTGCCTTTGAGACCGTATGGTAGACTAGGATTGAAAATTACCCCCATGATGGCATACCATTTGCAATAGTAGACAACGCAAGGTATTGCCAGTGTTTGTGACCAAGTGGCTACTAAAAAAGACTGGACATACCCCATTTGCAATACCTTGGCTTGTCTACTTTTGCAAATGGTATGCCATATTGAGGGTAATTCTCATTCCTGGGCTACCATATGGTCTCAAAGGCAACATAACCAATCTGGCAAATTTCAATGTGAAAAAACTGAAAAATTTAACATGCTATATTTGACCCTGTAGCTTCCCAAAACACCATAAAACCTGTACATAGTGGGTACTGTTTTACATGTGAGACATCGCTGGATACAAATATGTGTATTTTATTGCAGTAAAAACAGTATAATGACATTCACAGTTAAAATGTCACGTAGATCTGAAAAAAAAATTCAATTCTTATTTTCTCCCATTTTTAAATATTTTATTCATATTAAGTTATATTTCATACCGAAATATTTGATGTTAAATGAAAGCCCTGTTTCCCCTGAATAAAATGATATATAATAAATGTGGATGCACAAAATATAAAAGAGGAGAATTACGCCTGAACAGACATCTAGCGCAAATTCATGTTTTTGTTTACGTTTTGTTTTGATCACAATGTGTACATTTGGCTCAGTCCTTAAGGGGTTAAAACTGCACATTTTAGAGTGGCCTTTTATTGTGGCCAGCCTAAGGCACACCTGTGCAATAATTATGCTGTCTAATCAGCATATTGATATGCCATACCTATGAGGTGGAAGGATTACCTCTGCAAAGGTGAAGTGCTCACAAACACATATTTAGACAGATTTGGGAACAATATTTGAGAGAAATAGGCCTTTTGTGTACATAGAAAAAGTCTTAGATCTTTGAGTTCAGTTCATGGAAAATGGGAAAAAAAACAAAAGTGTTGTGTTTATAATTTTGTTCAGTGTATATATATATATTACTTTTAGATATATTTTTTATAAAAACCTTTTAAATTTTTGAATTAGTAGTGAATTACCATCTCAAACATGATATATCCATACACTAACAGAGCAGGCGCTGGCACCATTTACCTTATAGCTGTGTTTTGTGATATTTCTTGTAAAGTCCATCATCAATCATTCCTAAAATTTTGAAGATGTGCTTTTATAGATATGGAAATTGAACACCTGCTTAGTTTAGATATGTGCAGATGACTTTAAACCTTTTCTCACACGATATTAATGATACAGCAAAAATGATCTGAAAGTAAATGTTTCCTTCGTGTCAAATGTCAAAATTAGATATATGGCAGTACTGAAATTCCAAATGATAGCGTGAAATATTAATATGTTGAGAAGATTAGGAGAGGCAATGTGGAAGGTAAAACTGATTGTCAGAAAGGAAAGAGAAAATACATAAAAGATAATAGAGGCAAAAAGCGTACATGGAAACAGTTTTAACACAAATATGTATTTAAAAAAAAAACATGTAACATAAAATCACATAAGACTTTTCCAGCACAACGGTGACAGTGAACACATGGGTGACTACATATGAAATAATCAATACAAGCACAGACAAGAAAAGAAGAGAAATATAAACCAATTGTTTAGGCATGAAAGAATAACTTTTATCTACAATGTGTATTGTTATTTCTGGCCAGGGGCTTTTCTGCGTTTTTTGTGGATTTTGTTTTTTTGTTTTTTTTTCGTGCTATTTTTATTAACTCATCAAAATACTCATTCACAAGTTTTTAAGACATCCTCACCTTTTATATTTGATGTAATGTATAATGTATCTAGGCATGTACAGGTCAATATACTAATTGCTAAATAAAAATGTATCAAAGAAATATTTTTACACTTGAAGCTTAGAAATTATATATGTGTTATTTATTACCATGGCATATGAGATTAATTGCAGAACTCGTTACCTTCAGTGCATAAATGCCAAAACATGGCATAAGTGGCAAGTTACAGTTGCACAAATAAATTAAATTAGCTTTTTTACAAACCATATCATCACCACATTAAAGGGGGGCTGCTACTCCCCAGAATTTTTAATATTATGTTTTCTCATCCCTATATTTAAACCGTTAAATAAATTGTTTTATACACAAAATAGTATCATCATTATGTTTAATGGTTATTTTGATTGTGGAAAATTACAAATAGACATGCTACATATCGTGGAGATATTAAGTATGTCATCCATTAATGTCAGTTAAATGTTTTGCGATATAACAATCTCAAATACCCTGAGTTCTCATTTGCTTGAATGCTTCAAAACAGTATTAAGTTAATGTCTATGAGTATTTCCATGTGTCATTCACACTTGTCATTTAGTACAACCCTACATTACATTACGCTACATTTCCCCATTCAGACAGGTATCTATCCTATTGTATCCCCAGTGGGTCTGATAATTGGGAAATTGAATTTAGGAAGTTCAAAACTGACATGGTAATGGTGGAATATCTGGCACGATATAATGAGTAATGTAAAACGAATAAAAATATGAAATATAACAAGAATAATGTAAGAGTAAATATGTCTGTATATTGATTTGGTCCAGAAAATTAACTAAATACAAAAGTCATCATTGCTCAATGGCAACAATATCCCAAGTGTCATGAATAGTAACGTAGCATGGCTTCATGATGAAAAAACACATATTATAATATTATAAATGTATTTGAATGAATGTTTAATCAATCTGGAGTTGTCAATATTACATGAACAATACATAACCACATTAAAAAAGGTAATAATACTTATATGTGCGCATTTCATGTACACACCAAGGATAACATTAAAGGAACTTTAGGTCTTTCTAGCCTAGACTATGGCTAGAGTCCAAGGCCCAACAATAAAAAAAGAGACTGAAAAACTGGACAAAGAAAATCTACAGAAGAATTAAAAGGTGTGTATTAGGGGCCGTGGCTAGACGCAGAGCGAAATGGACGCTTAATCCAGAGCTCGGGCCATGGGGCTAACAATCTGCGTTCATCCAGACACACAGAACGAGACCGATACCATCTACTATACTATGTCTCAACACAAAGGGAAGAAGGGCACGGCACGGACTGAGAAACTGTCAGGATACTGACAGGGATCCAATACGCAGAGTGCGGACAGAAGGAGGTACGTATACCGGACCTTAGAATGGCCGGACTAACGTAGGGACAAAGCAGAATAGTCAAAAGGTAAGCCGAGGTCGAGGGAGCCGGAGGACAGGTAAGCGAGATACAAGCCGAGTCAAAGGAGAGGAGAGGACAACAGGACAAAAGACAAGCAAGGGTCAAAACCGGAAACACAAGATAAAGAACGCGCTGAGTGACTAGCAAGCTAGAACCACGACAGGGCAATGAGCAGTAGTAAAGGTTTCCTTTAAATACCCTGTTACCTAAATAGAGACCACGCCCCCAAAAGGTCCGGAATAGCGGTTCCCGGCACTTTATGCAAATGCCGACGTCATGACGTCGACGCTAGCCGTCGCGTCATAAAAGGGGGAGGAGCTAGCGCGGCCGGCGCGAAAACGGCCGGAATATGCCGAAATGCTAGGGGCAGGGAGCCCCTAAACAGAGAGGATGTCTTCCCTGGATTCAGCACCAACAGGTACCCTGACAGTACCCCCCCTTCTAGAAACGCCCACCGGGCGGATGGGACCGGGCT
This sequence comes from Pelobates cultripes, assembly GCA_933207985.1. NCBI lineage: Eukaryota > Metazoa > Chordata > Amphibia > Anura > Pelobatidae > Pelobates > Pelobates cultripes. The sequence goes on along the minus strand of OW240920.1, from coordinate 28,538,491 downwards.
TAGAAGGAAAATGAACGTGGAAGGCCCGAAGAAGACGAGGAGCATGCACGTCTATACCAGGAACCCAAGACCTCTCTTCTGGACCATAACCTTTCCAGTCTATGAGGTATTGCAGCTTCCCCCTAGAAATACGAGAATCAAGGATGGACTTGATGATATATTCCTCCTGACCATCCACACGGACCGAGGATGGAGGAGCAGAGTGGGAGGAAAATCTGTTACAAACAAGAGGTTTCAATAAAGACACATGGAAAGAGTTAGGGATGTGTAGAGTAGGAGGTAGATCCAGCAAATAAGAAACCGGGTTGATCCTCCTCAGCACCCTGTAAGGACCAATGTAACGAGGAGCAAACTTCAAGGAAGGGACTTTCAGGCGAATGTGTCTGGTACACAACCAGACCCTATCACCCGGAGAAAAAATAGGAGCAGGCCGCCTACGCCTATCAGCATGTGACTTAAACACCGCGGAACTACGTGTAAGAATTTGTCGAGTCTGATCCCACAACTTTCTCAGGTTGGCTATATGAATATCAACCGATGGTATACCCTGGGAAGGAGACACCGACGGAAGAACAGTAGGGTTAAAGCCATAGTTCAAGAAAAAGGGGCTATTACGAGTGGAACCACAAACAAGGTTGTTGTGAGCAAACTCCGCCCAAGGAATCAGACCGACCCAGTCATCCTGGTGTTCAGAAACAAAACAACGTAGATATTGCTCAATTTTTTGGTTAGTGCGTTCGGCTGCTCCGTTAGATTGAGGATGATAGGCCGAAGAAAAATTCAGTTTGATGCCCAACTGGGAACAGAAGGATCTCCAAAAACGGGAAATAAATTGGGAACCCCTGTCTGACACAATCTCATTGGGAATACCATATAAACGGAAAATTTCTCTAGCAAATATCACGGCCAGTTCAGGAGAGGACGGAAGTTTAGGCAAGGGAATGAAATGAGCCATTTTAGTAAACCTGTCAAGGACCGTGAGGATAACCGTATGCCTACTGGAAGCTGGTAGATCAACAATAAAATCCATAGCCAAACAAGCCCAAGGTTTGTTGGGAACGACTAAGGGCTGCAATAAACCACAAGGGAGATCCCGCGGAAGTTTATTCCTGACACAAACATTGCAAGCCTTGACAAAGTCTTCCACATCCCTACGTAAACCGGGCCACCAGAAGTCTTTGGAGATCAGGCAGTAAGTTTTGTGGATGCCGGGGTGACCAGCGAACTTGCTATCGTGAAAACAGCGAATAATGTCCACTTGGAATTTGGGAGACACGAACAAGCGGCCCACAGGAGTACGTTCGGGAGCAAGAGATTGTTCGTTCATAATATCAGCGAGCAATGGAGAGTGTATTTTGACATTGGTGTTGGCGATAATATTGACTTCAGGAATAATAGGGAACAAAGTGTCCTCTGTAGAGGTGATAGGTTCGTGCTGACGTGACAAAGCGTCTGCCTTAGTGTTCTTAGAACCAGGCCTGTAAGTAAGCATATAATTAAAGTGTGTAAGGAACATAGACCAACGTGCCTGCCTGGCAGATAATCTTTTGGCCTCCCCCATATACGATAAATTTTTGTGGTCAGTCAAGATGGTAACTGGGAGGACAGTGCCCTCTAACAAATGTCTCCATTCCTTTAATGCCATAATGATAGCTAAAAGTTCTCTATCACCAATGTCATATCTCCTTTCAGTGTGTGATAGTTTCTTGGAAAAAAAACCGCAAGGGTGCAGCGGCTTATCTAAACTTTGTCTTTGGGACAACACTGCGCCTATCCCTGTTTCAGACGCATCAACTTCAAGTAAAAAGGGTAGAGAGGTATCAGGATGAACTAATACAGGTGCTGAGGCAAAAGACTGTTTGAGCGTTTCGAAAGCAGATAAAGCCTCAGTAGACCAGGTTTTGGTATCGGCTCCTTGTTTGGTCATATTAGTGATAGGAGCGATAACAGAGGAGTACCCTTTAATAAAACGTCTGTAATAATTAGAAAATCCAAGAAATCTTTGTATGGCTTTGAGTCCCTTAGGTAAAGGCCAATCTAAAATCGATTTTAGTTTGGTCGGGTCCATCATAAACCCGTCTTTGGAAATTACGTAACCTAAGAAAGTTACCTGAGACTGGTCAAAGCTACATTTTTTCAATTTACAATACAATCCATGTTGTAAAAGTTTCTGTAATACCTTTCTGACTTGTCTATGATGTGAATTAATGTCTCTAGAATGGATTAGTATATCATCCAAATATACAATTACACATTCATGTTGGAATTCTCTAAGAACTTCATTGATTAAGTCTTGGAAGACGGCCGGGGCGTTACAAAGCCCAAACGGCATTACGGTATACTCATAATGCCCGTAACGGGTATTAAATGCTGTCATCCATTCATCTCCTTGTTTAATTTGCACTAAGTTATATGCTCCTCTCAAGTCAAGTTTGGTAAAAATACTCGAGCCCTTTAGTCTGTCAAAGAGTTCAGTAATCAAAGGAATAGGGTAAGCATTCCTGATAGTAATTTTGTTCAATCCCCGATAGTCTATACAAGGACGTAAGGTACCGTCTTTCTTTTCTACAAAAAAGAAACCTGCCCCCGCCGGAGAAGAAGACTTTCTGATAAATCCTTTGTCTAAATTCTCCTTGATGTATTCCTCTAAAACTAAGTTTTCCTTGGTGGATAGAGGGTATACCGTACCCCTGGGAGGCATAGTACCAGGGAAAAGTTTAATAGAACAGTCATAAGACCGGTGGGGAGGTAAAGTATCTGCCTTACCCTTGTCAAATACAGATTTGAGGTCTAGATATTGTAGTGGTATCTGAACGTCAGTGGATTGAGAAGTGTTAGCATAAGAGTTTACGGGGCAAACAGAAGTAACTCTCTGCAGACATGCTTTCCTACAACCCATACCCCAAGAAACGATTTCTCCACCCTCCCAGTCAATCTGAGGGTTGTGTCTCTTGAGCCAAGAATATCCTAGTACTACTGGGACTGCCGGGGAGGAAATTAACAGAAGGGAAATCAACTCCTCGTGGAAAATACCAACAGTAAGCTTAACGGGTTCGGTCTCATGGAATATTACTGGTTCAGATAAAGGTCTACCATCTATGGCCTCAACGGCCAAGGGTGTATCTCTCAATTGGAATGGGATACAATGCTTATTAGCGAAAGTTTGGTCTATAAAGCTTTCTGCTGCTCCAGAATCTAATAATGCCATCGTAGTAATAAACCCCTTTTCCCAAGCTAGAGAGACAGGAATCAGAAGCCTATGGTCTTTTTTATTATGCATAGAGGACAGTAATGAAACACCCAAGGCCCGTCCTCTAAGGGAACTTAGGTGCGAGCGTTTCCCGGACGATTAGGGCAACTAAGACGTAGGTGACCTCTCCGCCCGCAGTATAAACAGAGACCCTCCCTTCTTCTGTACTGTCTCTCAGCCTCAGATAAGCGAGTATTACCTATTTGCATAGGTTCTGGTGGAGTAGGATTATAGGAGTCAGGGTTCTGAAATGAGGGAGCGAGTCTTACAGGAAGTCTAGTAACTCTTTCCCGAGTGTTCTGCCTCTGTCTCATGCGTTCATCTATTCTGGAAATGAAGGATACTAAATCCTCTAAATTTTCCGGAAGTTCTCTTGTGGCAATTTCATCTAGAATTTCATCAGACAACCCATTCAAGAATACATCCATAAAAGCTTGTTCGTTCCATTTCACTTCTGCTGCCAATGATCTAAACTCTAGAGCATATTCTACAAGGGTCCTATTCTGTTGTTTAAGGCGTAACAGGGATCTGGCCGCATTAATCTTCCTTCCTGGGGGGTCAAAGGTTCTTCTAAAAGCCGTGACAAAAGCAGTGTAGTTGTAGACTAAAGGATTGTCATTCTCCCAAAGGGGATTGGCCCATCTAAGTGCTTTATCTATTAGCAGGGTTATAATAAAGCCTACCTTAGCCCTGTCAGTGGGGTAAGCCCGGGGTTGAAGTTCGAAATGTATGCTTATCTGGTTTAAAAAACCACGACAAGCATCAGGCGAACCCCCATATCGTAATGGTGAAGTGACATGGGAAGATGCGCCTACAGTGGCTACTTCCAAACCAGTACTTAGCGAGTGGCTGGCAGTGGAACGTATTTCTTCAGACTGGGTACTGGAGCGTGTTAACAAAGTTTGTAATGCTAAAGCCATTTGGTCCATTCTATGGTCCATGGCCTCAAATCTGGGGTCAGGAGGACTAGCACCTGCAGGATCCATCATGGCCCTGTCGTAATGTCAGGATACTGACAGGGATCCAATACGCAGAGTGCGGACAGAAGGAGGTACGTATACCTGACCTTAGAATGGCCGGACTAACGTAGGGACCAAGCAGAATAGTCAAAAGGTAAGCCGAGGTCGAGGGAGCCGGAGGACAGGTAAGCGAGATACAAGCCGAGTCAAAGGAGAGGAGAGGACAACAGGACAAAAGACAAGCAAGGGTCAAAACCGGAAACACAAGATAAAGAACGCGCTGAGTGACTAGCAAGCTAGAACCACGACAGGGCAATGAGCAGTAGTAAAGGTTTCCTTTAAATACCCTGTACCTAAATAGAGACCACGCCCCCAAAAGGTCCGGAATAGCGGTTCCCGGCACTTTATGCAAATGCCGACGTCATGACGTCGACGCTAGCCGTCGCGTCATAAAAGGGGGAGGAGCTAGCGCGGCCGGCGCGAAAACGGCCGGAATATGCCGAAAATGCTAGGGGCAGGGAGCCCCTAAACAGAGAGGATGTCTTCCCTGGATTCAGCACCAACAGGTACCCTGACAGAAACTTACTTTCTTCCAGCCGAAACCACCTCCACTGCAGCTGGACATGCAGGCCGCGACCCAAGATGACGACGGCAGCCCGAGGGACGACATGAATCAGCCATCAGAAACAGCAACGCTTCTAACTGCGGGGCATTTAACCCATGCACTGGATGCTTTATCCACTAAACTAATTAGCTCCTGGCAGCACTCGGTTGACTCCCTGCGCAAGGACATCCAAGAAATTGGGAAACGGACGTCCCACATGGAGGCAAAAATGGACGAGGTAGCCATCGCCCACAATGACTTAGCAACCCACGTGGAGCAACTTGAAGAATGACTGTTGAGAACAGAAACAAAATTGGCAGACCTGGAGGACAGATCCAGGCGAAACAACCTGCGGCTGCGAGGGGTGCCCAAGACAGTTCTCCCTGCCGACCTCCAGGGGTACGCGAGAGGTCTCCTCAAGGCCTTTGCCCTGGACATACCTACCGATATGTTGCTTCTTGACAGGATCCATAGAGTGCCCCATCCACGGCAAATCCCAGACTCCTCACCGAGGGATATCCTTCTAAGGGCGCACTACTTCCATGTCAAGGAGCACATCCTCGCCGCCAGCAGGAACAGAGCGCAGCCACCCGAGGGCTATAATAACATCCAAATATTTCCTGACCTCTCTGCAACAACTCTCCAGAGAAGAAAAGAATTTGCTCCTATCACTAATGCTCTCCACAACAACGGGCTACGCTACCGCTGGGGTTTCCCCACAAAGTTGCTAGTTGCTAGAGATGGCGCCATCACGCGCGCCACCTGCTGTCAAGCTTCCCTTGGAGTGGTCTACGCCGACGAGTCGCCGCTAATGGAGCATCAGTCCACATGGGAGTCACGCAAGTACCAATTTTACCCCTAACGATACTGGCTGAACATTAGACTTTCTGGGTCTGATTTCCTTCTGCTCTATCCCTAAGCCTGAGGATTGGGGACAACATGCTCGCATGTATGCCCAGGGGACACCATCATTGTCGGACAGCTCGGCCCCGGGGGAGCTCTCGGGGGGGCACAGAGGCTTGACTAATGGGAACCTCTCCCCTTGGGCCACCGGCGGCAAGCCCACCTTCACGACTAATTGCTGTGCTTATCTGCATAGACTTTGTTTTCATTATACCTTGGACTGGCGAGCACTATGGGAGGCGACAATGAGAGCGCCTGTAGAGATGGGTCTGTGCTGTTAGACGGGGGGATGACTCTATGCCTCCCGTCTGTGTAGGGCGCGGACTAGCTAGATTTAAATCGCCCGCTTTATTTGTGGCCAGTCGGGTTCGAGCCTGCGGTGGCTCCTGCCCATGCTTCCATTCATTGAGTTATTTTGTTTTACGTTGATGATGGGGGTTGGAGTCCCCTCGCCCCCCCTCTCTCGCCACCCCACCTTCTTCCCCTGCTTCCCCCTCCCCTTTTTGGCCCCGTCTTTCCTCCCCTTCCCCTCCCGGGTCGTGGGGTGGCTGAGGGGAGGCGCGCGCGGGCTGATCCGCAAGGCTGGCTCCTGGTCCTGTGTGCTTGCCCCCTCCGTGTCGCCTTCCCCTGCCGCCTTACCCCCCCTTTGTCTTCTGCCTCTGCCCCTGTGGACCGGTTAAACAATAATAAATAAATTAATTTAAAAAAAAAGAGATGATAACCATCTACCGGGACTCCCCGGTGGAATCTCCTGTTACAGGACGGTGGTGAAGTATCTCCCCAAACACTCCATAGGCTGAGGACCTGAGACCTAAGAAAGAAAGAAAGAGAAAAAAAAACTCACAAGGCAAGGGAAACCTTGTCTTGCAATCCCTTAAACTTATCACTTAAGGGTGGCTCCCTAGGCACAAAAAAAAAAACAAAACAAAACAAAGAAAAGTTTTGTTCTGTCCATTCACAATAACCCAATTGTTAGCCCATACACCACACCGTAGGAGACATTCCGTTTCCGAACCCCAAGGTGCAAATAGCTGCACCATTCCCTGGGCAAAGTGTACATACCCTAATGTCCTTCCTCCCCTTTCTCCTTCCTCCAAGTTCTAGTCCCTTTGTCGTAGTCTGCATATTCACACAAGTGCAATATATCTGCCCAGTCTCACCAGCTGAACCAATGCCAACTCACCCTAAAGATACAAACACTTAATGTACGGGGATTGAATACCCCTCATAAACGCCGCTTGTTACTGGAAGCTGCCAAGAAGGAACAAATTGACATCCTATGTGTTCAAGAAACACATTTTACCCATACTAAAATTCCCAGTTTTGCTCAAAAAGAATACCCCACACAATACCATTCCACAATACCATTAATCGCGCAGCCTATATTAAAAACTCATCCAAATCTAAGGGGGTCTCCATATTGATTCACCACTCACTCTCCTTTGAACTACTACAACTCAAAAAAGACACTCATGGAAGATACATCATATTACACTGCACAATTAATGATCTTACGTACACGATAGTATCGATCTATAGTTCCAATACCAACCAAAGGAACTTCCTACACCATGTCCTCGCCAAAATCCCCCACCCGCAACTAACGCACCTGATCCTGTGTGGCGATTTAAACCATATCATTGACCCGACCTTGGATACAACAACTCCAGCTGACATAGGCAGGCATGCTGTCCTGCAACCCCGATGCAGAGCGCTCACGAAATTACTACTTGAGTTTGATCTTTTTGACTCCTGGCGGGTGGTTAGCCCAGCCAGCAGAAAATACACACACTTCTCACAAACCCATAAAACACACTCCCGCATTGACTATATCCTCCTTAATGCAAAGTTCTTAACTTTGTCGCATAGGCGACATAACGTGGTCAGACCACGCCCCGGTAACTCTCACCCTACATGAGAAATTCCACTCTCGGGGGACGGCCCTTTGGAGGCTAAATGATATGCTCCTACAAGACAAATCCTTTCGAGAGGCACTAACAGGGGATATTACACGCTACTTTGAAGCCAACTGTACACCCCAAATGCCACCTCACAATGTCTGGTTGGCACATAAAGCAGTGATTAGAGGGCTTCTTATTAATCGCACAGCCTATATTAAACGTCAGGCGAACCAACAATACATATCTCTGCTCAAGACGCTTAGAGATCAGATGACAGCCCATCTCCTCTCACCTTCAGAAGAGGCACATATATCTCAAACCACTACAGCGATCAATGATCTACTCCTACAAAAAACTACACATATGCTTAATATCTTAAGGATGAAACAGTACTCCCAGGGGAATAAAGCAGGGAAAGCCCTAGCGATACTCCTCAGGCAAAAATCGGCCCAATCCAAGATACCATATCTGTTCTCCTCTGCAGGAGCCAAGCTCACTAATCCACAACACATAAACGATACTATGGCAGAATTTTACTCCAAACTTTACAATTTAACGAACGATGATAAAACCCACCAACCCACTGCCCTCGAAATACAAAAGTTCTTGACCCAAGCAAAGCTGCCCAAACTGTAACCAGAACACTGCGAAATTCTTCAACACCCAATTACTGATCTGGAAATAGAAACTGCCATCCGAGCCCTCCCGCAGGGGAAATCCCCTGGCCCTGATGGTTTCACCAATATGTATTATAAAAGCTTTCGACATATCCTAGTTCCCTACATGGGGAAGGTGTATAACAACATTGTCACCACCGGCTACATGCCTCCCGAAATATTAGAAGCCCATGTAGCGACTCTGCCCAAACCCGGGAAGTCACACAACAAACCTTCCAATCTCAGGCCAATCTCCTTGTTAGATGGAATGGTTAATAAACCAGAACCAATCAACAGGTGGAGCGCTCCAAGTGAGATAACTCACCCCACTCTTGGTCTGTATAAAATGACCTATACGTGGGGATAGAATAGACAGTAATATGGTGTAGTATATCACAAATAATGGTGAAATAGTGGTAAAAAACATAGAACCACTCACATGGTTCTGAGCCATAACTGGACAGGCTCAGATCTCTCAAGCGGACGTGTTTAGGATCACACGGAACCTTTACAGTAGACAAGGATCACGTTGTACCTTTAACGGATGAAAGCCAAATATAGTGCAGTATATCGGTATGTATAAATGCAGATGCCAAGAAAATGCTGAAAGTTGCTCACCTGATTCAGAGCCTGAATCCTGGCTCTGAATATATGAGTATGTGTGTCAAAAAGGGGACACAAACCCTTCTAGATGAATAGCAGGAACACAGGATGCTGGTATCAACAGTAGGTTATAAAATGAACAATTTATTATAAAATATAAAATATATGACAAAATAAAAACTATATAAAAATACAATAATATAAGGGAAGTCCTTAATCCTGTTGATCCTCCGAGACGCGTTTCGCCCAACAGCTTTTTCAATCGGTGTGATCATCTGTGTTCCGGTTTTTCTTTTATATCCTCAGTTTATGTTTAATTGAAGGCTCCCTTAATTGCGGGTAGCCGGCGGCTGTATCTCGTAACGTCATTTCCGCTTTCGTCATCTTCTGGTGCGGTCGCATTACTAGTTCATATATGTGTGTCTCTGGTCGCCATCTTGTTTAAGGGCAAAATACGATCTCTACATACACATAGAGAGTCTCTCACATAGAGACACAATAGAGAATGGGAACGGACAATACAACAAATATAAATAAGAGATTCATGAGACATTGATACATAATATAATTTAAAAAATTAAAATCAATAAACTTATTTCTTTCATCAGTGCAATCTGTGTATTTATCTTTTCAACAGCAATTATATTATAGAAACAGCACTTCAATGTTTGGAAAGTTAGGCATAGGACAAATCACCTTTATACCCCAATTCAAGGGATATAGTGTTATTAAATACCTATTAAATATCTATATTGTGTTAAAGAAGACTACACTTAGGGAATCATAAGTAAAAGCAAAATGTGCCTCATCCTATAAATGTAGTGCATATATATATATAATCCTGAAACGAAATATTGTAAGAATATGTATGGATGTTTTTTATGTGACTTTAATTGTAAAAGCAAACAAGTTAAAAGAATCTTGAATAGATACTGGTCTATCCTCAAAAATGATCATATATTGAACTCCATACTCCCAGATAGACCTACTGTAGTCTATAGGGGGGTTCCGAGTTTAAATAGAACTTTAGTGCATAATCACATTAAAACAAAAAAGGAGGTTAACTTTAAAAAGAGACATATAACATCTTTACATCTTTTTATTATGAGTGTTTTTACAAGCTGTGCAGTTACCACAGCCAAAAAAAACTTTCGTATTATTTAAAAAGTTAACCTCCTTTTTTGTTTTAATGTGATTCCTCTCACTCGACGCTGAAAAAGCTTTTGACAGGGTGCACTGGGGGTTCCTGGGGGCCGCGCTGCAGTGTTTTGGTTTCCCTCCAAGTTTCCTGTCCTTGGTTTCGGCCCTCTACTCAACCCCTCCGCCCGAGTGGTAAACAGTGGCTTTACATCCTCATCCTTCACCATCACAAATGGCTCACGCCAGGGTTGCCCACTGTCCTCTATGTTATATATTCTAGTCCTTGAACCTCTGGCACAACACATACGTGCAAACACAAACATTAAGGGGGTATGCGTGGGCAACACAGAGCACAAACTTACGATCTTTGCGGACGACATCATGCTCACCCTAGAACACCCGGATGTAAGCTTATCGCATTTACATGACATCCTTGCCAAGTATAGTGCCTGCTCATATTACAAATTAAATATTATGAAAACGCAGGCGATGGGTATGCATATACCCCAAAAACCTCTACATAGTTTGAAGCAAGCTTACACATATGACTGGCGGACAGATCACCTAACATTCCTGAGAGTGTCCTTCACAGCCACTTCATCCTCACTATTTCGGGCCAATTACATTAAGTTAGCACAAGCACTGAAAAATCAAATTTGGGGATGGCGGGGCAAACATATCTCCTGGACCGGCCGCATTGCGGCAGCAAAAATGATCCTCCTCCCTAAACTCCAATATCTCTTCCGCAACTTACCAATTAAACTCCCTCAAGCCTACATACAGGAAACGCAAGGCATACTTAACAAATTTATATGGAACAATAAGAAACCAAGAATAGCAACATTAGCATTGTACAAGCCATTCCGGCAGGGAGGTATGGGCATGCCGCATCTCGATACGTACTACTCAGCCTCGCTTCTTAGTCCCCTTATTATGGCCTTTTACCAGGACCACCCACTAATGTGGTTGCAAATAGAAGGCGCCCACACTGACGGATTTGACATACCCACCTTGGCCTGGATGCAGAGGCATCTTCGACCAAAATATAAAAACATGCTGCCAACCACCAAATTATCTCTCTTGGTTTGGGATAAACACAGGAATAGGACGTGGCCCTCACCACATCCCTCATCTACCATGCCACTCAAGGCCCTTGCAGCATTCATAGCACAATTTAATGCTGCGGAATGGGTTTCGTATGGTTTAACCTTCCTATATCAGATAATGTCCAATGACAAACTCTGCCCTTTTAAACAATTACAGATATCGCATAACATACCAAACTCGCTCTGCTTTAGCTATTTGCAAATACAATCATGGTTAAGTAAACAAAGACCCCCACTAGCACCACCAGAACCGCCTCAACAAGAAAGACAATTGTCTATCCTCGAGGCACTATGCACACAGAAAAAGCCACCGACCAAACCCATGTCCCTTCTATACCATGACATAATCCACAAGTTGAATTCGGTGAAGCCAAAATTTATTCTCGCATGGGAGTCAGACTTCTAACGGGAGCTTGACGAGCAACAATGGTCCAAAGTATTCAATGCAAATAGAAAACTAACTCTATGCACAACACACATTGAAATATCCAGGAAGGTATTGTATCGATGGCATCTAGTCCCCACCAGATTACACCATTTTAACCCCCACAAGTTGGAAATATGTTGGAGATGCCTAGCCTGTCCCGGCACGGTGTATCATATATGGTGGACGTGCGCAAAGATTATACCTTTCTGGATACAAATCTCGAACCTAATAAGGGACATCACGCAAATCGATTTACCTCTGCAACCGGAGAAATACTTACTAAAAACTTCTCCCATCAGGTATACCTAAATCTGCACAGTATTTGATGTATCACATACTCACAGCAGCCCTACAGGCTATCAGTAAAAACTAGTTATCGACTCACCCTCCGACTTTGGCCTCCTGTACCCAGGCCATCGAAACCACCAAAAAATACGAAACTATGGCCAGGAAAGCTGACCCCCAGGCACATCTCTGGGAGACCGCCTGGCAATCATGGAATACAGCCCACAGCAAGGTAGAAAAAGGCAGGAAAACTGCAACCGATGTCACTGGTTAAACATTTGGAAGTGTAGACACCTCTGGATAGAGGCAGATCTGGGATCCTTTTAATTACATTTCGCTGTACGCACTTAAATGTATAAACTCATCACTAGAGATTACGACATTTATTTTCTTTCCCCCCCTCCACCGGTACCCCTCCACCCAGTTTTAATTTTTTTTTTTCAAAATAGGCACAAGTAGGAACAACCTTGTTTAATCCTGCATTAGGTGAGGGGCTGACAAACCAGACTGAGCTTACGTATTAGTGATGTTATGTAATTCTAACTTGTAAACGTTGGCTCCCTCGACCTGTTTAAACTTTTGTAACCTCAATCTTGTACCGCCAATATCTTGTATTGTATACTGTCATACTTATGTGCCAATAAAAAAGTGCAAATAAAAAAAAAAGGTGTGTATTATCATTGTGCTTATCACACATTTGCAAAGAATCCTATTGATGACACCAAAAACTTTGTGATAATGTTCTGTGGACGGACAAGTCAAAAGTGAAACCTTGTGACTGGGATGAGATTACTTATGAAAAATCTAGCCACCAATTAAAGGAAGCACTTGTTTGCTGTTGCTGCTAAAGGTGTTTCAAAAAATGTTTTGGCTTACAATGTTCAAAAGAGAAATTATTGTTTCACACAGGTTCAATCAATGTTGGCTTACTCTTTTCCTTACATAAATTAAATTCTCATTTTAAAAAATGTGTTTACTTGAATTAACTTTGTCTTATATTCCAGTTTGTATGAAGATTTGAATGAAATCAGTGAGATAAATATGCAAACATAGAATAAACAAGACGGGGGGCCAATATTTTTCATGATAATGTACAAATAGGTAGGGGGCACGTAAAATGTTAAATTCAATCTAAGACATGGGATATTCACCAAATTATTATTAATACTGTTTGAAAAATCTGGGCTAGAATTTTAAATATGCTGACCTGAATTTCAGTTGTCTGGTGAGATCAAGCTATTTGCAGTGTGAAGAGATTCCTTATTTAAGGCTAAGGCAGTTCTTGTATATTTTGTGTTTCTTTGGTACTTTGTTTTGTTATAATCATATTTAATAAGTAGCCTTTATTCTTAGATTGATGGTAAGGATTTTCTCCAAACTCTAGGTAGAGAGAGCTTGATAATGATACATTTTAATATATTCTAGACATGTGCAATTCGTGTAGTTCTGAATGTACATTCGAACGAAGTGCCGAACCGAATTGCTGAAGTTCCGAATTGTCGAAGTTCTGAAATGCTTCGGATTTCTGAAAAGTGGCAAAACAAGAGAGAGGGAGGGGTAATTATGTTAATGATGACAGGAATCTTGACCAATAAGCTAATTCCTGGCAATATGTAAGTGGTTGTGGTGGCAGTCTGCGCACTAGGAGCCCAATAGATGTGTAAGTGTTTGTGGTGGCAATCCTAGCACTGGAAGCCCTACAGATGTGTAAATTGTTGTGGTGGCAGTCCGGGCACTGGGAGCCCTATAGATGTGTAAGTGGTTGTGGTAGTAATCCTGGCACTGGGAGTCCTACAAATGTGTCCTACAACCACTTACACAGCTATAGGGCTCCTGCCTCTCAGTGCCAGGACTGCCACCACAACTACTTAATAGACATGTGCAATTAGTTTCATGCAATTCAGACATTCAGATGCTTCTGAAGTTCCGAATTGCCGAAGTTTGGTAGTTCGGAACTGCAATTGGTCTGAATTGCCAAAGCAGACACATTTTTTTACTTACCGGAATTTCCGAACTGTACCAAATTTTTTGCCCATGCACATCCCTCATATATTATAAAATATACACCTTTTACAAAATATAGAAACATAGAAACATAGAATGTGACGGCAGATAAGAACCATTCGGCCCATCTAGTCTGCCCAATTTTCTAAATACTTTCATTACTCCCTAGTCTTATCTTATAGTTAGGATAACCTTATGCCTATCCCACGCATGCTTAAACTCCTTTACTGTGTTAACCTCTACCACTTCAGCTGGAAGGCTATTCCATGCATCCACTACCCTCTCAGTAAAGTAATACTTCCTGATATTATTTTTAAACCTTTGTCCCTCTAATTTAAGACTATGTCCTCTTGTTGTGGTAGTTTTTCTTCTTTTAAATATAGTCTCCTCCTTTACTGTGTTGATTCCCTTTATATATTTAAATGTTTCTATCATATCCCTCCTGTCTCGTCTTTCCTCCAAGCTCTACATGTTAAGATCCTTTAACCTTTCCTGGTAAGTTTTATCCCGCAATCCATGAACAAGTTTAGTAGCCCTTCTCTGAACCCTTTCTAAGGTATCAATATCCTTCTGAAGATACGGTCTCCAGTACTGTGTACAATACTCCAAGTGAGGTCTCACCAGTGTTCTGTACAATGGCATGGCAATATTTAGTCAGTCAGTATAACTTATTATGAAGGAAAAAAAAAGTAACTCCTGTGTTTAAAGTTCAGTATGAAAAGGCTACCTTGAACAAAGAAACATGGAAAATGCTAATCAAAGTAAAAACAGAATATATTTCTAGGAAAAATTAGTCTGTGGCCAATTACAACCAAGGGTACATTACTTTATTCATGCAATCCAGCACAAGCAAAGGTTTTAAGTGGAAAATTGCATTTGCAATCAGACCTAAGTACTATTGTAAGTTAACGGAAGATTCCAGACCCCAGTGCTTTATATTTAAAAAATGTGTCCTATTTTTTTATTTCACAAAAAGTGCAGATATCAATAGAAATTGACACTTTTATAAATGAACCTTGTAATTACCCCCTGGCTGTCAATCAGACAACCGGTGCTGTTACTTCCTGGTTTGGTTAGCAAAGTGGAGCTAAACTCAACAATATTGCCCAGAGCACCTGCCTTGCAAAGACTTCTCATTGAGCTGCATTGAGAAGTCTGTGATTGGACAGCCACAGAAAGCTTGGTCTTTTTAGAAAGACCCTCCTTCTAATGTATGTTGCTTTGTAGCTCAGTTTATTCAGTGCTGCGAGTGCCCAAGTGTACAAACATATGATAAGGAAGTATTTTTTCTGGAGTGAGGGAGCCTAGCTAAAGATATATAAAGTATATATTTGCACTTCAGCGATGAGAAGTGAATAAAAATGTGCATAAATCACTTGCCCAAAATAGCATTGTGACAGCCCGCCTGGTACCCCGACCAGGTACCTCAGTCAATCGCTGCTTCCTAGTACTTGCGAGCACCATAAGCACTGTACTGGAACACCATAATGACCGTAAACGCCACAAACTGCCACAGCTTGGTTGGGGTCTCGCTGTCCTCCGCCCACCCTGGATCCAAGACCAGGATCCAGCTTCCAGTGGGTAAACCTCTCCTAGTCCAGTGAGCGTAGCAGGAACAGCTCTTATAAGAGATAGTGAATATACTCAGGGAAGTGTTGTAATGTAGTTCTCCAATCCACCAAACATGAGCCATGAAGGGTAAAACAAATCTGTTTAATGGCAGCCACAACTGGCCTTATATGCAAGTCCCCATGCAAGGGGCACTCCCACTGGACTTTGTGGGGAACTGAAGCTCCAAGTCACAGACTAATAACAATAATGGTTAAATGCATGACACCCCCATATACAAATACACAATCCTTCACCCTGGGAGATAATTGTATCAGGAACTGTACTAATCCAATCCAATGATCTCCAAGCACAGAAAAAACATAATTTTTTACAAACACCCCAAAAGTACCTTAAAACACACAAAATTCCCACAAAAGTTACATCTCCTGATAGCCCTGATCTGGGCGACCAAAATATCCAAAAAAACACCCAGATCAGTTCAGGGGTTCAGGAATTTCCTGGAAGTCTTATTTTTGATCGACCGTGCACATGGTCCTATGCCCAGAACAGTTTCAGAGAAAAAGGGCTAACGATCGGTCTCTCTGTCTGGAGTACAAAAGTACATACCTCACATGAACAGAGCCTTTTCAAGTGCATTGGGCAAGGTATATTGCAGGGCCCATAGTCCTGAGGCAAGAGGCTGGCCCGCAGGCCCCTCCAAGAACCCGTGACTAGGTTCAGTTCGTCACATGTATGTTAAAAGACAGCATTACCATTCATATAACGTGAGTGGGGTACACCTGTTTAGAAATCACATTTACTATCAATAGCGATTCATTTAGAAAATTACTGCTAGTGCTAAATGTCCAAATTCTTTCAGTTCCTAGTGTATACACAGAATATTATAAAAAGCCAGATATAAATCTTAACAATCAATTCAGTGCTGTGGAATATGTTGGTGCTTTATAAATGCCAGTAATAAATAAAGTAATCAATTAAAGTGATTAGCAATAAAGTTTTCTCTGAAAATACCAAGTAGGTCATGAAAAGCTGTATCTCTCTCTCCCACTTTCTCTCTCTCTCTCTCTCTCTCTCTCTCTCTATATATATATATATATATATATATATATATGGTATACCACAATCATTTCTGCACAGTACAAACCAAAGAAAAAGTTACCTGCACTCTCTCCTAAATCCCTATGTATATTTAAACAAATGGGGGTCATTTAGCTACTCCAACTTTTTCTTTGGGTTTTACTGTATGTATTGGGGCTGATGTGTACTGTGGTCATTGCTGCCACCCAGGAATGATGAGAGTGAGCACAGGACTTGTTTTTTTGTATTTGTATTTCTGCACAATAGCATTAATGTAGACCTCACCTTTCATTTACAATATAATAACAGAGAATTGTTATATCAGCGGCTTTGAAAAGTATTCCCAAAATTAGCTTTTCTGTTTTTTTTTGCTGTAATATTTATATGAACTCTTGCAGTCCTATATGTATCTAAAATTAAAATATATTGTATTAAGCTGAAGCTATCACAAGTGTTGGAAAGACCATTCAAACCAATAATGCATTCGCTTTTTTTTAATATATATATTTTGATAAATTAATTACACAGTTATGAAGGTAAATAGCTAACAACACTAGGCTGAATTAATACAATGAAAGGACAAAATATACCTGGGGTTTACATAATACATCAGTCAGAAATATGAATGCTAAACATATGGCGACATGTAATCACTAAACAATTATTAAAGGAAAACATTCTGTTGATGAGTAAAGTGTTATCTGTTTGCCAATCTAATGATTTAATTTATAATGATAATGGTCAAAAGTGTTTATGTAGTATGATTTAGAAATGTTCTAGAATTCACCACAGAGACTAAAATATTTCACCATCATCTAAACACATAGATTGATAGACAGATAGATAGATAGACAGATAGACAGATAGACAGACAGACAGATAGATAGATAGAAAGACAGATGGACAGACAGATAGATAGACAGACAGACAGACAGATAGATAGATAGATAGATAGATAGATAGATAGATAGATAGATAGATAGATAGATAGATAGATAGACAGACAGATAGGTAGGTAGATAGATAGATAGATAGATAGATAGATAGATAGATAGATAGATAGATAGACAGACACAGACAGACAGATAGATAGATAGATAGATAGATAGATAGATAGATAGATAGATAGATAGATAGACAGACAGATAGACTGACAGACAGACTGACAGACAGACAGACAGACAGTTAGATAGATAGACAGATAGGTAGATAGACAGACAGACAGACAGACAGACAGATAGATAGACAGATAGACAGATAGATAGACAGACAGATAGACTGACAGACAGACAGATAGATAGATAGATAGATAGATAGATAGATAGATAGATAGATAGATAGATATAGAGATAGTTAGAGACAGATAGATAGATAGATAGATAGATAGATAGATAGATAGATAGATAGATTGATAGATATTGACAACTTAAAGGTTTTAAGAAAATTAAAGAGTGGAAACCAACATCAACATGAAGTTTTAAACAGTATATGAACATGACCCCTCTACGCTATTTCATTCATGCTGAAACATTCTGTGGATACTTATTTATGGAGATTTCTTTCTTGTTTTTTTTTTTCAAATTAACATAAAACAATTACCGATGTATTGTTATACAACAAAAATTAGTTTAAAAAAACAGCTGTTAAAATAATGTTGTGTTCTCATTATTTATATCATAATAAACAAACATTTTACCAAATGCATTAAATGAACACTCCAAGCACAATAAACACTACAGATCACTGTAGTGGTTATGGTGTTAGAAGTGCCCTCGTGCCCCTGGGAGTTAAAAAAACTGTTTGTGAATGATTTGGCAATTTATCTGAAGTTCACCAGTTACCGAGCACAACCTACAGGCACAGAACCTCTGTTAGCTCCCCTGAGGTAAGCCTGCAATTGAGGATCATCTCTTTGGCTGGAAATGTAGTGGTTACACTAATAACCATTGGTGACTGACAATTTGGCTCGGGCAAGTAGAAATTAACCCCTGGTGAGTATGTTTTGGTTTGAAGCAAGTAACTTTTAAGGTCTGACTTTAACATAAGACTTAAAATGTTAAGCTCTGGTAGTGGTTATGGTGCTCAGAGTGTTATTTTAACAATTTAATAGAGTGACACTCTATGTAACTAGCCACGCATACAATGTTTAATCATAAACCAAGCAAGTGTGGCAGGCTTTTAACCCGTACCCTTTAACCCCTTAAGGACGCATGACATGTGTGACGTCATGATTCCCTTTTATTCCAGAAGTTCGGTCCTTAAGGGGTTAAAATTAAAGGAGACGCTGTCATATTCAGAGTATTAAAATATGCTGAGGGAAATCTCCTTCTCTTCCTGAATCAATTTTTTCAGAATTTTACAATTATTATTTATTTCTATATACACCTACAAGACTATAGCCTTTCTCTAATAACTTGCACGACTGAGGAAGTATCTGTAATACACTCAAGTTTTTTTTTTCTTTGCCTAAGGTAGCAGAAACCTTGGGTGTGTACAGGAGCTCCAATGTTCACTGAAACTAACTCCACTGAAAAAAAGCTCCTTTATCTTACGGCTTACTTTATGCTTCTGGAAAATATTTGGAGACAATCTTTTGCTTAAAATTGCAAAGGGTCTAAATTATCTTTTATGTGATTGGGTTTTTCATGGAGACACTGTCACAACCCATATCTCCGTGTTGTATAAGAAGGGTAAAGATCCAAGTTTTTGCACCAGTTACCACCTGATCTTTTTACCCAACACTGATTTGAAACTTTTTTTGGCCCTATGCTTTTCTCTGGTTCTACCAATATTACAGTACTTAATGTACTTATTACATCATTTTCAGAGGCCTTTTTTCTCCTCTCTGCTGATTATTGATTTCGAGAAGGCTTTTGACCAGGTGGACTGGAGTTACCTTAGAATATATGGGTTTTGGTCCAAATATCTGCACATGGATTGCTTTTTGAATCAATAATTTCACTCTCCACGGTGTCCATTTTACCTCCTCCTGTATGCCCTTTCTCTAGAACCCTTTCTGGAGGCAGTCAGATGGTACAAGTGTCTATCGGGATTCTCATATAGGGGGAAAACCTATGGTAACTGCTTACATGAATGATCTTATGACATTTGTTGAGAATCCCATATCTAATTGCCAAATATCCTAAATTCCTTCTGTAAATATGGCTAGTTATATAACCTTAAATGAAATGATAAATCTGTAATCCTGAATATCACCCTTAGCATGGCACAGTCAAGCTCATTAGTGAAAAGTTTCCTTTTTTACTGGTGCAGTTAAAAAAATAAATAATATATAAGTATTTGCACTACTAAATATCTAAACTCTCAATATAAAAAAAAATTACATCTTATTTGGGTTCTACAGGCGAAGATTAAATGCAATATAATTAATCTATTGCCACATATTCTTTACTTCTTCCCAATAACCACTCCTTCTTCCTTTTTCTTAACTTTGATCTCTACTATCCTAAAATTCATTTGGAGGGCCTGGAATCTAGAGTACACAATAACCATCTCTTTTTACCTAGATTAAGCATATTACTTGTTCCCATGAGCCATGAGTAAATTACTGTGAGATTATTTTTAGGTGTAGCTACTCCACAAATGTAAGCCTTCATGATTTGGCTTCTAATATTTGTGTGCAAATAGTAACTTTGCTAGAAAGTAGTATGGCTGTGGTGCAAAGTTATATCATTCATATCCCACTTGTAACATTTGAATTAACTGTAAATGTACATAACCTTGTACTGTGAGGGCTATTTCAAATCATGTGAAGTTCATTTCTTTTTATTTTTCATTTTGGTAAATTGTAATTCAGGCACTCGAACACTGATTATGTTAAAGGGACACTATAGTCACCAGAACAACTACAGCTTAATGAATTTGTTCTGGTGAGTAGAATCATTACCTTCAGGCTTTTTGCTGTGAACACTGTCTTTTTAGAGAAAATGCAGTGTTTACATTACAGCCTAGGGATAACTTCACTGGCCACTTCTCAGATGGCTGTTAGAGATCCTTCCTGGGTTATGGCTGCCTAAAATGCATCCAAACATTGAGTATCTCATCCCTCTGCAAGTAGACACTGAACTTTCCTCATAGAGATTAATTGATTCAATTCATCTCTATGAGGAGATGCTGATTGGCAAGGGCTCTATTTGAATCATGCTGGCTCTGCCCCTGATCTGCCTCTTTGTCAGTCTCAGTCAATCCTATGGGGAAGCACTGTGATTGGATCAGGCTACCACTTCTGATGATGTCAGCAAACTGCTTGTTTTTTTTTTTTGAGGCAAACAGCATGCAGAGTTACAGCTTCTGGCTTGAATACAGTAAGATGTTGCTATATATTTATGGAGGCATGAGAGGCCAAGGGGGCCTGGATGGTGGTTTTAACACTATAGGGTCAGGAATACATGTTTGTGTTCCTGAACCTATAGTGATCCTTTAATGATTTTTGAGATGTACATGTGAAAATTTACGTTGATATATTTATGTTACATAACACATTCTTATTAAATGAAAACTCAACTGAGATCTTACCATTTGCAATTGTAATGAAGTTCTATGAAAGACAGAATTAGCCTATGAGAAAATTGGGCAGATGCTTTCTTACAAATTTAAAGAGTGCAAAATGCTGAGGAGATTAAAAAGCTGACTAGTTAAAAATTATCAGTGTTAGAATATGCAGTAAAAATTGTATATTATTAGCTATGGGCTTTATGAATTCCAGGAAGTCTTGCTAGTCTTTCCTGCTAAGCAGACTACACAGGGCAGTTAATGAATGATAATGTCACTGCACTGTGCAGGGAGGGCAGAAGGGGAGACCATAGAAAAGAATGGCTCAAGAACTGTAGGACTGAAAGTGCATGGCTGAGCAATCCAATCATACAGTTTAGATAAGGATGCTTTTTTTCTGCATTTTTAAAAAATAAAATAAAATAATTTTCTTCAAAATCGTGAGGAAGGGATTATTAATAATATGTGGTGGTGACAGATGTCCTTTCTGAAACATCAGGGGCACTATTTGGCGTCTAGGTAAAACAAATATTTCCATCTTTTACATTATTATCATTCCCTGCTGGGCAGATATAATGTTTGCATGGTCAAGAAAGAAAAAAATCCATTGCTTTCCCTTGGCATTTATGAAGGGACCCACAAAAAATTGTTAACCATGCTTGCCTATCTCCTTTGAGGGTGGGGACATGTGGGTAAACCCAATTAATGAAAAATAAAATCACCAATAAGCTCTCTGTATACCAGTATATGTGCTTATAAGGAGAGCACTGCCCCTCTTGAATGGTGTAAGCAGAGAACAATGGAGGACCTCTGAGTGCAAAGATCACTTAAAATACACTTTATAAAAACAACAAAACATTAAAAACCATATGAAAAGTGCTTAGTGATACCAGTCCACAAATGTAGGTGGTCCTCCTCCGAGTTGTTCTCTGCTTACACCATTCAAGAGGGGCAGTCTTCTCCTTATAAACACGTATACTGGTATACAGAGAGCCTAGTACAATTGGCTCTCTAAAAGGTGAACAACCATTTGTTACCATATGTTGGTTCACATTAGTGATTCTTTTAAATCTACACCAGAATTTTTTTTATTCTCTCTCTTGTCTTCCCATTTTGAGGAATATCTGACCAAGGATCTGGAGAAGGTTTGGTTTTGCCTAATATACCTCCATGCAAGTGATCTGAGCCTATCCATATGTGGCTCTGGACCATGTGAGTGTAGTCCACATTTTCTTTTAATCACCCTGTGAGGCTCGATATACTTCACCATATATATATTTTTTATATATATTTTTTCCCTTGTAGGGAATTGTGTATTTCCCCATATTGTATAGGGGTAAGTTTATTGTGTCCCAGCGCTCCACAAAGTGTACTCTTCTGACAACCACAAATTGCACAGTGTGATTTCTTTTGTTTCTCTCCCTTTTCACTCTCTTATTCAAACAATCTTTCTAGCTATACATTTGAATTATCTTTTATGTTGGTATTCTAGTCTTTTTTTTTTTTTTGAGAGATATATGTGTTAATTATCTAAAGTTTTCCTGTTGTTAGTGTTTAAATATGTCTACCAGGGCTGACTCTTGTAAAACTGGTCATGATTTTTATTTTGCTTGTATTTCTTTTTATTTGCTCTATTTACTTACTTACTTTGTGTATTTACAGCATTTGAAGATTGTGAAAAAATATCATTATGTTTTTCATGTCATTTATTTGATAATTAGCAGACACAAAGTACAATTTAGTAAAATGTAGGTTATTTCTCAGCTATTTAACATATGATTTGACCAATAACTATTTTTATTTTATTAACACACAACAAGAGTTATATTTCAGTCTTTCACACTTCTAGAGCTTAGGGACATTTCTAAAAATGCTATAGTTGTAAATATATTCACAACTGACTTATGTGTCACTAGCAACATATTTGCAAATCTCAAAGCACAGCTTCTTGGGTAGACTGTGTGTGAGCTCAGCACACGCTGATGTCAAGCCTGTGACTGTAAATCTGGAACATTTCCACTTCCCCACCTCTAATGTGACAGTAACCTGTGCAGCTCTCGTAGTGCACAGCTGCTGTTTACAAAGCCAATATAAATAGCTTGAGATAAACAACACACTAAGCCTGAAACATAACATTTGCTTTACTAAATAATTCTCTAAGTGTTTCTTTTGACATGTTTTTTTCCTGCTTGAAGGAAAATGATCTTGAATTTAACTATGCAAAGTATGTATATATTTGTGTTAGGATGATTGATTTTTTTCTATCTATCTATCTGTTCACCATCTATACTGCCTCCCTGTCATGCGGTTTCTCTTCCAGGTTCGGCACTTCCATATTGCGGAGTCGGCCCCGCCCCCTTATGACGCGGCTCTGACAATACTTAGGGAGAGAGCGCAGCATGGAGAAGGTGCTTGGTGATTGTGGGACCTACTTCCGGGTATACACGCCGGCTCCACAAGCTCTGACAAGCCGTCCCAGCCTTTGAGCCAATGCAAGGATTGCTGCATGCCATAGAGGATTACTGGAGAACGGATACTTTGCTAATTTACAAGTGGACTTTAACTCTGAACTCTTGGAGGACAACTCACCTTAACCTTAAGTATATCTTTCAACTATTGTCTGCAATATAATTTATTAATGAACCAATTCCTGCTTGCTTAAATCTTCTCTGCTTCAAGTTACTAATTATATGGAGGACAACTCCCATCATGCTTATTTACTATGAACTGTTCTTGCTTGCAAATACTCTCTGCTACCTGCTTAATGTTCCTATTGAAGATTATTCCCAGCAACCTAAAGAATCTTATTAAAAACTTATCTGAGGAAATACTTATTAATGAACTTTGTATTGTTTGATAACCTGCACTTTCTTCTTATTGGATTATTGCCTATATGCAATTCATTTAAGTTTATCAATCATTAAAACTTCATTTGATTCTCAAATTGCCAGCAATCCTCTTTTTTCTTAAAGCTACAGTATTGATACTTTAAAGATTCTTTGTTTCTTTACTATTGTAATTAAGGAGTTCTACAAGCTGCAGTTGAGTTCCAATCCAAATAACCCAAGTAGCATAACACTCCCTTGGAAAAACTCATTAGCTCCTTTGGCTTCCAATATAATTTCTATGCAGATGACATGCAAATCTATCTGTCCTCTGCTGAGCTCTCCTCATCCCTCTGCACTAGTGTCTCTGACTGCCTCCCTGCTATTTCTAACTGGATGGCTGCCCGATTCCTTAAACTCAACTTGACCAAAACTGAAATTCTGGTCTTTCATCCCTCAAGTGTCTGTCTCCCTCCAAGTCTACAGTGCTACCATCAGCTCCACCACGCAGGCTCACTGCCTAGATGTTCTCTTCTCTTTGACTCCGACCTCTCCTTCAAGCCTCATGTTCAGTCTATCGCCAAATCCTGCCTCTTCCATCTCAAAAACATTGCGCGCATCTGACCCTACTAAACGCCAGATGTGACTAAGGTGCTGGTCTATTCCACTGTCCTTTCATGCCTACTGACTACTATAACCCACTTCTCAGTGGTCTTACATGCTCCCAACTTGCGCTGTTACAGTCCATAATGAATGTGGTGGCGAGGCTCATCTTCCTGTCCGCCCGCACCTCCCACACCTCACCATTCTGTCAGTCCCTACATTGGCTTATTGGCATCACAAGTGACAGCTGTCGGATTCAGGGATTGTGTACGGATTGCGAGACGTGACCAATGGGGCTCCTGCAGTCTTGCATGATCTTCAAACAACCTCAGTGTTGTACTCTTGTGCATGTAAGCCTACCTTTTAGTGCACCCCAGAGCCACCAGACCTCTCTCGCAGTTATCACCTTTAGTGATCTTTGCAAAATATGCAAAGACCCCCAAAAGTAACAGATCTGCTTTAACTTACGGTGGTTTTTTGTTGCTTGAAAGCAATATATGTGGCACTGGAAAATTAAGACCAGTGCATTCATTTGTACTTATTCTTTTGTTATTGCATTGTGCATTTGTGTTAATTCATGTGGGTTTCCAGTTCACTTTCACTATATCAGAGGTAGGCAATCTTCGTCATTTCAGATATTGTGGGCTACATCTTCCATAACTATAGCCATTATGCTGTCAAAGTATCAGTAGAGATGTATAATAAGAAGGGTTGAGGAGGACTTACACAAAAGAGGCAAGCCCAAAAGCATTCCTTATACCTTGATAGAGGTTTTAATATAAAGCAAAAAATTGCCTGAAATTGTAAAACCCAAAGAAAATAAATTTTATGTTACAACTTTATTGAGTCCTTAATTGGGTATACATATATAAGACAAAAATAAATAAATAAAAAAGGTGTGTGATTTGCAAAGTGCAAAAAAAGAATAAAGTACAAACGTGGCTAAGTTAAAATAGGACCATACACTGTAGCCTATTGTAACAGGTTTGATTCTACCTGATACAATGTTGCTAAAACAGAAGCCGATCTAACCACTAGCTGGATTGGATGTTTTGTCAGGGAGATGTGGTAAGAATGTAACCAAAGGTAATGGTATCCTCTGCATACAGTTACAAATAAGCACCCTGGTGAATGGATATCCAAGTAATAGGAGTGACCCAAAAGCATCCGATGTATATATAAATTGCTTAAAGTAAGGAGATGGGTGTTGAGAGAAAAGTGGAAGTGAAGGGGTACATGGGGAGAACCAAAATAGAGAGCCCTAGGTGTCAAACACTTGTTATCGGGAAGCTAATATTGGTGAGGAAGATGTATGAAATAAATCCCCTATTACTGTATCCTTTACTAAATAATGCTGCTAGAAGTCAACTGTAGAATGTTAGTGGGGACCCGCTCAATATCATACGGATGACCGAGTACTCATTCATATATACAGCATATAGATCCAGGTATCTCAAATCCTGTGTCTTAATTGATTGCTCTGGTCTACAGTTGCAAACAAAATAAATTTTGCTCTGTGGTGTGTGTAGCGGATCGGCAATATTAAATCCCACGAACTCCGCTGGTACAGAAAGTAATCCACAGTCAAGCGCTGGAAAGTACGGCAATATCCCAAATCCCACAGTAACCGGACGAAACACAGTTCAGGGAGTCAACTGAGGTTTTTATTCACAGCATCCAGTATTTATGCAAGTCCCCATGCAAGGGGTTTCCATACTGACCTAGCAGGGGTAACACAGTAGGGGACTACATGGGGGACTTAACATTCTGGGCATTTCTCCCATCAGGCACTGCTGCACGAGAGGGATACTCCCACTGGAATATACCATTAAGTGGATTATCCCTCCGTGCAGCAGAACCGCAATTCACTTTAAATTACATAACTTTTGCCATACTTGGTCTATTTAAACAAATGGACGTTCGGTAGATAGCTGTGGTCTGAGCACACAGTTCGTGAGAATACCGCTCAGATCCCAGCTAAAACAACCGAATGCCGCATGAAAAACACATTATTTATAACACACGTTTAAAGTACCGATTCATATAGGAAGACCAAACTACCGAACGGCCCGGAGCTCCCGAACAGTCTGGAAGCCCAGCGGTGTTCGCGCCGTCGAGTAGCCATTTTCAGTTCCATGCGCTCGACGACCAAACACCGATGGGGGAACAAAGGATCCAAGATGGCCGACTGCAGCGTGGTCGGTAGCTGAACGATGGCCACCTAGGAGAGCCTCTAATTACCGATTGCAACATTGTTGCAATCGGTTAACAAGCGCCACACGTCCCTTAGTGTGTGGGCTATTAAAGGATAGTTCATTCGGTTCACGAAAAGCCCGCAAAGGCGCTGTTCGTGAAACGAAACACAGTAAGGCTATCTGCTTTCGATACCACTGTTACTTTTTATCAGGGACTGTGAGTAAACTATTTAACAATGATGTGGGAACTGATATCCACGGGTTCCAGGTATAATAACTACTTTTAAGTGTTTATGGTACCTGCAGAGGTCCCTACTCTACTCCCCCTTTCTTTTCACATTTAAATTATATTAATTTTTCTTTTACACATCATTAACAAATGGTCGCATTATAGTAGAATAATAATGTGCTCACACAACAGTGCCCTTCAATCCTTTCATCAATATCCCAAAAAATCCAGGATTTCAGGATGGTGCATACCATTTGACTCAGCGACTCAGTGCCTGAAATTCTGATTGTCACCTAAAGAATTATAATGGACATATACCATGTTTGTGTGTCCTAAGGGACATCAAAGGTTCCCAAATTAGTTCAGCAATAAGTGTTTCAGCAATACATATTTTATTTAATATTTCAGAATTACATTTGATTGGGTTACTCAGAAAACCTTGAAATTGGTTGGATGCATAGTAATTCTCCATACACCGTGGTTCCTTTTTTGATTTTAAGTGAGAACAGCTGCTCACAGGAAATAATTTATTTTTATAAATAATATATTGTATACATGTTTTTTTAAAGGATATTAATGCAAGGTCATGAAATGATGCCACATAAATAAACACATACATTCAACTAAAGCAGCAGAAATGATCAGTGAAAATTTGTCTTTAACATTTTTAAAAACGTATTTAAAAAAAAATAAACTGACATGTTCTCACCTGGAATAACAAGTATCAGAAAATATTAATGAATTTATGGAGTGCCAATATTTTTTGCTCATTGTTTCACAAACCTGAAAAATATTATAATTTATCCCATTAAAGTGGAATAGAAACAAATATATGTTCAAAAGAATATATAACCTAGCATGTTGTGTTCTATGGGTCATGATATTATATATGATATGATATATCAGCATTGAGTAATTTATGAACAGTTTTTTTTTTTTTAAACAAAGTTTCTCGATACTTTATTATATTGTGTGGGTTATGTCCTGTCTAGCACTATATTCTTATCGTACAGAAATATCAAACTGTATCTCAAACATTTACAAGGTTATTTACTAAAGTTAGAATGCAAGGGGAATTTAGAGTGAATGTAAAATATAAGATCACAATGTCTGTACTGAAAATATACTTGGAGAATTTTCCCAGTTTGGCTAATTTACCTTAATTTTAAAATTCACTTTGCATTCTCTCTTTGGTACCAAATCTCCCATACAAATTGCTCTTGTGTGGCATTTTGGTTCTGAACTACCCTCATGGGTGGGATCTCTCTGATAAGCTAATGATATAGGAGTCTGTAATGGTACATTGAGCTATGGCATCATTGGACAAACTATTAAACATAGTCACTTTTTCTTATTTGTGTTTTTACATATGGAGGGATTCAAACTCTTGGAAAAATATGTAGAAATCCACCACATTTTACATTTTTAACATTATTACTCTATTTTTCTACTCAATAAAAATAAATGATGCTGATGCCATTTTACAATTTTAGATATTTACATGCTTGCACAGAAAATGTGAATTGTGAGTAGCCTATAACTAACCACCAACAAGAGTGAAACTAGTAAAGTATGTCTCCTACTATACTGTGTCTCCTCCTGAGCTATCTAATGCTGGAAACTAGAAACCACAATACAGTTTTATAGATCAATTTTTTTTTTACTCTTAATTATGTGTTCATTACTGCTAGAGTGCATAGGTTTCATAGATTGTAATAACTTTAAATATTGATAACAATTTTATTTGTTTTCCATTTTAGCTTTAATTATGTTCCTTTTCCATTCTGCTGTAAACAAGGTCTTCTAAACAATAACATGTCTATACCCATTGTTTTCTATTTATTTTTAATCTGTTAATGAAGCAGAAACTTAGGCGTCAATTATGCCAAGGTAATTAGTTTGTTTTTAGGTTTTGGCTCCAGACTTATCAAGTATGAAGCCAGCTTTTGATGTTCTAATGCTATTTTTTTTATATATATATATTTATTTATGGGCAATCCGTTTCAAAAGACTTTTATGTTAGATGGATGTAGATTAATATTTGTGGTCTACATTAAATACATATAGAAAAGAAAAAATCTGTAAATGTAGAAGCATGCTGGATAATGATAGAATTTAATTTTATATATTGCAGAGTTACAACTATTTGCCAATTAGAGACTCATGCACGATAATCCCCACAAGGACAGTGTGTCATGACGACAGCTGGTGACCATGTGCCGAGATACTAACCTTAGGTACTTGCCATCAGCAGCAACTGATGTTATGCATACAGGCTGGCATACTTTTCACATGCCAACACTGGCAGATGTAAACACTGTCTGCAGAGAATAAAGTACTGAATGCAGTGCTTAAAGTGACCATTTGAAAACTGGAAACAAAGCAGTTACTTGAAAATAGTCATGATACATTTTGAAATATAAACTAGGTGAGGCTTCATAATGTATCTCCTTAGTGTGTTTAAGGATGTGCAACATCAAGAATCATTTTCTGTTTCTGCTTGAATTCAGATTATTCTGAAAAATATTATGTAATAGCTGCTTAAAAAGTAATTCTCTTGGACTTTTAAACTACTCCAAACATTGCACTATGCATTGTATGTACAGAAACTCCAGAAATGTAGTCACTGACAATCCTATTCAAAAATGACATCAATGGCACACTAACAAGAGGTGAATTTCTACTTGACAGGATTGACTTTTAATTTGTCATTAGTTAGTAGAAAGTGGAAATTCTGAGAGCTGTGAAAAAAAAAACCATACAAACATTTAATTACTTACAGAGGAATAGACATGCACGCATATATACACTGCCCAGACACAACATTAAAACCATAGACAGGTAAAGTGAATAACATTGATTATATTGTTACAATCACACCTGTCAATCGGTGGGATATATTAGGCATCAAGTGAACAGTCCGTTCTTGAATTCTATATCTGGGAAGGAGGAGAAATGGGCAAGTGAAAAGATCAGAGTGACTTTGAAAAGGGTGAAATAGTGATGGCTAGACGACTGGCTCAGAGCATCTCCAAAAATGCAAGTGTTCCTGGTATACAGTGGTTAGTAGCTGCCAAAAGTAGTGCAAGGAAGGACAGCTGGTGAACTGTCATCAAGGTCATAGGCACCCAAGATTCAATGAGGCATGTAGGAAGTAAAGGACATGAGTGTCAAAACTGGATCCATGGAGCAATTGTATAAGGTTTCTTATCCTGATGAATCATTTTTTATTTTAGATAAGGTGGAGGCATCATTTAGCTGGGGAAGAGATGGAAGCAAGATGTACTTTAGGAAAAAGGCAGGCCAGGGAGGCAGGGGTATGCTCTGGGCAATGTTTTGTTAGGAAACCTTGGGTCCAGGTATTCATGTGGATGCTACTTTGATAAATGCTATCTACCTAGTGTTTGTTACAGACCATGTACCTCCCTACATGACATTGGTGTTCCCTGATTGCAGTGGCCTCATGTAACAGGATAATGCACACTGCCATGCTGCAAATATTGTTCAGGAATGGTTTGAGGAACATGACAAAGTGTGTTTAATGTTACCTTCGCCTCCAAACTCCCCTGATCTCAATCTAATTGAGCATCTATGGGATGTGTACCTCTATCATTTTATTAATTTTTGGAAATCTGGTGTTTGATTCAGGTTCAGCAAGCACCCTGACTCAGATTTATGGGAGTGAGTGCAGTTCCACACACACACTACTAAATGTATACATGTGTAGTTTCTATCTTACAATGTGCAGGATTTAGATGGACACTATAGTCACCAAAAAAACGTTAGCTCAATGAAGCAGTTTTTGTGTATAGATCATGACCCTGGAGTCTTAATGCTCAATTCTCTGCCATTTAGGAGGGAAATCACTTTGTTTATACAACCCTAGTCAAACCTCCCTGCATATAACATAGTTTTCATTCTGTTTAATTTAGAATTTCTTATCTCCCGCACAGTGTGAATAAAGTTATATTTCCAAAGTAAGTGAACATTTGATTGAAAATGAAACAATATTTTTTTCTTGCAGGCTGTGTGAGTCATAACCAGGGAAGGTGTGGCTAGGGATGCAGAATTGAGGGGAACCTACACAATATTAGGCAGCTGGTTTTAATGTGGCTGATTAGTGTGTATACATTTACATATAGTTGTAATCAAAATTATTCAACACCCATCTAAAATCTGGTTTATTATAAAAATGTACAGACTTACAGCTGTTTGCAATGAACAATTCAAACAAAAAGAAACTGAAATAGCCCAACACAACAAATGCTTCAAGTGGTTTCACCAAATTCAATTGAAAATGCAACTTATAATGTATAATGTACCTAGATAAATTGATATCACCTAAATTAAATAATACTTCCAGAGGGCTACTATATGTTTATTATTATTTTTTTGTATAATAGTAATGTATCTTTCAGGTTCTTCCAGGTCCCAGAATTTTTAAAAAGATAGAAAGAGATAAAGATGTAAATACACAGAAATAGAAATATATAGAACGCTACAAAATGAAATGTGACTGTTTCTTGCTTTGTTTTTTTTTTTTTGTTTGTTTTTTACAAACAGGTATCCCTATTATCCCCATTAGTTGCAGAGGTATCAGGCATAACAACGTTATTTGGCACCTGGAACAAATATTTTTATTGGTAACCCCTTCAAACTATAGAATTTTGTCTGTTGTTGCCTTTCTGAAATGGCCCTAAAAACCTTTTGTTATGGAAAATACAAAAATGTGCACTAGCATTTATACACACATACATACAATCATACAGACACTTGCTCACATTCATATTCAAATCATTTAGATTCATATATATACATACATTCATATATACACACACCCATATGCATTCACACATATTCAAACACTCACACACACTCATATTTATATGCACACACATATTCACATTCATACACTCATATACTCGATTTTATATATATTATTATCCTTGGCGTCCAGTAGTTTGTGGTTGAGATTATTCTATGCATTGAATACGTAGCTCCCTGCAGCTCTGTACTAATGAGTTGGGGTAGGCAGTCGCCTGCTCTGGCAATAGGTGTGTGCTCTGCACACCCCCAACCATATATTACCCAGGGTAAACTACTGCCTTGTTCTAGTTTATACCTTTTAATGTGTTATAGTAAGATGATAACACAATTTAACTAAAACCTGGACATGATTGATTTTATAGGTTCACTAAAACAAATCCTAAACATGACATGTTTTAAATGTATCTATTCTACATCTTATTTGATCATAATATAATGCCTCTAATATTAATAACTACTTCTGGCATGTTTCCTGAGCTCTATTAGTCCTTCCATTAAATATTGAAAATTATTTTCTTTTTTTTAGATACTCACACAAATTATAAATATGGTTTCTCCTATTAGAAGCATATAACCAAATTTACTTTGCTTTAGTATTCTTTACTATGGTTTTATATCTTTTAATCATGAAAATAAAAATGCAATTTAAATTAACATATTGAGTTAAATTACTTTACTCAATTTATTTTCTGTAACATGTTATTTTGTACATTTCTTCTGTCTGTTTCTTATGTTTAATTAGCAATAGGATACAATTTAGTGGGAACCCATTTTTCTGCACCAAATGTTCTCATACACATTTTTTCAAGCAAATTAACCTTCTGCAATCATCCACATGGGTACACTTTGTTATTACAATGCATTACAAATTAATATGTAGGTGCCTAACACATTAGCTTTCTCATTTGAAAGTTTACACCTGATGAGTTATCTCTGATCTCTTAATGTTTTGTTATGCACCAAATCTCCTAAATTACTAAAGTACCTCTTTTTATTTGAAATACATAATTAATATTGGTCTTACATATGACATAATAATGTACCTAAGCCATTAATATAGAAAAAAAAAAAATCACAAACAAATTTACTTACCTTGTGGGTAATGATAAAACTTGTGAAAAAGACCAACTTATCTATTAACTCCATAATGCAAAAACATAACGATGATGCATAGGTAATTGAGGAGTGTAAAGCTGTTAAGCAAATACTAAAAACATATATTACAAAATAATGAAATCAACGATAATAAAACGATATATCAATTGAATATGGTTTTGAATCTGTAGCACTTTGTTGTTCGTATTTATATATTTATATAGGATGTTTCCATATTTTGTAGCAGCAATGCCTGGAATATTGCTATTTCGGAGAGGGTGAGGAGGGATACCATTTGTTTATATAACATTCCTATCACTTTTACATGTTAATCTGTTTGAGGTCAGGGTTTTGACATATCCATTAGTTAGCACAAAAACAAACAAACAAAGGAGTTGTGCTGTACACAAGATAATAATAAATGATATAGCAGCTTTGAAATCAGCAGAACATTGGTGACTTTTATGCACAATGTGCCTAAGCACCGGTGCCCCCGCTCTGTGACTTATGTGATCTTCTGCTTTGTGGCTGAGTTGCTGCTGTTCCTAAATGCTTCCACTTTCCAATAATATCACTTATACCACCATGTGCCTCAGCACCCAGTGACACCGCTCTGTGACTTTAAACGGTTTTCCGATTTGTGTCTGAGTTGCTGCTGTTCCAAAACACTTCCACTTTTCAATAATACCACTTACAGTTGACTATCTAGCAGGGATGAAATTTCACAAACTGGCATCTTATCACGGTACCATGCTTGAATTCACTGAGCTCTTCCAAATGACCAATTTTTTCACAAATGTTTGTAAATGCAGACTGTACAGCTAGGTGCTTGATTTTTTACATTTATGGCAATGGGTCTGATTAAAACACCCTAATTAAATAATTAAGAGGTGCGTCCCAATAAAGTGTAAAATATGTCCATTATTTAGGTTCTTGTTTTTGAATTGCTTTAGTATAGCTTTGACTGCATACAGTCATTATCCTGCTGGATAGTGACAGCAAATCTTATGTGCATAAATTATTTTATAAAAAGGTGTACATTAGTGTCTATTCATAAAATTGTATTACAATCTATTGTTATTGTTACTAAATATATTTAACATGGATAGCAAGAAAATGTTTGAAAATTTCCTGTACTCTATATTCACAAATTTCTCTCTTTACACTGTAATTTTCCATCTGGCAATCCTTGACATGACAAAGTAACAAATGACTACAGAACATTCACAATATTGCGATGGAATGATTATTTGAATAGTTCCCAGTTGTTCACCTTCAGTTTGAAAGTACTAAACTATTACTGAGCTGAATTCAAATACCAGTCCATAGATACTTAGCTGCTAAATTTATGAAAATAAAAATACAGACATGTTATAAAGGAAAAAGCCATGAGAAATCACTTGACCACTTTTTCCTTTGAAAGATCAATATGTAGCCAAGATGAAGGAAATACATATAAATTTATTGAAATCCTTTAGCTTTGTTATATGAGTCCCTAGCATAGTAATTGGAAAGTCTGCCATCAATTTTTGATGGATAATGAAATTGTGTCCATTGTAGGCTGAAAAATTATGAGCATGACACTTGAGTTATGGAACGCAACTGTTTCATTATTAAAGAAAGAATAAGTGCTGGCATTGAAGCTGAACTACGAAGTGTGCTAATGGATTCAGCCAACTGTACTGCAATGGTGTGAAACTAGAATATGTTATTATCATAGGGGTGAAATATAAAAAGTACATCTTAGCAACTTATATCACTGCACACAAGCTCAGATGAAAGGATAGCAAAATAAAAATAGAGGAAAAAAATAAATACTGTTTAATTTACATTTGGACAGATGGCATTAAAATATTTTATTTGCTTTTGTTGAGTAAGATTGATCGTCTTCCTATAAGATTGTAATGTTTTGGGGTGATTGATTTAATTAGGTGCTCTTTAAAGGACATCTTAGGACCAGCTTTGTTTATGCCACCATAGCCACGCCTCTTTGGCACACACTGAAAAAAGCTTAAAGTTTTTATTTTTTCTTATTGCACTATGTTTATTTAGAATGTATATGACCTGTTATTTTAATTGTCTTCTACCACCCACAACAGTTGCTGTGTATTATTAAAGATCAATAAAAAGTAAGAGATAATTACTTTAAAGTAGAGGGGCGTGTCTTTACCGCGAATTGGGATCAGACATGTGAGAGGATTGCTCGTACCAAGAGGTAAATAAAAGCAGCAATACACCAAAGACTGATGACATCGGCAACACAAAAGAGACTCACTTGCTGCTAAAACACTATAGAACACTAAGAACACTATAGAGGCAAGGTTCCAGCCACTGATTAAGTATTTTGGGCTACAAAACAGACAAAGATCGGAGGACACTCGATCTAACATGGTGTTGCGCATGCCTTCACTGACTGCTTCACAAACTTCTGAGACATCTGTAGGGTCAGATCCAGAACTACAAGCAATATTGAAAAAAGGTACCATCCAAAGAGGACATATTCCTGATGCTACAAGGACTGGACACATCTATTCAGTACAAATTTATTAGTCTCGCAGAGGATTTACACCAACTGGGAGACAGAGTCCAAAACCTGGACAAATATGGGGGAAGATAAAGAGGTACACATAAATGCCCTGGAGACTCAAGTAAGTATAAATAGCACTCACTCATTTTACAACATCACTACATAGACAAAATAAGATTAGGATAAGGGAAATACCAGAGGCATCAAAACACCAAAAGGGTCTGAGGACATTTATATACTGTTAAAACAATAATTTAATGATGTCTTAAGCTGCCCAAAAGACACTGTAATTCAAATGGCCAAGCCCATCAAGCTCTCCCTGGCCTAGAGGCAAGTCTGGTGAAGAACCACGTAACATAGTCTGGTGCTTTCATGATTTTGCCACCAAAAACGCCATCTAAATACAGCTATTTCAAGACTTGCCATGGATGACACTGCAAGCAAGAGGACTGCTGATACCAATTACTTCCCAACTGAGAGACATCATCATTGATGTTGTGGAGGCTTTTTAAAAGCACCAAAACTGGAATTGGGCTTAGGATAATTTCTCACCTGGATCATGTCAATTTCAGATTGTTTTCAAATTTGTGACTTTTTTTGTGATTTTACTCTTCTTGCTTTCTTTGGTAAGTTTCAAAGCTATAGTCCATTTAAAGGGTATTACCTAAATTTAGTTTTGACTTTTCACTTTGAGATTTCTTGCTGGTCCTATATATAGATCTCTTTCTATTCACCTGGATTGCAAATATGGATTCAGGTTCCTCTGGTTGTCAGAAAAGATCACACTCTATTAGTAAAAGGCAAGCCATATATTCTCTTATTCTTTATATTGTCTCTCATGTCTGGATTTTTTCAACTTCTACACCTGATATCATGGATTTTACCAAACAAATGGTATCCCAAGGTTTTAAAGAGCCAGTAAGTCACACAAAAGGCCCAGATACCAGGATCCTGAATGGTCCAAAGATGAGTCTTCAGATAAGGATATGAAAGCTGAATCATTTCAAGAGACCTTTTCTTTGGAGGAAGAAGTGCAGCTCACTTCTGATTCGATAGATCCAGCTAGTGTTGAACATCTCATTCCCAGAGTATGCAGATCTCTGAACATGAAGGTAGATACTTTTTGACCTTAGGAGGAAAATAATTACCTTTCTTGTCCATGAGATGATTAAGGATCTCATTCTAGACAAGTGGACAAAGACTGACAAAAAAAACTTTTTCTCAAGTAAGGCTTTCTCAGCTGTTTACCTTCAAAGCTTTAGATGCTGTGGCTTGGGATTCTTCCCCTATGGTGGATGCAGTTGTAGTAAGATTGGCTAAGCACACTACTTTGCCAGTTGATAGCGCTGGCTCCCTGGGAGATTCTATAGATCGTTGAATGGATTTAAATATAGTTTTCACTCCCCTATTTAAGCAGCACAGGCTCCTTTTATTCTTTAAACACTTTCGATAAAGCTAGTTCATGGTGAAATGTGTTAAGTTTACTATTATACTGTTTTATCTAATTTTATTTATATTATGGTTTTATTTTATAGTTTTTTATCATAAAAAGTACTTTTTGTCTGGACCTGACTAATTGCTGCTGGATTCCTGGTTTCCATATCCTTGGCGGGGATAATATCACCTACGCATGTTGGATTGATCAAACCTTATTTTGCTCTACCTCATGTGAGTAGGATGCAATTTAATTTATTTTTATACTCAGCTTTTATGATGTGCTCTATTTTGTTTTGTCTTTTTCTTTTATATTGAAAAAAGTCCCATAGAAGACTGAAATGTTGACACAAATTTGGTGTATCAAAATTGCACAATAAAAGATTGAAAATTCACTGTGAGTGCACTTTTCTTGAATTACATATTTTGGCTGAATTCAGCACTCAGGAAATACAAGACCTTTAGACTGAGTGCTGGACCCACGTGGACATATATATATATATATATATATATAGAGAGAGAGAGAGAGAGAGAGAGAGAAAGATAGAAAGAGAAAGAAAGAGAGAAAGATCTGCATCACATATATCCTAGAGTGGGGATCATACCACTTCACTCTATACTTCTGGAGCCACTGTAGATGTTCCATAATATGCGAGTGAACATTTTAGGCCTACTTTCTCTCATTTATAATCCTGATATAGTACACTATAGTAATCTATTCTCATCTATATGTCTACGAGAACAGCTACCACCACAAGGACAGCTGACTGAACCTTTACTATACTATATTTTAAGGTGGGGATCATTCTGCACATGCATGCAAGTTGTAGCTGGATCTATGCTTCCCAAAAGTGTAAGTAAAAGTGTAATATTTTATTTACTTTATTATTTTCAAGATATTCAAACTTGCTACACTATTAGTTCCCGTTTTCTCTCCTTCGTCATTACATATATCTCCTAAGGACATTCCTGGCGCTACACTTCCCCTTCTGTTGTATTACATTTTTCCGGAAAAGAGGGACACTGGATATGGTTATTAAGCTGCCTCATTGAACGTTATCAGTATTTTATAAGTGCTGAATTATTTTTACATAAAAATATGTTTGCTTTATTGTAGTAAAATCTAACAGTATTATGAGATACACAGTTAAAATGCCATGCAAAATTACACAATTTCAAAATCTTTGACGCTTTTTTAAGATTTTATTCATATTAAATTATGTTTCTTATATAAATCGTTGATATGAAATGAAAGCCCTATTTCTACTGAACAAAATGATATTTAATTTGTATGGTATATATATATATATATATATAATATGAAAAAGGTAAAAATTATGGCTGAACAGACATATGGCTAAAATTCTAGGTTTTGTTTGGGTTTAAAACATGGACATGCCTCCATCCTTACGGGTTTAAAGAACAAAAATCTAGTAATGTGTCACAGCATATGGCTTATCATTAGATTTAGTTTATTCCCTTAATAAATGTGAGAAAATTAATGATTGTATTCTTGGTAGCAGAAAAAAAATATTAGTTATGTGTCTGATTCATTTCAGAATGTGCATATATCAGACAAGCAAGACAGTGAATATAGTGGTATGCAAACCAAATTGTTTTCAAGCCATTTCTCTGAGATATTAAAGTGGATGTGTTGTGAGCTGCCAAAACTGTTGAAAAGCTAATTTTGTTTCTCAGATTTTACTCAAAGACAATGCAATGGCTTTAAATGTATGTAATGTAGCAGATTCAATCGTATAATCTTAAAATCAGAGGTGCTTGTTTATTTTTTGTTGCTTTGTTTTTTTTTGTTTAAAATAATTTATTCACCATTTCAAAGAGTATAACAACAAAGTTTGCAAGTAAATATAATGGGATTGTTCAATTTATTATAAGTAAAGTTGAGTTTTGCAATGACGTGTTTAAGTGTGTTCTATTTTTCAAAGAAAATAGGGGATGGTGGTGGGAAGGTCAGTTGCATTTTTAACCCCTTAAGGACGGCGGGCGTGCTATGCTCTAAACGCTGGGGGGCAGCATAGCGCGTCCCCGCCGTCCAATTCACTTACCCGGTCACCAGCGATCCAACGCAGGCGATAGCGGTGGGGGGAATCAACTGGCATCCTAGAGAGTCCCCCTGCTCCCGTTCAGGCCCTCCTGGGCCATGTAATTTTGAGGTTCTTGCGAGGACATAATGACAGGTACTCCACCTGCTGCCTGAAATATGTAAAATAAAATATTTTAAAACAGTTTAAAATAAAATATATACTTAGATCATATATATATATATATATATATATATATATATATTTATATATGATCTAAGTATATATATATAGACAAATATACAAACATACACATACAGTGTCTAAATGTATTTTAATATTAATCTATATATAATTATACATATATTAATATCAAAATACATGTAGAATGATATTGATTAAATAATATAATATTCTTATAATAATAATAATATTATATTATATAATATAAACTAAATATATATGTAAATACGTTGAAAAATAAATAAATAAAAATAAATATATATATATGTGTAATTTTGTTCTAACTGTATTTTAAAATTAATATATATCAATATTAATATCAAAATACACGTAGCACGAAATAATATATATCTATATACATAAGTATATACATATATATCACTATGTATACCTATATATAAACAAAAATAATTTTAAAAAATTATCTACATATATATATATATATATATATATATATATATACACACACACACACATATATCTATATATAATTCTATGTATATATTTATGTAGTAATTTTACATAATTAGGTCATTTTATTAATTACAATTTGCAGGACCTGCCTGACAACCCAGGCCGAGAGTCCAGGGAATTTAATTTGCTAGCACTATATTTAACCCTGTAACTTTCCAAGACACCATAAAACCTGCACATGGGGGGTACTGTTTTACATGTGAGACATCGCTGAATACAAATATGTGTATTTTATTGCAGTAAAAGCAAACAGTATTATGACATTCACAGTTAAAATGTCACATAGATCTAAATTTCTTTTAAAATTCTTATTTTCTCCCATTTTTAATATGTTATTCATATTAAATTATGTTTCATACCAAAATATTTGATGTTAAATGAAAGCCCTGTTTCCCCTGAATAAAATGATATATAATAAGTTTGGGTGCACATAATATGAAAGAGATGAATTACACCTGAACAGACAAACAGTGCAAATTCAAGGTTTTGTTTACGTTTTGTTTTGATCACAATATGTACATTTGGCTCAGTCCTTAAGGGGTTAGACAAATAAATTGACATTTAAAAGTGACAATGAAGATTACGATAGCATGAAAGAGAGGCGGTGCTTAGCTACTGGAGAGAACGGTCGCATGCCTGCAGAGCTCCAGGCCAAGACATGGAAAAACCTACATTTAACCCCCTTACATGGGTCGAAATCACCCTAGGATAACCCCAGCGCCCAAGCGAGTCCAATGGGGTGAAAAACTAAAAAACTCAAGCCTGAAAAGCCCACGATGGACATGAACATCGGCGAGATGTGGCAGCAAGCACGAGGTGCCTTGAGCTCAAACTGTCACATATTCATCCGCTTATAGAAATGTGGTTAATGACATTTACTGTCCACACAGGAAAAGTTGTGCCGAGCAGCAACCTAATCCACAGAAGGGTTAATGCTGAGCAGTAATTGTGCAAATGAAACCTGGTGTCATGTATTCATCCGCTTAGAGAAAAGTGATTAATGACATTTACTGTCCACACAGGAAAAGTTGCCCCATTATTTTACTTTAGGGCCCCACCCTTTTTTTTTTTTTTTAGTGCGTTGGTTATTATGGATTTTTATTTGGCCTTTTTTGGGGCTGAAAAAAGAAGATTTTAGAAGAAAGAAAACATCAAATGGTAAGTATTATTTTTTTTTTTTTCAGGTACTTAGTTAAATGGTACCCCCTCATTATTTTTAGGGTGAGGGGGGTAGGTAGGGGTTAATTTTTGGGGGGAGGGGGGTGACTAGGGGTTTGGGGACCCCTAGTTACCTGGGGAGGGGGGGTTAATTTTTTTATTTAGGGCCCCCACCCGCCGCTCAGGGGTGGGGGCCAGGGGGGAGGACATTAGGTCCCCCCTCATTCTAATTTAAGGCCCCCACCCACCGATCAGAGGTGGGAGCCAGGGGGAGGACATTAGGCCCCCTTAATTAGTTTTTAGGGCCCCCACCCACCGCTCAGGGGTGGGGACAAGGGGGGAGGACATTAGGTCCCCCCAATTAGTTTTTAAAGCACCCACTCACCGCTCAGGGGTTGGGGCCAGGGGGGTGGACATTAGGTCCCCCATTCTAATTTAGGGCCCCCACCCACCACTCAGGGGTGGGTGCCAGGAGGGAGGACATTAGGTCCTCCCCCCTTATTCTAATTTAAGGCCCCCACCCACCCCTCAGGGGTGGGGGCCCGGGGGAGGACAATAGGTCCCCCCCATTATTTTACTTTGGTTTTAGGGCCCCCACCCACCGCTCAGGGGTGGGGACAAGGGGGGAGGACATTAGGTCCCCCCAATTAGTTTTTAAAGCACCCACTCACCGCTCATGGGTGGGGGCCAGAGGGGAGGAAAATAGGTCCCCCCCATTCTAATTTAGGGCCCCCACCCACCACTCAGGTCCTCCCCCTTATTCTAATTTAGGGCCCCCACCCACCACTCAGGGGTGGGGGCCAGGGGGAGGACAATAGGTCCCCCCATTATTTTACTTTAGGGCCCCCATCCTCCGGTGATGGGAGGGGGCAAGGGGGAGGACAATAGGTCCCCCCATTATTTTACTTTAGAGCCCCCACCTGCTGCTCAGGATTGGGGGCCTGGGGGGAGGACAATAGGTCCCCCACATTATTTTACTTTAGGGCCCCCACTCGCCACACAGGGGTGGGGGCAGGGGGGCAATAGGTAAACCCCTTATTCTAATTTAGGGCCCCCATCCACCGCTCAGGGGTGGGTGCAGGGGGGCAATAGGCCCCCCTTTAGTTTAAAAGCCCCCACTCGTGCATCACTCACTGTTTAATAGACATGCCCCTACTCGCGGTATAACGAGTAGGGGCACAATTTAATAATACTAAGAAATTTTTACTTGGTATTATTAAATTAGGTCTTTCAGCCTTTTGGTAGATAACTCCCTAATACCGTGGGAATTAGGGAGTTATCTACCAAGCGGCTGCAAGAGAAGTTCTGAAATTCCGAAGTCCCGAAGTGCCAAAGTGTCGAAGTGCCGAAGTTGCCGAAGTTCTGAAGTGTCAAAGTTCTGAAGTGTCGAAGTTCCGAAGTGCCGAATTGCCGAGGTTCCGAAGTTCCGAAATTATTGAATTTCCGAAGTGTCGAAGTGCCGAAGTTCCGAAGTGTCGAAGTGCTGAATTGCTGAAGTCCCGAATTTCGGAATGCCGAACCGAATCGAAACTTTTTCCCATGCACATGCCTAGTTATTATGCTTTGATAATCAATACTAGACCACACTGAAGCTTTCTCATTTTGGATGCATTCTTAAACATACCTGCACCCTGTTTCAAATTGTATTTTACATTATCAGGAAATAAAATTGTGCAGAGTATTTCCTATGCCATATTATCAGCTGTTGATGTAAGGTCTTATACCGCTATTGTGGTGCATTGGACCTCATTGTTCACACATAAAATAAAGAATTAAAAAAAAAAAAGGTAGCATGAAAGATACCACATTAATGGATATCTTCTTTATTTCACGGTAAATCTGACTGACATTTAGGGGTCAAAAAGGAATTTTCTTCCTAGTTTGTTGCAAAACTGTTAGTGTTTCAAACTGGGTTGTTGTTTTTTTGCCTTATTTTGGATCAACAACAAAAAAACTGATGTAAGGAAGGCACATGTCTCTTTTTAGCATATATAACTATGCATAAGGTAGTGGCTATCACCATTACCTTTTACAGCAGCATGACCCTCATGGTCAGGATAGTGTTACCTCACCTAACATGCAGCACAGTCCATCCCTTATTCCCTCTATTATTTCCTCATCCACTTAATTATTATCTTACTTTATGTTTCTCTCTTCTGTCCTGGCTACTATGTTGGTCTATGTTGTTTCTATATGATTAACATGTACATGCTTCTAATTTGTCTCATGGATGCATTATGTTCTACTTCAACGCACTTGTATTATTACAATTTATTCTTTAAATAAATAATTTTAAAAATAGGTATACATGTATAAATAGTAAGATGTAATAGTTTACATGACGTTGTTCTAATCTTCTTTTTGGATGTAAAAGTGACATGACCATAACTCTTGAACACTAAGAGTTAGTTCTCAAACTACTTCCCAAGAACCACCAATGCATTATCAATATAGTATGAAGATAAAGAAAAAGAAAGAAAGAGAGAGAGAGAGAGAGAGAGAGAGAAAGAAAGAGAGAAAGAAAGAAAGAAAGAAAGAAAGAAAGAGAATATTTTAGGTACAAGCATAATTGGTTTTAGAGCCATAGGGATGTCAAAAAGAATATCTGGAGTAGCATTTTTAACTCTTAAAAATGGAATGGATAAACCATGATGTATGTCAACTAAAGTGTTTTGTTGACATATGATTTTGTAAATATATTTTATGACACTATTAAAGCATGATACTTATATGAGAGAAAGAACATTGCAAATGGCGGTGTCCATTAAGTGTTCATGCAGTTAAATTAGTTTTCCTTTATACCAACAACATG
The DNA here is from genome assembly GCA_933207985.1 of Pelobates cultripes. Classification (NCBI taxonomy): domain Eukaryota; kingdom Metazoa; phylum Chordata; class Amphibia; order Anura; family Pelobatidae; genus Pelobates; species Pelobates cultripes. The sequence continues at coordinate 28,495,028 of OW240920.1, read as the reverse complement.
TTTGAATCCAGCAAATGCTTTCTTAGAGTTTAGCAAGTTCAATAAAACATAAATGCAGCTCACAAGATGCAACAGTTTCATTTGGTAACATAAAAGCTGATATATGGTCATGACAAAAGATTTGTATTCCTCAATTAAATAGTGACTACATTTTCAATGTGATTTGCAATGCTTACTTGAATGTATTCATTGCAATTAAATGATGCCTCTAAATTATGAAACACATAATTGTTTAAACATACCATGAATAAAAACGGTGCAATGCTTTAATGAACTTTAATATAAAAAGAACTTGATAAATATGTTTAACAGTCATAAGACATACCCACACTGAAAGTTTTCTGTGTCTTATTAGAGGGAGGACTAAGTAGACTAAGTTAAAGGTGCCTAAAAAAAATCTAAAAATCACTATTTAGCAGGTATAACCAATGGAAACATGCATGCTTTCATTTATGCATGTTTTCATTGGGTGTATATCTAAAAACAGCTTCCAAAAACCACAATGTCTTTTCTGCAGTCTTTGCAAACCATATACTTCTTCTGCAGCTCTGACTTTCTATGGCTGTCCAATTACAGACATCCCAATGCAGCTCAATTAGAAGTTTTTGCAAGACAGGTATTCTGAGCAATTGCTCTCTATTAATTTACATAAATAATCAGGAGGTAACATGACTGGTTGTCTGACTGACAACCTGGGGGTAAGGGGTGGGGTTAATTAAATTTAATACATAACAGGTAATAAATATATTCACCCATGACATGGTGCATTCTGTGCTGAGGTATATTGCCATAGATCTCTTAAAAGATTTTAGATTGAATAAAGATTTGACTGTGTCCCTGAGGTTATTCCATAATTGTGGTGCTCTATAGGAAAATGAGTATCAAGCCACTTTATTTTTGTATTGTGGTATGCAAAATATCATGCTAGTACTGGGTTGGAGGTTATAGGAGGTGGGATAGCTGGGGAGAGCATTCTACTCAGGTAGGGTGGGAGCTTCCCAAAAAATCTCTTATGTACAAGGCTTGAAAGAAGAAGAGTGCATTGGGATTCCAGCGACAGCCAGTTTAGCTCTTTTAACATGTCACAATGTTGGGTAAAGTAATTACATTCTAGTACAAAGCGGCTGAATGAATTATATAACGTATTGAGTTTATTAAGGTGGGTTTTTGGTGCAGGTGCATACACTACATCCCCATAATCAATTACCGGCTTTAGCAATTGTTGCATCTGTTTCCTTACTGTAGGACTTAGACAGGATTGGTTTCTGTACAAAGCACCTAGTTTTGAGTAAAGTTTTGAAGAGATTGTTTCAATGTGAAGGCCAAAGGATAGATTGGGGTCTAGCAACATACCTAGATATTTAAAAGAGCAGACTGCTGTCAGTGTGCTATTTGAATTTGTTCTGATACACAGCTGTTGATTTTGTTGTTTATGTAATTTAGGTACAATTCCAAAGATCATTGTAACAGTTTTGTCAGTGTTTAGGAAGAGTTTGTTATCCACTATCCACTTTTCTACCTATGTGAATTAGTTTTGGAGCACAGCCTCAAGCTGCGGTAGCTTGGGTTTACTAGCGTAGATTACAGTGTTGTGTGCATACATGTGTTCAGTTGAGGAATTGCAGACATCAGGCAGATCATTTATAAATTATGTGAAGAGCAGGGGGCGAGTATGGAGCCTAGGGGAACACCACACATGACTGGAAGAGGGAGGGAAGTGCTATCAGAAATGGCCATATATTGCAATCGATTTGAAACATACGATCAAAACCAGGTTAGCGAACGATCACCAATGCCTGAGTTTCTAAGTTTTTTGCAAAAGAGTGCCATGGCCTACTGTGTCAAAAGCCTTGGTAATATCAAGGAAAATAGCTCCAGTTACGTCTGAGGCCAGCTGTAACCCAGGGCAGATGTGTCCCTTTTAGACATACTTTATGCAGAGGGGCATGCAAATTCCAAACACGCAAGACTTCGGACTGAAAAAATGCAATTGCAGAGTCTAGATCTGGTATTAGACCATGGTATGTTCTTGAGATCATTTAAAAAGGATTCAATATTAAACTTTTTTAAAGACCTGGTGATTATAATTTTGGGGGGGGATTAAGTGGCCTTTATTTTGCGTATGCAGTACACTAGACAGTGGTTACTGAAACTGTTAGGGAGAATGCCCACCTCCTGGATTATGTCAGGACAACTGGAGAGAATCCAATCTAGCAAGGTATGGCTCTGGCTTTTAATATTAATGTGATTTGGGGAGGAAGTTAATTGTGTTAGCTGCAAAGTCTTAAACAGCATACATGATTTATTATTTTTAGGATTCAGCTAATCAATATTAAAATCTCCAAAAACCAACAGTTCACTTTTTTGGTTTTGAGCTACAGTTTCACTTAGTAGTTGGGCTATGTCAGAAAGGGAGTGCACCGGAGAGCTAGGTGGGTGGTAGATTCCAGCAACAATGATAGTTTTACTGAAAGGGATCTCAGTTGTGCCAGAAAGGAAATCAAAGGCAGATGGGAGTTATAGTTTTTTAAAGGAGTACATTTTATGGACTTGTCAACATAAATAAAAATGCCTCCTCCTCTCTTTGCTCTGTCATTACTAAAACATGAATAACCCTGTATTGCAATGGCAGAGTCTGGTATTTTAGTTGTTAACCATGATACCGAGAGCACAATGATTTTTGGTTTGTAATGGGAACACCAGGCTTGTAGTGCATCCAGTTTAGGGAGCAAGCTATGAATGTTGCAGTGTATAAAAGAGAGGTATTTTTGAGTGGGGAGTTTGGGACTAGAATTAGCTGGGGGACCAGGGTTAGACTCCACATCATTTGCAAGGGCAAGTAACATAAGGAATAGGAATTTGGACATCATTTTTGTTTGGCCATATAGTGAATGGGATACTTTTTAATTTTGTGAGATGGGGTTAGGAGGGCTATTTTTTATAACTCTCCACCAGCACTCAGCAGATAAGTTACAGCAACAGAGCTCATGGTGTATGATAATTTGTTTTCCAGTTTTAGGTGTGTGATTATTGTGGTAGTGATGTGAAAAAATTGGAGTGAGAAAAGGGTTATTAAGAAAAACAGTATGGTCATATTTGCATTCATGTTAGTGGTATGAGGTGTGTAGATGAAAACGAAACACAAATAGTGAAAAATAAAATTTAAAAAATAAATAAAAGTATATAATATTGGTTTCTGATATATAGCTATTTGTAGGGAGAGAGGGTATGTATTCTATATAGTTAAGATATTGGAACGATGTGCTGATCAGTGTTTGTACCTGTCATTTCAGGAGAATGAAAGTTGTGTGGGAGACTATCTATAAATGAGGAAATGAGCTTGGGGTGGGAGGGAAATGGTCTTCCAGAAGGCTATCTGTTACAAAGAGTAGTGGAACAGCTGATGGAGCTCTGAGTTGTTTGCTGGGCTGAGTTTTAAAATCAGGCTGAGAGAGAAAGGTATGTTACGGTCAGATGGGGTAAGGGATGAAGAGATGCATCTATGGACATTTGATTTAAGGGTAATTTAAGCAAAAACAAAGGGAAATATTGAAAATTACAGAGATAAGACAGAGGTATTCATGTAGGGAAATAAAACCATTAAACAAATAACAAAAAATATAAATGGGCCTGAGCTGGTTAAACTAACATTTAACAAAATGGACAAGACAAAGGTGATAAAATAAGCAATGTGCCAGGGATATGCAAAGTATAATTAGCACAGGCTGTAGTTACAAAGACATGGAAATATATACAGTGAAAATAAGAAAAGAAAATAATAATTACTAAATATAAAAACACACACAACAAAAAAAAACAGGGTATGTAAAAATATAATGAAAGATTGGTCTTCCAGAAGGCTAACTGTTGCAAAGGGCAGTGGAACAGCTGATGGAGCTCTGGATTGTTTGATGGGCTGGGTAGGTTTTAAAATCAGGCTGAGGGAGAGAGATATATTAGGGTCATAGGTGCTTGATTTGCTCTCCAGATTGTTTGTTTAACCTCTTAAGGACCAAACTTCTGGAATAAAAGGGAATCATGACATGTCACACGTGTCATGTGTCCTTAAGGGGTTAAACTTCTTTTTTAGCTTTTTCGTAATTACTTTTAAAATAAGTTTTATTATTAATACTTGCAGATCCTGTAATTGTTTATTATGCAGTATCCAAGTATTAATAGTTTTCATACGATTTTGTAATAAAATAACATGATTTGGTTGATGTGACTGATATGCACAGATAAATACACAAGATATCTAGTCAATTTGACTAATATATTATATAGTTCTCAGATATTATATCCCATCTTTCATATTATTAAAAAAGCCACACCTCCATCATTCTTTGGTGCTACCTTTCATTGCATGGAAAAAAAATGTATATTATAATTTGATCAGTTATATTTTTTTATTTCTTGCAGGATTCTTTAGCCCATGTCCTCCTTTCATTATAGTTACTTAGACCACATTTGTTGACAGAATGTCTGTCTAAGAAGATGCTGCAATGCATCTTTTCATCAGGCTTAATGCACGGCTTTAAAGGTCCTCGTGGACCAAATGCCTCTTCCATCTGTGATCCACCATTTACTTACAGTGACCTCCACTAATATTGGCACTCTTGGTAAATATGAGCAAAGAATGCTGTGCAAAAAAAAGTATTTAATAACATTTTATTTCAACATTTTGATCTTTTGTTCAAAAAATACTCTGCTCTAATAGATAGCAAACAATCACAAACACATCAGAGATGTTTTCCCCGCCCCCAAAACCTCTTTGTTAACTATATGTGAGGCACAGTTATTGGCACAATTTTAGTTAATATTTTTCCTACTTCTCTTTGCCAAGATAACAGCTCTGAGTCTTCTCCTCTAATGCCTGATGAGGTTGAAGAATACATGGCAAGGGATCTGAGACAATTCTGAAAAGAGTCTAATTCCGCACATTCAGTTTCAAATTGATTACAATTTATCCAAATTTTGTCCAATTGGCAGGCTGTCTGAATTCCACAAATTCAAAGCCTCATATAGACATATCATGGAAAAAAGGACATGGACAATGGACAAATATGTGTGTTCACTTGTGATGCAGTGTGTTATCCATGGCAATGAAAAAGAGATAATTGTCAGAGAACAGCCACTGAATCAAATAAAGAAAGAGAGAAATAAAGAAATCAGTTAAATAGTAATAAAATATGCATCAGCTGGACCAAACACTTTAATTACACAACCGAACATTCAAAAGTAACCAAACACTCAAAACTACAGATATTGACCAAATGTGGCATTGGTAAGTTACCATTCTATTGGATTAGAATTTGGTGGACATAATTTTGACTAAAAGTATCTTCATTAAAAGGGTGTAAAAATTTAGCCTATCAATGTACTGCAAAATATATACATATGAATGTTATGTACACTGATCAGCCACAACATTAAAACAACCTGCTTAACATAGTATAGGTCCTCTTCGTGCCACCAAAACAGCTTTGATGCATCAAGTCAAGTACTCCACAAGACCTCTAAATGTGTCCTGTTTTATCTGGCACCTAGACATAAGCAGCAGAACCTTTAAGTCCTAGGTGTCCTAGCACTTGCCACAGATGCTACATCTAGAGGCCAAAGCAACATCATGGACACTTTGTCATGTTTTTCAAACCATTCCTAAATACTTTTTGCAGTGTGACAGGGTGCATTATCATGCTGAAAGTGGTCACTGGAACATTACTGCCTTTAAGGGTATATGTGATTTGCAAGAATCTCTAGGTAGGTGGTATGTGTCAAAGTAACACCCACATAAATGTCAGAACCCAAGGTTTCCCACCAGAACATTGCCCAGAGCATAACACTATCTATGCCAGGATGCCTTCTTCCAGTAGTGCATCCTGCTTCCATCTCTTCCCCAGGTATATGACGCAAATGCATCTGGCTATCCACCTGATTGAATAGAACATGTCATTCATAAGACCAGGCAACCTTCTTCCATTGCTCCATGGTTAGGCTCTGATGCTCAAATACCCATTGAAGGCACTTTTGGCAGTGGACAGGGGTCAACAAGGGTTTTCTGACTGGTCTGCAGCTAAGCAGCCCATACACTGCATACAGTGTGTTCTGACACCTATTGTATCAAGGCTAAAATTATTTTTTTCAGCAATTTTGTGTGATCGGACAAGACAGACTTGCCTCTGCTACCCATATGCATCAATGAGCCTTGGGTGCTCATGACCTTAACTCAGATTCACTGCTTGTCCTTTCTTGCACCTTTTTTGGTAGCTACTAACCACTGCACACCATGAACACCCCACAAGACTTGCTGTTTTCAAGATGCTTTGACCCAGTTGTCTAGCCATTACTATTTGGCCCTTGTCAAATAAAATCAGATCTTTTTGTTTGCACATTTTTCCTGCTTCCAACACATGATATTCAATAACTGACTATTCACTTGTTGCCTAATATATTCCACCCCTTGACAGGTGCCACTGTAATGATATATTCAATGGTATTCATGTCACCTGACAGTGGTTGTAATGTTGTGGCTGATCATTGTATATATTTAGCAGTAAATTGGCAGGCTCATTTCTCCCACCCTTTTGGTTCATCTGAACAGGCTTTCCCGAATTATTTGTGTGGACAATATTCGAATGAGCTGAACCACAACGTCAATGAAATTCGGTCAACCAAATAAAATTTTATTCTGCTGCATTGATATTTCCCACCATGCACAAGTCTCAAAAAAACTATGTGCATTTCATACTACAGCAACAATAAAGAGTTATTATATTACCTTTGAAAAGGCATACTTTGAAAAATCAACAAATAAATTATACACAAAAGTAAAGTGATTTTTTTTTGTGAAAAAACAAAACTTTATAAAAGAGATTCGATGAATCTTATGTCATATGGTAATGATGTATTGTTCTGGAAATTGTTATAATGTGTTAAAAAATAGAGGTTTTTCATTATGCTACTTATGCATCTAATATGCACATTGCTGTCGTATTCCTTGTTTTTAATCAATTTACAAATCTTATGTTCCTGTTTTGAGACTGTTATCTCATGTATTATGCATATTTTGAACTGTGACTTTTTAATTTACTGATATCTTCCAAGTATGAAAGAATGAGAGTGTGGATCACAAACACGCAATTTATATTTGTATATGGCGGTTCCAAGCATCAAATTCCTGACATCCCTTCCCCAAACAAATAACATCAATTGCAAATGTATTCAATTAATTACAAATTAATCTCATTATAACACTTTTATTGACATAAATTGAAGTACATTTTTTTAATATATTTTTAAAAATTGAAGCAAATAATTAAAGGAACACTATAGTGTCAAGAACACAAGCATATATTACTGACACTATAGTGTTAAACTAACTATTTAGGTACGTGGTCCAACATAGAGCTCATTGAAAATGTGATTTCACTAACCTTTTTCCCCACACTCTGCCAGTCTCGGCTCTCAACGCTTGATTCCGCCTCCATGGCTGAGATCATCAGACTTGATGATCTCAGCCAATCCAATGATTTCCCATAGGAAAACATTGGGAGGCTATTGAGCATGCACAACAAAATGTTGTGCCTTGCCAATCAACATCTCCTCATAGAGATGCATTGAATCAATGCAGAGCGTGGAGACATAGAACATGGTTGCTGCACACTGTGCAGCACTGGACTAGGAAGCACCTCTAGTTCTCATCTAAATTACTGCCGCTAGATGTTTTACTAGGGAGCAATGTAAACACTGCCTCTTCTCTGAAATGGCAACGTTTGCATTAAAAAGCCTGCAGGGACAAGCTATAGGGACCAGAACCACTACATTAAGCTGAAGTAGTTCCAATGACTATACTTTCCCTTTAAACATTACTTTGGGGTTAGCAATTTATACATTCACATTCAACAAAAATAACCCAATGCGTGGTTATAACATGCATCTTAAATAAACTTTAATTTGTTTAAAGTACTCATTGCCTTGATAAGTTTTGAGTTTTTCCAGTTCAGATATTTTGAATCTAAGTTTGAAATTCACCTTGAATTCTCACTATAGTGAATAACCCTGTATGTTATATTACTATATTGTAACCATTTTAATACAGAAATAAAAATATATATGTGTATATGGTGCTCTCTTACAATATTTAATCTAGAAATGCATCAGTAAACAGCCCTTGCATCACTATTATATCAAAGGAGATTTGCAAGACTTTGAAAGATCGGACTCTAGAATGCTATTAAACAGATGATGATGACAATATCCTACAGTGGACATCAGTGCTACATTTACATTTTTTTTATTATTATTTATTTTTGGTGTGTGAAACAGTACAAACTTGCGATGCCACGACAGCTAAAACAAGCATTAGAATAGCATACAGGGTGTAACAATGATATGGCATATATAGCAATCACGGACATTTTTATAAAAACAAGAAGGGCAATAAACAAGCTTGGCAGCCCTGTCTTACAAATATGTAAATGAGCTGAAGCAGGCAATATGTGGTGAATCTTGGAGATCAGCAAATAAGGTTAACTAGACTTGGTAAGTATATATCGTGTGCATATGCCACTTAACTGTTGTGGTTACATTTGGTTTTTTGTTTAGATACGATTTGCACATATGTGGAATTCTGTGAGTGTTGGAAACTGTGACATTAGCCAGCAGCCATTTAATATTGAGAAAGTCACAGTACAACAGCGTTAAGAAGCTAGATGCAGAGCTGGTATGCATGTAATAATGGCAATGCAAAATTTAATGCTTTGTGTTGACTATTTTTTTTAAAATTGTATTCTTACATTAGTGGTGGGTATTTAGATGGAAGCAATATATAATTGCAACATATTGTGATTATTATTATTTTTTATTTTTTTTTATGTAATTGTTTAGCAGCTGGGAATTTTATTATTGTGCTAATTTGGTCAATCTTTGTTCAGAGAAAACCTGACTGTACACATACAACATCCCTGATAATAATTAGTTAAGGTGTAATATAGCTGATTCAGTTTAATCTAGTTTACAGGACACATATTGTATCTCTTTGCAGTTATTAGAATGAAATTCTCAATGAAGTAGTCAAGTTCAGTTCTTTATGAATATATACGAAAGGTAAGCGCATTGGGATTTAGCACAGTTTATTCTCATTCCTAAGAGCCCTGTGGGGAATTCTTAGCAAAGCTATTTTCCTAGCTGTATGCTTTCCAATATTCTCCTATGCCCTGAAGGATTACTTGTTCCGTGAGTCTTTATTACATGTTGTTAAACTTAGAAATTAAAGTACTAATATGAGAGTATGGACATAGTGAATAAAAGAAGAAAGTATAAAATGCGCGTTGTACATAGTTTCTGTCGGGTTGTTTTTTTCTACATGTTGTCTGATTTGTTTGTACGAAAGAGACACTGACAAAAATATTATGACTGTCCTGTTAAATATCATGAACTGAATATGGAGCAGAATACTAAAAGTAACGTATTTATTGATGATGATAAAAGTAAGGACCTACTGAGCAGGAAACTACGAAAGGAGTTAATGATACAGAATTTTCAGTGATAATGCATTACAAAGCTAAAACAAAATTATTAAAAAAAAAAAGTTGCTGCTAAGCTTGCTTTAAGCCCCTTCAGCAGTAAGCACTTTACAGGAAATTGTTGAAATCAGCCCACTAATTGTTTTTATGTGGAATGGATTTATTTTTTTTTTTTTATCTTTTTCATTTATCTGTTTATTTATTTTTATTTTGCTGTATTGGCATAAAATGAGGGTGCCCCTGTTTTAATGGCCCTTTCTGTAATTGGAATTAGCTGGTGGCATTATCGTATTATGGGAAAGGAGACTCCCATCACTGCTTTCTCCCATGTGGCTCGCTATGTACTAAATATGCACTATTCATCCACGGACCATCACAAATAGAACTAAAGATGTCATTGCCATGTGGACCTTCAATACAGGTAAATCGAGAGGTTTCATTCAATGCTTCTTACGTTGTGCAACTTCTTCATTCTAAATCTCACTATACAAACATGCATACATAACACACAAGCTTTATTAGACATAATTCACACACTACACAGTGCATAACACAATGTAATGCAGCATTCCCATATTATATGCAAAAGTCATAAACCGTACACAGCATTCTCAAATACTTTTAGAATGTAATCTTGTTTGAGAATGACCTTCACTGCCTATTTTTCCAGTATTTCCAAATGATAACTTTACAGTTTGTTAGCCCATACTACAGATCTTCAGAATATGCTGGTACATTATAGAATCTCATCACACAAAGAAGTCACACAACGCATTTACACACTGCACACATCATTCACAAAACATTCTGTCTGTCTGTCTATTTTAAAGCTGTGGCCAGGGCTTGTTATCCCACGGTGGCCAGGGCATGTTATCCCAGTGCGCATGCTGGAGAGAATGTCCGACAGGTTTGCAAGGCAGCCAACCAGGACTGTCCCTTTGTAATCATCTCTCTCGTATGAGTAGGAATGCCCTGCAGTTAGAATCAAGGATAAACATATGCTTGCTCTATATTTTATGGGGATTTTTCTCAACTGTTCCTTTTCTGTTAAGAAAATAAATAACGGTCACCGTTATACAATATGTAATTGTACACTTCATATAAACGTATACACAAACTTAAACCGGTGGGTCACCTGTGGCCTTCTGCTAAACTCTTTGTAGAATATACCCCTCAAGGTATCTCTCCAAGTTTATACAAAGTTATCATTACATCTTGTCATTAAAATATTATAGTGCAGAGAACAAGACACCATGTGTTTGTTTATTTTTTAACAAACTGACTGCATACTTCAAAATACCACATCTTTGGAGACCATCTAAAACTAATTAATCAACTTTGCAAAATTCACACCATTCCTTCAAGTAGAACCTGCAAATCTAAATATCATGGGAGTCATATTCTTGTGCTCCTTGCATTTTCACTATCTAATTATTGCACATCTATATAAAGGTTTTCCTACTTCATGGCGTGATTAATTGAATATGTATTTCTCTATCAAGTCAGTAATCGCTAAAGGATTGATGACAAGCTCCCGAAATCAAGTAAGAGTTTATTTGGTGAAATGCAATTACTTTACAATTAAAAGATCTTCTGACATATATGACACATTAGTAGGAAATTAAATTTGTTATTAAGAAAAAATAATTAAAATAAATCAATGTTTAAAAAAAATGTACTGCCTAGTTTAATCAAATGTTTCAGCATTGCTGGTCTGAGGATATTACTAATTTAAAGCATAATGACTCTTGCAACAGGTTTCATTAATTGAAAAGTTTAATGGAATTGTGTTTACATTAGAGGGATACTCACTCCAATAATCATAACTACTGCAGTTCGTCATAGTGGTATTGCTAGGAGTCAGTGATTGCAGGTTCTCTGATTGCAGTTTTTGGTAAAATTGTATTAAATTGATGTCACACAAATGTAAGAATCCCAAGCATCCAAAGCCCATCTGCTTAAAGGAACACTCAAGTGGAGGTTTATTTAAACTGTTTATTAGATATACCCCAATAAAAAAATACAGACTTTGCAAAGCCTCCGCTTTTTTCCAAGCCCAGACTTTCTGTGGCTGTCCAATAACAGACTTCACAATGCAGCTCAATGAGAAGTCTTTGTAAGCCAGGCGCTCTGAGCAATTGCCTGTTTATTGAGTTTAGCTCCACTGAGCTAAACAATCTGGAATTAACAGGACCAGCTATATGATTGACAACCAAGAAAGTGGAACAAGGTAATATTACAATACTGCCAATTACTACTGATATATGTGCTGTTTGTCATTATGAAAAAAGAGGACACACTCTTCATACATAAAGCAGTTTAGCAGGCTACAATGCTTTAGATATTTCAAGTGTCCCTTTAACTTGTGAATCCATAGTAAATACATTTCACTTCTTGATTATATATTCTAAATCATCTTCTACTGAGAGGCTTGGATGGCAGAGAACCAGATGATTTGACTTCAACAACCATGATTAAAATGATATTGTCCTTTTCAGCACTGACAAACCTCGCAGTACTCTGGTTTGACAAAGTGTGGAGCAACACCCTTGGGTTCTTAGTACAGTCAGCACTACAGCAGAGTGATCCTTTATAGATTCCCTGTTTCCTATCTCTAATAATTCTAAGTTATCATCTAAACTAGTATACAGATGTGATCAAAATTAGTCAACCTCCCTATGGAAAATCAAGTTTATTGTCAACATTTCAGTAGTATTTTTAGTTGAATTTGGAAAACTACTTGAAGCATTCATCGTGTTGAGCTATTTAAATTCCTTTTGTTTGATTTGGGTGTTAAATAATTTTGATTACAACTGTACATCCATAATGTGATCCTATAACAGTGATGGCGAACCTTTTTGAGCCCGAGTGCCCAAACCGTAATACATGCCAATTTTTTTCCCTCAAAGTGGCAAAATGGCATTTAAACCTGAATATTGAGGTTTAAGTTTAGAAAAAACAACTCATACAGTTGTCCGAACTAATTAACATCTCTGTGTGTGTATTAAGCAGTTTGTGTGTGTGCTCGGCAGTCTGTCTGTATGTGTATTTAGCAGTCTGTCTGTGTACTTAGCAGTCTGTCTGTATTTAGCAGACTGCTGAGTACACAGTCTGCTGAATACACACACAGACTGCTAAATACACACACACACACAGACTGCTAAATACAGACAGACTGCTAAGTACACAGACAGACTGCTACACATACAGACAGACTGTACACACACACACAGACAGACTGCTGAGTGTACACACACAGACAGACTGCTGAGTGTACACACACTGCATTGAGGGGTACAGTGTATGTGTTTGTGTGTGGAGTGATGTGTGTGTGGGGGGATGTGTGTGGGGTGGTGTGTTTGTGTGTGGGGGGTGGTGTGTGTGTGAGGTGATGTGTGTGTGTGTGTGTCTTTTTGTGGGGTGATATGTGTAGGGCAGGGGTGCTGTGTGTATGTCGTCCCCCCTCTACCCCCTCTGTTTTCTTTCCCCCCATCCCTCCCTCATTTTTTTCTCCCATCCCACACTCAGTTTTCTCCCTCCCCTCCCCCATCTCTCCCTCAGTCTCCTTCCCCTCCCCCATCTCTCCCTCAGTCTCCTTCTCCCTCCCCCCATCTCTCCCTCAGTCTCCTTCTCCCTCCCCCCCATCTCTCCCTCAGTCTGCTACCTTGTAGCGTGGCCGAGCGCCGCGGAGCTCAGTTTCCTGTACCCGGCGGACAGGAAGTGCTCTCTCTGTGAGCACTTCATTTCCGTCCGCCCGGGTACAGGAAACATAAGTTCCTGTACCGCGGTGCGCTCGGCCACGCTACACAGAGTGCCTGGCAGGAGGGAGCGCTCTGCGCTATGCGCTCACCTCCTGCCGGTCACTCCGGCTTTGCGCCCGCCGGGCCGGTGCGCCCTAAGGCGGCCACTTGTGCCGCCTTATGGATACGCCGGCGGAGCGCACGGCGACCTATGGCCGCGTGCCCACAGAGCGGGCGCGGCGTGCCACCTGTGGCACGCGTGCCATAGGTTCGCCACCACTGTCCTATAAGATAGCTCAATTGCTAATTCTTGAGAATACACAACTTGATCATACATCATTTAATACCCATAATTTTGGCATTGATCCTTCTTCCCTCTGAGATCAGTTAAGATGGATATAGTTAACATTTGTTTCAAGACTGGCCTCTAAAGATATGTATGAATGACATATAGAAAATCATTATCTTTCTATATTTTCAAGCCAGAATTGTTTTCCTAAAATATTTCATTGAGTCAATCAGCACGAGATATAAAAACAAATGGCTAGAGATGATGAAATGCACAACATGATGCAGCAGCGATAGTATCAAACATGATCCACATACATATATATTCTGCTGTCTGTAATATAATATCCATTGCAGTAGCTCTATTTCTTCAGTTTACTCACTCATGTGATTTCAAGCTGTAATCCTGCTAAGGTATTTGCATCTCTGTGTGGGATCAGGATCAGTTTAAACTGTATTTATTGTGCCCGGATTGCCAGCCAGATCAAGTTTTACAGTTAATGCTGTAGACATTGAATGAAGGAGCTCACTGAGGAATATGTACAAAATGTTATATTTTAGTAAGAAATCCCTAACAAAGTAAATTAACAGACTACACCTTTTTTTGAATGCAGACTATACCTTTCTTCAGAATGAGGTGATCTAATAAGACATGCACCAGTTTTGCATTTCCCAATTGCAAATGCTTACCCAATGAATTCAGCAGAACAACATCAGGGTTATTCAATAAAGTGAGAATTCAAAATTACTTCAACGTGAATTTTATGCTGTCAGTGTGGCTACTCGGGCCTTACATTTGAAATTCACTTTGAGTTCTCTATGCATTCTCACGAGGTAAAAAACAAATATGAAAACCAATAAAGGCACCAGAAATGTCTGGTTGTTGATTTTGGATGTTTATGTGAATTGGCCTATCTGCCCAAAATGAACGTGTTGGGAAATATAACACTTTTTATAAACCACTCTTGCTAGTTATCTGAAATTTGTATTTTCCTTAAAGAGACTCTCTGGAACGCAAAAGCACTTTAGAGTGCTTCCTCTTCTTTTTCTTTAATTTTATAAACAGTGCAGAGTTCAATCGAAATTGGCACATTTATAGAATATATCTCAAAGTATGAAAAATTGAACGGCACCAGTGTCAAAGTGATATGTGTCAAAGTGATATGTGCACAAATAATATAAAACAACTTAACTTCTAGGTACACAGCTTATCAAGGTTATCTCCCAGTTGATAACCATATTATATGGACATATAGGAGATAGGTAGTTTAGGGATTCTGCTAATGCACCTAAAATAAAGGACAGAACATAGCGCAATATTGTCTGGAACAGTTATAAGCTATAATACTATATTACACTCACAAATTACAGATGGTAAGAGCGTATTGTAGGTGCCTCCCCACAATGTAGATGGGGGGTTAGAAATCCTCCTTCAATAATGACCATAGGGTGCCCCGGTTACTAGGATGATCCAACACTCCAGTCAAACGAAAGCTCCCAAAAATGGTATTTTATTCATACAAAAAGGTATGGAGGAATATAAATGCTTAAAAACAAACCATAAAACAAATATAAAAAGTCCACAGGTTCTACGCATTTCGTTCTTATTCAAGAACTTCCTCAGGGACCACTTCTATATAAAACAACAATCAGTGTACAATAAACCAAAAAGGCAATCTAACATAACGCTCTACCTAGTCTTCTATAAATAGGGCTAGTCCCTTGAAGTTCATTGGTGGGATGGTGGGTGTCTTCTTTTTTCTACCTTCTTATTTGCTTGTGGATTTTCTCCTCATGTGTAGCTCTTTACCGGCAAACGAACACCTTCTCCGTATTTCCCTCTGACACTTCTGTGTTATTAATGTGTTCCGTTTTCATTCCATTTCATGTCTAAGAAAACATGGCCATGCGTTCCATAAAGCGAAGAAATATAAGACATCACAGTCTCCCCCACCTGGTCACCAAGGGAAATTATTTGCCAGGCATCTAAACAAGAGGACTGTTAATACGAATCTCTTATCATCATGACAAACGCAACAGTTCATCCTTTACCCTATATGAATAACATTATAAAAGCATTGGATTTAATAAACAAAAAAAGCTTCCTATCAAAGCATCTTATTTATATACAAACATAATAATCAACCTCATCACATATCATTTTTTCTTTCTAATTGTATACTAGGTACATATATCATATATCAATTCTATATTAATTACAGTATAGTGAGTGACCTATACTTCTTAAAGTGAAAAACAAAAGTGTTTGTGAACAACACCATTATACATGTCCATATTGTGCTTTCTTCGTATATAGCTCTTTCTGTCCCTTTATTTGCGGTTTTAATGACCTTCTTTCTTGCCCACCTATTTTGATATCATATATATTTTAAAAGTCAAGTTCTCTTCGGATAAGAAAATGAAGTTTTATTGCAATTAACATAATCCAAATTGTGTTTGTACTTGTGGGCTATGAAAAGTAAATTCTGGAAAATAGATTTTTAGATATGCATAGGCATGATTTAAATGTTTGTTCATTCTGTTTTGTAATTCATACATACCTACCAACCACACTGCTCATAAGCAAGGAATAATTATTCAGTTCTGAACTTCAAATATGATCCTGAATTACATTTATAGAATCATATTTCTTTTATGAATATTTGCTTTTCCTGTGTGGTTTATTTCAGAAACACCAAACTTGGAACATATTCAATTGAAATATCTCCGCAATGAAATGAGACATTTTTGTGTGTTGATTAAACAAACTTAAACTAAAAATATTTATGAATTCAGAATACATTACTATACTTTGCATGGAATATATATTGAATAAATCTTCTGCAGGCAAAAGTGTGACATCATGTCAATAGGTAAGTTAATCTTGGTTGTATCGAGTATGGCTTTGACTATTGAGAACAAAATAAAGCATTAATTCTGGCTTTGAGCTACAATTTTTGAGACAGTATAATATATTTAAGTCTCTTATCCAATACAAAATCAAACACTGGTATGTGTATACAGGGTTTAATGAGCGTTTAAAAGGTTATTACTTTACTTTGTATACTTTACATACAAACAAAAGCACATCGGGTATACTAAAACATATCATTTTAAAAAGGCTAATTTCAATAAGTTAACGGGAGCTTTACAATATATTGATTGGCATAAACTCTTTAGCAAAAGGAACACTGAGGATAAATGGAATATCTTCCAACAGATATTAGAAAGGTGTATTTCTCAGTATGTACCATTTGGGTAATAAATATAAAAGAAACAAATTGAAACCAATGTGGCTTAGTGGGAAAGTGAATCAAGAAATTAAAAATAAGAAAAGGGCATTTAAAGCCTTTAAATTGGACAAATCTGAGGCATCCTATAAAAGATATAAAGAAGCCAATAATGTGTGCAAAAAGGCAATTAGATTCGCTAAACTTTAAAATGAAAAAGTGATAGCCAAAGAGAGCAAAGCCAACCCCAAAGCGTTAAGTACATAAATTCTAAAAAATAAAAAAATTAAAGTGTAGTTACACTAAAAATCGGGATGAGGGTGTTAGTTAATAAAGACTAGGAAAAGGCAGAAATGTAAAATACCTATTTCTCCTCCGTATAGATTAAGGAAGAACCTATGGCAATAGATATGCAAATGATTGCTGCAAAAATACATGCAGAAAACTTGTAATTGGCTAACTCAAGACAAGGTGCTGCAGCAACTAAAGACAGTTAATATAAACAAAGCTCCAGGGCCTGATGGTATTCATCCACGAGTACTTAAGGAAATAAGTGTGGAAATAAGTGAACCTCTGTTTTTAATCTTTCAAAATTATTTTCTGTCAGGAAGTGTTCCTGAGGATTGGAGGAAGGTGGATGTGGTTCCTATATTCAAAAATGGTTTGAAATCCTTGCCTGGAAATTATAGACTTGTGAGCTTAACTTCTGTAGCTGGTAAAGTATTTGAAAGGTTATTAAGGGATAATATTCAATAATTCCTTAAACATAGAAACATAAAAACATAGAATGTGATGGCAGATAAGAACCATTCAGCCCATCTCGTCTGCCCAATTTTCTAAATACTTTCATTGGTCCCTAGCCTTATCTTATAGTTAGGATAGCCTTATGCCTATCTCACGCATGCTTAAACTCCTTTACTGTGTGAACCTCTACCACTTCAGCTGGAAGGCTATTCCATGCATCCACTACCCTCTCAGTAAAGTAATACTTCCTGATATTATTTTTAAACCTTGAGAAGAACATGGTTATCAACAAAAATCTGCATGTTTTTATGAAGCACAGTTCATGTCAAACTAACTTGATTGTATTCTAGGACGAAGTAAGTAGAAGTATAGATCAGGGTGTTGCAGTGGATGTAATCTGTTTGGATTTTGCCAAGGCATTTGATACAGTTCCAGACAAGAGATTAGTGTTCAAACTTAAAGAAATTGGTCTAGATGAAAATGATTGATCTTGGGTAGAACATTGGCTTACAAAAAAAGAGTACAGAGAGTTGTCATTAATGGTACATTTTCAAGCTAGACAGAGGTGGCAAGTGGTGTCCCTCAGGGTTCTGTTTTGGGACCCCTTCTATTTAACATGTTTATAAATGATCTTGAAAAAAGCATTGAAAGTCATGTTTCAGTGTTTGCAGATGGCACAAAACTCTGCAACGTAATACAATGCGAGCAAGATATTAATTTGCTGCAGAGGAACTTAGATAGACTGGGTAACTGGGCACTGAAATGACCCAAGGATTAATTTAACTGCCATTCTGGGGTCAAGAGGGAATTTTTTCCATAGTTTGTTGCAAAATTGGAAGTGCTTCATACTGGGGTTTTTTTGCCAACTTTTGGATAAACCGCAAAAGACAAATGTGAGGAAGACTGAACTTGATGGGCACGTGTCTCTTTTTAGCCTATGTAACTGTGTAACTATGTACTGAAGGCAGAGTTTGTCAATAAGAAAACTGGCAAAAATCATTTAAAGTTATTGAAGTCAATGAGAACGCTGACATTTGGATAAAGTCCATTACCTTTGTCATCATCCATATTTTACAAGTAAGTTTAAATTCTAGCAGGCTATGGCCATATTAAAGCTTCTTTAATAAAATGACTTCAAGAAGTTACACGGAAGAGACAAACAGAGGGGCTGTGGGAAGAGACACACAAAGGGGCTGGAGGAAGAGACACACAGAGGGGCTGTAGGAAGATACACAAAGTGGTGCTGGGGAAGCAAAGAAATAGGCACATAAAAGAGGGGTTGAGAAGGAGCTACACAGAGGAGTTGGGAAGAGGGGATGAGACACACAAAGGAACTGGCAAGTGAACATGACACATAAAGGGGTGAGTAAGAGACACACAAGACATTCAAAGGGTAAGACATTCAAATGGGGGGTTAAGAAAAACACAGATGTATTTTTTGGGGGGTTAAGAAACACACAAATTGTTTCTTTTATATATATTACCCAAATGGTACATACTGAGAAATATACCTTTCTAATATTTGTTGGAAGATATTCCATTTATCCTCAGTGTTCTTTTTGCTAAATAGTTTATGCCAATCAATATATTGTAAAGCTCCTGTTAACTTATTGAAATTAGCCTTTTTAATATGATATGTTTTAGTATACCCGATGTGCTTTTGTTTGTATGTAAAGTATACAAAGTAAAGTAATAACCTTTTAACCCCTTAAGGACGGAGCCAAATGTACACATTGTGAACAAAACAAAATGTAAACAAAACCTGGCATTTGCGCTACATGTCTGTCCAACCGTAATACACCTCTTTCATAGTAAATGCACCCACCCTTATTATGTATCATTTTATTCAGGGGAAACAGGGCTTTCATTTAATATCAAATATTTAGCTATGAAACATAATTTAATATGAAAAAAATGGGAGAAAATACGTTTTTTTTTTAAATTTTTTTAGTTCTACATGACATTTTAACGATCAATGTCATAATACTGTTTGCTTTTACTGCAATAAAATACACATATTTATATTCAGTAAAGTCTCACGTGTAAGACAGTACCCCCTATGTACAGGTTTTATGGCGTTTTGGGAAGTTACAGGGTCAAATATAGCACGTTACATTTGAAATTGAAATTTGCCAGATTGGTTACGTTGCCTTTGAGACTGTATAGTAGCCCGGGAATGAAATTTACACCCATAATGGCATACCATTTGCAATAGTAGACAACCCAAGGTATTGCAAATGGGGTATGTCCAGTCTTTTTTAGTAGCCATTTGGTCACAAACACTGGCCAAAGTTAGCGTTAGTATTTGTTTGTGTGAAAAATGCAAAAAATGCCAATTTTGGCCAGTGTTTGTGACTAAGTGGCTACTAAAAAAGACTGGACATACCCTGTTTGCAATACCTTGGGTTGTCTACTATTGCAAATGGTATGCCATCATAGGGGTAATTTTCATTCTTGGGCTACCATAGGGTCTCGAAGGCAACATAACCAATCTGGCGAATTTTAATGTGAAAAAACTGAAATGCAAGCCTTATATTTGACGCTGTAACTTTTGAAAACACCATAAAACCTGTACATGAGGGGTACTGTTGTACTCGGGAGACTTCGCTGAACACAAATATTTGTGTTTCAAAACAGTAAAAAGTATCACAGCAATAATATTGTCCGTGTAATGCTGTTTGTGCGTGAAAAATGCAAAAAACTTCACTTTTACTGGCGATATCATCATTGTAATACATTTTACTGTTTTGAAACACTAATATTTGTGTTCAGCGAAGTCTCCCGAGTAGAACAGTACCCCCCATGTACAGGTTTTATGGTGTCTTGGAAAGTTATAGGGTTAAATATAGTGCTAGCAAATTAAATTCCCTTTACTTTCGGCATGGGTTGTCAGGCAGGTCCCGCTAATTGTAATTAATTAAGATACCTAATTATGTAAAAATATTACATAAATATATATGTAGAATTAATATATGTATATATATATATGTGTATATATATGTATATATCTATATAATTTTTTAAATATTTTTATTTATATATAGGTATATATATAGTGATATATACGTATATATTTATGTATATAGATATATATATTATTTCGTTCTACGTGTATTTTGATATATATATATATATATATTAATTTCACAAAACAGT
Source organism: Pelobates cultripes (assembly GCA_933207985.1). Taxonomy (NCBI): domain Eukaryota; kingdom Metazoa; phylum Chordata; class Amphibia; order Anura; family Pelobatidae; genus Pelobates; species Pelobates cultripes. Next base: position 28,474,346 of record OW240920.1, on the reverse strand, counting down.
TAGAACGAAATAACACACATCTATATATTTTTTAATTATTTAATTTTTTAATTATTTTTTTAACGTATTTACATTTTTATTTTTTTTATATTATATATAAATATATATATAACAATAATTATATATATATTTAATCAGTATCAGTCTACGTGTAATTTGATATTAATATATATATATATAATATATATATATTAATAGTAAAATACACCTAGACGGTGTATGTGTGTGTATGTATATGTGTATATATATACTTAGATTAGATATATATGATCTAAGTATATATAATTATTTTTTTTTACACCATTAACTTTTTTTATTTTATTTTCAGCCAGCAGGGGGACCACCTGTCATTACAGGCAGCCCCCCTGCCGGCAATACAGAAGCCAGCTATCCCCGGCCATGTTATTGTGGGGTCCTCGCTAGGACCCCACTCTCACATGGCCGGGGGGCTTCGACGAGGACGGATGTGCCGCGGGGGGCTCCCTGGGAGTCCCCCCAACCGCGATCGCCGGCGTGGGACTGCCGGCGACCGGGTAAGTTAACAAAAACCGGAGGGCGTACAATTACGCCCGGCGGCGTTTAGAGCCTCCTATTAGAGGGCGTAATTGTACGTCCTCCGGTTTTAAGGGGTTAAATGTTCATTGAACCCTGTATACACACACCAGTGTTTGAATTTGTATTGGATAAGAGACTTAAATATGTTATACTGTCTCCAAAATTGTATCTCAAAGCCAGAAAAATGCATCTTTGTCTGTGTTTATGCCAATCAATATATTGAAAAGCTCCTGTTAACTTATTGAAACTAGCCTTTTTAAAAGGATATGTTTTAGTATACCTGATGTGCTTGTGTTTGTATGTAACATATACAAAGTAAAGTAATAACCTTTTAAATGTTCATTGAACCCTGTATACACATACCAGTGTTTGAATTTGTATTGGATAAGATACTTAAATATATTATACTGTCTCCAAAATTGTAGCTCAAAGCCATTATTAATGCATCTTTGCGTGTGTTACCAAAAATCCTCACACTGGATTTGAGCAACATAACCACTCCAGATTTCAGTCAAACATTTTTGTGGATTTAACAAAGAGCAGAACTTCTTCTAGCTCCGAAAACCTGGACACTATGTAGTAAGTGAGATAATGTAGACACATTGTCCTCTCATAATCATACAGAGAGTGTTGAGCTAAGCACAGATTCTGTCAAAAGTTGGATGACTTTGGAGAGATAAACTTTTTCATTATCCCAGAAGTAGGTGAGATACCATATTTGAGTCCTAGTTTAGTCCAATTTTGTATAAGTCATTTGTATTTTTTTTAACTTTTTTTTTTTATAGAAAACAAGGATTGAACCCAAAGTTTCATTGCACTATAACCATTAAAATAAGCTGTAGTAGTTATAGTAATTGGGGCACCCATTTTATGGTACTTCTCTATTACATTCTGTATAAAATTCAGACATAAGTCAGTTGACCAGTTGAGCATCAGAGGTGGGAGTACGGACAGAAGATAGACGTAAGTCTTCAGTAGAGCGTGAGGGCCTAGACGGGACATACTTGTGTATAAGGGAGGATAGATAGGTGGGAGCAGCATTATGTAGAGATTTGAAAGAAAAAAAAAAAATATATATATATATATAGAGAGAGAGAGAGAGAGGCTGCACTCACCTGAAAATGCATACATAATTATGGGATTAATAGAATCAGGCACCTGTGACAGGGAGGGGTGCAAAACTGGGGTGTGGGCCTGGTTTCTCAAATATATATATATAAACCAATGGGGTACATTAATGTTGTGGCAGGCATGTGTGCATACACCTTTAGAATAAGTAAATACTAGGCATGTGCATTCAGTTTTGGAAGAATAGCAAAAATATCAAAAGTTCTGACTTTTAGTCATTTAGTCAGACAAAAAGATGAAAAATTGTTGATATATATACAAAAAACAAGTCCTGTGCTCAAACTCCCACTACTCTTGGGCGGCAGCAACAACCATAGTACACATCAGCCCGAACACAGCCCCAACACATACAGTAAAAACCAAAGTAAAAAGTTACCTGCGCTCTTTCCAAATCCCTATGCATGTAGTTGTATTTTGTATCACACAGCTATGTTACAATGCTGCCACCCACCCCATGTGTTCCCTATTAAGGGCTAATAAGCATGTACAGGTTTATAAAAACACCCCTCTCTGTCTCATTAGAGATATCTTTGCCAGAAGCTCAAGGAAGCAAGGTGAATAGTCGGTGTAGGACCAACCTAAGAGGTTTGCCTTGACGTGGCAGGTGGGAATACCCTCTCATGGCCATTGGAGGAACTAAATAACCTCCATTTGTTTAAATATGCATAGGGATTTGAGAAGAGTGCAGGTAACTCTTTTCTGTATATATACAGTTTTAATGTGCATATATATATATATATATATACAGTAAAAACCAAATCATTTTTTTTAATTTTTCTGATATATATATATATATATATATATATATATATATATCAGAATGACTGCATGGTTCACTGAAGGGATATTGTTTGAGCACCATCTGGTCAGTGCCGCAAACACAATATGTGGTGACCACATTTCCTAACTATGCCTGTAACAAAGAAACCAGGTTGTGCCTAACAAATGTTCTCGTTTGTATAAACTTGTCAGCCACAACATGAAAACCACTGGCAGGTGAAGTGAATAACATTGATTATACCATTACAATGGCACCTGTCAAGAGATGGGATATATTACTCAGCAAGCGAACAGTCAGTTCTTGAATTCCCATTTAAATGTTAAAAGAGAAGAGGATCAAGTTCTTTCCATCTTTAAGATATTTTACATTTACCCTCCAGCACAAAATTTAGTGTGTTTTTATACTGCACTATTATTTGTTATTTTTGTATTTCTTTAGATCGCATTTCTTATACTTGAATTCCATATGTTGGAAGTAAGAAAAACGGGCAAGTGAAAAGATCTGAGTGACTTTGACAAGGGCCAAATAGTGATGGCTAGATGTCTGCATCAGAGCATCTCCAAAATAGCAAATCTCGTGTTTCCAGTATGCAGTGGTTAGCACCTATCACACATCATGGCCATTGATGCCCAAAGCTCGCTGATGGGCATATGGAGAGAGGGGTAGCTTGTCTGGTCCGATCACACAGAAGAGCTACTATAGCTCAAATTGCTGGAAAAATAAATATACTGCAGGCCATGAAAAAAGGTGTCTGAACACACAATTTGCTGTGTATGGGGCTGCATAGCCACACACCAGTCACACTGTTGAAAGTGCCTTCAATGAAAGGACCATGGAGGAACGGAAGAAGGTTAACTGATCTGATGAATCATGTTTTCTTTTAGATCCTTTATGTCCTGGCATTCAATGTGGATGTTACTTTGACACATATCACCTATCTAGATATTGTTGCAAACCACATACACCCATTCATGGCAATGTGTTGCCTTAGCCTCCAAATTACCCAGATGTCAGTCCAACTGAGCATCTGTGGGATGTGCTGTAACAACACAATTTGCAGGATTTAAAGGATCTGCTGCTATTGTCTTGGTGCCAGATACCGCAGGACATATTCAGAGGTCTTGTCGAGTCCATGCTTTGACACTTCAGAGTTGGTTTGGTACATAAGGGGGCTACACAATATTAGGCAAAAGGATTTAATGTTGTGGTTGATCAGTGTATACAACTCAGTTGTGACATGTAGAATGGTGATAGTGTAGTAATTATAACCAATTGCGTAGTTGTTAAAACACAAATGAAATGAACCCACAAAGGTGTAGCTTATTAAAAGAAGCAACAGAGACACTTCAATGGAGTGGGACAGAGCAGCTGTAGAACCCCCACTTCATGTCAAAAGGAAGCAGATCTACAGTGCAGAAAAGTGTGGAAGGATTTTAAAAACTGTGGGGGATGGATGGGTGTTTGGCAAAATTCAGGTTGTGTAGCAAGCAGGTTAGTAGAAGAAAAGTTTGGGACATCTGACAAGTGCATGGATGGACAATCATATTCACACTACTAGCTCTAGAAATGAGGAGGAAGCTTAAGCTAGTCAATAGACAGGCAAGGCAGAAGAGACAATGCAATCAGCCAAGCCTTGGAGAATTTGGTGTGAGAATGAAAGGTCAGTTTTTTGCTATTGGGAGAGCTTCTTTTGTAAAGTAGCACCATCTCTGTAATGCTCATGTTCATCACATTTACAGGAATTGCTGTGTAATGTAGGCACACAAAGTTTGCACTTCACCACAGACATATGGAGTGCTCCTTCTGCACAGCACGCATTCGTGTCCATAACTGCACATTAGTGGCAGTCAAATGTGCAGCAGCAGGCCCATCAAGTGACATGAGTGGTGGCAGTGCAGGGGTTCTAATTTGTTTGCTACATGCTAATGGTGTCAAACAGCAGCACAGCTCAGCTAATATTCTTCGATCTATGCTAAAAACTTTGTTGGACAGGCAAGAGATACAGCAATTCACAAGGGTTTTGTGATGAGTGATGGGGGAGTCAATACGATTAAATCTATTGGAGATGGAGACTTAACTGTGGTGCATTGTGAAGCTTTGCAGATTGTGTAGTCTTATAGAGAGATGTTGAATGATTACCAGTTGTATGCACAACAATTGCTGTCATGCCCACCCAGAAGTGTTCCGAGTGAGAGTCTTCTCAGGTACTTGCAACAGCTGCAATCCCTAGAGATCACAGCTTTTTTTTTAACCAGAATTAGAGAGTTGCTTATGTATAAATAAATGCACAGCCTTTCATTCAAAGTAATATTTAATAGTTTTATTATGATTATTGTTTTATTTTTCTTATTTGTTTTCAATTTGCATAAAACCTTACAAACAGAATTATTTTTATTTACATAGAGATAAATTTATATTTAAACAATAAGTTAATGACTTTCTTCCAAAGAGAATAGATATGCAAGCAAAAGTCAGTCAAACTAAAAAAATAATTACAAACCAAAAGACCAAAAAGAACCTAAAAATCTAACTCAGAGAAATTAAACCGTAAAAAGCGAAAACATGCCCCAAAACAGGGCACTCATCACGGCAGTAACAAAAAAGACTGATATGGGGGAAAAAAACAAAGAAAGCAAAAGCAGGCAAAGCCCCTACGAGCCGGGACATTGGAGAAATGATCCGGAGCACACACAGGGCCTCATGGGACAAAATGGTGCTGGGTGATGATCTCTCTTCTTACTTCTCTGAGGATTTTACAGCTGACCTGGACATGGGTGCACCTGTCAACAACATAACTCCTGCCAGGGCACCACCAAAACCGGGTGACCCAGTAACAGCAGACCTGCTGCAAAAGATACGAAAAAAGAAAAAATCAGCGCACTACTGCCACACAAATAAATAAAGAAGGCAGCACCTCTAAGAGGGGAATCCCCTATAATCCCCTAAATATAAAGGTAAAATGAATAAAAAAAGAAGAGATAAGAGTGCACCTAAAATATATGGTAAAACATATACACAATATATAATAAAATAATAGAAGCAAATATAAAATGATAATAATAAATATAAAATGGTAATAAAACAATAGTCCAAAACACTTATCAAGAGTCCGTAATGGTAAGATATTTTGAGAAAACAGGAAATCCTGAGACGTCAAAATGGAGTGGAATCTTCACAGTGATGTACTCGAATCCAATAAGGGATATATGGAAGGGAAACAAAAACAGGAACTCCAATGGTACAGTATATCAGCGAAGATAAAATTCTAAATTAATAAAATAGCCGTACTCACACTCTCCAGAGCTAGATCCCAGCTCTGGTATTCAGCGCGTGAAGTGGAACAATCCCCACTCAAGGATATGTAAAGTAGTGTTTGATTGGAGAGTTTCTGGCCCAGATTCCGTGTTCGAGTAAATATTATTCAACCCAAAATGAGAGAATAAAAATATAGTGCTCTCTGTATACAATAAAGCAAAGGAATGTAAAGTAGATTACTTACATTCTATAGAGCAGATCTATACTGCTCGGTATAAACGCCTAGGTGGTATAAGATGCTGGGAGAATTGTGCAAAAATATCGCGGCTGACATGGCCTACTACAAAACAGCCATAGAATCAGCAGCCTCCAAAATTACCAGGCTTGAGGCCACTTCAAGCACCCAAGATTCAAGGCTGACAGCTGTGGAGCAGCAGATGGCAGACCTCCAGCACAAGCAAACTGCTATCACGGGTAAAATGGACGCCATAGAAAACCAGCGCAGAAGATATAACTTAAAGGTTAGAGGCATACCGGACTCCGTGGAAGCGACAGAGGCACCATATTTTATCAGACTCCTTCTGGCTACCATACTACCACCTAAACAGATAAAGGCCATACAAATTGACAGAATGTTTAGGCTACCAAAACCAGCAAGGTCTCCGGCGACCGCATCTATGGATCTAATCGTGCGATTCCAGTCGCTTCAACAAAAGGCACTGATTCTCGCAGCACTCCGGGGGAAGACCCCACTTATCTTTGAAGGTGCTACGCTGTCTATCTTGCAAGACTTGACAAGGAACACCCTTGCCTGGAGGAAAGGTCTGCAACCCTGCCTGCAACACCTACGGAACAAGGCCATACCTTACAAATGGGGAACCCCACGAGCGTTCCTCTTTTCTTATGAAGGGACCGCCCACAGAGTACACAGCTCCCGAGAGCTAGAAGACCTGCTGACCACTTTGGGCCTCCTGACGACGCAGAGGCAATGAGGGCTACATATGTCACAGCTGAATCCAGCCGACATACCAGAATTCACGCCCAGACAAGCACGGAAGAAGCAGGGGTTCACCGCATCACCATGAGGGACATACCCAGAAGGCGACACACTGCCTACCCCTGCTTGGGGATTGACTCTCCATTAACACTTACCATTACATCACTCCACAGTTAGACACCCCACATACGGTTTAAATACACCCTGAGTTTTAGTTAACGTACACCAGTACCATATAGCGACCTCTCCCATGTCACACCTCACTAGACATCCAACTCAGCTGCAATACGCAAGGCCAGCTTGGTGTGACACCAACCAGAAAAGTTTAAATGCAAAGTAGTTAAAGATAACACCACCCCCATCCCCACTACTTATACACCCGAGCTATGACACCAGACAGCCACAACAGACGGGGAAACATAACAAGGTAAATACATTACCTTTTTAAATTTAGCGGCCCATTTAAAATGTTACTTTGGAGTTATTTTTAAGTTGTGGAGGGTTGAAACATGATAATTGTAGGACATTGAGTTCTAAGGGAGTTCTAAGAAAAACTGGAAGGAAAAGCTTTTAAATTGCATACATCACTCTAGGCCAAGGGCAGGCAACCTTCGGCACTCCAGATGCTGTGGACTACATCTCCCACACTGCTCTTACAGCCATAATGCTGACAAAGCATCATGGAAGGTGTAGTCCAAAACATCTGCAGTGCCGAAGGTTGCCTATCCCTGCTCTAGGCCATTAGAGCAACAATACAGAACTTAACTGGTAAGCTGATATGTAGCTCATTCTCATGGATGAAATTAAAGAATGCAGATAAATGTTTTGGAAAAGTAAGATGGATGAATTTAAAATGAATGTGCTACTAGTCTGATAACACATGATAATGAAAGGATAGGGCATAGCAGAATATTCTAGTCTCTCAGATTTCTAGAGTATCAGATGGGAATGAACTGAAGACTACAGGGAAAATAATGAAATACAGCAATGTCTATAGAGTTGAAATGCTTCAGAAAAGGACCAGTAGATGCTGCAAAGTTTTTGTTCTCGAGAGAAGAAGACATTGGCTGATAATTAAGAAAGAGTCTGTTGATTGCTCACTAATTTGTGCAATGAAGGAAAACTAAATTACTCCAAGTCAACATACTGCAGTGCAAATAGTATGTTGTCATACTTAAAATGTAAATATAGATATTTATCAGAAAACAGGAGTTGAAAATAAAGTTATTGAAAAAAAGATTTGCATGTCAAGTGCGTTGTGAAAATAGCGAAAGTCTAATGACTTTGAGCTCACCTATGAAAGGGTAAATAGAGAGACAACATGTTGTTGACCTAAAGTAACCTTACTAAGAGGGATGGAATTATATCTTCAAACATACCTGTATATCTTAAAACACTACCTATTGATTACTCATCTTCTACTTTTTTCTGTTTTACCTCTATAACAGATATATACATATGGTTATTGAAATGGAAATCAACTCAACCGATTGATTATTCTTGTGTATCTGCCCCTGACCAAATTGAGAAACAATGCGTGCACGCTCCTCGAAGTAATTCACACCAGACACAGGTTTCAGGTTGTTGAATAACTTGAGGAATGTTTATTCAGAGGGGACGGCAGCTCCCTTATAAAGCACAATTACATCATAAGCACTGTCATAGATAACATAAAATAATACATCAGTAATTGGTTAAGTGTTAAGTGTTTTATTCAAAGCACGTCCTACTGGGTGTGCCTTCTTATGTCATTACTGTCGTCATGAAGTTCTCCCCCGGATTCCAACGCCATCTTGAAAATTAGAGTGTGTGGTCGATGAGTGGGGTACTCCTGAGTGACATCTAGTGGTCAGTTTAGTAATTTATTGAATAATATTGAGTATAACTAAATGGAGTAAATAGACATTTTACTAGCTAAAAAATATGTCAATATCTCATTTCCACAACAGTTATACCAGCTGAAACCTTGTCAAGATGGTATTTGTTTAACTTTTTAATTCTATACTTATAATTAAGATAACAACTACATATAAATTGCATAAGATTTTCTTAATTATTGCAAAAAAATAATGATTGTACAGGTGCCATCCTGATTTCTGACTATTTATATCACTATACTATGTACACAGTTGATTGTTAAATGAATAAAACCACATTTTTCTTTTGTTATTTTTGTCTTCTATAATATTTGACATTACTTTTTATAGCATCAAAACAACATATTTGGCTGTTTATTAGTTTAAAATTTATAATAATAATTTTAATATAAAAAAAAATTGTAAACGTATCTATTTCTTAACCAGACTAAAAATGTTGCTTCTGATTGTTTATTCTTATCTTTGTAATGGCAGATCGAAGGACGCCATGTTTTAATTGCACATACTTCATTGCGTGTCTTGCATTGACCTGTTTCACAGGAATTGAAAATGTTGCTTCATTAAGTCTGTTGAAAAACAATCCATTCTACTAAAAATATGTTCAAAGATAATTTCTGGATCTTCAAAGTAGGGAAAGCAAACATTCACTTATTCCAGAATGTTATTTTCCTAGAAAAGAACCATGTATTTAGCAAGTTCTTATTATTTATAATTTTGCAAAGATAGCTGTTTTTATCATCAGATATCCAACTTATATTTTGTTTCATTTATGCAAGCTACAATTACCAAAAAACATTTAATTATAATTTTCATTTTCAAATATATTTAATACTAGCTAATTGGAAATTTAAAATGTTCCATCTTTTTTACATGTCTAAAAACAAACTGATCTTTGAGGATAATAAATGAAAATAGTCATCCCTGATATTACTTCAGTGGGATAACTAGTTGAGATTACAAAGCAACTTTTTTTATAAATTGATATAATGCCAGTTCTTTATAACCAGCACACATTCTAGAGGTATTTTGTATCTTTCGTATGTAATTAGTTAAGCATTAAACATATTAAGGATTCTCATTTCATATATGTTTGCAGCCTTGTAATTACAGTGTTACTGTTACTTTGTATATCCAAAAAGAAGCTTAATGCACTCACTGGGTTCACATGGAAAACAGTTTTTATTGGATCATAATGCAAGGAGCAACGTTTAGACCTAAACAAAGGTCTTTGTCAAGCTAAAACCACATAAAACTTTATACATATATATTGAATTCATCATAAAGAATTTTCTTTTATTTATAATATACCCTATTATTCCAATGATGGGAGAGGATTGGAGGCAGGTAATAAGGCATGTCACCAAAAAATGGTAGAAAAAATAGATGGAACGCAAACAAGTAAAACCACCAAAGGGGGAATGCAAGAAGTGAACCACTTCTATCTAAAAGTGCATGCTTTGCACCATGTAACAAAGAGCAAACTGCCCAAAAACAAAATAGTGCATACACAAGATTACAAGACAAAGTGGAGACCTTGTGAAAGCAAAGCACACACCCCAGAGGCTCCAGAAATCCACAGGAGTGCTTCAGATATATTGCGAAGTTCTGGAAAGTTGCTGAAACCTCACAAGAGCATACCAAAGACAGCAAAAGTGCAAAAAAGGCATGCGTAAAACGAAGCACAAGCGAATGGGTTATGTAAAGGTTTCCTAGGAAACCACAAAGTCACAAGAAGAACCCAATTTAAAATAGATAAGGCATCATAACCTGAACTTCTAATTATCCACTTAATAGAAAAAAGGGGAAATAAATAGACAATCCGAACAATAGAAAAATATAAATCTTAAACCACATAGCATACAATAAAATGCATATATCAAAACAGTCACTTAGGTAGACATAAAACTGTCACCCAATGTAAGGGCATAGTATAATATCATATAAATATTAAAAAGCACACAGGAATAAAATAATATATTGTAGTATATCAATTGTAAATTATATCATATAAAGTGGTAATAAAGATGACAGAAAGTCATATGTGTTAAAGTGTCACATACCATAAAATGTTACAAACAATAATGACGTGCCATATATGATATAATGAAATGGCAACTGATTAAAGAGTGAAAAAAATCGCATATGAAATTCTATAAACACTAAAAAAGTGCATTTAAAAATAATTTAAGAACAATAATAATAAAATGCATTCATGCAATAGATTTCAAGATTTATATATTGTAGTGTACAAATCCAAATCTATATGTTACTTAATACAAAGTGAACACAAAGTGCAATCACAAAGCATACTGCAAAACATCATAGAAAAGAATCCTAAAAAAAAATCAAAAGTATACTCTTAATAATAAATGCAAAAAGAGGATTACTATTGTGTCCAAAAGGTGGTAAAATCCCACTCTAGAAAATATTGTGTAAAAATAAACCACCACCAGCAATTCACTAAACAGACCTGTGAAAAAAAAAATATATATTATCCAGATTCTGTGTTTATGGAAAAATCGTAAAAAAAAAATCAGTATCACCAAACTTTATTATAAAAGAACTAAAAACAACTAGTGAATTATAAAAGCTAAACTAATCAGATTAATGTCAACAGATCATATTCTAGTTTAAGCCCTTTGGGGTGCAGTGTATCAAGTTCTCTAATCCAATATGCCTCTCGTTATAAATTTTTTTTACCTCTATCTCCCCTTATAAAGAGTTTCTGGGACACATTTAATTATCTGAAATTTATGTTGAGAGACATTATGACGGGTTTCAGAGAAATGGACAGGCAAAGGCAAATCCACCAAACCAGTTTGGATAGTGGACTTGGAGAACCTTTCTTTCATCTTTTGGAATTCTGACCACATACAAGTAAACAAAAATGCATTTTAAAATATAGAATACAAAATTGGAATTGCAAGTTAAAAAATGCTTAATCTAATACTTTTTGTTACTTTGCGGATGGTAAAACACAGCACCCTGAATCATAGAGTGGCACGCAACACAATTATAGCAAGGGAAATTAGCTGAAACCCTAGTTTTGATACTTGTTAATTCAGCATTTATTCTTCTTACCATATGCACTGCAATATATTATTTGTGTGTTCTTTTTAATATTTATATGATACTATACCCTCTTTTATGGGGGAAAAGTATTTGATCCCCTGCTGATTTTGAGCATTTACCCACTGACAAAGCAATGATCAGTCTTTAATTTTAATGGTAGGTGTTTTTTTAAAGTGAGAGACAGAATAACAAAAAAAAATCCAGAAAAACACATCTCAAAAAAGTTATAAACTGATTTGCATGTCAATGCATGTCATTTTACTGTTCGAAACACTAATATTTGTGTTCAGCGAAGTCTCCCGAGTAGAACAGTACCCCCCATGTACAGGTTTTATAGTGTCTTGGAAAGTTATACGGTTAAATATAGTGCTAGCAAATTAAATTCCCTTTACTTTCGGCATGGCTTGTCAGGCAGGTCCCGCTAATTGTAATTAATTAAGATAACTAATTATGTAAAAATATTGCATAAATATATATGTAGAATTAATATATGTATATATATACATATGTGAATATATGTATTAAGGCCGTTTGGCCTGTATTTGTGGGAGGGGCTTAAATTAATTCACTCCCCTATATAAGGGACACCCCTTACCTGACTCATATCGCTTGAGGTCAGCATCAGAATGATTTCCACTTCCGGGTCATCCAGACGCCATTTTACCTGATTACTCCATGAGGTTTTCTAAGCAGAGCTGTGTCAGGAATCCAGCCACAGGCTTTTCCGGCCTACCACCTTCTTTCTTCAATCCATCGCCGTGGATGGTGTCCAAGTGACTCACAAACCGTAAGTCGACCTACCCGTTACGCCAGGCATCAGTCCCACGGCACCATGCACGGGTCAGGTCCTCACTTTACGGCTGCATTTTGTCTATGTCTGTTCTAAAACCATTGCATGTTCATGCATATCATTCGTTTAAACCCCCTACCGGTCTTTGGGTGTACTACAGGCTTCTTAGACATTATTGCATTTCATGTACAAACCAACGAACCACTGCATTTTCGCCTACACACTGACCCCTACCGGTCTTTGGGTGTACTACAGGCTTCTTAGACATTATTGCATTTCATGTACAAACCAACGAACCACTGCATTTTCGCCTACACACTAACCCCTACCGGTCATTCGGTGTACTACCGGCTTCTCAGACATTGTTGCATTTCATGTAAAAACCAACCAACCACCGCATTTTTCACCTACACACTGACCCCTATCGGTCATTCGGTGTACTACAGGCATTTTAGACGTTTTTTGCATTTTCATGTACAAACCAATAAACCACCTCATTTTCACCTACACACTGACCCCTACTGGTTTTTGGTGTACTACAGGCTTCTTAGACATTATCGCATTTCATGTACAAATAAACGAATCACTGCATTTGCGCCTACACACTGACCCCTACTGGTCATTTGGTGTACTACAGGCTTCTCAGACATTATTGCATTTCATGTACAAATCAACGAATCACTGCATTTGCGCCTACACACTGACCCCTACTGGTCATTTAGTGTACTACAGGCTTCTTAGATATTATCGCATTTCATGTACAAATCAATGAACCACTGCATTTGCGCCTAAACACTGACCCCTACCGGTCATTCGGTGTACTACGGGCTTCACAGACATTATTGCATTTCATGTATAAACCAACAAACCACTGCATTTTTCACCTACACACTGACCCCTATCAGTCATTCGGTGTACTACAGGCTTCTTAGATGTTTTTGCTTTTCATGTACAAAACAATAAACCACTGCATTTTCACCTACACACTGACCCCTACCAGTCATTCAGTGTACTACAGGCTTCTCAGACATTATTGCATTTCATGTACAAACCAACTAACCACGGCATTTTCGCCTACATGCTGACCCCCTACCGGTCAATCAGTATACTACAGGCTTCTCAGATTTTATTCCACTTCATAAGCAAACAAACTAACTACAGCATTTTCGCTTTTATACTGACTCCTATCTGTCAAATGGTAGCATTAACCCCTTAAGGACACATGACATGTGTGACATGTAATGATCCCCTTTTATTCCAGAAGTTTGGTCCTTAAGGGGTTAAAGGGTATTTTAACATACAATCAGCATTTCTGACCCCTACTGGTCAAACAGCAAAACTGTCTTCACATGTCATATACAATTTACCAGCCAATATAAATTACACATAAGATTGTTTTAAACATAACTATAGACCATAAATTAAACTCCAGCACGGGCTCAACTTCAGGTTTAATTCACAATAATTTACATTTCACATCAAGACCAACAGTGGTTCTATCAACACTGCCACCTACAGGTCTGTCAAGTACATTGACAATTTTCATGGGGTTTTACAAACACCAAAACACTGACACCTATAGGTCAACAGACAAACAACATTTCATATACCATTCAGTATCCAACTACACTGCCACCTATAGGGCACTCGGCAGATCTCCAGTGCACTTGCATTTTGCAACACCATGTTCACTGACCCCTACCATTCAATAAGACATACAACAATTCACATAGCAAGCACTATATCAACATCTGGTATAAATACATATATTATTACACAGTAGCAGACGCATCTGTATATATGTAACTGGTAATATAGTTCACATACATTTTTCACAGCACGCTGCTCCTGCAACAGACTTCCCCTAGCAAGGGGACATACAACATACAAGGTGGGGACAGACCACATTTTCACTTGTACATACGGCACTTAATGGGTTAAGATTGATACATATTTAACCAGTATGGCTACGATGTTTAATATTTACACATCACGTCACTTTACTTTTCACATATACTGTACGTATTAAGATAAGCTTGGTCTATGCCATATTTCCTTATGCCATACGGTTTTATCCATTCAGGTTACAGTTACTACTAAAAAACCTATACGGATTGTCAGGTTCAATACCATACTACCAGGTACATACACCTGCTCACGTAGTTATCCATCTCTTACCTTCCCTGGAATAGTAATAGTGTACTGGCAATTAGGGTTCTAGGGCCCAATAGGTATTACCCCCTTTTTTCTCTGCATTATGCTTCGGTTAGTGGTCCCGCGAGGCCAACACCCCGCCTCACACTCGGAGGCATACACCCCTCGGGCCACTCGTGAGCTAGCCGCCTCGCATTGTATCATAGAGAGGGCCTCACCTGTCACTCCCCTTCCTATTTTCTGGTTACTGTCACCGAGAGGCCAACATCCTGCCACAACGTTCGGTGGCCACACAAAATCCCCTCGCGCCAAGCATAGATAGAGCCTCTCAAGCCACTTGGCAACTAGCAGGGCCTCACCAGTCACCAAAAAACACCAAGCCTAATCGTTTCGCCTTACGGCTTAGCTAGCAAGCCAGTACAAGAACCCTGGGTACAAATAATAATTGCAATCTTTATTGTTATTTAAGTATTTCTCAAAAAGATGGTGAAGAATCACCTCTTCCTAGCACCCCGGCTAGAATTGATACACCTTCAAGCAGAGGAGATGTTGCTAGTCCAGCAGCAATCAGATCCTGGACGATCCCACACATTACCACCGACCTAAGGAGGTGACAAATCCCCTACCCTGCTACAGCAAGGAAAGCAGTTATTCAAACTCCTCCATACATCAACGGTCAACACGGAGGCAGGGGAAGGCCCAGCTACATCAACTCAGGTGACACCCAGGCTATGCTAGCCTCACTCATAAACTCATGAGCCAAAAAGAAAATTTATGACAGACTGGCAATCTCGAGTTGGTCACCACAGCCCTCACAAGGCTGGGCCTCACGCTACTGTACAACCAGCACCAACCGAAACTCGGTTACCTGGTACAATCAATTCTTATGACACACAAGATGTTAAACCTGCACGTATGATCCCAGCACATTGGGGAAGCAAAGCATATATATGTATGATGATGTATCTGTGATGGTCAGATCCAGGGATTCCAGGTAAATCGGGAACTGACCATCCCTTGGTTGGGTTGGCATTTGGAATATGTGGAGATGTTTATTTGTGCAGGTACCCATACAGAAGGGATTTTGTCCCAAACAAATGGACGAGCACTCTCAGGCTCCAGGTACCAGCACCTCTGAACTACCAGAGACCACTGATATGAGTAGTTGCATTGCATACAGACTGTTGCATATATGTTCAAATAGTTCAGGGCACATGACAAACCATGTGTCCCAATACAACTTACAAATAACGTATTCACCATCTGTACACACCAATGCATTTTCAACACTACTGACTCATCACCCTTCCAGACTTGTAGTAGATTTACTAAAGCTCTGGAGCTTCAAAGGGCTCCCATACAGGTATCATAAACACACCTTCAAGGAATATAGCATGCCCTCACTTACAGTCAGCACAACAAAACCATTGGCTGTAAACACACTCATAGCCAAGATTTGCAGAGAGGTCTTCCAATCTCCACCATTTACAGCATGGCACCAAACACACACATTGGTATTGTCACAAGGAATCTTCCCTTAAACAAAGACTAACCATAGACTTATTGGCACCACACACCTCTGCTACCCCAAGTCTCAACTCACTCATACCCTCCGAGGATTTTTCTTACTATACAACACCATTGATCTACCTTTACAGCTATCACTCAAGCATGGGTTGAAGCTTGGTTAAGTAAGACCAATATCATCAACGCAGTAAACGGCTACCATCTACCCTACACACTGGCACTTACATGGCATAAATTGGGCAATCCTTTCCCCGCTCAACTTTTGAGCTACAGATTAGCCTACTATCGATATTCGCAGATACTCTGTGCTGGTTATGATAACATATCCAGAGGCCTTACAGTCATACACTATCTAGAAAACTTCTTGTTAATCAAAGAAAGCATATTTTTCACTACAGGGAGTGCAGAATTATTAGGCAAATGAGTATTTTGACCACATCATCCTCTTTATGCATGTTGTCTTACTCCAAGCTGTATAGGCTCGAAAGCCTACTACCAATTAAGCATATTAGGTGATGTGCATCTCTGTAATGAGAAGGGGTGTGGTCTAATGACATCAACACCCTATATCAGGTGTGCATAATTATTAGGCAACTTCCTTTCCTTTGGCAAAATGGGTCAAAAGAAGGACTTGACAGGCTCAGAAAAGTCAAAAATAGTGAGATATCTTGCAGAGGGATGCAGCACTCTTAAAATTGCAAAGCTTCTGAAGCGTGATCATCGAACAATCAAGCGTTTCATTCAAAATAGTCAACAGGGTCGCAAGAAGCGTGTGGAAAAACCAAGGCGCAAAATAACTGCCCATGAACTGAGAAAAGTCAAGCGTGCAGCTGCCACGATGCCACTTGCCACCAGTTTGGCCATATTTCAGAGCTGCAACATCACTGGAGTGCCCAAAAGCACAAGGTGTGCAATACTCAGAGACATGGCCAAGGTAAGAAAGGCTGAAAGACGACCACCACTGAACAAGACACACAAGCTGAAACGTCAAGACTGGGCCAAGAAATATCTCAAGACTGATTTTTCTAAGGTTTTATGGACTGATGAAATGAGAGTGAGTCTTGATGGGCCAGATGGATGGGCCCGTGGCTGGATTGGTAAAGGGCAGAGAGCTCCAGTCCGACTCAGACGCCAGCAAGGTGGAGGTGGAGTACTGGTTTGGGCTGGTATCATCAAAGATGAGCTTGTGGGGCCTTTTCGGGTTGAGGATGGAGTCAAGCTCAACTCCCAGTCCTACTGCCAGTTCCTGGAAGACACCTTCTTCAAGCAGTGGTACAGGAAGAAGTCTGCATCCTTCAAGAAAAACATGATTTTCATGCAGGACAATGCTCCATCACACGCGTCCAAGTACTCCACAGCGTGGCTGGCAAGAAAGGGTATAAAAGAAGAAAATCTAATGACATGGCCTCCTTGTTCACCTGATCTGAACCCCATTGAGAACCTGTGGTCCATCATCAAATGTGAGATTTACAAGGAGGGAAAACAGTACACCTCTCTGAACAGTGTCTGGGAGGCTGTGGTTGCTGCTGCACGCAATGTTGATAGTGAACAGATCAAAACACTGACAGAATCCATGGATGGCAGGCTTTTGAGTGTCCTTGCAAAGAAAGGTGGCTATATTGGTCACTGATTTGTTTTTGTTTTGTTTTTGAATGTCAGAAATGTATATTTGTGAATGTTGAGATGTTATATTGGTTTCACTGGTAATAATAAATAATTGAAATGGGTATATATTTGTTTTTTGTTAAGTTGCCTAATAATTATGCACAGTAATAGTCACCTGCACACACAGATATCCCCCTAACATAGCTAAAACTAAAAACAAACTAAAAACTACTTCCAAAAATATTCAGCTTTGATATTAATGAGTTTTTTTGGGTTTATTGAGAACATGGTTGTTGTTCAATAATAAAATTAATCCTCAAAAATACAACTTGCCTAATAATTCTGCACTCCCTGTAGAAGCCTCACGGCAGCTTAGTCTGGTGACCACTTGGGCGTCCCAGTACCCCATAAGAAACAGAAGGCCCAGACACTATCTTCACATTACTGGGCATATGACTTGAGTCGGCATCCATACACGCAAGTTACCACAAGACAAATAGGGAACATTCTCAACTACATCCTCCTGCTTAGTACTTACAACTGCAAGGAACTACGATCCCTACCAGGTTCCTTAATTTTGCCATGCCAATCATACCACAAGACCACGCTTTCACATCCAGAGTACTTTCCCCTTTTTTCCACACTTCCAACATGACGATCAGAGGATGTCCCTAGACACCTCAGCAACAGCAGACCTGCATGGTAAATTGGCATGGTAAAAGCATGTTCCTTCCAGGTTTGTCTGACACTTCTCCAACCAGATGGTCAGACGCAGCGTCTACCACGGGTTTGGCAGCGATCTACCGGGAACAATTGCTTTGGAGCTGTTGGCGATGGCATCCAGGTTTGGAAATTTTTCCACCACCTCAGCCCCTTTGGGAGATCTACCCCATTGTAGCAGCTGCTGAGGCATGGGGTAAATCATGGTCAGAGTCATCAATCCGTTGTTACTCAGGCAACTAAGCATATGTCATATCATCAAACGCCACTACTCATCCATAAGGTCATGATATTTCTGGGGAACTCACTTGGTTGGCCACTTATCACATTTCACTTTCATGTACCAGACGGGGGTATACATCCCTGCTGACAACTGTCTCATTTATATTCCAGGCATGTTCATCATACGCTTCCTACAGCCGCCCATACAGTCACGGCCACTCTTTCGTTCCAGAGACAAAATCATGGATTAGACATACTCATGCAGCATAGCATGCACTATCCCACCTAGCACTTTCGTCCCATACTTGTAGAACACATAACACAGCTTTTCACCTGGCTTAAAGAATCTCATTGGCACACGACATAGCTCAACCTGTGTCATAACATTTCTCCTAGGTTTTGCTTCTTTTTGCCACCTTAAACTTAAACTATCTCACACACCATTAATTATATATTTTACAGGCATTCAACAACACAGGATAACCTATGGCCAAAACTACCATAACTTCATGCTATCATACCAGACAAGAATATACTCAGGTTTTCAGGAATCCATTCCCCCACGTTCCTCTCAGAGATTACCAATAGCCATCCAACTTTTCATCATTATCGGACCTATTAGATCTACAACCATTCAATTATACTACCAAGTCGGCCATTACCAGCTATGCACATTGCCTTTTATGCCTTTCTCAGGCCAGAGAATCCACTACCATCACCACCACTCAGACAGATCATTGTCTTCAACGATCCCACGTACGTAAACACATATATCATTACCTATTGGCTCTACCACATTCCGAAATGAGTCAACACGCACCAACAGTAGAGATAACATACTATCCTACCCACAACAAATGGTGTCCACTTTCGGTCCTAGATTCCTACCTTCAAAATCCTTTCAGGAATTAAATACTGTAATGCTTTTAAGGAAATGTCTGGTTAATTTGTATATATTTGTTGACTGTATTAAATCTTTGATTATTCATTTTTGCCCTCTTTATTTACAGGCCTACCGTATCGTCGGTCTCGGCACACCACAACCGACTTGCTCCCTTTATACTATCCTACGCTTATGCTGGATCCTTACTCCATATACGGCTATTTGCCCCTTACACAAGTATTAAGGCCGTTTGGCCTGTATTTGTGGGAGGGGCTTAAATTAATTCACTCCCCTATATAAGGGACACCCCTTACCTGACTCATATCGCTTGAGGTCAGCATCAGAATGACCCTCCCACCAACTCCTCATTTCAACACTTTCTCTTTTCTTTCCATTTACTTTACTTTCTTACTCCTTGGTGGGCCCTCTTTATTTACAGGCCTACCGTATCGTCGGTCTCGGCACACCACAACCGAGTTTTTACACTTTTTAACTTTTTTTAATTTTATTTAATTTTATTTCCAGCCAACAGGGGGACCACCTGTCATTACAGGCAGCCCCCCTGCTGGCAATACAGCAGGCAGCTATCCCGGCCATGTGATTGTGAGGCCCTTGCAAGGACCTCACTCTCACATGGCCGGGGGGCAGCCAGGCGGTGGGACGTGCCGCGGGGGGTTCCCTGGGAGTCCCCCCAACCGCGATCGCCAGCGTGGGATCGCCGGCGACTTGGTAAGTAAAGAAAGGCGTTTAGGCGGCATTTAGAGCAGCCTAAAAAAGGGCATAATAGTATGCCCTCCGGTCTTAAGGGGTTAACAAAGCCAGTGAACCCCTCAGGGACAGCTGCTTCATTGTTAATGCAAATCATCAACATGAGGTTGGTTACTGGTTTGCTATTGAGACTTGGTAGTGCTTGGTAGTATATATATTATACTATTTTTAAGATTGCTTTGGACTATTTTATTTACCCACACCTAATATATATTATTGAAAATGGCACTTTATTTTCATTCCTGTACTTCTGTGGCTCAGCCATTTTTTCTTTGTTGTTCTTGTTGATTACCTATTTTAAATTGGGTTCTTCTTGTGGCTTTGTTTCCTATGAAACCCTTATGTTACCCATGCACTTGCACTTTGTTTTATACCTGCGTTTCTTTGCACTTATTCAGTCTGCAGGTCCGTGAACTTTTACTGTTTCTCACGAGGTTCTGTATTCTTTCTGGAACGTCACAATATATCTTATCTGGTCCTGTGGATTTACGGAACCTCTGGCATTAGCGCTTTGCTTTTGTGAGCTCTCAGCTTTGTCTTATAGTCTTGCACATGGACATTTTGCTCTTGGACATTTCTCTCTTTACCACATTGTTACCTGGTGCAGTCATGCACATGAAGATGGAGGTGGTAAACTTCTTGCATTCCACCTTTGGTGGACATGCCTCTTTGCTTTTCATCTGTTTTTGTTTACCTTTTTCTGGCTCAATGCCATATTGCCTGCCTCCAATCCTCTTCCATAGTTGGAATAATCATAACTAATTCCTTTATGATGTACTGTATTTATATATGTATACAATTTTATGTGGTGTTAGCTTGACAAAGACCTTTGTTTAGGTTGAAATGTTGCTCCTTGAATTATGATCTAATAAAACTGCTTAACATGTGAACCTAGTGAGTGCCTGAAGCTTACTTTTGGATATATTTGATACAAGTAATTTGCTGGTCATGGTTAAGCTAAGCACCCTGTAGCTATTGGAAACTGAGTATTGTTCTTACTCTTTTATTTTTACTTTGTGACATACAAGGAAATATAAGGTAATTTTGTGATTTATGTAGTTGCATTAAAAAGGAATGTACTGTCTATATGTGATCATAAAATACATACTGATAAGTGGCGTGCTAAAGTTTAAGAAATGTAATATTACATGTAAATAAACCATACAGTAAGGTATATACTCAATACACTGAAAGTAAATGTTTAAGGAATAAATATGATACCTAATATACATTCAGTATGTCCTGAATTCCTCCAATAAGAAAGAAAACAATTTTTAAAAATGCAAAAAACAATAAAAACACAAATTATTTGTTAACAATGCTTAAGGAAATGTATTAGTAATGGTAATGGGTAATAATTAGTAATGCTAATTAGTAATGTGTGTGCTCAAAACATTTGAAGTCCAAACTCATCTCGAGTAAATGCCTAACATGGGTGTCCTCCTTATGCATTTATTGGAGCTCAGTTTGGGTTTCAAATCTTTTAATTTATTGGCATACCTGTCATTATTTCATTTACACAAACATTAAATATGAATAATTTGCCTTGTTAGAGCAGCACTCTCACCCCACCCACTCTGAAAATGAGCATTTCAGAAAGATAAAATCTTTATCTTTCTGTAAAAAAATCTGTTAGTATTTTACTGAAATTCCAACCCAGACAAGAGATATACTGAGTCAAAGTAGGGTCCACTTTGTTTCTGTATTCCTTCTCCGTCTCACTTTCTTAGACTCAGGGCAGAGTCTAAGAGTCAATCCCGACAGATGTCACCAGTGACATTTGTAGGGAATTGGCTGTGTCCATGGAGGATCCCCAGTCTGGCGGGATCCCCTATAGACCTAAGTGCTATACTCTCATGTATGAACGAGGGTACAACAGTGACAGATGAAGAGGAGCAGCACAAGAAAAAATGCAGTACCTGTGAGGAATAGGTTCAGGTTAGTAATCTCATCTTTACCTGCTGCTTTACCACCAGTGGCGATGTCACTGTTGGGGGACTTTGTCAAACTCTACAAAGTTCTCAGATGTTGACAGTGCTGCTTTAATATTATAATATGTTTTATTGTTTAAGTATGTTAAAGACAGTGCAGATATTGCATTAATGTTAAGTATTATATATTTTCTTACTTCAAACATAGTGATAATTTCTGTTCAAAGTATTTATATGTTATTCATGTTAATTGGGAGGAATTTAACAAAAGGGTGTTTTTGCTGCTCTGGTCACAATTTTAAGTGTTCCATCTTGAGCAACATTACTTTATACTGTTTTCTCATTTATATAATCTTGTTTGCAACTGAAGATTTAATTGCTAGAGAATTATTTAAAAGATTGTGAAACATTCTGGAGACTTAGTAATTAAAACAAAGACTATGCAATCAAATAATAATAAATTATTATTTCGTGAGGGATACTACATTTTAACCTATTCCATGATTTTGATGGATATATTTTAATAAGTAATTAATGTGCTGCATGATTTCAAAGTTAAACATTCACTAGCGGAAAACTTATAGAGGATATATTTAAATAAATAACATAATGAGGATGAAGGGACTATCAAAGCCTTTTCTGGATGGATTTTTGGAGAAGCAAATTTGGGTTGTATGCCAAATATCCCATATTGGGAACATCCCCAATGGCACCATTAATATTTCAAAATGATGACTCTGCCTATTGATGGCAGTCCACCAGAACTAAGTAACAAGGAAAGAAGTGCATTATTATTTAAAGAAAAATGAAAGAGGCTAATGATAACTCTAAAGGTGCACAAGAGATCCACAGTGGAGACAGAAGAAGCTATCTGTGGGAAAAGAATACTACCAATGCTCAACAAAGCTAGGATTCAAAGCTTCACAGTGAGAAGTAGACTAAAAGAAAATTAATTTTGTCCAAATTACGTTTTCAAAAATAAAATTGACTTTGGTCAATTTGGGATTCACCCATATGGCATTTAGGCTCAGACACATTTCATTCATGCTATAATTTAGGGAAAAAAATATTCAAATGACTCAAAATTGTGTGAAAATTGTCCAATCAGTGTACAGACAAATATAAATACATAAATTATTTGCAATAGCACCAGTTTGCTTCACAGATCAAATGAGAAGTAACCAATAGAGGGGGAGACAGGGGGATCAGTAAAAAAATAAAATAAAATAAAAATATTATTATTATTTATAAATCTTAAATATATATTTTTTTTTTTTTTTTTTTTTATTGCTTCTCTTTTTTCCCTCTATTAGTCACTTCTTACTTTATCTGAGAATACAATAAACATTTAGTGGCTGTGCCTGTTGTGAATCCAAATGTTGATCTTTGTTATATTCAGAGGAAGCCCAAATTATTATTACAAGTGCACTTGGAGAAGCGAGAATTAGACACCAGACACCTGTTGGTATTCAAAATAAGCCTCTGCCGTTTTATTCATCAGCTGTGTTTGTATACATTAAAAAGTAAGTGCTTACGTGCAAATACTTTTAGAACAGTAATAGGAATGTAAGTACAGATAAGACATAGGGATGAACGTCATGTACACATAACAAATAAGTCACAAGAAAAAGAACAAAAAGACTCTCTGCTCCCGGAACTAGACATTTATTGTCTTAAGTGTCGTGTTAAGCATCATGCATTTCCTGATTCCAAGTTAGACAATTTTAATATAGGATATCATTATATGACACTGTGGCGGAACCAACCTCTCCACTGTGCACTGGAGAAGCCTGGTTGCTCGCCTGCTCCCTTTAGATTATGGCCCTGCAGTTCAGAGCTGTTATTCTCCCTGCTGAAAGGTTTATTTGTGCCTTTCTGCCAGGGTGTTCGGTAGATTCCGTCTACCGAACAAACTACCGAACGATGGACCACCTGGGAGCTGGAGTGTGCCGTCAATTGACCGCCCAGAAGCTGCGGTTAACTGCAGCTTAATTGATGAATGCTGGGTGGCCTTTGTTCGTCTGCCGAACACGTGGCAGCGGCCATTTTACCTCCCGAACGGCCAGTGGTGTTCAGCGCCCAAACTATGGAACTGAAAATGCACACTTATTGGTGCGAACACCGCTGAGCCGCCAGCCTCCTTACCTTCCCATTCGGTAAGCAGAACCGAATGACTCTTCATTCGGTAGTTTCGCCGGATGAACAGCATCCCTCAGATAGCTAAGCCATGGAGCCTATTTGTGTAACGAAAGACTATGGGAAAGACTTTGGCTCCATGGCGATTGAACTGTATGTATGTGATCTGAGCGCCATTCGGTAGTAATGTGCGCTCAGATCTAAGCTATCTGGGGATATGTAGAATGTATATGTTTTAGGTAATAAATGTGACTGTATGTAATTTTATGTCTTTTACTGTATTGTTACTGCCATGAGGTTAATGGAGTTTTGCCTCTGTCCTGGGAGATAAGTGGATTATTTCCCCAATTATCTCCAGGACAGAGAGGGGGGATTGTGATGTAATTGTGGGAGTGTTAAAGGTGTATGTCTGTGATTGGCTACGAGCCAATATGTTTCCCAGTTTCCCATTTGGTCCCCTAGGGGAGTGTCCACCAGGTGGGAGACCTGCATAAAAGCCAGGCAGTTAGCCCCAGTAAACCAGTTCCTGCTTAACCCTCAAAGTGAAGTGTTGTCTCATTATTGGGGGAGGATTTACTGTATGCTGTTAGAGACTGATTGCCAGGAGTGTAAGTCGCTTGGGGGCTTTTCCTGTTCGTCTGCTAGCAGCTATTCGTGTTTCTCCAGTTCGGGAGTTGGTGAATTTGTGGGTTTGCAGTTCAGGAGATTGGTGCTTGCAGTAGCTGTCGGTGCATCTGAAAAAGGGGAATATTGCCTAAACGTTTTTTAACCTCTTTTGGGCAAAATGGTCCGTTACAGACACCTATAAGCTTGAGCCTTGGAATCAAGATAAATTCTATCACAATCCCCTCTTTTGATCCAAGGGTCACCCAAATGTCCGAGGTATTTCCAGGCCTGCTAGCCAAAGCCTGTGGGACTTTCATTTATTGCTTCACCAAGGTTCCCTTGGACTGAGAGACCACCATAATCAGCAGAGGAGAGTTCCTTCATTTGTTAGGCGAGGTAACATCATAAAACCCTTCCAAAGTTGGAGCTGGAATGTAAGTTAAGGTATGACCAACAGTAGGTTTGCTTTTACATAGAGAGGTTTGTAGACATGAAAAAAAATCTAAAGGTTAGAAAAATGTCCATAATGACAAATACAGCTAATAGCAAAAAGTACAAAATGTTCTTAATTAGTAAAGTCAACACATGTAGCTTCACAGCCTAAGTCATGTTTCATTAGTAAGTAGTCAATGGCTGCTCTATTCTCAAGGATTGCCTTCTTATTTGCCTGGTTGTCCATAAGTAACTCTTCTAGGGCCTGTGAAGTGGCATTTAAACCTTTTGCAAGGGAACAGGCTACAGCATTAACTACTCGGGTATTATACAGTGCTAAGCCTGGTACTCCTACCAAGGTGTACGCTAGGGCAGAGTATTCTGCTTTAGATAAGAGAGTGATTTCAGGGTTACAATCTGCAGTAAGGGTGTTTTTAACCTCTCTCCTGTCTCTCAGTTAGCTGGCATAAGTAATATTTCCACAGGAGAAAGTCCATCCTTTAGGAAGATAGACACTGTAGTGGTAACTCGGGGCTCAGGGCTCTAGAATTTGTGGTATTTTTCCACCATGTGGGGCAAAACAGGGATTCAGTATTAGGGTCTCTTGAACAATTGCATCAAAAAGACCAACATAGCTCAGCTCCTGTCACATTAATTGTCTTAAGGGCTAGGGGAGGCTTGCCTACCAATGGGTTGAAAGCATAAGAATATAGTTGTAGAGATTTATGGGGTCTATGGGTATGTAGGTACTTCCTCAACAGTGAGATGGGGTAAAGACAGCTATAAGACAAGATTCTATGGCGTTTTCAGTACTGAGGAGAGGGTTGAGGCAAAAGGAGGTTAAATTAAAAGCCTTTGCTATCTGCAACCATATATTTCCCTGCTATGCATTATTATCTTCTGGTCTCAAGTCAGAGTAGCATATCCGAACAGAGCATACAAGGGTAAAGGATAAGAACAGCTTCATGTCGGTGGATCAGTCGGAGTGACTTGTTTACAGTGACTGGTGTGTATCCACGTGGCTTTTCTTTCTAGTTTCACTGAGGTAGCCGTAGTCAAGAGCACTTGGAATGGACCGTCAAAGCGTGGTTCAAGTCCTTTCCTCATATGCCTCTTTATCACCATCAGGCTGCAGTTTGTGAGGTGCAGAATCAGAGTCTGGATCTGGAATAGAATCAAAGACTTGTTTATGCACCCTGCCTTTGGTGTAGAGCCTGAACATAGGCAGTCATACTACCATGCTGCATCTGTAAGTTTTGGGGAAAATAGAGGCCTGTCTTTGGGGCACATAAAAACAGGATCTCAAAAGGGGATAGGCCATATCTGGAATTGGGGGTGAATCTCATAGAAAAGAGTGCTAGGGGAAGGCATTCAGTCCAGGGCTTCCCTGTGTCTTGCATGGCTTTTACAATCTTGTTCTTTAAGGTGCCATTTGCCCTTTCTACTTTCCTACTCTGCGGGTAATAGGGGGTGTGGAAGGTCTGACTGATTCCTAAGGCTTTCATAATTTATTGCATTATTTCCCCAGTGAAATGGCTACCTCTGTCACTTTCAATCACTTCAGGAACTCCATATCTACATACCAGTTCCTTCAGAAGCTTACTTACTGTGACCTTCGTTGTGGCTTTCAACACTGGGTAGGCCTCAGGCCAACCTGAAAAGAGATCAATGCACACCAACACATATTCATACACTTCTACCTTAGGCAGTTGAATATAGTCTATCTGCAGTCTTTGAAACAGGTAAAGTGGCCTTGGTGTGTGCTTACTTGGTGTTTTGACAGCCTCTGGATTCTGGATTATTTCTAGCACAAATCATGCAAGCTTGTGTGTGTTTAGCTGCTACAACAGTAAATCTGGGTGCTACCCAATGGGTGTTTACTATGCTGTTCATGTGTATCTTGGATAGATGTGTAGGTCTATGGGCAATCTGGGCCATCATGGGGTACAACACTCATGGCAAACACAGTCTTTTACCTTTCCTCCAGATTCTGTCATCATCAGGTTTTGCATCTTGTTTCTTCCAGAGGTCATGTTCTTCCTTGCTTGCCTGTCTTTGTAAGCTCAACAGTATATTGTAGTCAACTGCGTCATCTGTAAAAAACAACTTGTAGGAAGGTATTACCTGTAGATGGATGAACTTGAATTGCTGCTTGCTTGGCAGATTTGTCTACTTTGTGCTTTCCTCTTGAGATTTCATCTGTGATCTTCAAGTGAGCTGCCACCTTGATGATGCCTACTTGAGTGGGTAGCAGGATAGCGTCCATAAATGCACTCACGGCTTCAGAGTTCTTGATTGGAGTTCCTGCTGAGATGAGAAAATCACGAACCCGCCATAGAGGGCCAAAATCATGGGCGATACCAAAAGCATAGTGAGAGTCTGTATAAATATTAGCAGTCTTACCAGAAGCCATTTTACACGCTTCAGCGAGTGCCTTCAGCTCTGCCTCCTGTGCAGAGCAGTGAGGAGTGAGTGGTTCAGCTTTTATTACCTCATGTGCAGAGACTACAGCAAATCCAGTGTGGAAATTACCCTTCTCATAAGCATATCTGGAACCATCTACAAAAAACTCAAAATCTGCATTAGATAATGGAGAATCAATTACATGCAAAAAAACTGCTGTTTCTTGTGCCATTAGTGCTGCACAATCATTGTGTACCTGGGCGTCAGCTAACTCATCTGGTGAAAGTGAATTTACAAACAGATCAGAAGTACAAGTACCATTCCCACTATCTCCACTCCCCTCTTTTAAATCCAGGGGAAGTAATGTAGATGGATTTAATACCATACAACTTTTAAGAGTAACATTAGGGGGCATAAGCAAGGCACATTGCATTCTGAGATGCCTTGCAGTATGTATGTGTTTTGGTTGAACTTGTGACAGTATGCTGTTGATATCATGCGGTATGTAAATGGTCACTGGATTATCTAAAAACAATATCAGTGGCTTTGTCCAGGAGGGCAGTAACAGCTGCCACTGCCCTAACACATGAGGGGGCACCCCTGGCAACAGGGTCCAATCTGGTGGAGTAGTATGCTATTGGTCTTTGATTACCACCATGGTCCTGTGTAAGGACAGATGTAGCATAACCTGATTGCTCAGTACAGAACAGGTTAAAATTATTTCTGTAATCTGGGAGATCCAGTGCCAAAGCGGATGTTACCAGTAACTTAAGGGTATAGAAGGCATTTTCTGCCACATGGGTTAATTTAAATGGTTTGTTTTCGTTGGCTTAGTCCCTTAAGTCTGGACTACCCTCCTCCCCTAATGAACCCATAGGTCTTACTGGGGCTACTGGGGAGCCATATGAAGTCCCACTGCATAATATTACTCGAAAGAGTTTTTGATCTCCGTAAAAGGGAAATCGCCTGGCCTTTAGGGACCAAAGGAGTCCCTGCATTATCCTGGTACAGGGGTGGGTTTACAAGATTTTTCCCAGGATCTTGCCTACTCTGTGACCCTAGAGGTCAAAACATTGATAATATGGTACATCTTTCCTGGTGGTTTCTCTGCAACCACATTTAGTTAATGCAACAGCAGTATCATGCCATTTTTGTGCTACTTCTACTAATTCATTATGTTCTAACCAACCTCTGTAAATTGCCATAAATTCACTCCATATAGCCCTATGGAGCTACTGATATATACATTTTTATTTTCTAGTTTACTGTGTGTTACTTATTTGTATTTTATTCATATTTAGTAATACATTTAGTAATACCTATTACTGCATCCTGCACTCTTTCCGGTAAAGGGGGAGGTGTCACCCCAATTTGACACTAAGCCTGTAAACTTTGAGCCAGTATTTAAAAGGCTCTTAAAGAGGTGAGCACCCTATTTTCTTCTTTTCAAAATATTAGCCCAAAGAGGATTTCTTAAATACTGCACCTAGAGTCTCTTCTTTTTTCCCGCATATACTCATTGTGGAGTGGAGGGGAGAACGAATCTTGAAGAATTAAAAGGTATTGTAATGTGTGAGTTAAGACTATTCACATGATTTAGAGCCTTTTTAGATATTAGGCTCTAAACTTCTAGGCTTCCGTGTCTTTTTAAGGTAGACAGCTTGACCCCTTTTAATTCTTCAAGATTCGTTCTCCCCTCCACTCTACAATGAGTATATTCGGGAAAAAAGAAGAGACTCTAGGTGCAGTATTTAAGAAATCCTCTTGTATGAAATATAATATGCAACATGCTACCTTTTAAATACGTTTTAAATATTCCATCTTTTAAATTTAAACATAGAGGAATATATTTACTTAAAATAATGTACAGAATCAGATCGTACTTCCTCTAGGCTAGATAAAATAGTTCTGAGTTGTATATGATACACAGCTTTAATTAGGTTTAGCTGGAAACAAACTAGTAGAAAGCAAGACCCCTGAATACCATCATCATAATAGGAAAATGAAATTTACTATCTGTTTACAGGTTGCAAATTTGCTGACAAAAAAAAAAAAAATAGTAGATAAGTAATGTTTTTTCTTGAACACAACACAATTAAGAGACTGAGTTTATTTGCTTGTCGTCTGAATTATGAGAGTAAATTTGACAGAATGTTCTGTGATACAACAACAATTTTCTTCGCTGTCTGAATTATATGGCAGTCAGAGATAAGTTTAGCAGAGAGGAAATTTCTACATGTACTCAACATAGAAACAAACTTATAAGGAAAAACAAAATACTTAAACCATTTACATTTCTTGATTAATTTTAATGAGGAGCTGTCGTTTTCCTTAATCGGACATTTTACAGTTTTGTATGCGGAACAAACCTGTGCAGGTCAAATTATAAAAAATAAAAAAAAAATTCAGAAACGTACAATTTATTTCTTGTTGCATTTGCTACATTGCATGAGATATTCAATATCTTGTTTTTAAAAATAATAATATTTTTCAGCATGTTGATTTTCTCATTTTCTCTTATAGAAATATCACAACAGGCAATTTATTATGATAATCCTAAAAAAAAAGTGCTCAAAGTCTCAGTGAAATGCCGCAGTCACTTTGTTTCAATATTCATGTTGAAAACAGCATTTTCTTTTTGTGAGAGGAATGTATAATTATTGTATCCATATCTAAATATGAATTGGAAAGATACCTTACATATATATGCAGGAGTCTTAACTACATGTTACGAGGCTTTCGTGAATATGTTCAGTCTCTGTCAAACTAGTACATTTCTTTTTTTTCTTTTTAAACATTTTTATTTGGAAAAGGCAAGTGAAATGAGTAATTGCAATGCAATAAAAAATTAAGAAGTATAGTGACCATCTCAATGTATGTAAACTATCTATGTGTGTGTGTATCTGTGTGTCAATGTGTGCAACTATGTGTGGGTCAGTGTGCATCATCTATGTGTGTGTATATGTATCTGTATGTCATTGTGTGTATCTATATTGTGTCAGTGTGTGTCTAAGTGTCAGTTTGTTGAAAGCAGCAAGGGGAATTGTTAGTATAGGACTCATCTAAGGTTTTGGCTTGACGTGGCAGGTGAACTCACTTGAATGATCATTGGAGTGATACTAAAAGCCTCCAGTTATTTAAATGTGCTTAGGGTTTGGGGTAGTGTACAAGTAACTTTTTTCTGTGTTTTTATTATATGTATTGGGGATAATGTGTACTATAGTTATTGCTGCTGCTCCGGAATAGTGAGAGTTTGAGCGCATGACTTAATTTTGTATGTGTGTATCTGTTTGTTAGTGTGTTTGGGTATCAGTATGTGTGTATCTATGTCTATGTGTGTGTCCCAGTATATGTGTCAGTGTGTGTGTATATGTGTCACGGGTGGCGGCCCGAAGACCGGGACCCCTGTGTGCCTGATGTAGAAGATGGGAGTCTCAGCATGGAAATGGACAGTCAGGGTCTGGAGCAGGGTAACCACATGCTCCCTGGTATTGAGCACCAGGGTTTGTGCGGCCACATACCAGAGCACTGATGCAGCTTAGCGGATGCCAGGAGCTGATTTAAAACAAATATGTATACAGTAGTAGAAAATAAGGCAAGACTAGAATAGGCACAAAACAAGATAAAACAAGACTAGAAGAACCCAGAACATGTACACAATATATGAGGGAAACATTAACAGGACATGGATAGGGCAGGTCAGGACTGTACATAAACTCAGAATACAAGACAAAATAAAACAAGACAAGAGATACAAGGAAAAACAAGAGGAGACGTAACTAAGTACTATATATGTAATACACATTGAAGATTTGGACTTACATAAATGGCCAAGATGTATGAAGCCCAACACTGCACCAAAGTACTCCACGTATGGTGGGTCCTAACTGCCTAGATATGCATGACTAACTAAACAACAATAAAACACAAACAGTACTTGCCTACAAAGAAAGGAGTAGAGGAAATTAAACCAAATGCAAACATTCCATATAAACACCTGCTTTCAAACACCAATATTAAATATAAACAAACCCCTTCATTCAAACACCAATACTACACAAATATTTAAAAGCCAACCCTGCATACAAACACACCTGTGCAATCAAAAGCAAACATTACATACAAACACTCCCCTGTATTAAAATGCCAATATTATATACAAACACCCCTGTATTAAAACAAACATTACACAGACATACTCATATCTGTGGATAACTAGTCTATTTTTTCTAAAAATAAAATGTTATCTTTAAGTGATTTTCTACCTGGGGTGTTGTAAAGGGCATCAAACTGTGCTAATAATAACCATTTCTTACATAGTGTTTGTGTTTTTAATAAAATGGCATGGAGATATTTAGTTTTACATATGATGTCACGCAGAGATCGAAATATTAAAACAGAAGCAGAAATGATATGTTTACCATTTACAGGAAATATGACAAAATTAGTTTGAAATATGTTCAAAAACCCTGTTTATAGGTATTTGTAAATAACCTTGTGGCATTCATAGGCATTTAGTTTCCTAGCAATGCCACAGAAATGCAAAATAATGTCTAATGTTTATATATGCAAAAAGGGAATTGGGTGCACACCCAGAACATTTATTTCACAGCAATGGTGCTGCCATGGTGACCAAAATGTATACATAATATAGCTTAATGAACAGCGCACACATAAAAATACAGTTTTAAATTGTATAAGGCTACTTAAAATCACCTCTCTCTGCAAACAAATATGGGGATTCAGTTCTACCATGTGTTAAGCTGACCACTACTTCACCGTACCCCAATATCTGTGGGTCCTACACTAATTCCAATGTGAGAGACAAATTAATAGTGCTGAATAAGCTAAAGTGTATTTTAATAATCTGTTGTAAGAGCATTGTGTATATGTTGGAAGGCAGGGCCTGAAGTTGTGGGAGGGGCTATAGACCTACTTAAGGGACTCCCCCCTTCCCTCACTTACCTTCGTTGGTCTAGATGAATAGCCTGTTACTCGCAGGCCTCCGTCGCTCCCAACTTCCTGGTTCAATTCGTCACTTCCAGCGAGACGCGGCGCCCTCCTCTGACGTCACGCGCCAACTTCCTTCTGCTCCACCGGCTCCTAACCTGGCACGAACGGCGGTTTCCAACCCTCCTCGCCTACCCGGTCCGGTGCGGTAAGCTGAGCTCCCACACGGGCACACAGAACAGAGACTCCATTACCACTTAGGAGTCTCTCCCCGCCGGGAATCACGCTGGTAGGGGTTTTACTTTTCGCCCAACCAGACCCCTATAACATTAGGGGTCCCTGTTCCCACCGACCACACACTTGGGGGGGGGAATAGATGATAAAGGCCCACCTTGCTTAAAGGGGACGTTCTGCTGCTGGTTGACCCTTAGTTCAGCCAGCCACCACCATTTGTTATGCATAAATAGGCACTTTCGGTCAATAATGTTTACAACTGGTATATTTATATGTTGAATTAATATTAAGATACATTAAGTACTTTTATATATAAACCATCTGTGTTTTACACATATACTGCTAAATAGGATGCTGGTTAAATTAACTATACACATTTTTAATATAGTGTATGATTTGCTTGTTAAATATGATACATGTCATATATGGTTACTTATTACTGGTTAAGATATGTTAAGAGTTATTCTGCAAGTATAATAGTAACGTTAACTCTTAACAAGCATTATGTACATTGGGGGGGGGTATTTCGCAGCAATCCCCCCCAGAACTCTTACTACGCCAATTTTATATATATGTTCCACATGAGAGTACATTATCTTAAATTCTCATACCCTCAGGAATCCGCATACCCTCGGACGGTTCACCTAAGCTAATCCCCCCTCCCCCCACTCAAGAGACACCTGAATTCTCTTACACAGAACCGGTGCTCAATTTTCTGCAGGTATGTTGGTTACACGCTTCTTTTTCTACAACGCCATGTTAGTTAATTCCCTGCCCCTTAATCATAGAGGTCCGCGAGGCCAACTCCCATCCTCCACTTCGAGGTACTTTACGCCCCTCGGGCCAAATCATAGTTAGCCACCTCGCAATTATATAGAGAGGGTGACACCTGTCACTACCAAACCTCCACCACCCCCCCCCTTCCTCCCTACTTACCCTTGGAGAGGCAACATCCCGTTTCACTGGGCAGGTTATCATACCCCTCGCGCCAACTCATAGATAGAGCCTCTCTAGCCACTTGGCACTATCAGGGCCTCACCTGCCACGAAACCTAGATTGAAGTTTTTCGCCATCTGGCACTAGCTAGCTACCGGCTATTCCCCAACAAGCCACCAACAATGCCTATTATTACTTTCAGTATGTCCCTGCTCCCAGACGATGGTGAGGATATTTCAGTCCCTAGCACCCCGACTAGGTCACTTACCCCGACGCGTAAGGACGACATAGGAAGTCCCTCGTCCATCAGATCGTGGACTATCCCTCGCATCACGGCGGAATTATGCAAACGCAGTATCCCTTTCCCGGCCACGGCCAGGAAAGCAGAACTGTTCAAATTGCTTAGAACAAACACCCTTATTATGGACACGGGGGAAGGCACTAGTAGCTCCCAAGACCCGACTCTCCATGCTATGGTTGCCTCCCTAATTTCTTCTATGGGGAAGGTCAACGACAGACTGGAAATGCTGGAAGCACGCAGCTCCACCATAGAGCCACCTGTGCCTCTCGCTGAAGCAGCCCCGGTCATACCCACAGCAATAGCGGGTAATCCTATACCTAACAAGGCAGCGGCACACGTTATTAACCCTGCCCACATGGTTCCGGCCAATCTTAAAAAAGACATCCTGGAGGGCAAGGACGTAAACTTGGTCTCTTTGCTCATTGCCTCCCAGGATGTAGTGGAAAACCGCTCTTACGACTACGGGGACATCTCTGTTGTTTTAAAAGCCAGAGACCCCAGACTCAGTAAGAAATTGACCATTCCCGATTTTGTCCTGTCTTTTGGTATCTTTAGGGATATCCTGTGCTCAGTTCATCCACATAGGAGAGAGGAACTGGACTTATATATGCATAAGCTGGTGGACCTGGGTAACAAATATGGTGGTTACACTTTTTATGACTATCACAAGTCTTTTTCATCTAAAGTGTCAGCCACATTGTCCCAGTATGGCATCCAGATGGATTGGAGCCAACTGGACAATGAATTGTTCCTCAGACACTTTGCGGGGCTCAGGACACCATCTTGTGCCATATGTACGTCACCCGCTCACACAGCTTATTTGTGCCCTCTCTGCCCGGACAGCGCTCCCAGCACGTCCCTACAGCACCCCCTTAAAGCTGAGAAACAGACCAGAGACAAATTGGGTCATCCGGTAGTGTACCTAGGCAAGTCACAAATTTGCAATAATTTCAATGAAGTATCCTGTGGTTACAGCGCTTGCCGCTTATTACACTTGTGCTCAGGGGCGTACCTAGAGCATTTGGCACCCGGGGCGGATCCTGTGCTTGGCACCCCCCCCGCCCCCCAAAAAACAAAACAACAAAAAAAAAAAAACCTGTAAAAAATGTTAAAGGTTCTCTTTCTTTTATTTTACAATTTGTAAACTTTGCAAAACCGTTGTCAGCCCCTCCTACAAAACCCTTGTCCTGCCCCGCCCCTCCTACAAAACCTCTGTCCTGCCCCTTCTACAAATCCTGTACTGCCCCGTCTACAAAACCCCCGCAACCCCCTTCCACACACCGCCCGGGCAAAGCTGCAGCCGCCTGAGGCTCTATACATGCATGGGGGGGTGGGCGGGGTGCTGGTCATGGCACCCCCCACCCGGCTGGCACCCGGGGCGGACCGCCCCCCCCCCGCCCCCCCTTAGTACGCCACTGCGTGTGCTCACACTGTTTTCGGGCACATGCGAAATCCATGTGCACAAATAAAATGTTCCAGAAACCTTATTTGTCTCCAGTGAACGTTCCTGTACTTGAACACATGCTGTCCACTCACCCCTCTAAACACCTGGTGGAATTTTTATGCACAGGTCTCACCCACGGGTTTCACACGGGGCTCATTTACATGCCAACAGGGGTGTTAGAATGTCACAATTTGCAGTCAGCCACTAATAACCCTACTGCAGTCACTAATTTGCTACAATTGGAAGTGGACCAGGGATTTGTCATCGGTCCTTTTGGTAATCCCCCCTTTTCCAGCTGGAGAACTAACCCTATCGGGCTGGTCTCAAGCAAAAATTCAGATAAACAAAGGCTCATCATTGACCTATCCGCACCCCACTCTTCAGCCATTCCCAGCCTAAACTCATTGATTCCTTCTGAAGAGTTTTCCTTACAGTACTCCACTATTGACCACGCTATTGCAGCTATCAGGTCAGCAGGGGTGGGGGCCTGGCTTAGCAAGACTTATAGTCAATGCTTTTAAACTGTTACCTATACACCCCTCGTTATGGCACCTGCATGGAGTTAAGTGGCAAGAAGCCTACTACTTTTTCACAAAACTCACTTTTGGGGCCAAGAGTAGTCCAAGGATTTTTGACACATTCACAGAAGCTTTGTGTTGGCTCCTCCTTAATACCAGTAGGTGGCAAAATGTGATACACTATCTGGATGATTTTCTGTTCATCGAAGCCAATACCAACCCCCCGTGTAGCCTAGACAAAGCTGTCAAACTATTCACCGCACTCGGGGTCCCCGTATCACCCACCAAAACTGAAGGTCCAGACACAGTCATCAACTTTCTAGGTATTCTGCTGGATTCAGCAACTATGATGGCCAGCCTCCCTAGAACAAAGACTGATAACATTCTACATGACATTAACCACTACATGCACAGGGGGTCATGCAACCATAAGGAACTACAATCACTGTTGGGTTCACTAAATTTCGCCATGCGCATAATCCCCCAGGGCAGGGCTTTCATTTCCAAGCTCCTCGCCCTGTTCCCCACCTTCACCAACGACTATGCCCGCATATCCTTGAACTGCCCTGCGACTGCCGACCTTCAGATGTGGTACAAATTCCTCTCTGACTGGAATGGTAGGAGCATGTTCCTTCCACAGCTGGATTCTCAGTAACCTGTCATTTGGACAGACGCAGCATCATCCGTGGGATATGCTGCCATTTTTGGCACAAATTGGCTCTGGGGGACGTGGCCAACAGAAACACAGGGCATCGAGGGGTTTCACACTAACTCTGCCGCTCTTTGAGTCTACGTGTATATTTATATAATTATTTATGTAATTTTGTACCGATATATATATTCATTCTAAGTGTGATCCGCTAGTGTGTCACCACTTAGTATTTACCGATTTTACACAAGCCTAGCACAGCAGTAGGCATCGTGTGTGATCGCTGCGATCACATGGCCATCCTAATCTGCCGTGGGGAGACTAGGCAGTCTTGATCGCTCAGGTTTTAGGACGGTTCAGGACCGTCATCGGTCGGCAAGGCAAAAATGCCGATGACGGTCCTGAACCGTCCTCGGTCCTTAAGGGGTTAAAATGCCAATATTATATACAAACACCCATCTATTAAAACAAACATTACACAGACATACTCATATCTGTGGATAACTGGTCTATTTTTTCTAAAAATAAAATGTTATCTTTAAGCTACCTGGGGTGATGTAAAGGGCATCAAACTGTGCTAATAATAACCATTTCTAGTGTTTGTGTTTTTAATAAAATGGCATGGAGATATTTAGTTTTACATATGATGTCACACAGAGATTGAAATATTAAAACAGAAGCAGAAATGATATGTTTACCATTTACAGGAAATATGACAAAATTAGTTTGAAACATGTTCAAAAACCCTGTTTATAGGTATTTGTAAATAACCTTGTGGCATTCATAGGCATTTAGTTTCCTAGCAATGCCACAAAAATGCAAAATAATGTCTAATGTTTATATATGCAAAAAGGGAATTGGGTGCACACCCAGAACATGTATTTCACAGCAATGGTGCTGCCATGGTGCCCATCAGCCACACATTACCTACTTAAAATCACCTCTTCTCACCATGGTTCAGTTTACCATATGGCCACTGACCCTACTTCACTGTACCCCAAATCCCTACACCTAATTCCAATGTGAGAGTCATTAAATACACTGGGTAAGCTAAAGTGTATTTTAATAATCTGTTGTAAGAGCTTATATTATTATATATATATATTATATGTATATGTATATATATATATATATATATATATATATATATATATATATATATGTGTGTATATATATATATATATATATATATATATATATATATATATATATATATAATGCAAATTTTCCAAAGAGGAACAGACACAATTCAAAAATATGCTTATGTCAAAACTAAACATTATCTGAAAGTAAGATAGTGCTTCTGATGTATATACTCACAATGTATATGATATTATGTGATCTTTATGAAAATGTGACAATTACAGTGACATTACAATCAATAAAACCTCCTCAAAATTATACTTTCCTGTGGTCACCTCCAAAGGGGCATCTGAAGCTGGGGGCTGGGCTATTTAATTTGTCTCCCATGTTGTAATTAGTGTAGGACCCACTGATATTGGGATAGTGTGACTGTAAGACCGTAAGCTCATTTGAGCAGGGTCCTCTTCAACCTATCGTTCCTGTAAGTTTTCTTGTAATTGTCCTATTTATAGTTAAATCCCCTCTCTCATAATATTGTAAAGCGCTACGGAATCTGTTGGCGCTATATAAATGTCGATAATAATAATAATAAGTAGTGGTGGGCTTAACACAATATGGTCATATGATGGAACTGAAACCCCATATTTGTTTGCAGAGAGAGGTGATTTTAGACAGCCTTATACAATTTGAAACTGTATTTTTATGTGTGCACTGTTCCTTAATCTGTATGCCCACATACAGTAACTACAGTTGCACTGAGTACTGGTGTTACACAGAGCAAGGCAGCCTACAAAAAGTACATTTGATGTGTTTATATGTTTAGAATCATCCTTCCTTCTCCCAATTCCCATCTTTTGCAATGCCGCCAATGATGTTTGACCCATAAAAGTTTATCTAGTATATGGGAGAAGGAAGGGTAGCTGGCTTTTTAGAGATCTTCAGCATCAATACAAACAGTCAAAAAACAACTTCCTGACAGATAACTTGACCTAGAACAAATCAGTAGGGAGCTGGGACTTTACAAGTTAAACATTTTTTCTTGTTACTTTGCTTAGTAAAGTAAGTAAAATCATGCACATTACTAGGAGGGCAGGGGTTAATTGAACATTCTATTTAACCTACTTTATTGTAGAGTTTAGGGTGTTTTATTCAACGTGTGTTATACACCCTACAGACTCCAAAAAGACCAATAGTGCTTTGTCCATGCCGAAAGTGTTTCTGTGAGTCTTTGAAACCTAATTTTTCTCTACCTTTGAGCTCCGAGTCTCTTAGTACAGGAGCTTTGATGAATCGCCTAACCATGTAAAATCTTTATATTAATCAATGTAATTACTCAGTCATCCTAAGTAAGGCACTCTTTGCCCTTTTAAGAGAAGTATTTGTGTATGCTGCTGTTATTTCTTCCACTAAAATTCCTCTGCTCTGAAGTGCAGGACTAGAGATGTGAATGTAGACTATAGTATGCTGTATCTGGCAGGAGAAGGATAGCAACATTTGGAATGAGAGAGGCATGCAAAACTGAATACGCTTTTTTTATTGCACTAAACTCACATATTTCTGTGTGAATAGTTCACTCAAGCAGATGATGTAATATTTAGGTTTGACAGATGGAGGTAGTGGAAACAATTGCCCCTTTTCCCTTCTTCCCAGCCTTCCCTTGACAGCTGATTATAAAAGGGGCACTATAGCCACCCAGACCCCTTCATCTCATTGAAGTGGTCTGGTGAATTGCCCATGTTCCCTTAACTCTGTAATGTAAAACTTTGCAATTTCAGAGAAACTGATAAAAACAATAGCTAATAATTTTACAAATATTCCAAATAGAGATAAGCAATAAGAAAGTGATTCATGCAGTTTAACAATTTCACTATCAATTGTTCTGAATTATACACAAGGTTAGACTCTAAAATAGAAATGTTGATGAACTGTCATGAAAATTGCAAATTTTAGGTCTTAAAATCTGAGCAGGAAAAATTGTTGAGCTACAGTTTAGTAAATAACCCTGACAGCATATATTCAAAAAAAAATAAATAAAAAAAAAAAAATATATATATATATATATATATATATATATATATATATATATATATATATATATGTATTAAGGCAATTTGCCTGGATTTGTGGGAGGTGCTGGTATACACTCCTAGCCTACTTAAGGCACACCCCTTACCTTGCTCCTTACCGTTCGAGGTCAGCGTTGAATGAGGATCCACTTCCGGGTTCTCTCAGACGCCATCTTGGTTTCAGTATCCACAAGGTTTTACCGCGGCAAGCTGTGTCCAGGAATCCTGTTCAGGCCTTTTCCGTCCGTCCAGCTTCTTCTGACCCCGGTCTTCGTCGTAGATCGCGTCCCAGGCACTCCTAAACCGTAAGTCAGACCTACCTGTCACGCCAGGATCGGTTCCCACGGCGTACGGTACAGCACGGGTCCTCGCTTTACGGTTTTCCCTGATATGTCACAAAATTGTACAAGCCGTTCGCGGTTTTCATTCGTACGGTCATTCGGCTAAGCGGTATATTCGTATTAATAGTCATTTCGCATATAACTATTCTATGTCATTGGAACAGATTATCATTTCGGTTGTTTTGCCGTTCGGCACTTTTTTCATGTTACGCTCAAACACGCTTGCGGTTCGCATAAAATTCATACGTTTAAACTATTCGTTCCAACTTCTGTTTTCCCTCACATTAGGTTTCGGTTTTATTTCTATGTATTACGCATAATCCTTTCGTGGATTACATTCACCATTTCATGTATATAACATTCGGTTAACGAATTGCTGGTTTAAATAGACAGATTATTTCTATTACTGTTTAAAGGTATCAGTATTGTATTATGTCCATACAAATACCAAGCTCACTTATCTGTATGGATCATTTTGACTCCCACGCTTTCAGGGGTCTGCCATACTTATCCATTCATTCAAATGGACTCAGCCTACATTACAGGCTTCATTTCTGTGTTATAAGTAAAACACATATATAAGGATACAGTTTCCTTTTACAAGCAATAAATTCTCGGGTTGAATCACGTACTGATCCAACCAATCATATGTCTTTTTCAATACAGATATATCATATACATATATATAACTTTACATCACTTTAAGGCATTTTGTGTATCACTGGCCTTTTGTTATTCCATTACATATCATATATAACACTGGTCAAATATAGGCACGGCCTCCCTCATCCATGTTCTTTTCTATTTTACACCATCATATATTCCCCACCGTTTTATACAGAAATGTGCATTAAGACACGGCATCACTATGCCTTAGTAACACATTTATACTCTCATGGTATATCACTACATTTTTACCAAGTAACACGCCAAATCAAGCCTTAAAAAACATCACTGGTACGGGCTACACAGTCTACACTCACTATACTACTCTCTTTTACCTATTTTCAGGCTGTACAGGTTTAAATAGATATTTCACCACACGGTTTCCTGTGAGATATTCATACTACCAGGTACGTACACCTGCTCATATGGTATTCTGCCATACATTTCATTTCTTCCCCCCTAGGTTGGAGTACTGGCAATAGGGTCATAGGCTTCCCAATAGGTATTTACCCCTCTTGGCATTGCCATCAGTTAGTGGTCCTGCGAGGCCAACACCGCGCCTCAATGTTTCAGAGGCAATAACCCATCGGGCCACACATTAGCTAGATGCCTCGCATGTTGCATAGAGAGGGCCTCACCTGTCACTCCCTCTCCCTGTTTTCTATGTTACAGTCACCGAGAGGCCTAAAATTCCTGCCACTATGACGGGTGGCCTCAAAATCCCCTTGCGCCAACGCATAGATAGAGCCTCTCAAGCCACTTGGCAACTAGTAGGGCCTCACCTGTCACCAAACAAGTGTAATGTTTCGCCATCCGGCTTAGCTAGCCTGCCAGTACAATTTTGTGTGGTTTTCATACACTAATTAATTGTTTTGGTTATTGTATGTCTCAGGAAGGGGTAGAGGATTTCTCCCTGCCTAGCACTCCGGCTAGAGCTATCACTCCTACACAAGGAGGAGAGGTAAATAGTCTGGCATTGATCAGATCCTGGACGATCCCTCGTATAACTACCGAATTAAGGAGACCACAAATCCCCTACCCCGCTACAGCAAGGAAAGCAGAACTTTTCAAACTACTACGTACGTCAAATAACATGGATCCCGGTGAAGAACCTAGCCAGTCCAACCCAGGAGACATATATTCTATGTTATCCTCACTCATGACGTCCATGAGCAAGGTCAACTCCAGGTTGGAGAAACTTGAGTTGGTCACCACGGCCCTTACTCTAGCAGGGCCACCCGCTGCTGCTTCACAAGCACCAGCCGACTTGCTATTGGTTCCTCCAACTATCACCTCGGATGACCAGGAAGTTAGCCCTGCTCATATGATCCCTGAGCACATAAAAAGAGAGATCCTGGAAGGTAAAGACGTCAACCTAGCTTCCCTGCTGATTGCCTCCCAGGATATTGTGGAAAATAAGACTTATGCTTATGATGATGTGTCTGTTGTTGTCAGATCTAGGGACGCCCGCCTAAACAGGAAACTAACTATCCCCGAGTTTGTACTTTGGTATTTATCCCAATAGAAGAGAGGAGTTTGATCTTTATATGCACAAGCTGGTAGACCTGGCCAATAAATATGGTGATTCAGCCTTTTATGACTACCATAGGTCTTTTTCTGCAAAAGTGTCTGGAGCGTTCTCCCAGTATGGAACAAGATCCTACTGGGGAAAGATAGATACCATCATATTTTGCAGACACTTTGCAGGTCTGAGAACACCAGCTTGTGCATACTGCTCCTCTACAGCCCATACGACAAACTTCTGTCCCAACACGGCTGACGAACATGCCTCCACGCAAGGAGCTAGTTCCTCTGGTGTCCCAGAGAAAGTGACCAGAGACAAACTGGGACGCCCGATCAAGTTCCTGGGCAAGTCTCAGATATGTAATAATTTCAATGTTGGGTCTTGTAATTATAGCGGTTGCAGATTATTGCATATCTGTTTAAAATGTTTTAGGGCACATGCAAAAACCATGTGTCCAAATAAAATGTATTCTAAGCCTTACCTCATGTCCATTAATATGCCGGTGTTTACTGCATTTATGTCACATCACCCGTCTAAACACTTGGTGGACTTTCTTATCTCTGGTTTAATAGAAGGCTTCCACACGGGTATTCTACACATACCATCCAGGACTCTGGAATGCCCTAATCTACAATCCGCACAACATAATCCCACAACTGTTGGCACTCTCTTAGCCCAAGAAGTCGCTGAGGGTTTCGTATTGGGGCCTTTCAAAGCTCCTCCATTCAAAGAATGGTGTACTAACCCCATTGGTATTGTCACAGGGAAATCTTCCCTTAAACAGAGACTCATCATTGACTTGTCTGCACCACACTCATCGGCCAACCCCAGTCTTAATTCCCTCATACC
The DNA here is from genome assembly GCA_933207985.1 of Pelobates cultripes. Classification (NCBI taxonomy): domain Eukaryota; kingdom Metazoa; phylum Chordata; class Amphibia; order Anura; family Pelobatidae; genus Pelobates; species Pelobates cultripes. The sequence goes on along the minus strand of OW240920.1, from coordinate 28,430,942 downwards.
CTCCGAGGAATTCTCCCTGCAATACACCACTATAGATCACGCCATTGCAGCAATCATACAAGCAGGGGTCGGAGCCTGGCTTAGTAAGACCGATATCACTAACGCCTTTAAATTGCTACCAATCCACCCCACACAGTGGCACCTGCATGGAATCAAGTGGGCCGGGAACTACTATTTTTTTCTCCCGTTTAACTTTTGGGTCCAAAAGTAGCCCAGCTATTTTCGACACATTTGCCGAAGCATTGTGCTGGTTACTATTGAACATGGCCAGATGCCCTACGGTATTACATTACCTGGACAACGTCTTACTGGTCGAGGAAAATACTTCCCCTCCTAATAGCCTCAAAGCTACCACCAAGCTATTCGAGCAACTAGGTGTACCAATTTCCCCTAAGAAAACAGAGGGGCCAGACACGATTATCACTTTCCTGGGTATTCAATTAGACTCAACCACAATGCAAGCAATTAAAGAGATAAGATAGATTACATTCTAACTTATAATCAACCGCTACCTTCAGCTCGGTACTTGCAACCGCAAAGAGCTACAGTCCCTGCTGGGGTCACTAAATTTTTCCATGCGTATCATACCTCAAGGCAGCTCCTTCATATCACGACTCTTGTATCTTTTTCCACGCTTCCTACACGACACACACAGGTTGTCCTTAGATAACCAAGCTACGGCAGACCTACGCATGTGGAAGGAATTTTTAACCACTTGGAATGGTAAAAATATGTTCCTCCCTCAATTGACTGACTCATCACCTACTATTTGGTCAGATGCAGCATCTACCACAGGTTTTTCAGCAATTTTTGGGAACGAATGGCTTTGGGGCAGCTGGCCTACAGCAGTTCAGGATCTGGAAGGTTTTTCCACTACCTCAGCTCTCTTTGAGATCTATCCCATTGTGGCGGCTGCCATAGCATGGGGTCATTTATGGGCAAACATGCCAGTTCATTGTTACTCAGGCAACCTGTCACATCATCAACAAAGGTCGCTCAAAATCCCTTACGATCATGAGATTTCTGAGGAAACTCACGTGGTTGGCAGCTTGTCATAATTTCTTTATATATTGTTTCCATGTTCCAGGAATATGTAACACAGCTGCTGACAGTTTGTCTTGTTTTAAATTTCAGGCATTTCATCAAGCACTCCCGTCACCCGCGCTCACAGCCACTACCATTCCAACATTTCAACAACTAATACTGGACTAGACATCATCATGCATCATAGCAGGACACTGTCCCAATTGGCACTGTCAAAGAATACACACAAAACAACAGGGCTTTTACACTATTCAAAAGATTCCTTTTGGAACATAACATCATACAACCATTTGTTATGACATCCTTTTTGGGTTTTGCTTCTTTTTGCCACCTTAAACTTAAAATGTCATATAACACCATCAAACTTTATCTCACAGGCATTCAACACCATATGCTAATCTTACAACCTAACAACACTAGTTTCATGGTCTCTCACCAGATCAAGACCATACTCAGAGGCATTCAGAAATCTGAATCCACACATACATCACAGAGGCTACCCATAGATAACCATATCTTCGAGACATTATCTAACCTGCTTGATTTAAAACCTTTTGACACCAATACAAATTCTGTCATCAAAGCAGCAATATACATAGCTTTCTGTGGATTTCTAAGACCTAGAGAGTTTACTACAACCAACATAACACAATCTGTTCCTATTCTCCTCTATTCCCACTTAACAAAACACATGGATCATTACATCCTAACACTACCTCACTCCAAAACCAGCCAGCACATACCAGTAAACATTCCATACTACCCCACGCACAACAAGTGGTGCCCCATCAAGGTTTTGGATGCATACCTACAGCATCATATTTCAATAACATCACAACCATTACTACTATTACAAAGTTTGGTACTCACCACTACAACCTTTATTACCTACGTCAGGTCTTTGCTCACTCAACTGGGCCTCAAAGCAGCGTCCACAGCCACCATTCCAGTCCAGGTTATAAAAACACTGGGCGCTGGAAGTCATCCGCTTACTCACGATACATACTGAACCCAGTACAAGAATTAAGGGATGCTTTCAAAAACATGTCTGGTTGATATATGTATCTGTATTGGTTGTCTGTAATAAATTTGATTACTTAATTTTTGCCCTCTTCTTTCTCAGGCCTACCTCATCGTCGGTTCCGGCACACCACAACCGACTTGCCCTTTTTACTATCCTAAAATTTAATTATGGTATTTTACTCTGTACTATCATGAGCATCTAACACAAATATATATTTATATATATATATTCCAAAATATCAGTCAACTGAAATCAGCTAAATATACTGATTAACTCTGATTTCTGTATTCCCTGAATTATTACTCTTCTAGATCATTTCTTTATTCTCTTAGCAAAGTCATTTGCTTATTGTATATTAATTCCCTCTAAAGTCTATGTGAAAAATTGCTTTTCTGTAACCAGAGTAAACCCCAAAATATTATGCATTGGGAATTTATAATATGGTTATTCTAAGTTCTTCTTTGAGTGAAGGGATTATAATTGAGTTAAGTCAATCTCCAGCCACCAATTACAAGTGGCTCACCTGAATGTTGCTATAATGCTTGCCATATGCTCCCTCTCTAGTCTCAAATACATGATGTAGTAGCTAATATTTGAAGAACTGTAAACACAACAAAACATACAAAAATCCCAATAGTAGAAATCTGCTCATAAAAGTACATCATGTGGCTGTGATTAGCTGGGTTGAAAACGGAAGCTAATGGCTGTGGAGAGATGTATACAGATTCTAAAATTTGTTAAGATATTATTATTATTAATAATAATTATTATTTACAAAATGTGAACAACAAATTCTGTAGTGCTGTACACTAGGTGTACTAACAGACATGTATTTGAAACAAGACAAGTTGGATGCACAAGAGCAGAGGGTTTTGAGGGCCCTTCTCAAAGGAGCTTACATTCTTGATGGATTGGGGTAAAGTGGCACAAGAGGTAAAGGTATGATGTATTTCATGAATGGGAAAAAGTAGGTTACTAGCATAGTTTACAATGAAGGGCACATTTTTTTTGACAGTTAAAGGAAGCAGGATGGGTTACCAAGGTCCTGGGAGAGAAAGCTATTAACAATTTATTTGATATGCTTTCATAAAGAAGTTGTTTTTTAATGTTCTTTTGAAGGAAAAGAGACTGGGAAGGATTGAGTATGAGATGATTATATGTCCCACTGATAATGCAGCCTAACGGAGCAGGGAAGGGAGTTCCATAGGAACGGCCCTAGAGACGTCTTGATGTGCGAGTATGAAAAGAGAATAGATGCAGATCGATATAGAAAAACAAAACAATACTTTAAAAACTATTTGTTAGGCTGAACATACATTCTGTGTAATTACTATAACTCCTATTATCAGCCTCGTTAACCTTGATATGCCCCTAAGAATGTTTTACAAATATATACAGGCTTAGTTTAAGTGTTATTGATGTACATGTAATGGTGCAGCCAATAGTAAACATATATCGTGAAATATTACACAGGACTGCACTACCTCTAGTTAATGTGCATTATTAATGAATCGCATAAGTATTGGCTAGCTTAAGGAGGTATATTTGAATCACACTTAAAGTACTTTTTTTCAACCAAATTCTCTTCAAAAAAGAAAACCATTTCTAATTCTAACCCTATTCTTTTTGCACATTCAAAAATACTTTAGTCTTTCCCAGACAAAAGCTTTGCTCATTTTTAACCAACCATCTTTTACATGATCACGCTAAGGATGTTTTACCATTATAACAATGATCAAATACATTGGGAGCATAAAAACTTAAAGGCTGTTGGGAGAATTATACTTTATGTAATGAAAATAAAAGGTAAACAGGCTATATTATATTAGTATTATACATTGAATATTATACAAAAGTCTTTATTACAAAATAAAATGAGAAATCCAATCTCTGGTCTTTTGTTTTCCGTCATAATGCAGCAACACCGATATAATGTAAATCTCTGCATTTTATTGTTATTCCCTGTATGTCTGAATCCTACCAGTGAATCTTATGTCATGTGGTGCAGTATTAATAGTGCACAGAAATATATCCAGATCTTGCATTTCAATATAGGAAAAATAAGATACAGTTCCTTAGATTAACTTGTGTCCTATCACACAACATGAATATTAAATTGAAAAGCCTGCAATAATTAACCAAGGATTATGAGATTTTAGTGTTTAATGTTGGTGTTAATTGCAGCTATAAACCTTTTCTTTGCTTATTAAATGTGTTGCGCAACAGTGCCACTCTGAGGCAATATAATAGATGATATTTAAGACTTAGAACAAGTTCTTAGATGTGATGATTTGATATGTATTGTCAAGGGGGAATACTATTTTATTCTTACACAAAGGGGGTTAGACCACTTTGGTAGTTAAACAATGTGTCCTATAGTTGAAGATTTGTATCCATGTCATTGTGTAGAAGTAGATTTGAAGAGATATGCATTGGTTGTACGGGCTCAAAATGTCCACTCTTTTTTACCCATTGGTGAGTAAAGATTCAGCCTTGGCGAATAGAAATTTACCCCTGCTTTGTATGCAATGGATCCTCCAGCTTTGCAGCGGTGAGTACATTTTACTGTCTATTAATGTAGGACTTTGAATGTTGAGCCCTGCTGTTTTAATTTAAAACAATTACTTACTTTTTTTTAAAATGTTAAAATCTGGAGATAAAAACATTATGAGTTTTATTCATTAGCACAGACCTTTTCCCTTGCATCAGGTGCTGCCTGTATTCGATTATATCCATGGTGCAGTGTACACCATTTGAAAAAAAATATCATAAATCTAAAATGTTAAGTTCCTACTTAAATCACATCAAATTGTAGTTAGCAAATGACACATAGTTTTATTAGAGGTTATGTAATGAATAAAAGTATCCATAACAATGCATTTTTTTTTATTGCATGATTTTGCTCTTTTTAGAATAAAACGTTCCACAAAGCACCATCAGGGATACTGGAAACTGCTGTTTGAACAATTTTATTAATCTATTTTTGTCAAACTGCTATACCAAACAGATTATTTCAGACACTGATGAACTATATTAGGAAATCTTTAAAACTTTGTATTCTCTTGAAATATAATGAGTGCAACTAATCTGCACATTTAAATAATCATATTTTATTTCAGGTATCCCTAAAAAGTGTTCTGTACATGTATTTTGGAGTTTTGTTTTCCTATGTTCATGTGTTTATTCTGCAATAATTCTCCTTCAAATGGAAGTTATGTGATTTTCTCAAAAAAAAAAAGTTTGGTAGTGAAGGAGTTAAGACCAATCTACAGTTTAAGCATTAGTACCTAAATTTGTATTACATATAATCCAGTTTTACACAGAAAGGAATAAAAATAGTATAAAATGTATTAGATATATTTAAATAAAGGATACAAATATAAAAGTACAGACTCAGTGCATGTCAAAGAAGATTTAGATGATTGTGAGTCGTTTAAATGATATATTGCATGGATAGACATAGTGAGAATGGGAAGTATACTTCCATATGTCACTGTATTTCCTTGACTGCAAACAATTCTGCAAAATGATACTGCCACTAGCTGGGGTTCAAATATAGAATAACTTCATTGCTTCCAGTCTGAAAAAAATCTAAGGGTTGCCCTTCACACCTTGAAGCATCTAATTTTCTAACTATCCAATTACTTCCAAGTGGAGGAGTATACCAGGGTATCATCAACAGAGAGAAAGTACTTTTAGAATGCTCTTCTCTCTTCTTATTGGAGCTCTCTTGTCTGCAGTCTTTGCAATCCCTCCTATTCTTTCCCAGCCCAGATTTTCTGTGACTGTCCAATCACAGACTTCCTAATGCAACTCAATGAGAATGTTTTGCAAGGCAGGTGCTATGGTCAATTGCTGCCTCTTAAATTTAGCTAAAGTGCTTTAGGTGTTTGGAGTGTTCCTTTAAAGCTGTTTAGATTTTGCAAAATGAATGTATGTGAGTAATTTAATAAATAAAAGTGTTTGCACAAGGTCTTTCCATCTATGTCCACCAGGGAATAGAATATTCAGATAAGGAGGAATACTTTGATTTTCATATACATCTTATACCCTCAAGAGACCGAGCAGCTGCACAGTTCTAAGGGACTCCGTTTAATACAATATATACCTCAGGCAGAGTATAATGATAAAAAAATATGTAATGCTCAAAAACTTATTGAAATCTATGAATACAGGTACATGAGACAAATGCGACTTCTTGAATACTTCATGGATTGTGACAAGCATAAATACATAATATGAGTGATCAATGTGGGAATATACACAGTAATACAAATAGGTTTCTAATCAGCCATAAGAGGCATACTCAGGACGTCCATGTGTGTTCAGTCACGGTACGATCAGAATGTTGGAACTGTTATGTCCGACCTCGATACTACTATGAGTTCAGTGGCTGTATTATCTGTGTGGTACGTGAAAACAGAATGCGACAACTTTTCCATATGTGAGTTAGCTCATTCCCTTATCACAATTTGAGGGTATTAGGGGACATGTAAGTACAATATATTGAAACCTCTAAGGAATGTATCAGAATGCAAAACTCAACCAGAGGTCTCTATATGTGCCCTGACATCATGTTTTCAACCGGAAGGCTGTATTCTCCTTTGCTCTCATTCCTCCCTTGTCCACCCTCCATGAGATATGCTTTATCACTGGCCTTCTGTCATCCCCCAATGTTTTGAGGGATCAGGATATGTAGGATGGAGGTGAAGTCTTAGCAAGAGGTAATTAGGAATGGAGCATGGTGAGGAGAAAAGGAAAGGGGGAGAGTTAATGGTGAATGGTGAATGGTGAATGGTGGGGGCGGGGGGTTAGGGCCTGGCTTCATCTTGCAAGAACACCAACCACAGGTCCCAAATCTTCCTGTATAGGGTGTATTTGTGGGAGGTGGAGAATCCCAATTCTTCCATGACTCGGATGGAGTCCACCTTGTGAATCCATTCTCGGACAGAGGGCGCTGCAGATGTTTTCCATTTTAGGGGGATCAGGAGATTGGCCACTGTCAGAAGGTTTATAATTAACCTGGACATGTGTGTGGGTAGTGGCGTGTTGAATACGTAGAAAAGTAGGGGTTTTGGGTCCAGTGGGATGCAAACTGCTGTTATGGTGTGTATCAGATTTGTTATGTGTTCGCAGAATTTGTTTATGGTCAGGCACTTCCACCATATATGGGCTAAGGTTCCAACGGCCTGATTGCACCTCCAACATCCGTCTGTCATCATTGGGAAAAGGGTATGTTGATGAGGTGGCGAGTAGTGCCATCTCATGATTCTTTTATAATTTTCCTCCTGAATGTTAGAATTTATGGAAGATTTGTGCAATTGGGTGAATATTTTCATCCACTCTTCCTTGGAAATATCTATTGCTAGGTCCTTGGCCCAAGACTGTGTAAAGGATGGGAGAGCATTTTGGAGGTCATGGCCAAGAAGTGTAGTAAAGACTGATAGATGTTTGTTCGTGAGCTTATGTGCCATGCAATGTGTTTCGAAGTGGGTAGTGGTGCGATGGGAAGCCTGTAGGTCAGACACAGAGGAGATGAAATGTGTTATTTGAGTATATGTAAATTGTTGTTGGGTTATCCGCAGGTATCAAATCCCAAAGTGGGATCCCAAAGGTAAGGTATTTGGAGTCGTGGAATGCCTCATAGGCGGCAGAGGCAAGTCCTGGTTGAAATAAAGGATTTTAGGTTAATGGGTAAAGAGCAGATGGGTGGGAGAAGATCAAGTGAAGGTGTCTCATGCCCAGCCAGTTTCTCAGAGTGGGAAATAGTCGGGTGAGTGGCGTGTTGCGGGAGTACGAAAGCCCTGCCTGACTTGTGCCAAAGAATAGTATATATTGGTACCTGGAACATGGATTCCTCTAGTTTCATCCACTGTTTAGTAGTGGCAGGGTCCGACCATTCATAGACTCTAGTAAGAAATACTGCTTTTCGATTAGTTTCCAGGTTATGAAGCCCCAGCCCTCCCAGGTACTTAGGCCTGACCAGAGTGTTGAATGGGATTCTAGGGTGTTTGAAGGCCCAAATGAATGATGTAAACAGTTTTCTAGCTTCTGGTCTAGGGAGATTGATTAGAAAAACTTGTATTAGGTATAGGAAGTGAGGGAGAACGTTAATTTTTAATATATTTACTGGGCATAGCCAATTGAAATGAGGCTTGTGCCATAGCCTCCGATCTCTGGATACCTCCTATAGAAGTGGCGGGAAATTGAGCTCACACACTTTTGTCAGCGTGTTGGGCAGCAAGGGGCCCATTTAAATGGGTATTGTGTTGTGATGGTGGCCCTCACATTTGGGGCTATGTTTAATGCAAGTATTTCGCTTTTAGCAAAATTTACTTGAAAGTTAGATAATTCATGATACCATGACATTTTTTGGATAAGATGAGGCATAGCGTCTATTGGCTTGGAGACCATAAATAACAGGTCATTGGCAAATGCAGCAAGTTTGTGCTTGTCATTTTTTATTTGCATCCCTTGGATATCAGGGTTATCCGTTATGCCCTGCAAAATTGGTTCCATAACCAGGATGAAGAGGAGAGGAGAAAGGGGGCATGTCTCGTGCCATTTCTGATGTGAACTGGTTCGGACAGCTGTCCACTGATTTTAATTTTCGTTGTGGGCTTGGAATAGAGTGCTCCAAGACACTTTATAGAAATGGGACCAAAGCCTATGGCCTGGGCATGTCCAGTAACATGGCCCAGTCCATCCTGTCTAATGCCTTCTCTGCGTCAATAGAGAGAAGGAGAGATTGAGCAGGGAAATTTAGAGAGATAGATCAAATTGAGCAACTTGGTGGTATTGTATTTGGCCTCCCTCCCTGGTACAAAACTGGCCTGATCAGGATGGACTAGCCCCCCCAAAAATGGTTGCAGGCGATTGGCTAGGATTTTAGTAAATATCTTTAAATCAACATTGATGAGAGAAATAGCTGCCACATTCTGTGGAATCTTTTCCAGGCTTAGGGATCAGTGTAACATGAGCTTCTAGTGCAAAGTGGGGAAGGGCTGTGTCGGAAGCAAGTGAATTGAATGCTTTCAGGAAGGGTTGTGATAGTTCTTGTATGAACGATTTATAATATTTGGCTGTAAATCCATCTGGACCTGGACTCTTGCCAGGTGGAAGATGTTTAATGGCCTGATGCAGTTCATCAGGACACAAGGGTTCATAAAATGCTTGTAATGCATTGGTAGGGATTGTGTGTTTGATCCTAGATTCTAGATATTGAACTATGTGCTCCCTAGGAGGTGGCATGTCTCTAAGATTGTAAAGGGATGTATAAAAGTCATGGAAGGCTTTCATGATGTCGGGGGTTAAGTACTAGGGGTTGCCAGAACTCGTTTTGACTTTTTCTAGAAATTTTGTTTGTTGCTGTGCTTGGAGAGCCTTAGCCATTAGTTTTCCACATTTACTTCCTTGGAAGTAGTATTTATATTTAGTGCACAACAGCCTACACTTGGTTTGCATATTTAATACGTTTGGAAGTTTGGAACGCACATTAATTAAATGGTTATAGTTATGGAGGGACAACGTGGCTTGATGTTTATTTTCTAGTTCCCTGAGATGAGCTGTTTTGCTTCAGCTTCTCTCATTTTTTTCGCTTTGGATGCTAGTGCTATCAGGTCTCCCCTTACAACACATTTATGTGCTTCCCAAATTATGGTGGGAGTAGTGGAAGAAGTAGAGTTATCCGTGAAGTAGTGACGAATAGTGTCTCTGAGGGAGCTCAGAATGTCTGGATCATTGACCTTCCACTGGATCATCGTAGTCGGTAGGGATGGAATTAGAATGGCAAGAGACAGGGGTACATGGTCAGACCATGTAATAGGTCCATATGAACTCCATTGTATCAAATGTAGAAATTTGTGGGGCATGAATAACATATTGATACGCGAGTAGGAGTTTGCTGCGGGAGAATAAAAAGAATAGTCACGCTTGGAGAGGTGCAGCATGCGCCAGCTATCATAAAACTGTGCTTTATCAAATAGATAATTAAGTCTCTTCCATTTCATGAGTGATAGGAGTGTATTGTGGAGGTTATTATTATTATTATTATTATGTTATTATTTATGAAGCGCTAACAAATTCCGCAGCGCTTAACAGTGGGTGGACGAAGAAACATGTAGTTGTCACCAGACAAGTGGGACACATAGGAACAGAAGGGTTGAGGGCCCTGCTCAATGAGCTTACATGCTAGAGGGAGTGGGGTAAAGTGACACTAAAGCTAAGGATAGTATTAGACTAATGACAGTTGCAAGAGAGGAATCATTCGGGAGCTATTAACAGTTTAATTGATACGCTTTTATGAAGAAGTGGGTTTTTAATCATTTTTTGAATGAGTGGAGACTGGGTCAACATCTAACGGAGGAGGGAAGTGAGTTCCACAGGAATGGTGCAGCCCTCGAGAAGTCTTGAAGGCGAGCATCAGAGGTGTGAGTACGGACAGAAGATTGACGTAAGTCTTCATCTAGAGCTGTGTCCATTGTGGTATTTAAGTCGCCCCCCAGTATCAATCCCCCTTTGCAAACTCATCCACTCGACTGAGATATTTACGCAAAGACCTGCATTGTTTTCTATTTGGTAAGTATAGGTTAACTATTGTAACCATTGTCTGTCCCACTTGACCATTAACCATAAGAAATAAACCCGTGTCATCAGTTTCATGAGCTGTATAGGTGAATGGTAAGTGGGATGCAAGTAGTATGGCCACTCCTCTGGATTTGGATTCGGTGTAGTTATTGAAGTATCCCTCTGGGGATCTATGAATTTGGAGTGTGGGGGCTGCTCCTTCACAAAAGTGTTTTGTTTTTTTTTGGAAGAAAGCCACATTGGCCTACAATTTATGAACAGTGCCAGTGATCTCTTTTCAGGGGAATTCAAGCCCCGAACGTTTAGGGATACCACCCGAATGGTAGCCATTGGGGGATGTGCAATATGTGGGCCGTCTATAGGCTCAGATAACCCCAATGAGGGAAACAAAGGGTTGTGCCCAATTACCCCCACAATCTACCTTGTGAGTTGCTTGGATTCAGCAAAGACTAAGGGGGTTTAAGTTAGGTGTTGTGCGTAGGCCCTACCATATGTACTTGAGGGCGCTAGGGGTGTGAGACTGGAAAATAAAGTTAACCAATATAACATATGACTTGAGCCCTGGCATGTGCACTTATCGTATTAGAGTCTGAGGCTAGCTTTGCATTGATCAAGGACTTCCATCTCTGTGCATATGTGAGTATGGCGGAAAGCTCAGTTCTCGATGTGCCTGTTGCCCATCTGGGTGATGGTGGTTAGGATTAGCCAGGTGCAGTCATCAAACTCCAATAGGGTCGAGTCTCACTGGGCATAAGTAAGGAGTCCACGTCATGCAGTAGGGTAGAGTCATCAAAATTTGTAATCCTGAGGCACGGGGAGCCCGCAGTCCAGGAAGGTCACAAGTATGCCAGTGAATGGTACCACTTGTAATCCAAAGTAAGGTGAGTGTGATGACACACTCCATATGTCAGCTAGTGGTGGTTCACAGTAAAGCGACTCTCGGTGACCGCCACTCTATAACAGTGGGTGGTTTTAGGATGTGGAAGCATCTGGGAAAGTTGGAGTGTGACTGCGTTCTCGTTGGTCTCTTCGCCTCTTCTTTGCAACAGATTGCCAGCATGGTTTCAAAGGGAGATGCTGGGTGGCCAATGGCTAGACTGGCAAGTACCAGTCAGGGATGGGCATGTCTTGAAGCTCGAGAGCTCGTACGAAAGGGCTGGATATGGTGTACGTCTCTCCTCGCAGCGAGACGATCAGTGCACAGGGGAAGCCCCAGTGGTAGCGTATATTGCGAACTCGCAGCTGGTCTGTGATGGGCTTCAGCACTCTCCTGGCCTGGAGGGTCAGCCAAGATTGCCATGGAACAAGAGCGGGGGAGTCAATTGGCGAGTATGTCGCATTATTTCTTCCTTGTGGGAGAAGTAATGAAGCCAGCAGTTTACGCGTTCCTGGCGTGTCTCACGGTCTATCTAGTAATAAATTAGAGTTCCTTGAGAATTTCATGCAGGTCTTCTTTATCCTGTTCCGGTAACCATTTAATTCACAGGTTGTTTCCCCTTCCCCTATTATCTAGATCATCTAGGGATCTTTGGTAGAAGGATAGGGACACGTTTTGTGTCTCAATGGCTGATTGTAGTTGCACCTGGGTGAAAAATATGTGTCGGTCGTCTTCCAAGGAGCTCACCCTCTCGCCAACATGGCGGATATCTGAATCCAGGTTTCCAAATTGGCAAACATATTCTCCATGTCTCCTTTGGATGGTAGGGTTTTTAAGAGCTCTCTAATGTCATGCTCTTGCTGAGATATAAGCTCTCTGAGTCTGCTGGGCTGAAAGGAGGAAATTCCCCATGGTGTGCTGGCGCCATTTTGGGATCGCCCAAGGCAAAGTGAAGGTCTGAGGAATCCTGGAAATATTTGGTGAGGGATCCCCCTTTTACGTTAGGGCTCTTTCTAAAACTGAACTAAAAAGTAAAGGCTTTATTCATAATAAATCTTTTCCAAGGAGTGTATCATTGAGGATGACCTTACAATTACTGGATCCCTGGTGGAGAGTAAGGGTAAGTTGCAACCCTGAGAAGCCAGGGTAATGTAATGTAGCTAACTAAGGTGTTACCCATTACTTGTTAAAAATACTAGACATGCAATGGAAAGGAGGCAATTCATTGACTTGTCAAGTAGGGGCTAGAGCATCAGCAATCATGTAATAGTAGTAGCAGCATGTCTAAATGTGAGTAGATATGTATCACCTTTCAGCAGATCCCTTCCCAGGTTTGTGCTCTGGATCTGACTTTGTCTCTTATTCTACCATTTTTAAGGATGTTTATGGAATTTAAAGGGATACTATAGTCACCAACACAACTTTAGCTTAATGAAGCAGTTTTTGTGTATAGAGTATACCTCTGAAGTTTCACTTCCCAATTCACTGCCATTTAGAAAATAAATCGCTTTTGTTTCTGTCTTTGCACCTCTAGCTACACTTCCCCTGGCTGTGATTGACACAGCCTGCATAAATATCTTGCTTTGTAAATTGAAATTTAATCAGTCACATGAGGCTCCTTGTGGAAGTATAAACATTAGATGGCTATTTACATGAAGTGTTTAGGAAGGCTGTGTAAGTCACACGCAGGGACTAGGGCAGCATAAACAAAGTGATTTAACACATAGATGGCAGATAATTTAGCAGTAAAAAGCAAGGGCATGATCTATACACCAAAACAGCTTTATTAAGCTAAAGTTGTTTTGGTGACTATGTGTCCCTTTAATATGCACAAAACTGCATTAAAGACACAGAGGCTCTGCAAGAAGTATATTACGTAACATTCTCTAATTAAAGGAGCAACATGGAAATACAAGGTATGCAGAGTATGTTGTAGAGAAAACAAAACATTGCATATCTTAAAATCTAATATCTAATTTCTGTTACATAAAATTTTTGGAACAAAGTCCCTATCAAACATTGAGGCTTTGTTTATTGCATCTGTACCATGACTGCAAATGGTTTTGATTCACTGCTCGAATGAGAGATTAGTTTATAAGTGTTGCATATCTTACCGGAACTGCAAGAAATTCTTTGTTTTTAAAGTGATTTATAACTTTATATTTTTCTGTTTATTGCCTGCACTGCAAATGTTTTGATCATCAAACTTTAGCAAAATAGAAAACTATAATTAACACATAGTTTGCAGGATTCTTTTTTTTTATTTATTTATTTTTTTATATATTTTTTTTTCTTCAAAATTTTCTCAGTTTACAAAATACAATCAATTCCTCTATTACAATACTTACATTATTATATATTTCCATGTGTAAACAACATTAGCAATATAAAACAGAATTAAATATCCATATTTCATGTATATAGCTAATAGAGGTATTTAAAAAAAAAAAAAAACCCAATGCATTTCATACACACAAAATACCATCCAGAGGAACCAAACCTATATTATCCAAATTTACCCATCCTTCCCATTAGGTACACTTTAACTAAGGTTCCTCCACAAATCAATCACACTTTGGGGGAGCCCATATCTACAGAATTATAAGTTCACGTTATTAATAATAAAATTATCAACTATTATTTCCCATTTATTATATTTCTTCAGACCTACAGAATTACCTAGAATTATTCCCTTTTCCATCTTACATTGATAAATAACCTGTGTTTTAATTTCCCTCCAGTGTATTTCATTTTTACTTTTCCAATTTCTAGCAACAGCTAGCTTTACTGCCATCAAAATATGTATTATCAACATCCGTTTCTCAAAGGGTATAGAGGGCCATCCCAAATGTAGCAAAAAACTTTGTGGTGTGAAAGGTATATATAGCTGACATGAATTATGAATCTGCCTATATACCTCCTTCCATATTTTAGTTAAAACTTTACAATGCCACCAGATATGGAGATAATCTCCTATCGCAACTTCACAACGCCAACAAAAAGAGCTCTGATCAGAGTATATTTTAGCCAATTTTTCTGGGACCATATACCATCTATTCAGAAGCTTATAGAAATTCTCTACTATATTCAAGCAATGTACCGATTTATTAACTCTCTCTATCGCATTTATCATATCTTGCTCAGGGATTGCTATTTGTAAATCTTTTTCCCATTTAGTCTTAGATTTCCAAGGAGAGAGCTTTTGAGATGACTTTAAGAATTCATAACATCTAGAGATGTGACCTTTAGTTCTATTTGTTTCTATGATCTTCTTAATGTTACTTATAATTTTATTTACCTGAATGTCCAGAAATTTCGTCAAGAAAAACTTAACTCTTAGATATGTAAATATCTCCTTACTTTCAATCCCAAACTCTGCCTGTAAATGGCTAAATGACTTGAGATCCTTTGTATCTATAATTTGTTGAATATACTTAATACCTTTTTGTATCCAACCTCTGATATTAATATCTTCAATATTATGATTAATCACCTCTAGTTGTAAAAAGGGGAATACTCTATATTCTATTTTATAGTTTTTCTTAAATTTCTGCCAGAATCCCAGTATACTATCTAAAATTGTCGAATTTTCTAGGTGGACCAAGTTATTTTTATTTTGATTCCTCCTTGTTATCCAAAACAGGGAGGATAGGCTGCTTGTCTCTACTAATGATTGCTCTATGTGGCACCAGGATTGTTCTTTTTGATCTATACTTAACGTATAAACAGTGTGGGCCAACATACATGCATTATGATATTCTATTATATTTGGAGCAGCAAGACCTCCGTCCTTTCTTTTCTTAGATATTAACTGTAGGCTTATTCATGGTTTTTTGCCTTTCCAAATAAATTTAGAAAAAGCTGACTGTATCATTTTTAACCAGGGATTAGGAACTTGTATAGGTATCATTCTAAAAAGATAATTCCATTTAGGCAAAATATATGATCTAATAGTATTTATACGACCTATCCAAGAAATCTCCCTACCAGCCCATTCTTTTAATATTTTATTTGTATTTTTTAACAGAGGGAGAAAGTTAGCTTCAATAACTCTATTTATATCTCTTGTTATTTTTATACCAAGAAATGAAATATGTTCCTTAGCCCAAACAAAATCGTAAGATAATTTAATATAATCCCTATCTTCCCTGGGTAAATTAGTTGTCATTATTGTAGTTTTATTAATATTTAATTTATAATTTGAAAATTCACTGTAATAATCTAGTGTTCTTATCAGTTCCGGCAATGATGATCTAGGATTCTGCACCATAAGCATGACATCATCAGCATATAGATTGATCTTATGTTCTAAATTTTTAAACCAGAAACCCTAAATCTTTTCATTTTGCCTTATATCTTCTGCAAGAGGTTCAATGGTTAGAACATAAAGTAACGGGGAAAGAGGACATCCTTGCCTGGTTCCGTTCTTAATAGAAAACCAGTCTGCCTCTATCCCAGGGCCTATAGTCTTTGCTGAAGGAACAGTGTCTAGTGCCATAATGGCATCATAGACTGTTCCTACTATACCATATGATTTTAAAGTGCTACCCAAAAAATCCCATCTGACCCTGTCAAACGCTTTCTCAGCATCTAGTGACAGGGTCAGAAGGGGAACCTTTTTCCTAATTGCGACATCCTGTACATCCATTATTCTTCTTAATCCATCTGATGGTACTCTGCCATGAATAAAACCTGCTTGATCTTGATGTATTAAAGTCGGAATACATATTTTTAATCGATCTGCAATAATTGAGGCATATATCTTTACATCCCCATTTAAAAGAGATATAGGGCGATAATTTACCAGTTTAACTGGGTCTTTATCCGGCTTCAAGATAGGAACAATATTCGCTTGAAGCATCTCCCTAGGGAACGTGCAGTTTTCCACTATTGTATTGAATATCCTAGCAAGACGAGATGACAGGGAATCTTTAAATATCTTATAAAATTTATTTGAATACCCGTCTGGGCCAGGAGCTTTATTTATCTGTAACTTATTTATAGCTGTTATAACTTCCACTGGGGTTATCGGTTTATTTATCTCATTAAGTTGTTCCATAGTAATTTTTGGCATTTTTTTTATTTTTGAAATATTCCGAAGATATAGGTTGTTGTCCAGCTGATTCTAAATTATATAATCGACTATAATACTCATTAAAAGCTAACCCTATTTTTTTCGGACTTAATAGCGTTTCTTTTCCTACCTCTATTCTATGGATCCTCCTCATTTGTTTTTTATTTTTCAATTTATTTGTAAGCAGCCTATCCGCCCTATTACTTTTGTAATACCAATTAATCTTTAAGAATTGGAGATTTCTCTTTTTCTCCTCATATAGTAATTCATTTATTTGATTTTGCAATAATAACATTTTTATGCTTTTCTCCTGAGTTGGTAGAATTTTGTTTTCATTCGATAAATTGTAATAATCTACATACAAATCCTTTAAAGGTCTGCCTTTCTTTTTTTTATCAATTGTACCTAGCTTAATTAAATATCCTCTTATAACACATTTATATGCATTCCAAACCATCGGAAGTGACACTTCACCCCCCTCATTTTCCTGAAAAAAGCTTTCTGTCATCTCCCCTATATATTCTCTGTTTTCCTTACTGGAGAGAATATTATCATTCAATCTCCAATCAGTTCTTCTTGCCCTATTGTTCACTATATCCAACTCCAAGATCATGGCATTATGATCGGACCAAGTTACTTCATCTATGAGGACTTTTTTAATACTATTAGTGAATCCAACACTGCCCAGGAATAAGTCAATTCTTGAGTATGAAAAATATGATCTGGAGAAGCATGTAAAATCCCTCTCCAGTGGATGAAGCACTCGCCATATATCCATAAGTCCATATTTCTTAATTATCCTTTGAAATTGTACTGCTTGTGCAGTTACTACTTTAATTGATCCTTCAGAATTTAAAGTTTTCCTATCCATATTTACATCTAGTATCCGATTAAAATCGCCTGCCAAGAGTAATTTGCCCTGCTTTATTTTATCTACTTTGTCAAAGAGATCATAAAAGTATCTATTTGAAGGATTATTAGGCGCATACACATTTACTAGCGTATATATTTCAGATTGAATATTGATTATTGCTATAATATATCTAGCTTCTTCATCTAATTCTTGGTATATGATTTTAGCATCCAGATCGTCACTTATCATAATGGCTACACCTCTTTTTCTCTGACTTTCTAATGTGGCAGATATTACTGTTGAAATATTTTGTGGAGTAAATCTTAACTTGTCATCTCTCTTCCAGTGTGTCTCCTGTAGAGAGATGATATGAGCTTTTTCTTTCTTAATGTAATCAAACAAAATTGCTCGTTTACTAGGGGAATTTAGACCTTGTACGTTTAACGATATTATTTTAACCATTACTCTTTTTTAGTCTATTCCTGGGTTTCTTCCAAATCTGGTATCCATCGTCCTTATATGTGTTGAACTTTCCCTAAGCTTCTTTCTATTCTGTAGATGAGCCCCCACTCCAACTGCCACATTCATACCAAACATACCCCATCCTCTCATATACAAGAGGCTTTCATTCAACACACCCAGGGTATTAACCTCTGGGTATAGATCCAAAAGGGAAAAATCCCCTAATTGGAATCTAGTCCTCATTTAGAAATTTCCTAAATGAGGAAAAAAGATAAAAGCTGAGCTGGGAACGTCCCTTAATTTAATCTATTATCTTCGCGTTCTGCCATACCGCATCATACTCCAATACTTCCCCCCAACAAACATCAATTGATTACGGGGCATTTACTACATCAAAATTTTTTGTCTCTTTCTATATGTACTAAAGAGGCTGTCCGATTCTGTCCTCTTCAAGATGTATAAGAATTCCTACCATCTTTCCCCATACTTCTAACATAAAAAACTATTTGTGAATTTATCCCTACAAACCTTTCAGAACTTATATTTTTTTTTTTCCCTTATACTCACTTGCACGTATTTTATCTTTCTATATTATTAATGAGATTTCCATAAATCTAAGTATTTAGAAATGTCCTTAAATCAATCCAATGATCATACCTACTATTTCAGTGATTTACTCTCTATAGTTGTACTTTTATCTCTATTAGTTAATCCATTTATATACGTGTAACTTATATCTGTTTTTTTTTGTTTTTGTTTTTTTTTTAGTGTTACATCTTGTGAATAATCCATCTAATTTACTAATATAACTATTACAATATAACATGTGTTACTCTAAATATTTTCCCAGTTAGTGAACTTAGTTTCTCCATCCAACATACTATTGATCAGCAATTTGATCACATATCGCATGTTTAGTGCATATTCCATTAACACAACTATTAAACCTCTCCCAGTGCAATATTAGTAGGGATTAAATCTAGATGATCAAAGGGCTACATCATACTTATTCAAATTATTACCATATTTTTTTATTTATTTTTTTGTGCTACATCCTAAAAATAATCCACCTCACATGCATATTTAACTTTACAATTTAGCTTATATTTCTCTAGATAGTTTCTCCCCAAAAAAATTTTTTTTTTTTTATTTCCCTTTTTTTTAATTTTTTTTTTCTCCCTCCATCTAGTGTACTATTAATCAATGATTAAATCATAAAGATAATACCTATTCCCTTAACACAACTATTAAACCTCTCCAGTGCAATTTAGTAGGAATTAAATCTAATTGATCAGAGAACTGAATCATACTTATTCAAATCATTACAATAGTTAAACCAAATTTTCCAACCAAGTTGTAACCTTGTGCAATGAGTCAAATATATATGTAGTCCCCTCTTTAGTAACTATAAGTTTAGTTGGGAATCCCCACCGATATTTTAGATCTTTTTCCCTCAAGTGCAGAGTAGCTGGAGCGAATTGTTTTCTCGCTTTCCTTGTCTGAAAAGACAAATCTGGAAACACTTTTATTTCTTTAAATTTGCCTTGTTCTCTTTCCATTTGTCTTGCTGCTTTTAAAACATTTTCTCTAAAAGAGTAAGAGTGGCAGGCAATAATTATATCCCTTGAGAGATCTTCTGGGAGTGTTCTTGGTTTATTTAACCGGTGAAATCTTTCAAGAAAATCCCTTTTGTCATCAATGTTGATTTTAAGAGCTTCAAAAAATTCCGCAAGAAAATCTGCCAAATTATCTTGTAAAATAGATTCTGGTATGTTTCTTATTCTTAAATAGTTTTTCCTTCCTCTATCCTCTATGTTAGTTGTTCTCTCCTCCAATTCGTTGATCCTCATTTGTTGTTTCTCTATGCATTCATTTTGCTTCTGTATAAGAAATTCCAAATTCTCTATTTTCTGTTCATTTATTTTGACTTTTTGTCCCGTATTTATTATTTCCTGCTTTAAGTTTGCAAAATTCCCCTGCATTTCTAATTTTATTTGTTCCAATTGTTGATCTAAACATTGTTTTAGATATGCTTGAGTGATCGTTAATTCCTCTGGAGATTCTTGTACTTCTGTCTCCTTTAATTCACCTGTGTGTTTCTTTAAAGGCATTTTGTTTGGCGTGGAAGTCAAAGAAGATTCCAAAGTACTTTTGTCTACTGGAGCATTAAAAAAATTTGAAAGTCTCTTTTCCTGTTTTTCTCTTTTTTCCCGGTCTTTTTTTGAGAGCGACTTCAACTCCTGTTTCTGATCCGCTGTTTTCCTTGTTGTCATTATTTTTATATATATATATTTTTTTATATATATATATATATATATTTTTTTTTTATAAACAATTTAAAAGGAATAATCCACTTTCCTTTAACTACAGCAGTTCAGTATTAGATCTTATGGAGCTAATTTTTAAGCATAATATGTGCTTTAATATTTGAGGACTTGAGTACTTAAAAAATTCCGCAATATGGGATCCACTAAGGTTCTTTATATTTCAATAGTATAATGGACCAACAAGTTCTTATTATTCTTAATGTACTTAATATTTCAATGTGATTCAAAATTAATTGCACTGTTATATCTGGTACACTCCTCCACTCCAATTGTGAAGGTCCAGTTTATCACTTTATCTGCCAGTCACATTTAGCTCTGGGGTTTTCCTCTGTTTCAATATGCAATATAGCATTCCACTAAGCCGCTTTATTCACCAGGCTTCTTAGCAAGCGTCTTCTTATGTTTAAGCTCGCATCGATCCTAATTGCACCAGTGATGTTTTAGGCAATGTAACTTCGTTATAGTGCTTTATGTATCTTATAGTACTTTATGAGTCACATTGTTCCAACATTATGTAACATAGTATTTACTCAAGTTTCCCTTTTTTTTTTTTTATTATTTTTTTTTTTTCAGCTATGTGTATATCACACAAACTCTTATTGCTTTAATATAACTCAAGCCTCATTGCACTCTTAATTTATTGTGCTCACCTCTGCTCCAGTATAGGATTACAGTCTGTGTTTTGTTTGCCCGGCTTTTTTTTTTAAAATCAACTGCTTTAGATTCGGCATAGTTCCATTGCGATTTTCAAACGCACACCATTCCTACATCCTTTCTTGACCAGGCATAAACTTTCCTTCGGTCCCTCAGTCCTGTATCCTGTATATTCGATCCACGGGTCAGACAAGCCCCTTAAACGTGGCTTTGATTACCGCAGTTTTGAGGTGATAGCATCCGATGTCTATGCGGTCTCCATTATTTGCTCGGCGATTTCACCTCTCCCTCAGATGGGACTCCCGCTCAGCTTAACCCCGCGGCGTACACGGCACGTTACACGCCCCACGTGTCTCACGCGTCGTCACGTCGCCATCCCCCCAACCGGACCATGTTCTTTCTATTGGTTTGCAGGATTCTGATATAAATAAAGTGAATCTGGAAAGGTATTTATTATTTTCTTTGTCTCCTTTGGTGTCAAATGAAAAATTGTTTTGTGTGTTGACAGAAATTGTTAACTCAAATGTACATGGCATCTGAGACTTGACTGATTATGAAGACAAATACAAAATGCTAAAATCACACACACAGCATTTCATTTGGCTCATTATAAACTGTATGTCACAGAACCTTCTCTTAAATAGATTCAAATCAACTGAAGATGCACACAGAGAAAAAAAATGCTTGGAATAAATTTTGATACTATCATGCTGAAGAAAAATTGCAATGTTTGAGCAAATTCTTTAAGTAATTATTTTTTTTCAATAACAGTACATTGATTTAACACTGATTTGATGTCTAGATTTACATTATGTGAAATGATTGTGAGCAAGCTAAACATGTTGTTTATAGTTGCACGTAAGGTCAGGTTCATTTAGTTAAATTTTCCTTTAAAACATAACAGTAACTACTTATTATCATTGTACTAGTGTCAAAATGTCAGTTGGATTTAATTGTAAATTCAGTTGGCAAAATGCATTGTCATTCTGTTTTATAGAGTATATTTCATTTGGCAGTAAGACTGGGTATTAACTAGCATCTGAATTGGAAAAAAAGAAAAAAGAGACAGATCAAATTAGAAAAAGAAATGAATGTAACCAAGTAACATCAACGTTTCTTGGGAGTAACTCCAAACTCAAAAGGTCGATTTAATAAGCAGTGAAAAAATCTTGCTGAAATTAGTTATGTTCAGTCACATCCCTGGGCTAACTTTGATGATAACTTATCAATTTCAGCAAATGTTTTCACACTACATAAATACAAAGCTTTTGATAAAAAAAAAAACCCACAGTGGGTATTTTTAATTTATACGTAAAACAGCTCCTAATAGTCCTGATTTAGGCATGTCCCAACTTTATTCACTGGTGTCCTACTTTTGGAGACACCAGGGAACTGTCCTTATTGGATGCTTTTTCATCTTAGGGACCTAGGGCTATGCAGAGAGAGCTAAAACTGTGCTGTCTCAGGGTGGACTGGCTTAGTGGACTGGCTTGAGTGATTGGCAGGTAGTCCAGCATGCATTTATGCCAGTCTGACCTGCCAAATCTTCCAATGGAATCAGACCCTTTCTGGGTAGATTCTCCCTATTTAGCTATGCCAGTAAATCACTTCAAAGCAGACTGATTGGCAACCTACCTCATGGGACACCAAAGTGTGGGGTTAAAGTATATTCCATATTTCAAGCCAAAATCCATGTCTACTGGGAGGTAGTGTGTAATACAACAAAGTGCCTCAGTGACAAGCAGCTCTACACTGAATGTGGGATACCCCTTTTCACACAACAAATTCTAACACACCAAAATATTGTATAAAATATACCTATTAGTGGAGTGCTCCACTAATAGGTATATTTTATACCACATTTTGGTTCATATTCCATATTTGTTAATCCCTCAACATTATTATCTGTTTGTTGATACACTAAAAGGGAATCTTGGAGAAAAAGTCTAAGCTGTACTGGCTAGGAGAACATATACAGTATGGCCTAAATGTTTGATATTGTCAGATCTCTGCAACTCCTGGTATGATTTATACATTTCAAATAAAATGTGATATGTGGGATTTGTATTAACAATTGTTCTAAATAAAGCAAATAAAAAAAAAAATGTTTGCGGTATAACAAAATATGACAAATACCAACCTGCGTGTCATCACATGACAAGTAATATACACCGTTGCCTAATATAAATTAACTGATTAATGCTTGGCATATATCTAAAAAGCAATAAAACATAAGACAAAATATGTAGAGAACACAATAGGACGGACAATGAATGGAAAAAGAGCATTCTTTTTCATCCAATATTTTTCTTTTCATTTTTGTTTTAAATTAACAAATTTAAATTGCCTTTTTACATCTTGCTTATTGTCTGTGATGTTTTACTGCAACTGGTAATCATCTGAAAGCAGGATTTGACAAGGGTTATATGCCGTTTTATGAGCAATAGCTCATTGTGAAACCTTCTGCCAATTCATTGCAGGTGTTAACCGTATCTTGATTAAATTAAAGTTCGCAGTTATTGTCATACATTGAACCAGAGATGCTTCATCGTGATATGGTAAGATGTAAACCAGGTGTTTGTGATTGTATTATTTTATTGAAGTTGAAAGAAAGCTAACAGCAAAATGTGCACATACATTTTTACCTTAATGCAAAAAACCTTGCATGAACTCTTTCAAGTCACAATTCCTAAAAGATCGAAAATTTAAACATCAGCCAAACTTGTCAATCAGCTTGTGAAGCAAATTTACTGACAAACATTGATTCAACTCAGAAGTTTCACTTTTATCAATGCACAAGTGTAAGTTGAGCTATTTCTTAGTAACTAGTTATGTAGAAAACACTAAAAAAGGGTTATTAACTAAAGAGAGCATTTTCTGAAATTCAATGTTCAAATTTAAGGCCAAACTAGACAAATTAATGGAAGTATAGATTAGTTTAAGATTGTTCTATTTTGAATATTTCGGTCTTAAATTTGAAATTCAGTTCATTTTGAATTCCCAAATATTCCTACTTTAGTAAATAATCCTGCGACGTGTAAAATATTTGTCATGACATAACTCTTATGGCTACTGTCAGGATCATATCCTGACAGCTATGTTTTATCTTCCTTTGTGTTTATATTCCTTTAAAAAAAGTTCCAGCCCTCAACCACTAGTTTCCTCCCTAGCCACTAGTCACCTCAGTCCTCACCTGCCTAGGACTAATTACTTGCTTCAGCTACTTAAGGCTACACCCTACTCACAACAGGGCCTTTACAATGAAGTTTACGATCTACCTGAAAGACTTCAGTTCCTGGCTCCTGTGAACCTGATCCAGACTTACCTTCTACCCTGCTCCATACCAACCTGCTCCAGACTTACCTTCTACCCTGCTCCATACCAACCTGCTCCAGAATTGCCTTCAAACCTGCTCCACTCTCACATATGATTTTGACCTCTGCCTCTATTACCAGCCTTCCTGTATTACAAACCTGCCTCTGTTGACAGCCTTCCTGTGTTACAAACCTGCCTCTGTTAACAGCCTTCCTGTGTTACAAACCTGTCTCCGTTATCAGCCTTCTACTGTTACCAGCCTGCCTCTGTAACCAGCCTGCCGTTGATACGAAACTGCCTTTGTCTTAAACCTACCTGGAAATCAGAGACTTGCTTTATTTGCAAGTATCCTGTTTTGTGGTATATTGCCCAAAGTCAGTTCTTTCCTCAATTTGCATGATATGTCTAAAAGCAGAAATAAAGTCTCAAATAACAACCCTGGCATAAGTCTCTTATCTGACCTGCACAAGATCATGACAGAATGTAAAGGCCTTAAAACAGACTCCAGGGTTAACCGATGTCCTGAAAACTTTGGCTGAGTGTTTATTGGAATTATGCAAAGCAGTAACAAGTATGGTTCAATCAAGTACCAGCAATCCTCCTGAAAGGAAAAATCCTGAGAATAAGACAAAGTCAGACTCACCTTCCAAGAAAAGCAAGAAAAGAGAACCACTAACTAAACTTGAACTATAAAAAAGACGTCAAGCTAATTTATGCTATTATTGTGGTGATACAGGACACCGCATTTCCTTCTGTCCAAGAAGACCTCCTAAACCTCCTGTAACCAATGACCCAAACATACAGACCTTTCAACCTGACTCTCCTTTTTTCAAAGACCATAAGGACTGTGTATTTTACCCACAGAAAACTCCATTATCATCCCATTACTCCTCAGATGCCTCCTTATCTTACCTAGTAGAAGAAAATTATCTACATGATGAACTACCCTCTGACAAGGAAGAGACTGGAGAATAATAATTAATGGAAGAACCTATAGTGGCTACTATGACTATGACTTCCATCATCCAATCTGCAAAGAAGAATACAGCAAAACCTCCATTTGGTGCCCCTGGTCTTGAAAAAGCCAGTGATGGTACTATCTCGCCAAAAAGAGAAACACAGGATTATGAAAACCTTCTTAAAACGATGGGGTATGTGAATGGATAATCCCCTAAGAACAACTCTAACCAAGTCTCAACCTGCTCTTCCTCCCAACCTGTAACCTTGGGTACACTACCTACCCTGAAAAAAACCTTCTGAACCTCAGACTCTCAATTCTGGGTTAATGAAGAAGAAGAATGAACCAATCTCTACACTATGGATAAAAGAAAAAAGTGTAACTGAAGAAATTCCTCAGTTTGAGTGTGTCAAAGCCTCAAATGGTACAATTGTGCATCTAAAAGATCTCAATATGTTTAAGCAGATGCTTAAAGACAAGGAAAAGAGAAAATCAAAGAGAAAGAAATGATTTTGATTTCTGTTTATTATGATTTGTACTGTTCTTCATTTGACACCCTTTTCAGTTCCTCCACAGATCTTTGCGTTCAGAGTCCGCTCTTGAAGGGGGAGATTGTGTCAGGATTGTATCCTTACAGCTATGTTTTATCTTCCTTTTTGTTTCTGTTCCTTTAAAAGAAGTTCCAGCTCTCAACCACTAGTGGCCTCCCTAGCCACTAGTCACATCAGTCCTCACCTGCCTAGGACTAATTACTTGCTTCAGTTACATAAGGCTACACCCTGCTCACAACAGGGCATTTACGTTGAAGTTTATGATCTACCTGAAAGACTTCAGTTCCTGGCTCCTGTGAACCTGATCCAGACTTACCTTCTACCCTGCTCCATACCAATCTGCTCCAGACTTACCTTCTACCCTGCTCCATACCAACCTGCTCCAGAATTGCCTTCAAACCTGCTCCACTCTCACGTATGATTATTGACCTCTGCCTCTATTACCATTTTAAATCAGTTACACTGTTGTTGCAATATATAACATACATATAATATCACATTAATTTTCAAAAGTTGTGATTAAGCTTCTTTTTAAGAAATTAATTAAATACAGTAAATACAGTATCATTGCTTCCTGTTCTTTTTAAGAGTAGAAAGTTTATCTTATTTCAGCAAATATTTTGGTGTCTTTGTGTCAACTTCATCCTAAATGAAGCAGTTTTTTTTAAATGTCCTTGTACATTGTTTGTGTTCTTGATGTGAACTAAGGTGTTTTAAATGTCATGCCATCTTGTACGACCTCTTCTACAAAGCAGCAAGTGGCATTTCTCTAACAACTTGAACAGCCCACCAAACTGAAAATCCTTTTCAACAAAGTAATTTTACCATGTATGCTTTCACCTTTTTCTGATAACCTACGTTAGAAAATAATTGTCTGATGGCACATGTCAATTATATTTTAGCTGATAGAAATTGTGCCCTTTTGACTTTTGCCAGTTGATGCAGTATTGTAACTGTGGAAGCATTATTACCTAGGTGGTAGGTCATTCTGCTATGTCCTCAAGGCAAGTGTCTGGGAAATGCAGTGACACTAGTGAATTTGTCTGTGAATGCGACAATACTACATTACAATTGTAGCTATAGTTATGACTTTTTACGTTTGTTTTTTTTTTATGTTGTATGGTTCATTTTGTTTTAGATTGATATTCTTTATTTTGTTTTAAGGTCAGTATACTTGAGAAGTTTCATTGCAAAAAATATTCTGCACTAATTGCTTATGAGACAATTCTTGATACAGTAGAGAGAAAGTGTACATGTCAAACTAGACTGCAGGCCATACAAAAACTATTTTATATGATATATCCCACTCACGACATAAATTTAAAAATCCTAGTAAGATCAACAGAGATCCTAATTTGCAGTATTTTGTTAAATGTATTTTTCTATGATAAAGATACTCAGATTAAAATGAAACTAAACAAAAATAAAGCTTTTCTATTATTGAGTTTAAATCAGGTAATACAGATAAAATGATACAGAGTGAGTACTGTATTTCAATGGGCACACAAGACCATAACTCTAATTAAAGGAACACTATAGGGTAAGGAATACAAACATGTATTCTTGATCCTAGAGTGTTAAAACCACCATCTATACCCACACTTGCCTCTCTAAATATAGTGAAATCTTACTTGTATTCAAGTCTGCAGCTGCTGCCTCTGCCCCTGATCTGCCTTCTTGACTAACATCATCAGAAGTGATGGTCTGAGCAAATCACAGTGCTTTCCCATAGGATTGGCTGAGCCTGTCAACGAGGCAGATCATTGAGCAGAGCCAGCACAAGCTTAACACAGCCCTGGCCAATCAGTATCTCCTCATAGAGATGCATTGAATCAATTGAAGTAGGTGGAGACAATGAATGGCAGTGATGCATGGTGTGCAGCACTGCCCTAGGAAGCACCTCGAGCAGCTATCTAAGGAGCTATCTAAGGAGTGGGCAGTGGAGCTATCACTAGGCTGTAATGTAAACACTGCTTTTTCTCTGAAAAGACCGTATTTACTGCAAAAAGCCTGAAGGGAATGATTTTACTCACCAAAATAAATACAATAAGCTGTAGTTGTTCTTGTGCCTATAATGTCCCTTTAATCATAAGTAATTAAAAAGAACAATAAGAGAGTAAAATACAGGTCAATGAAGTGTCGGACTTTACCCCAGTATATGCATATTGTGAATAATGGACAATATAATAAAATGTAGTGCAAATGACTGTATCATGAAAAGAACAAAAATAAACATATCTATTTCAATCTAAACTGCCAATTCACTAAAAGCCAAATGACCCCATAGTGAATGAGGCAAAAACCATCTGAATGCTTACAGGGCCATTCAGAATGCAACATATTACATGTTGGTTTTGCCACTCTTTTAACAACCATAGAAACTATATTTATTAAACAGTATTGCCATTTCCTGATCATGTGAACATAATGTTTGGTTTAAATCCAGTGATTACTGGGACCAGGCATATGGTCAAATAAGATGCATGATGCCAGTCATGCTACCATGGGAAGCCTGACTAGACATGCATGCAATTGTTAAAAGTAACACCTTCAGTGCTGCAACAGAGAGTAGCATGATGCATTGTTCTGCTATGTGAGACACAAAGGGCTTAACAAACATCTGGAGTCTGTGAGACCCATGCATAGAACTAGAGACAGCAGACTAACACAGCATGTGGATTAATTTGAAAAAATGTGTTGTTTTTAATAAACTAATCCTAAACCCCTCGTACTAATACCTAGAGAAGGATTATAAAACATACGCACTCCATATGTTGTGGACTACATCTCCTATAATGCTCTTACAGCAATACTGCTGGCAAACCATTAGGGGAGATGTTCTTCACAACATCTGGATTGCCAAAGGTTGCCTACCTCTGACCTAGAGCTTGATGAAATCAAATCCTGGAGGTCATAAAAGCACTACTACCCCTCAGACTTTCACCTAGCCTTTTAAAGGAATAGGAGCACTTATAATAGAGTCTTAACGACTTTCAAGAGCAAGTCATTTGATAAGATAAGGCTTTTTATGGTATCTTGCAAATCAACCCCTTAATTTGGATTCTACACACATTAATTAAAAAAGTCATGCATATATTGCTTTTTATTCTTGCCTTTATTGTGAAGCAGTTTTCAGTGTAGAACTGACTTGAAAAATTTTTAAACATGTTAAAAATATTAGTTTTCCTTAAACTCTTAACTACTAAGTGATATGAAAAGGAAAAAAAAATATATATATACCTCAACACAGTTTTGTTTTGTGTATTTTCAGAAAAATAATGTCACTTTTTTTGTTACTATTTAAAAAAAAGTAAATATTTTATTGACTAATATATATCTTGTTTCTGGACATGAAAATAACTAAATAAGCAGTTTATTGAAGTTTAAGAACAGGGAATAATATTTTAAATAAATAAGAATTGCTGATATCTAACCTTTTGCATTTTCCAGGCATGTAACTCCATATACACCATTTTCTTTACACGTACACTGCAATTCCCAAAATTAGTTATCCAGCACCTTATTGCTTCCATGTTGCCGCATTTCCCATATTATCATATTGCCCGCATGTGTTTTTACTTAAAGTGCCTCAATCCTCATCCATCATTTCATAATAGTTGCTATTAGGGGAGAAAGTGGAAAGGTGACAGGTTCTGTAGCAAAGTTTATTCACTAAGCCCTAAATTCTAGCAAATATAAATCTAAATTGCAAAAATTATGCAAAAATAACATATTTTAACATATTCCCAGTTAGTATCAGATCTAGTCACAGCTTGACTGTTTTTTGACCATTATAATCTAAATTCTCTACAATTTGGAGACTAGTGAACAGCCACAAAATCAAAAAGTGTTACAGAAGAAAGAGAGGAAGTGGGTTGTAGAATCAAGAAAGTCAAGAGATAATTCCACTTAAGGATTCTACTTAAGAAGCCGATTAATAGTTGTTCGCCTATATATATGTGTAAACATATTGAAAAAGACTGTTGTGTTTATTGTTTTCAAATTATTTTCATTGAACAGTTTAAAAAAAAACATATTTCAAACAATAATAAAACAGAAGTAAAACAATATGAAGCAATAGAAATATGAGTAAAATAAAAACATAAAAATGAGATAGGTATAATAAGGGATAGGGGATTCCATACATTGTTACATAAGCTGTAATGATCAAATTTGTACATAAAATATAACAGAGTATAACAGAACCATTGGTAAGCATATTTCTAATTAGTATGTATTTTTTTTTATTTATTTTTTTATTGTTATATATGTTTATATTTTTAGTGTCTGGTAATGATTTTAAAATGTTAAGAGTCTTATTCACTAATTGTAACTAAGCCAAAACAGCAGATACAAGCAAATTATCCAAATCAGATGGCTATTTGAGTATTCATTCTGCAAATCAGATTTAAACTAGCCCAAATTCCAAATTTTGTAAATACCAAGTAACTGTCCAATACGAATATATAATTGGCTTGAAATGCAATCATATTTGGACTTTTCTCATGCTATTTCATTTAAAAGTTATTTATATTAAACGTTGATTAAACCTTTAAACTTTATAAATGTGATGTTCTAAATCTATAAATTTCCCCATAAATTAGAAAACAATTATATAAATGGATTTTCAAAGATTATATCTCTCTAAGCCAGCAATTCTGTCAAGTCAGTCGGCAAATATTTAAAATAAATTATTGATAATCATAGGTTTAGTAACACAATAATAAAAAAATGTTGTGTAGTGTATAAAGATGCTTGACTCATTTTGCTTTTAATGTGTAATCAATAATGTATAACACTGAAACCTTTTCATCTATATAATATAAAATGTCAACATTACACATTCCAAGCAATTAGGGAATTTGAGGCTTTGTTAGCTATACGGTCAGAAATTCCTCTGCGTCTAAAGGCTTTCAAACTATTTTATCCATATTTCTTTTTTACTGCTTCTTTCATTTTTAAAAGAACATGC
The DNA here is from genome assembly GCA_933207985.1 of Pelobates cultripes. NCBI lineage: Eukaryota > Metazoa > Chordata > Amphibia > Anura > Pelobatidae > Pelobates > Pelobates cultripes. The sequence goes on along the minus strand of OW240920.1, from coordinate 28,400,245 downwards.
AAAGAGCCATAAATACTATGGTACATTTTAATTGTTTTGGTGCCAGGCACCTCCTTGTTTTTGCTAGTAGTTTGACCTTTTACCTGTCAGTAGAGCAAGAAGTGCCTGCTTGGCGTTTCGGCTAGCTCTGCTGCCCTGTAGGGCCAGCTACATGCCTGAGAGCATTAGCTGATCACTCTCAGGCAATGAGCTAAGATGTGCACTGCCAGGTGTAGCTCAGGCAGAGAATTTGCTCTCATTGAGGCAGGTAGCAGTACTCCAGGTAAAAATATGTTCTCTTTATGCCCATTGTCAGTGTGACGAAACGCCTTTTGTCACCGGATTTTCCCCTGGCTGTTGGAGGAGCCTGATTGCCAGCCTCTTGCCTCATGACTATGGCCCTGGGTTATTTGGCCCTTCAAGTACAATATTTGGGCATATTGGATTTGTATGGTGCTGCTGCTGGCCCTTTAAAAACCATCCCTGGACGTATTATGACTTTTAGGAACAATGTTCCTTTAAGACTCTGTAGCAGATTGCATTCAGGCGGTCTGCCATATTATATATGCTATTATGTGTTCGGTAAATTGGAAATGTGTAGGTTCTATGTGATAAATGTAACAGTATGTATTTTTATGTCTTTTGTTGTCCTTTGTCTGCCATGTGGCTAATGGAGTTTTGCCTCTGTCCTTGGAGATAATTGCATTACTTCTCAATTATCTCCAGAATAGAAGACTCTGAAACCAGTTTGGGCCAGATATCCATGCTGCCAGCCAGGCCCCAAAAGATACTTGTGCTAACTTCTGAACCCCTGGTCTGATTTTAATATGTTGTTCCCCTGAATGGATTGACTGTGAATATGTAGTTTTATGTGAATGTGATGTATAGTTTTAGAGTTATGAAAGTTGGGTAAAAAGTGTGTTTTAAAATGTATGGATAATTGGGTTAACTCTCAGGCTAAGGGGAGGAGATGTGTGGGATGTAACCATTGTGAGATTGGTTGTACTGTGTCCCACCCAGTGGGATGTCCCCTTGCATGGGGACCTGCATAAAAGAAGGTTCTTTGTGTGCCAATAAACAGATCATCTTGTACCTTCATGAAGTTTTGGCTCATGTTTGGGGGATTGGAGAAACTACACTCTGGGGATTGCTATAATCACTATACTCCCCAGGGTATATTCACTAAGCTCTGCTAAGAGCTTGTTCCTGTTCCTGCTCTCTGGAATTCGGAGAGAGGTCGACCTGCTGGAAGCTGGACCCTGGTACTGGGTCCAGAGTGGGTGGAGACTGCGAGATCCCAACCAAGCTGCGGCAGTTCGTGGGGTCTGCAGTGGTTATGGTGTCAGGCAGAGTGCTTGGAGTCCTCGGAAAGCACTAGGAGCATCCGTCGGCGGAAGGTACCCGGTCGGGGTGCCAGCGGTTCTGTTACAGTCAGTTTAAATTATTAAAAAATAGAATTATTTAAAAATAATGAAAAAGTATATTTTATTATACTATGGCTTGTATTACATGGTATAGTTTTTACTTTGTATGATATAATTTAAATAATTCCTGTAAGCATTGTCCGGTTGCATTTTCCCAAATTCCTTGATTTGCATTGCTTATTTGTGTGATTACAGTAATCTTTTGTATTTGTGCTAGAGTATGTATTGAATATTTCTCAATAAATTGAAAGGTGTTAATTTTACTCTAGTTGTAGCTAAAAATTAGGGCAAAGGATGCAACAGAAAACATTAAGGGTTATCTACTAAAGGACATGTGTTGTATCAGAGGTATTGGTCTATATCAGTCAGAGCAATTAATTGCAATTCAGAAACTCAAATTTCAAAGAAAGTCACCCAAATTATCTAAATTGAACTTGTTGGATTTTCCCTTGGAATTAAATGAAAAAACTTCAGCAAGCTATGCTTTAAATGTCTCAGGTGGCTCCTGAATGATTGGATTGTTCTTACTTCTTGAATTTGCATTTAAAATTACACTTTAGGCAACACATCCATTACTACTTGCCCTGGCATTTTCCTTCAGTTTAATATGAAATCATTTAGTAATTAGTATTGCACACTCAGGCATTCCTTAAGTGATTTACATTCCATACCAGGTGTGCCCAAAAGGGCATGTGAATTGCAAAATATAAGACTATTTTATTTTTAAGAGATTTTGTTTTTTAAAAAATAATAGCATGACCAATAGCTAAATTTTGGTTACTGCAAGAATCTCACAGTTGACAGTTCCTCTTTAACTATGTAATGAATACTGGAACACAGAAGCAAAGTTTAATTAACAAATACCTGAGTCAGGGCAGACAGAGTTTAGTCATAATTTCAGGAAAATAGGCAAAGATCACATACGGAGAGATCTACACTGGATCAGTGCAAAGAGCAATATACACGTGAATATACCGGTATGCAAAGACCCTGGAGATCGTAAAAATGCTTGGCTGATAAAAATCATTCATTAGATCAGAAACAGAACACATATAAGAATCCGAATTAAGTTTTTTTTTTTTAAATAACTATGTACATACATATTGATATTCTTTATTTTGTTTTAAGGTCCGTATATAATATTCTACACTAATTGCTTATGAGACAATTCTTGATACAGTATAAAGAAAGTGTATATATTAGACATGTGCACAAGGGAAATTTTCATTTCGTACTAAGTAAAAATTGAATTTGTCAATCCCGAATTTTGTCCGCAAACCTTTCGTTTTCGAACAAAATTTGTTAAAAAATAATTTGTTTTCGTCCATTATGCATGCGCAAAAAAAAAGCAAGCATGGAGCCAGCAGCGCTATCAGCTCCCTCCTTGTAATAAATAAGTAACTATTCCTCCCCCCTCCCCCCGCATTAAAACCTATGGGGGGTCACTATGACCCACATACGCAGGAGGATTTAAATCTCTTTTATGAATGTCGCCTGAACAAATTTAAAAGTACTAGTGACTGGGCAGCTATTGCAGCCCAGTCACTAGTGCAATAAGGGGGGACCTGGAATAGGTTAAATCCTGAGCATGCCCCTACCTGTGCCAGGTCTCTGCCGTGTAGTAGGGGCATGTCGCCTAAAAAGCCAGTGGCTGCTTGCTGTCATTTAAAACTGGATATAAAAATCTGTATTTTATATAGAAGTGATAGAAAGCTACAGTAAGAGTACATGTAACCAAAAGTTATAGCAAAAACTATAACAATGTTGCAATTAGATCTAAATAGCTACTTTTTATACATACTATTACCGTAGCTCTAACACTTCTATATAGGATATATTTATACCAGTTGTAAATGACAGGAAGCAGACAGAGGCTGCTCGCTGTCATAAAACTAAATATAAATCAGTATGGGGTCACTATGACCCCCATATTGCTAAAAGGGAGGTTAAATTCTCCCGCATTCCCCCTACTCGTGGCATGTCATGCGTATTCCCATGTCGCCTAAACAGCCCTGCTTGCTGTCATTTAAAACTACTAGTGAAGCTGCCCAGTCGCTAGTGCAATAAGGGGGGATCTGGGCCAGTCACTAGTAGTTTTAAATGATGGCGAGCAGCCTCTGGCTGTCATTTAAAAGTGAATATAAATGGATCTGGAATAGAAGTGTTAGAGCTACGATAAGAGTACGTGTACAAAGTAGCTATTAAGATCTAAATAGCTACTTTTTCATATTGCAACATTGTTAAGTACTGTTACTGTAGCTTTCTATCACTGCTATATAAAATACTGATTTTTATATCCAGTTTTAAATGTTTAAATGTGGCAGGATTTAACCTGTGCCACCCCCCACTCCCCCCTTATTGCACTAGTGACTGCGCATCAATAGCTGCCCAGTCACTAGTACTTTTAAATTTTGTTTCGGTGACATAGGGGCATGCAGGAGGATTAACCCCCCCCCCCTTTTATCAATATGGGGGTCATAGTGACCCCCATACGGATTTATATTTAGTATTTTTTTAGTTAAGGCGACATGCGGCCTGCCGCAAGTAGGGGCATGCGGGAGGATTTAACCTCCCTTTTATTAATATGGGGGTCATAGGTTTTAATGCAGGGGTGGGGTGGTGGAATTAATATTTATTACAAGGAGGGAGCTGGTAGCGCTGCCGGCTCCCTCCTTGTTTTTTTTTTCCATGCTTGCGCACTGTTATTTCTCTGTGCTGTGGGGGTTAATTCCCCTGCAGCACGGAGTCTATTAAACGAATAAAATGAAACAGAAAGGTAATGCAGCATTTGCCCTTTCGTTTCATATATAGTTAGTTTTTAGGGCTTTCATTTACGTTTTAGTAAACGAATATGATAAAAACAGAATGCACATGTCTAATATATATATATATATATATATATATATATATATATATATATATATATATATATATATATATATATATATATATATATATATATATATATATATATATATATATATATATATATACAGGGTGCAGAATTATTAGGCAAGTTGTATTTTTGAGGATTAATTTTATTATTGAACAACAACCATGTTCTCAATGAACCCAAAAAACTCATTAATATCAAAGCTGAATATTTTTGGAAGTAGTTTTTAGTTTGTTTTTAGTTATAGCTATGTTAGGGGGATATCTGTGTGTGCAGGTGACTATTACTGTGCATAATTATTAGGCAACTTAACAAAAAACAAATATATACCCATTTCAATTATTTATTATTACCAGTGAAACCAATATAACATCTCAACATTCACAAATATACATTTCTGACATTCAAAAACAAAACAAAAACAAATCAGTGACCAATATAGCCACCTTTCTTTGCAAGGACACTCAAAAGCCTGCCATCCATGGATTCTGTCAGTGTTTTGATCTGTTCACCATCAACATTGCGTGCAGCAGCAACCACAGCCTCCCAGACACTGTTCAGAGAGGTGTACTGTTTTCCCTCCTTGTAAATCTCACATTTGATGATGGACCACAGGTTCTCAATGGGGTTCAGATCAGGTGAACAAGGAGGCCATGTCATTAGATTTTCTTCTTTTATACCCTTTCTTGCCAGCCACGCTGTGGAGTACTTGGACGCGTGTGATGGAGCATTGTCCTGCATGAAAATCATGTTTTTCTTGAAGGATGCAGACTTCTTCCTGTACCACTGCTTGAAGAAGGTGTCTTCCAGGAACTGGCAGTAGGACTGGGAGTTGAGCTTGACTCCATCCTCAACCCGAAAAGGCCCCACAAGCTCATCTTTGATGATACCAGCCCAAACCAGTACTCCACCTCCACCTTGCTGGCGTCTGAGTCGGACTGGAGCTCTCTGCCCTTTACCAATCCAGCCACGGGCCCATCCATCTGGCCCATCAAGACTCACTCTCATTTCATCAGTCCATAAAACCTTAGAAAAATCAGTCTTGAGATATTTCTTGGCCCAGTCTTGACGTTTCAGCTTGTGTGTCTTGTTCAGTGGTGGTCGTCTTTCAGCCTTTCTTACCTTGGCCATGTCTCTGAGTATTGCACACCTTGTGCTTTTGGGCACTCCAGTGATGTTGCAGCTCTGAAATATGGCCAAACTGGTGGCAAGTGGCATCGTGGCAGCTGCACGCGACTTTTCTCAGTTCATGGGCAGTTATTTTGCGCCTTGGTTTTTCCACACGCTTCTTGCGACTCTGTTGACTATTTTGAATGAAACGCTTGATTGTTCGATGATCACGCTTCAGAAGCTTTGCAATTTTAAGAGTGCTGCATCCCTCTGCAAGATATCTCACTATTTTTGACTTTTCTGAGCCTGTCAAGTCCTTCTTTTGACCCATTTTGCCAAAGGAAAGGAAGTTGCCTAATAATTATGCACACCTGATATAGGGTGTTGATGTCATTAGACCACACCCCTTCTCATTACAGAGATGCACATCACCTAATATGCTTAATTGGTAGTAGGCTTTCGAGCCTATACAGCTTGGAGTAAGACAACATGCATAAAGAGGATGATGTGGTCAAAATACTCATTTGCCTAATAATTCTGCACTCCCTGTATATATATATATATATATATATATATATATATATATATATATATATATATATATACACACAACTGTAGAATCCTGATGTAGAATGCAGGAGCTGAAACGTCGATAATGATTGTGGAATAAAGAAGAAATCCTACAGTAAACCCTTGGAGTGCCGGTATATTTTTTCGAATGGGTCGAAACGTCGGCAAACTTTGATGTTATACCTGCTGGAATAAATTAACTATTTTTTCAAAGTCCTGAGAGTGCATCTCTTTATCCTCTATATATATATATATATATATATATGTGTAACAACCAGATGCAATTTGTATCTTATAATACCTTTTTTTTATTCAACTAACAGCATTTTTTAATGACAAGTTTTCGGGAGAACCTCCTTTTCTCAAGTATAAAGCATTTCTGAGCACATAGGCGACACATAGAATTCAAAGTTGAGTTGTTGTGATACAGGGGTTAAGTGACATCTGCAGATAAGACACAGGTTTGCATAGAAAATAGACACCATTCTAGCAGAGGGTCGTAAATATCTTGTGTGAAGATCACAGAGTGAGGGGGGGGAGAGAGAGAGAAAAAAACAAGCAAACAGTGCAGAAGATGGTGCTAGGAGGGGAGAATAAAAAACAGAAGAATTACTTATATTAAAAATGCATGAATCCCATCCAAGAGTTACAGGATATGCATCTCACCTTATCAGATCTCTATCTCTTTGTCTTGTGCCTTCCTTAACACACATCTTCAACTGCTCTCTCTCTTCTGGAATTGTCCCTGCTGACCTTAACCATGCTACTGTAGTATGTGTCCTGAAAAAAATCATCCCTGACCCGTCCACCCCCTCTAACTATCGGCCCATATCCCTGCTCCCTTTTTCCTCAAAGCTTCTGAAAAGACTTGTCTTTACCCGTATGTCTCACTTCCTCAATTCCAACTCTCTCTTTGACCCTCTTCAATCTGGCTTCCGCCCCCTCCACTCTACTGAGACTGTTCTTTTTAAAGTTACTAATGACCTAATCGCAGCTAAATCCAAAGGCCACTACTCAATACTAATACTTCTTGACCTCTCTGTTGCCTTTGACATCGTTGATCATGCTCTCCTTCTTCAAACTCTTCAATCACTCTGTCTCTATGACACTTACCTCTCTTGGTTTTCCTCCTATCTCTCCCAACGCTCATTCAGTGTCTCCTTTTTTAATGATACCTCCTCCATTCATCCTGTCTCTGTTGGAGTCCCGCAAGGCTCTGTCCTTGGTCTCCTTCTATTTTCTCTTTATACTGCCTCTCTTGGCAAACTTGGATTCCACTACCACCTGTATGCTGATGACACCCAGCTATATCTCTCCTCCCCAGACCTCTCCCCTGCCTTCCTGCAACGTGTCACTGCTTGTCTTTCCTACATCTCTGACTGGATGTCCTCCTGCTTTTTAAAAACTAAATCTCTCGAAAAACTGAACTCCTTGTCTTTCCTCCTCCTGATACTGATCCTCTTTTTTGCTCTCCCTTCAAGTCAGTGGTATCCACGTCAGTCCATCTTTGCAAGCGCTCTGTCTTGGTATCATATTTGATTTTAGTCTCATCTTTGAGCCTCACATCCAGCGTGTTACCAAATCCTGTAGATTCCACCTTAAAAACATAGCCTGCATCTGCCCCTTACTTATGCAAGATAGTACCAAAGAGTTTGTCCATGCTCTAGTAATTTTCTGCATGGATTATTGTAACCCTCTCCTAATTGGTCTTCCCAAAAACCGTATTGCCCCTTTACAGTCTGTAATGAATGCTGCCGCCAGACTGATTTTCCTCTCTAGTCGGTCCTCTCACACTTCACCCTTTTGTCAGTCCTTACATTGGCTTCCTGTATCCTTTAGGAGTCAATTTAAAATGCTAACCCATACCTTTAAAGCATTGACCAATTCTAGCCCCTCTTACATCTCTTCACAGATCCATAGGTATGCCCCTTCTCAGTCTCTTCAGTCTGCCTGTGACCTTCTTCTGTCCGCTACTCGCACCCGTACGGCCAACTCACGCTTGCAGGATTTCTCACGGGTGGCTTTCTTCCTATGGAACAGCCAGCCTGCCTACTGCTATCAGACTCTCCCCTAGTCTTCAATCGTTTAAAAGTGCCCTAAAACCCATCTTTTTAGGAAAGCTTATGGCCTAGAGTAACCTCTACCTCACATACCTGTCTATTGCTCTCTCCTGAAGGGCAGCACTCTACTCTCTCCTCCAGCTCTGCTTCACTCCCACCTATTTTGATTGCTATTCACTGTCCTATTGTGTTTTACATCCCACCTCCTATAGACTATAAGCGCGTTTGAGCAGGGTCCTCTTCAACCTATCATTCCTGTAATTTTTTTTGTAATTTATGTAATTGTAATTATAGCTAACACCCCCTCTTATAATATTGTAAAGCTCTACAGAATCTGTTGGCGCTATATAAATGGCAATAATAATAATAATAATAAGGCCTTTATCCAGCATACACAGACACACACATATACACACACTTACACATGTACATATACGTATACACAAGTAGTAGTGTATATGTACAAGTATACACAAGCACATACACAATATATATAAGAACATACAAAAATATACATATACATACAACCAATTGCACAAATATATGTACATGTACACCTATATGTGTCTTATCTGCAGATGTCACTTAACCCCTGTATCACAACAACTCAACTTTGAATTCTATGTGTTGCCTATGTGCTCAGAAATGCTTTATACTTGAGAAAAGGAGGTCCTCCCGAAAACTTGTCATTAAAAAATGCTGTTAGTTGAATAAAAAAAGGTATTACAAGATACAAATTGCATCTGGTTTTTGTATATATATATATATATATATATATATATATAAATCAAAAAATATACCGGCACTCCAAGGGTTTACTGTAGGATTTCTTCTTTATCCACACATAAGCACCAATACATGTACCTACTCATGTACAAAGGTGCCTACATATACATAGACCCATATATATGTATATGTACACATACACCTATTCACATATACACACATGTATGCATATATGTACCACTTTATACATACACACACAAATATACATATATGTATACACATACATACATACATGAACACATATACATAACATACATATATGTGTATGTATACAACTTGAACACTATATATATATATATATATGTATATATATAGTTGCTAAACCTCCATTTCCTGTCCAATCCTCCAAACACTCATTATACCCTATAGACTGTAAGCTCATTTGAGCAGGGTCCTCTTCAACCTATCGTTCCTGTAAGTTTTCTTGTAATTGTCCTATTTATAGTTAAATCCTCCCTCTCATAATATTGTAAAGCGCTACGGAATCTGTTGGCGCTATATAAATGGCAATAATAATAATAATAATAATAATAATAATAATATGACCAATGATGTTATTCCTGCAGAGAACTATGCTGTACTGATCTGCCTCTTTTATCTGGTGAATGTGGCAGGAAACAAGGCATGTTGTTAGAATAACAAAAATATCAGGGAGAGCAAATTGTGGGCAAAATGAACTCGGTTTGCTGGTATAACAGAAATAAAAATATTGTGAAGAATTGGTAAGTAGGTTGCTACTCTTACACCTAGACAGTTTCTAAGCTCATTGCACACTGGACTCATCTTCTAAATGCATCTATTTTGTATAAGCATTGCAGTTGTTAAAGCTTCCATACAATGAGGAACATTCCAAACACCATAGCCACTGCAGCATGCAGTAAGGGATTGTGCCCTGCTGACACCCCCCCTCCTTGTGTCATTAAATAATAGTTTGACTTCTCATTTTAGGTCTGCTGACCACCACTTCCTGCTTCCTCTCTGAAGCCAGGAGAGCCAGAAGCTAAGGAGCTTTCATTAGCTCTCCTGAGAGAATGTCAGCTGATCACTCTCATTTAAAGAGCCTGGTTTAGCTCAGAGCAGAGATCTTTCTTTAGTGGAGACACAGAGCATTGTATCCCAGGTATGAAGTCAAACTTTTAAACTGGTTTACCTACTTACAAAGGGAATAACCTGGGTACACATGGCACCATGCCAGAAGTGGTTTCAGTGTCTGGTGTGTTCCATTAAGGCAGATTAGTGATTTATTACATTGGTTGTGATGATGTCTGAGGAGTAAATTTGTCACGTTCATGCTATTGAGGTTATTCCGTTAATATGTGGAGAAAGATTTGATCTTTCCCTCACTTCATACAGTAAACATAGTATATGATTGACTTTGATTTTTTTTAGATAATGCTGTATTTTCAAGAAGTCCAGAAAGGCCACTGCCCCACCAGGAACATAAGATGAGATCTGAGTTTATGAGGATCAAAACATTTGTTGTGAACACAAAATCTAGATGCACCAAACTTGATGTTTAAAAACTGTTAATGTGACAAAAAATGAAACTTTAACAAATTATATTAATATAATTATTTCTTTGTTTTATTATCATAAAATGAAGAGTCAAGTATTCCAAACCAGTGGAATTTGAGGGATGGGCCTCCAACATCTTTCTTTCCAAGTCTCAGAAGCAGGTTAGCCCCAAAATAGTCACTCCATTGCACATAGTGTAACTCATATTATCATTACTAATCAGATTTTATTTCCATGAACTCTCACGTGACATTTGACAATATTTACCATTTTTATTTATTTTATACTAAAACCCTTTATACTGTAATCTTTCTGGTATCTCATTCATCAAAACAATGAAAACCACTAACAGCGATGAATGAAGCATACTTTAAGTTGGTTTTCATTCTTTTTAAGCCCATGTAAGCAGCTCTGTGCATTTTAAGAAACCTCAGCTTTTTGTGTGTTGTACATGTGAATTTACTGGACGACACATATACAATAAAAAAATAATATTAAATACCGAAGCATTTACTTAGTTTACTGCAGTAACTTGCCCTATTAAAAATAGTCAGCCCAAACCTGCAGAATAACCAGGGCCGGATTAAGAGCCCATTGGGCCTGGTGCTGACAATTATGATGGGCCTTATTACAGAATCCTATAGACAGAAAACACTAAACCAGTTATACCTCCCAAACATCATGTATCTAGTGGAGGTGGTGCTGGAGGGAAACTCACTGGATGCAGTTATCAGAAAACACATACCCTATGCTAATCTCTCGCTTTCATCTCTCAACCAAATCCATACCTCCTAACAGCAGCGTCCAGTGAAGCAGGATTTCTGTGGGTGGTGTAAAATGGTGGGCCGATGTAAATCACATAACTAAAACAGCTCAAAGGGACATATATGCCCAAAAAGAGAGCATGCCTGCATGAAGAATTAGATGGTCAGCCTAGCTGGAATGCATGTCCGGCTGCCTGCCAATCATGCAGGATGTACAATCAAGGGCATACCGTGCAGACAGAACCGTGAGCTTGGCATAAATGTGTCTAATGATGTGCTAGCTCTACATTTTCTAAGGACTGTCCCCTAGCACTTGCTGGTCCTCTCCTCTCCTAACATTCTTACTAGCAGGCAGAAGCTCTTGTTATACAGTCTGGGACAGAGAAAAGGTGTATGTAGTGAGTGTAGAAGAAAGGGAACATGCCACAGTGTTAGACAGACTGAAGCAGCAAGAGCATTTGCATGTAAATGGGTAACATAAGATGACGCAATTCTAAAATAAATGTAAGTTTTAACATTTTATGTTATGGATTTCATAAAAAATTTATTCGATATTACTTTGTCAGCAAGCAGAAGGATAAAGCCAAATTAAGTAAAAAAAAAAAAAAAGCCTATTTAAAAAAAAAAAACACATGTAACACAGAGTCCCTTAAGGATACTTTTTGACATTCAGGATGACCTTAGTAATATAAAATTACAGTCAAAAAAGTTATGGTCATTGAAACATATGTTACAACATAGATAATGGCCATTACAGTTAGAGAAAAAGACCACAGCTAATGAAACAGGTATAAAATTAACATTATACCTTTTATAGCAAGTATTTAAAATAAATGCACCATCTTGCGCATAAAACTAACTTGCTTAAATAAGCAAGCTTGGCTTCAAAACTCGCTTGCAGTTTTCTAAGGGAATTATTTTCCACTTTTCTTATTTTTACAAGGATATAGGGAATCCTATTAGCATATGTTATGAATATGCAAATGTGTTTTACAATGTCAAGGGCATATATAATCAGCACGCAATGCCCTTTTAATACGTCTAATAGACCATTACATAATATCATTAACAAAAGAAATAAAATCTTAAACTCTCCTAAAACATCATGAGTCCGTTTAAAGGAACGATGTAATAAAAACCATCGTTCTTGATCATACGTATTTATTTATTTAATAGTATTTTACTAGTAGGAATTTGAATTATAATTGCTCTGAACACACATTTCAGAAAAAGAATTTGGTCTACAATGGTGATATATATAAATAGACTTTTTAGTATATTTAAGTAATATTGTCATATACAGCAGTGCTCCTCAATACTCTCCTCAATGCACACCTAACAGTCCAGGATTTAGGGATTACCTGGGTGTGTCTAAGGTGTTCACAAAAACACAAAAAAAGGCTCTAACACTTAGGTAATCCCTAAATCCTGGACTGTTAGGTGTGCCTTGAGGAGAGGGTTTAGAAGAACTGATATATGGCATCATAAAATAGTAGATCTACATACGTAGTGGTACATGGGGGAAATGTCTCAATTAAAAATTAAACTGTACAAGCATTGGCTCCAATCTCTTGTGTACATTCCAAATACAAAAATGAATCTCTGTCTTGACTTAACAGAGGATCATGGAAATCATCAAAGCCACGTACCTTTCTGCATTACAATTGCAAAAAAACATAAAAAATGTCTTTGACTTTAATTCCAAAAAAGCAATACAACATAAATCCTTGCATTGGGAGAAAAGGCAAAGTGAGATGAGATGGCAAGAGGTTCCAAAGTTAGCGAGGCCTGCCATTAATGAAATAGTCACAGGGAGGAAGGTGCAACCAAAATGGTGGCGGTATCAGCTGACCACAGCCCAGGGCTACAAAAAATGCACAGCTTATTACATGTACAATGCAAATACAATTGTTTTGGTAAAAAAAAAAAAACATGCACTACAAGCATGAAATGGTTTGCTATGTTGTTGATTGAGTGATTGAATTTTCTGAGGAATAAGTGAATATTTTAGCACACTTGTAAAAAGGAATATGACATGGAAATGGGAGTTTTCTGCTTTCCTGGCTTTTCTTGCTCAGGTAGCTGTTGACAAAGCACCTTTTGCAGGCGTGAAATGCATTCAGTTTTATCGTGTGTTGTACATCCCCTCCTTTTTTAAGTTTGTTCATGCATATTTTGTAAAACTTTTATTGTCTATTTGTTGATACCGTCACATGTTTTTCACTGACATGGATATTGATTATAAAGAAGATGTCTACTATGCCCAGATCCACTACGACTGTATTTTTGTGGGTTCATTGCCAGCACATTGGTGTCAGCATGAAGTGACAATGTATCACTCCACTCCTATATACTTACAGTAGACTGCAACACTTGATCAGCACCTGTGTTGTAGGTATTGCAAGAGAGAGACTGAGAGTTAATCTTATGCTTATCTCATGTCACTCAAATCTTGGAATTAAAACTATGCAACTGGCTTTGAGGACTATGCTCAGAAATTATTAACATGTAGTTTAATTTAAAGGTAGTGAAGAAAATGTGTATTACTAAAAGGAAACATTCTTATTGTCCACTCCTTAAAACCTAGAATATTCATAGAGATAGAAACATAGAATGTGACGGCAGATAAGAACCATTCGGCCCATCTAGTCTGCCCAATTTTCTAAATACTTTCATTAGTCCCTGACCTTATCTTATAGTTAGGATAGCCTTATGCCTATCCCACACATGCTTAAACACCTTTACTGTGTTAACTTCTACCACTTCAGCTGGAAGGCTATTCCATGCATCCACTACCCTCTCAGTAAAGTAAGTTCACTCATTCACTTAATTGAAACTTATGACAATTAAAATTCTAGAGACAGAAAAAGAGTCATTTAGGAAGGTGAAATTCTTTGCACATTATGAGCCCCAGAATTAATATGAATCAGGAATATTTACTGCTAACAGATGCTGCAGTCAAAAAGCAATTAATGCAAAAAATTTACTCAGGTATGTGAATCCGAACCTCAGCAGAAAGTTATTTTCAGGGGAACAGAGACATACTGTAATTGAAATAAAGTACCTTATTTTAAACAGTGAGAAGACTCTATCAAGTGTTACTAGTTAACAACTAACATAAAAAATCATGCTTATTAAAACTATCTAGTGTTCTGGACAAATATATGCTTTCAGCAAAATAGTGATAAAGACAGAGATCAGCATTTTAAATCTGCACATACTGCAATAAGTGGTATATTGTTTTTCTTTTTCTCTTTTTTAAACAGCATTACCTGGTGTGATAAATAAAAGCATTAACAAATGCTGTGATTTATTGTTAAAATCTTTTTATTTATGAGTTTTTGTCAACGGCTGTGTTGTCATAAGTGCATCAGATAATCCTATTAACTAAAGTATGAATTGTTGGGAATTCAATGTGAATTAGTGAATTAGATCATTTAGGTTAAAATAACCAAACTGGAAATATGGTTTGTTTTGTCTAAATTTTGAGATAAGGGTATATTCACTCTCTAGGACTAAATGAAGTCTGAATTGATCATTTTATTTAAAGTGATCAACTTTTAAAACAAATTTGTAATGCTGATATTTTACTAAGGTCAGATCTAGTAGAAAGTTGCTTATTTCAACACAATGAGTTCATCTCATTTGCACAATCTACTGTCTGATATAAAATCTGTAATTCAATTTTTTTTTTGGTGTTAGGAATGGATGTATCCTGGAAGTATTCTTTAAGTAAAAGTGACAGAATTTAGCAAGTGATTTAATGTGGATTAAATGCCTGCATTTGATAGTCCCTCTGGTTGGACAAGTTGACAGTGAATAGAATGTATTAAATGAATAAAGAAAAAACATGTGCCTGTCCTTTAACCGGTAGGAGCATGGATCAGCAACCTTAACTTGCCTTATCCACTGTGAAGATGATGATGGCGTTATTAGTAGGAATCCACAGGAATGATTCTAAAGAAAAGGAAGTTCATAGATACAGCTATATCTTCTTCTGACCCATAAATTGATAAGCTATATCTGGCAAAATATCAAGCTTGTTCAAACATCCCAAAGTATGTTGCAGAGAATTGCCTATACTATGGTGGAATATGTTCAATAGATATAAAACTAAGGTTTGTGCATTCAACTAATACTTCTATGTATATGTAGAAATGGAGAGGTATTTCAGAGGTATTTCCCTGGTATTTCACTGCAATAATCAAAAACCCATAAATTGTCATGTTTCAAATTTCACCAGTAAATACTGTGGGTCTACAAAAAGTCTCATCCGCCACTCCAAGCTATGACACGATACACTAGGGGAAAGGGTTTTATTATTATCCCTCCTTAACCCCTCAATGGCATTATCTGCCCATGGATACAATACATGTATCCACCATACATGAATCACCATCTTATATTCTGTCTTTTACTCTCTTTCTCCCTCTGTAGGGGTTTAATTCTATTGGAAAAGTTAGGTTTTACTCTACTTACCGAATAACAATTTTCCCATATACTTCAATGGAGGAATCACTTTATATAATGTTATTGGTTGTATGTGAAAAGAACAAAAAATAAATAACTGCTGATAAGATCTCTCCCGATTTTGATATTTAGATATTTGCCTGCAGACTCAAAGTTTAGAGAATACATTTTCTGAAGTTTTCTACTATCAATGGATTTCTAACAACAAGTGTCAAACTAATGAATGGTCTTTTGAGTCATAAATTCATAAACGGCCATTGCGCTCACAAATAGTTTTCTTCAATCACTGTCATTTTTACAATTATGTTTAGAGTGAAAAGCTTTTTTGTCTTTCCTGGCTGCCAAATGTTTGCAGAAATACCATAAGGGAACTAATCAGTAGACTCTCAAATGGTTATTTCTTATTATTGGCAGGATTGCTTGTTTATATGGCTCATAGATAGGATCTGCATAGCCAAATTAATGTCAGATTATTAGGAGTTAAGAAAAATGTAAGTTTAAACAACTTCATCAATGTAGCATAGGTAAACAGAGATTGAAGAGAAGACTGCTGTGAAATAAAATTATCTTTCTATTCAACTTAAAGAACAGACTAAAACAATGAAAAAAAACTATTTACACAAAGCAGCAAGCTGTAGAACATTTTGAACTGACATGCACAATAGAGGCCAAAATAGTAGAGTTGTAAAAATGTCTAAATCATCTAAATTGGAAATTTCATCCAATTTGGAAAATTGGCTATTTGGCTTTTCAGTTAAAGGACTTCATAGGTCTGGATCCTGTTAGCTGAGTAAGAGATTACGTTGCATACTGAATAGTAGTTTCTCAATAATAATTTACGGGAAAACTGTTATTCAGTAAGTAGTGCTAAGAGTATGTAGTTCTTTAGGGTATTTATAAAAAGTGGCATGATCGGAAAAGTGGTACAAAGTTGAAAAGGCCAGGTCTTCACAAACAGAGCACGTTTCTTGAATTTTAATTGTAAAATTTTTAGCGTAAATAAAAATGTGATATGATGGATTGACACAATCAGCCTTTCTATTTTCCTGTATGTAGAGTTGGAGTATGGGATACATCTTACTGTTTGATAAGTGCATATATAGTAACGGTTATAATTTACATCAGATTGATATTGTCCCAAATGCTGTGTCTTTGGGTGTCCAGAATTTATTGTTCCTGTTTTGAAATTCCAATACCAATGAACATAGATTGATTAAGGTTACATACTACGCGGCCCTATGTAAGTTATCAGTGTGGACCCACCTTTCCTTCTTCATATAGAAATGGTGAATGGGGATAAGCAAATGTATGATTTTGGGGCCCCTTGTAGCCCTTGAGCCCTAGGAAACCACACAAGGTCATGCATAATACTGCGCTACCAATAAATTTGCCTGCCAATTTGATTGATTTTCCTGACACTAATTATGTTATGAAGTGGATAGGACCCGATTGTGATAATTTTTTTACAACACTTTTCAAAGATCTAAAAAATCCATGCTTTTTGTATGAAACAAACCTACTTGGTATATTATATTAATTTCTAACCCCAACTCACACACATTGCTCAATGACAAATGTAGGGAATGGGCTACCTTCTCATTTATATTGTGATTTGCTAACTGCCATAATATTTATTAACCATTTATACCATAGGTCAAGATAGTGCAAGGTGTAAGAGCCAATTGGCAAGGTCCCCCCTTTCAGTATATTAACCTTCAATCCACATCTAAATATCTCACAAGAAATAGTTGCTGCACTGTCGGTGGCTGAAGCATCCTTTTCACTGTTAATGAATGAACGAAAGGTGTTCAATGAAATTCATTCAATGGCCCATTATTTTATTTGATAGTTGATTAATTTATTGTGTTGATATTTGCTTTTGGATTAAATTAATGCAAAACACATTTTTAACATTTGCCTGAAAACAAATGCACATATCTACTATATAGTAAGCAGAGAAAACCCTTTCTCTGCTAAGAGAAACTAGCCCCAATCTTTACAAATATAAAACATTGGCATCTTTATTTTCCTACTTGGGTGTGTTGTAACAGTGTAAAAGGCAAAATGTATCATTCTAAAATTCTAATTCATATTTGAAATACAAAAATACAAATGATCAGAATAAAAGCAAACCTTGTTTTAATTTAAATTGTGAGCACATGAACCGGGTGATATTCAATTTTATTTCCTTATTTTAATGCACTTTTGAGCAGGTTGACCGCAATAAAAAAATTGTATATTTACTTATTACAAAATATGAATGATTCAATAACGATTATTGATATTACCAGTGATTTGATTGATTGTATTCATACACCAAGATTTTAAAATAGATTATTTAAAATATATATTATTTTATTAATTATTATTCATAAAATAGATTATTAAAAAATATTAGATTATTAATATGATATGCCCATGTCTTCCTATATATCTCCATTGTAAATCTTTGCAAAATACCATGTTGTTTTTTATAATTATACCATAGTTGAGATTTTGTTTCCATAATTTTTAATAGTGGATACAAGCCCAGATTTAAACAAACAATTTCTTAGTCATCATCAAGCTGGAAAAGATCTGTTATTATAATTTTCAAGCATAAAGCAGAACACCTGAATACAATTTAAAAAAATCTTGTACAAAAATTGTTCTTTGTCTTGTAATATATAGATGTATTTAAAATATATTTATAAAATATATAAGTTTTAATTTTCAACTAAAACTAATTTTCTAATTTAAGTTAGTTCCAAAATGATTCTCTCTAACTGACAGATTTTGTTCACTCTTGAATTTATAGATGCAAAAATGTCTGGCTGGGCTCTTTCTAATTTTGGACTAAAATTCTGCCATTTGAAAAGCAGTTGCAGAATGCCTTCAGGAATAATATTAGTGATCATTCTTTATCAGAGTGCCTCTGTTTACCAAATTGAGCCATCTGTACAATGATTCAGAGTCAGAATCTTCCTTCAGTTCATTTTTACGATGGAACATTCAGAGTGTGTCTACAGTGCAGCGATTCTCTCTTATCTATTACCGGTTAGAGACCTGGGATTTGGTTATTCATCTGGTAAACTATCACAGGGTTATGTGAAAATAAAAACAGAAGGCGTCATTATTACTCTGTGCATTAGATGATTTTATATGATCAGGCTAATAAAAATGGCATGAATGCACATTGATATAAATACATATTGACAGCTTGCATGGTATTGTAAGTGGTAAATAAAGTTTATGAAACATGTAAAGAATAAGGTTTTATAGATGTCAAGATTTAAGTCTTGCACTGTATTATCGGCTGACTTGTTTTGTCCAATAAAATGAATTAACTACTTACAACAGCATTTTTATGCCTATATATATATATATATATATATATAGGCATAAAAATGCTGTTGTAAATATATAATATATATATATATATATATATATATATGTATGTATATATTATACAGAGAGAGGGAGAGAGAGAGATTGTATTTAAATTAATTATCATATTACATAATAATAATATGTGATAGCAGTAAAGCTATTTTTTACTTATATACAATCTGATCTCCAGAAGGACAATTTCAGAATGTTTTGGGAAGGGAAGAGATCAGTTTATATTTTTTGCATATTTGTCCCTTTAATTCATTCCCTCCCAACACTTTCTGTTTTTTACTTTTGCTGCTTTTCTTTAATGTGGTTCCTTTTTTAGACTTACTGAATTTACCTTACCTCTCTCTTTC
The DNA here is from genome assembly GCA_933207985.1 of Pelobates cultripes. Classification (NCBI taxonomy): domain Eukaryota; kingdom Metazoa; phylum Chordata; class Amphibia; order Anura; family Pelobatidae; genus Pelobates; species Pelobates cultripes. The sequence continues at coordinate 28,380,946 of OW240920.1, read as the reverse complement.
TTGCTCTTTTTATCCCCTTATTACTCTTAGGGTCCTAATATTAATTACTACTCTTTTACAGGTCTCTGCCCCTCATATAATCCTTGATTAAAATCCAGTTGATCATGTGTATTGGCAGTTTTTCCGCTCCCAATGAGTCGTTTAACAGTTCAGATATATTTAATTCCAGCAGTTAAATGCTTTGGTGATTCAATTTCATTTAAGGGGAGGGTAGCAACCTTTAAATGGGTCTATTGTATTTGACAGCTAAGAGCTGTTAATAATATCCCCTACAACCTATTGGTGATGGGTGGGGGCTGCTAATATTATTACCTGGGGATCATAATTTCTCCCCAAACAACCATCCATTGATCCATTGGTGGGCATGCTGTTGCCCACTCCCCAATTTTAAAAAAAATAATAATAATTGTAATGCCTCCATAAAGAAATGCCTGTCATAGGTGCCTCATTCCAGGGCCATATTTAACCTTGTACTGCAGAGAGCCCCAGATGGACATTGTTTTCCAAGTAAGAGGGTTAATCTCATAAGAGCAGACATTAGGTTGTTAGAGTAGGACCTGCCAAAGATGGGGTACATTGATGTTGTTGCAGGCTTATGCAATGTATGATCTTATACTATAACTAAACCGTCATTATTTTTGCCTGAATTAGTTTTTTTTTCCTGTAAGCTTTTGAGTTGTTGTTCAGTGGATGAGTGAGTGTACTGTATCTTTTGTACAGTCCAATAATGACCAAAGAAAAATCACATACATGCCTTAATTCTCGTCGCTACTTTTAAAATAAAAATGAAAAACTGCATAGAAAAAAAAGAATGATAAAAAAAACAAAACACATGAGTCCACAAGGATTATAATTGCTTTCCAATGCCAATGGCATGGCATGGCATGTGGTGGCATGAGGGAGACTTTAAAGATTCCTTATACTCATGTGAGGGTCATATTATCCCCTTTCTGTTATTTATTTATTAATTATAATGACTAACGTGGTACTTTTTAATATAGAAATAGCTTGCAAAAACAAATTCTCTCGTCTACTGCCTCCCCTTCACACCCCACCCAGGTTTTCTGTGGCTGTCCAATCACAGACTTCTCAATGCAACCCAATTAGAAGTATTGCATGTCAGGTGCCATGTTCAATTACTGACTCTTGAGTTTAGCTCAACTGAACTAAACACTAGAAAGTAACAGGGATGTTTGTCTGATTGACAGCCAAAAGGAAGTAACAAGGTTAATTTCTATACATTTTTGTTGAATTTTTATTGAATTCTGCACTTTTTCTAAAATCAAAAAAGTTACATATTCTTCACACATAAAGCAATTCAGCAAGCTAAAGTGCTTCAGGGGTTCAGAGTGCAACTTTATGATGCTGATTAAAAAAAAAAAAAAAAAAAAACTGCATCCAATGGGACATTACTAGAAAATGTATTGATAAAATTCTGCTTATCTGTGTAATGAAAGCATTGGTTTATATGTCTATACCGTAAAGAGGCAAACTTTTGTTATTCTTATATAATTCCAACAGACATTTCATCCACTTGCATTTGAGATACTAACTCAGAAATACCAATTTATTTATATTACAACCTCTCCTTGCATCAACTTCAATTCATGTTGTAGAGCATAAGACTGTAACTTTCTTTGATTGTCTCTGTTTATCCACAGACATGATTTCTTCTAAGTTAACCAGTCATCACCTCCAAATGAGACACTGTTTGCACATCTATGCACTTCCAAAATACATAGATTTTGTTTCCCTAATTTAATTTCTGAGAACAGACAATAAGATAACTCCAAGCACCATGACCACTTCAGTAATTTGATATGTTCATGGTGGCTGTAACTCAACCACCTGCAGCATCATTGGTGTGTCATCAGCCAACCCAGAACTAGAGTTTACGGCCTGCTAATATCATTGCACAGAATATTGGTCATTAGCTGAGAGCTGTCAGCTTGCACTCTCAGCCAGTGAACAGCGAAAGAGCAGCTTGACTTGCCCACCAGGGAGCATTGGTTAAGGGGCAAACCATTGCTAAATAGTTTGCCTTGTTCCCGGAGAACAGAACCCGGTTTTTACTCCTGATATCATAATCACTACAGCAGGCTGTAGTTAATTGACGCTTGGAGTTACCCTGTGATGCAAGACTCTTGCAACTAATGTTTCTGAACCACAATTCCCATTATGCACAGCCAGCCTAGGGATTGACTGAGCATCATGGGAATATATTTCAGAAACTCCTAGGATGCTAAGGTTAGTTATAACAGCCTTATAACATGCGACAATGATGCCTAGGCATGGGCTATGATTTTTCAATGACACATCAAATTTGGAAAGCCAGGAATAATCTGCTGTGTATTTAAAAAAAAATCCCACTGAATATAATTACTTTGTGTATAATGCAAACACCTGCAAAACATCGGTAGTCTTGACAACTGTCTATAGATATTGTTAGGATGTAGACCTGCAGGCCTATCCATGCTAAAACCTGCTGACATAGGTTGGAATGTTTATTGTCCTGCACATCACTATTGGAATAGTATAAATGAAAGCAGGCAATGTTGAGAACAGTGAGATATCATTGCATTGCCAAATTATGTTTGTACAATCCAAGTTTAAATGCATGCTTAATATGCAAATCAAACATAAAGCCACTCAGAGGATTATCATTTTTATGAAGTCATTTCTTCTCTTACACTTAATACAATTATGTTTTGAATCAGCATTTTGTCTATTCACAATTATTAGCTTGTTACATGGTAGCCCCCCTGAAGCATTGTTACAAAATAATATTAATTAATATTATTATTTATTTATTTTTGGGGGGGCAGTTAATTAATTAAGCTATTCTTTGTTGTTGATGTTTTTTTAATATGCATTTAAGAGGACAGCTTTGAAATGTGCTGCCTTGTACAAAAATAAAAGGTAAAAAATGAATATGACCTGGGTATTTATAAAGTCCAATTTAAAAGGAAATAAGTTTATCAGTTAAATAAACTGCTTAGGTGGCAAAATAGAATACAGTGTAAAAAATGATTTCCTTTGATTTTACAGCTAAAATGTCCAGTCTTCATGAGATAACTGAAGGAAACCAGCAACTTCCTCCCCCAGACATTTCCTGTTTGAACATCAGAGGTCTACATGTTGTTGGTGTACTATTGCCAGTCTTTTCTGAACATCTGACAATGGATATGAACTTTAATATTTTGGTTGTTTCAAGACACTATGATTGGTGTTGTGTGGTGATGTTTATATGTGATTGACAAGTGATAATCTCTATACAAGAGAGTGATTGAAAGGCAGTTAAAGGACCACTATAGGCACCCAGACCACTTCAGCTCAATGAAGTGATCTGGGTGCCAGGTCACCAAGGTTTTAACCCTGCAGCTGAAAACATGGCAGTTTCAGAGAAATCAGGGTTAATCCAGAAAATCACAGTGAGAAGACACTGACGTCCATAGGAAAGCATTGAGAATTGCTTTCCTGTGGACTGTCTGAATGCACGCGGCTCTTGCCGCGCATGTGCATTCAGCACTGACGTCGGGAGGAGGAAGAGAGTTCCCCAGCACCAAGGGAGCCCGGCGCTGGAGAAAGGTAAGTGTTTAACCCCTTCAGCTCCCTTGAGCCCAGGGGGAGGGGGCCCTGAATGTGTGGGGACCTAAAGACCTAAAGAAAACGAGTTTGTTTTCCTGGCACTATAGTTGTCCTTTAAGAGCTGGATAATATCCATTACAAATTAGACCGTGGTTCTTTTAGTAGATAATACACATACAAGTGATATATAATCTTGGTAAAGTTACTTTCTCCTTTATATATTGCTTACTCTATCTATTTTGACTGTTCATGTCTCTGATATTCTGCTTAATTAACCAGGTACCAATCTTGACACAATTTCTACCTGTTACCTGCACTGATCTTGGAACATCTTTCATTACCTGAACCACATCCAAGATATTTTGAACTCCCACTAATGGTAATACTGTATTGACTTCTGTATCTCGACCTCTGAACTTTTCAACTATTTGACTATCTAGTCTTGTGTGTTTTGCACACAAGTGCTCAAGCAGAAAGGGCAAATAAATGTGAACGTTACTATTCTTCACAGTTTGATCTGGCTAGCATTGCATTTATTGGAGGTGTTAAGTATTCTGCTCAGTATAAACTAAAAATTGCCAAAGGGAATTTGGGAACAACATCCATATACTTTTGATTGCACTTGTTCTCTGTATTACAATTAGGAAGTATCTATAACACTTCAAAATATCATCAGCACTATAGGTTACTTTGGTACTTTCTGATGTTTTCTGACACCACTTAAAATTGTGTGCTTCATAGATTAAAAGGTGTGCAGACAAATATCTGTATTATTGCTTTTAGTATTATTGAAACCATTATGCCACATCCTTCTAATGGCATTTTTTGTTCCGAAACACCCAAGACACACGGCCCCTCTCTGAGGATAAAGAGATAGCTTTCAGAAGACACTTTTATCCTAATTCATTGGAAAGAACACAATGTAGAACTCGACAAAATGTGAAGTTAAACTTTTTTATTTTTTCATGTTATTTCTTTGTTTATATAACATTTTGTTTTATAAAAATATAAGGGTACCTCTGAAATATTAAATGTAATAGCTGTATACCAATAATACTATATTTTAGTATTAAGAACAATCTTAATTATTTTATGCTTTAAGATTTATATTTATGAAATAGCTTTAGAAATAACAAGAAGCATGTACTTCATCACTTTAATTCTGTGCATATTAACATAAAAATATCAGTAATGATATGAAACTTTCATATAATTCTGAAAGTAATAAAATATTTAAGGATGCTAATTGTAATTATTACATTTTTACCCCTGAAGTGTGTAATATAACTCTTTTTTTCCAATACAGTCTAGATTTTGCATGCCATTACTAACCAAATTACATTTAATTAGGTTAAAATATGGATTAACAACTTGCTTTCATCACCAGTCCAGCACACATCTTCACTAATAAAGCAGAGCTCTTCTCATCACCTCTCAGGTCCACCATAGCAGTGGCCTTTACAGTACAAGAGCTTAACAGGTTCAGAGAGTAAAAGGCTGCATTTTAGCAACAAGGGAAGGGAAACGAGTAGTGAAGAAGAGCTCTGAGCTTAATGCAGAGTTTATGAATAGGTTGTCCAAAATGGTTTTATTATTCTTAATTTGTATGGCCACCATGTCCAATTGTAGATATTAAAAGAAGTATTAAAAACATCAAGTTTCCTACAAATACTCATGAAGAGGGTATTTGATTATCTGTGACAAAAAATATGTTTTTAGTTATATGCTAAACTTACCTGAAATATTGAAAGAAAATAGACATTTCATAATCTGTAAAATGTATTTTATATGAAAAGGTCTATAAAATATAAACAAATTATTTAAAAATTAAATGTTACAGTTACATAACTTATTCTCTCTCAGTAAACTGTACATATAAATTGTTTTATTTTATGTTAGTTATTCATCCTGAATTTCACAAAATTATGTTTATACCGCACCATGCATTAAAAGGGATGATTATTGTAAGAATTAAAGATTTACAAGCCATTACTGTTTTTCATATGATGCTTGCATGTTTATAAAAATGAAATATAAGTGTCATGGGTTCACTAGGCTATTGTCGCCGTTCCTTCAATCTACTACTAGTCCGAGTTCCAGATATGCTGAACAGTGTAATAACTCTCTCGATCAGTGTAGCGTTTCCCCAATATAATCGATGCAACCCGTCGTATTGGGTAGAAGATTAACTTTTTTATTAGGGCCAAGTTGCCTGCTTATATACATAAACCCCAGCATGTGGTCTCCCTACAATGCAACAGTAACTCCGCTCAGGCGTCTCTGTATCTGGGAGATAAGTGAGTTTGCCTTTGCTTAAACTAATTATCTACCAGGCTCTAGAGGTACAATAAATTACAACATAAAAACCCCCAAATGTATAAAAGACAAATAGCCCGGAACTGAGCACCCAGGTTGTCCAAAAGGCACTCAGATCCATGTAATATAGCTGAATCGCCACCTGGGTAAAGTCTTGGCTGGTCGCCCAAGTTGCAATTGCCCAAAATAGTTCCAGAAAAAGAGGTAGTGGTCGGTCAACTTTTGGGAGTTCCTATACGAATGTAACTGAAGGCTCTCCCTGGCTAATAGGAAGTGAATTGTCTCCCCGTTTGGGAGGGTCTTTTCCCCAAAATGTGCTCTCCTGGCTTGTCTGGGGACAGAGGAGGCAACAGTATGATTTTTCCCAGGGTTCGTGAGGCAAAGCATCCAAAATATAATTCCACGCACTCGACGACCAAGTACCGCTGCCTGCATTCTGGAGACAAAATTACTACCATTTACTATAGCATGTGTTTTCAGTTATACGAATGGCAGCCACCCAGAGAGAGCTCTTGAGTTAAATGTTTCTGTGACGTTAACAAAGTCAGGGGGGTTGGTTTGTGTTTGGTAGTTGGAAAACACCAAACCAAAGGGAAAACAGGTGGGGTTCGGTAATTTAGGGAAAGTTAAATAGGGGAGTATAAAAGATAAGTCATGGCTTCTGTGACAATAACCTATCAATTTAGTTGCAGATTTAGAGAAGATTCCATCCATATTAGTAAAACAGAAACATGACAATGTAAAGCTCTAAAATATACTGTAGTGCTTACTACAATGCAACCCAAACACCCCCAAAACAACATTGTATTATAATCATCAGTTTATTGTTTGAAATATGTGTATTGGTTCATCTATGATGACGACAAGATCATCAAAGAAAATTAGTAGCTATATAGTACTTTTTATTTGTTTGTCTTCATATATTAATTGGAGTTTAAGTTTAACAATATTAATTTGTCCAGTCAATCACTTAGCTCTTATTATTTATTAAAAGGAACATACTAGGCATTTTAACCCCCATATGTTAATATGCTAGTTATGATACCTGAGGTTGGTGAACTATGTTTTGGCTAAAGGTATGATCCTCTGATCCTTAAAGTAAACAAAGAAAATGTTCAAGGGACTGGAACAAGCCCCAAGAACATAAGGGGATATCTCAGAGTCTATTTTCCTCTATCCCAGGACAAGAGATGCTGAGATCCCCTTATGTTCTTGGGGCTTGTTCCAGTCCCTTGAACATTTTCTTTGTTTACTTTTTGAGCAACCAGGGTTAACCCCTATCGGATATTCTCAGGATACACACACATACGCCTGTTGTAGGGGTTTGTGTTTTTTTGCTTTTCCTCTGATCCTTAGTCAAACTATTTTAGAGCTTGAAAGACTGGTCCTCACTTGGAATTATAAATGCAGATTGTCTACTTGTTAGGCAAGCATGCTTAGAGCGCTGTGGACACTCAGTTGTGGCTAAACCATTAAAAAAAACTATTTGGCTAAGAACAGGGGTTGGGTGTCCACAACCTAATGGCACCACAACACCTACCTCAACATGTAGAGGTTAAGGTGCCTAGAATGCTCATTTAATCCACTTTAAATAGAAATCTTGCTTAACTTAAGTCTAGCAATACATTAAACATGTCTGGAATTTTAAGTTGTTACTTTAATAGGTAAAAAAAAAAAAATGTGTGTGTGATGTGATAAAAATGTGCTTTAACCAAAGAGTCAAATAGTCTCAATGTTGAATGTACCACTAAAAGGAAAACAGAAGGTGACATCGATCTTCATGAAGCCTGATGCACACGATTGCACTTTTCTCGTTTGTAAGCTGAGCATGCAAGGTGATTAAATAATCAGCACTATTATTACTTTGAGTAATACAAGTCCCATGAGCAGCAGATTAGAATGACACTTAAAGTGTCAGCATTCAAAGTCCCATGTAGCAGATTGCAATTGTTTAAATATAGGAAATAGAAACTAAAACATTATGAGTTAAAAATGCATTTATTATGAAAGTACACTTAAATATTGGAAGTAATGAGTTAGTTAAGAACATGATTTAAGTCAAATTAACACTTTGTACTATTCTCCAAGAATTTTACTGCAGTGTTCTGGAATTGGTAATGGCTAAAACACAGAGAATAGTATGCTGCTCAGGTGCTAGTAAATATGTTGCCCTTTAACCCCTTAAGGACTGGACTGTTTTTGCGATGTTGTACATTTGCGACCAGGCCTCTTTTTACACTTTTGTGGTGTTTGTGTTTAGCTGTAATTTTCCGCTCTCTCATTTACTGTTCCCATACAAATTATATATTGTTTTTTTCAGGACAAAAGGGGCTTTCTTTACACACCGTTATTTATATAATCTCATGTAATTTAATTAAAATACATAAAAAATATGATGCAAAATTGAAAAAAATACATGTTTTTGACTTTTACTTGAAAAATCTTGTACTCATCTACAAAAGCTAATGAAAAAAACTGCTAAATAGATTCAAAATTTTGTCCTGAGTTTAAAAATACCCACTGTTTACATGCATTTTTTTTTTTGCAAGTTATAGGGCTATAAGTGCAAGTAGGATATTGCAGATTCAAAACATACATTTTTTACATTTATCAATAGTGACATTGCAACACTATTATCTGTCATAAATCTCTGGAAAACACCCCACATGCATATATTATTTTTTAAAGTAGACAACCCAGGGTATTCATCTAAGGATAATTTGACACTTTCTATACAGCCATTTTACAACCAGTCTTTGCTAAACTTCGCATAGGTATTTTTTTTTTTCACATACATTGCAATTCAGGTATAAACTTACAGATCCTGTTATGTGTTGCTGCCAAAAAACACACTAATATATGTTCAGCAACATCTCCTGAATACAGTGATACCACCCATGCATAGGCTTGTCGGGTTGTTTGGGGGCTAAAAGGCCACATTTGGCAGGTGCGCATATCCATTTTTCAACTTGGAATTTTGACATGTAGTCAACCTGCGCACATGTCCTATTTGGGACATTTGTAAGGCCGGCCAATGTATTTTACCCCCAACAAACCATATATTTTGGGAAAGTAGACACCCTAGGGTATTTCAAATGGTGGTATTTTAACACTTTCCATGCACTAATTCTACCACCAGACTTTGTCAAACTTTTAGGTAGTAATTTTTTGTGTGTTTTTTTCACACACATTTTACTTTAGGCATGAATTAACAGATCGTGTTATGTGTCACTGCCAAACAACACCCCAATATGTGTTCAGCAACATCTCGTGAGTACAGTGGTACCACCCATGCATAGGCTTGTCAGGTTGTTTGGGGGCTAAAAGGCCACATTTGGCAGGTGCGCATATCCATTTTTCAACTTGGAATTTTGACATGTAGTCAACCTGCGCACATGTCCTATTTGGGACATTTGTAAGGCCGGCCAATGTATTTTACCCCCAACACACCATATATTTTGGAAAAGTAGACACCCTAGGGTATTTCAAATGGTGGTATTTTAACACTTTCCATGCACTAATTCTACCACCAGCCTTTGGCAAACTTTTGGGTAGTCATTTTTTGCATGTTTTTTTTCACACACATTTTACTTTAGGCATGAATTAACAGACCGTGTTATGTGTCACTGCCAAACAACACCCCAATATGTGTTCAGCAACATCTTCTGAGTACAGTGATACCACCCATGCATAGTCTTGTCAGGTTGTTTGGGGGCTAAAAGGCCACAATCGAGACTTGTACATATCAGTTTTTCAACTTGATATATATATATATGCTTGGCCTATCTTCAGTTTGGCATATTTTTGCATCCCCCAGTTAATGTTAAAAGTTTATAATTTTATAAAGTAGACATTCCAGGGTATTGTATATGTGGTGTTTTCATATCCTTCCCCCAACCATTGTGCTAAACAAATTTCAGAGAACGTACATGGTGGTAATTTTTGAATTCTGCTTTTTATGCATAGGTCATCTGGTTTTGGCCAGCCAGTTATATGTTACTGCCATAAAACTTTTTTTAACCAAATGTGCAGGTATCAAATGCACCTTTAGCTGCATTCTCTAAACTAACTCCTGCAAAAAGAATCTAACTGGAGATTTGGGGGAAGGAAACTGACTAACTAAAATTTGCTGCTTTCAAAAGAAAAAAAACAGTCTGTCCTTTTCCCTTTTTTATAACAGACCCGGCAACGTTTCAGAGGATTTGTTTTTTTTGCAGTTGGCGGTATCTTAAAAATAAAATGTCTGGACTCCTCTGGCACCATTGTTGGAACTTGACCATCTCCATAAATTATTGTGGAAATCAGCTTGAACTGAAATTGGAGAAAGGTGGTTCTTTCTGGATTCATTTTTTTAAAGAGTAAAAATGAATTATGTGTTGCTACTTGCATCAGGTAGATAGCCACCTTTTTATACAAGGCTTTTGTCTTTCTTAAGATGAGATATGGCTGCATCGGCTGATCAGCCAAATCAAAAACCCCATGTGCTTTTATAAGCCCTGATGCAAACAGGTTTGGTCTGTACTCTGCCTCGGACAGTGACATCTGACATGCTTTCATTATGGATGGTGGTTAGTAAATTAACATCCTTCCTGTCCTTAAATTTTATTGCAAGCACTTTAGCTTTGTGCAGACCTTTACATTCACTTCTTTTTAATTTGGCCTCTATAAAAGGTCTGGGGAAATCCTTGGCATTTCTTCTCACAGTGCCACAGGCCAGTATCTAGAAACCCTAAAGAGTTTGAAACAAACGGACAATGCTATAAAAATTGTCCATATATGGGTGGTAACCTTTATTGAACAAGGGGATTAGTAGGTCCCAAACCAGCTCCCCGCTTGTCCCCAGAGTCAGGACAGCCAGGAGGGTCCAGTTGAGCATCTTTCCACTCATATACACGAAAGGCAAATGTGTAGCCACTTTTGCTCTCCCACAGTTTGTACACTTTAATGCCATACCTAGACTGCTTTGAGGGGATATACATAAGGGATTCATCAATAGATAAATGTTGTTGGGGAGTATAAACTTCAGAAAATCTGCTCTGAAGATGGTCTACCAGTGGGCGTATTTTATGAAGCCTATCATATTGGGGGTGATCTCTGGGGTGACAGAGGGTACTGTCATTGAAATGTAAGTATCTCAGCAGCAGCTCATATCTTGGTCTAGGCATTGTTTGGGAGTATATAGGAGTCAAACAAATTGGGTTGGTGCTCCAGTATCAGCGGATTGATGGCTTCTTTATTATCCCCATGAGCATTGTAAGAGCCCAGAATTTTCAGGGACATCTGTGGGATGCCAAGCATTCTCCCTGACTGTATAGCTTCCTGGATTGGTCTCAGTAAATTGGCTAGCGTATAAATTAGTCTGGGAAACAATCTCCTCCCAGATGGTATCCCCTAAAAATAACTTCATATATTGTATAGGGGAGAAGTCAACCACATTTACATTAATGCCTGCGTTGGCACTAAAAGGGGGGATGTTGGGCTCAGCTGACTGTGGAGGTACCCAGTCCTCCTCCACATTCGGCATAGCAGGGGAAGCACAGCTTATTTTAGCAGCTGGCTCACACACAGATGACATGTCACTAGACATGCCACTAAACTGACAAAATCGGACGCAGTGTCTGTGGCGTCAGAGTCTGATGCCAAGAAGGCATATGCCTCCTCCAAGCTGTACATGCGCTGCATGTTTCGCACTAACAGACTAAACTAACAAAATACTAAACACAATTTTTTTTAATATATATATATATATATACATATATATATATTTTTTTGATGGCTTACTGTGAGTTTTCAAGGGTTGCTGTCTGTGGGGTGGTTCTTGTGAATGAGGGTGCCTGTGTGTTTATGAAGGTGACTGTGGCAGGATGGTTATAACATAGTGAGTGTGACAGGATAACTTTGGAAATATGACTGTGTGTGAGGGTGTGGGTAGTGACTTTGACATGGTGACTTTGTGTGAGAAGTAACAGTGTGGAATGACTGTGATGTGTGGGGGGTGTCTGGGAGAGAGGGTGATATGACAGGACAACTGTATGAGGGTGTGGGGTTGGTGATGTAAGAGGGTGTGGGGGAGGGGGATGAGAAAGGGTAAAATTATGTATGGGGTTAGAGAAACTAATGTGACAGCAACCTATTTTGGGAGGTTGTGTGGAGGGACGAGTGATGTGACATTGTGTGTGTGTGGGGGGGGTGATGTGACAGGTTGAGTGAGTGTGTGTAACAGGGTGGGTGTGTGGGGGGTGGAAATGATGGACATAATGAATGTGTGTGGGTGGGGTGGTGTGATAAGGTAAGGGGGTGGTGTTGATGTGACACAGTGATTATGTGTGGGGTGAGGTGGCAGGGTGACTGTGTTGGAGAGGTGTGGGGGGAGGGGTTAATGTGAAAGAGTGACTGAATGTGTTTGTGTGGGGTGTGATGAGGTGTGATAGGGAATGGGGAGAGTGTGACAGGGTGGCTGTGTGTGAGGGAGACGGTGATATAACAGTGTTCTTATATGTAGGAGAGGTGGTGATGTGACAGGGTGACTGTGGGGGTATTTGGTATGTGGTGAGACTGTATTTCACTGTTCATCCTCCCTGCACATTACTAATTTGTTTCTTTTAAATAGACCTCCATCCTGCTGACCTTTTTGCAGTGAGGGTGACTGATCCTTATTCCTTGATGGTCCAGCATTTTCCCCAGTAGTATGGTGGGCTATCTATAGAATCGACCCTCTGGCAGAGAGCAGACCCCACAGAATGACCCTTTCTGGTCTCTGACTGGGAGGGACCATTTCCAGAGAGGTGCTCAGGGCGATCTCCAGATCTCTCCACTGGCCAATGCTACATGAAGTGGCTATGGGGGAGGTCAGCAGAACCGGCATTGAAAGGTAGGGCCAGCTCTGCTATTAGCACAATTATTGCAAATGAAATTCACAAGGATTGTAATTGTGTATACACAATTGTAAGGTATAGGTGCAGACCCTGGCAATCGTGTATACACAAGTGACACATAGAAGGGGATTAAGTTGCTGTACGTGTATAAAATATGTGATGTAGGTCCCTTTTTATATCTGATACCATGGTTTAATCACTATCAAAACATATCTCATTAATCCAGCACCAGGCACCTGATCAATTAAATAATTTTATTCCTAAATCATTTACAATATTTACTTTGTTGAGATAGAAATACTAGGTCCTACACACATTTAAACTTAGGTACTAACATTTTAATTATCATGTTTGTCTTTTTTTCAAAATGCTTTAGCAAGTAAAGTATTTGTTCACATATTGCTTCTATGTTCATCATACAAGACATGATTTACAGTCTTAATTTCAGAAAACAGATGGTAAAATGACACAACTAGTAATGAATCTTGCAAAGTGCATTATGAACATCTTCTCAAATTTTAGAAAACTTTTAGCCCAAAGAAATTGCTACAGAAGTAGATTAATTAGAAAATCTTAACTGCTATTGTCATACTTAATCCAGACATACTTGCAATTCTTGATCATATGCAAATGGAGAGTCGATTTATCAGTGGTAAATATGCAGGTGCACAATTTGAAGATCAATCTATAACAATTTAACATTTTTTTATTCACATAAATTTCACAGTACACAATATACCCAAACTTATGTGAACAATTTACAAACAATCAAAATGAAACCATTAAGTGAAAAACCTAGTCAAGCCACATTAGAATGTATAGAATGTTCATTTCTGCTCTTGTCTTACTGACGAACAGGGTTGTAATTGAAACTTTAAGAAAATGAAATCTCTAGAAATATTGATGCTGCTACATCTTTTAAACCAAGAACAAAATCATTATTTTTATGTAACAGTGCACCCAACATTTCAAAAGTACAAAGAAAGACACTTTCATTTTAGGGGTGTGAGTGGCCAGGGGCAGGGCTATTTTGAAAAATTTTAGCTGACTTACTAATGAAACTAAAATGTAATTTAGAAAACAAACAAAATCTATCTTATTTGTACAGAATGATTTTTAAACACATGTACAGACACATTACTGTCATTATTATTGCTGTGGAGTTCTGTTACCAACCATATGTAGCTCATAGAAAAGAGGGATATTAGGAAAGAAAAGAGGGAAAGCGGGATATGAGCCCAAAATAGGGACTGATCTTTCTAAACATGGACACTTAGGAGGTATGACAGTGTTGTATATTATTACTACAGGTTCCCATTGCAGACTTGTCTATAATGTGTAACATGTTTTCATATTTTTTTAGATTTTGGTGTTTTCCATAAACTCATTATTTTGTGGGGAAGACCTAATGCTTGTGCAGTGCTCGCCGTTCATAAGCATTAGGTTCCCCGCATCAGTGGAGGAAATCCAGCCCATAAACTAGGGATATCAAAGCCAGAAACAGGTAATGGAAAACAGTTTTTTTTAACTATTTACATAGCCAGGGGGGCACCAGAGAGGGGACAGAGGGTCCCCATAGTGTTAGGAATAGAGCTTTGTATTCCTAACACTACAGTGCAAGAATGGTTTTGGAAATAATCTCCTAATATAGGTAGTGGGGTGTTCCCAAAACCCCAAATTACTTTAATTAAAGATTGCCAAATTGACTATCATGAAAGACATTTTGCATCTATTAGTGACAAGGTTCTATGCTTCAAAAGCTTTGAATCTCAGTAGCACATCAATACCTAGAAGCACTAGCAGAATTGTATACACTGGCTATTGAGGAGGAAATATATAGTAAAACAAGCTAGTTCAATTGTTCAGTATACCTGCATGTATTTAATAATGTTTTGCTTATAATAACTATACTAGAAAGCTTAGTTTGTTTTCTTATTTTTTCTGCTTGCTATACATTTATCAGAAGCAATCAACAACATCCAACTGGTGTCAGTTATCATTACTCCACAATTTATAGTAACCTCAGATAGTCTCTAATACTTTTTTTTTGGTAATTGCTCCCCAGTGACTAGTTACATTAAATATTATTAGACATATGAAATATTTGGACACCGATAGCATGTTGAATAGCAAAACACACCTTTGTTCTAGGGTCAGGAACATCATCAATCCTCAATTTAAATAGTTAAATCTTTAAGAGTCTTTTTAATTAGGAACCAACATAATTTCCAACAATATAATGTATAATTGTATTTCTCGTGAATTATTTTGCTAATTTAATTAATTTGTGAAAGTAGTTCCCACCCAAAAAAATTAACAATATGAAAACAGATGCCAAGATGGATTCCACATAACATATTATAAAACAGTGAAAAGAGAGAGATGATATATAACATTGTGTTTTACGGGAAATAAAGGTGTATTACGGGAAATCAAGGTGATTGTCATAAAGTCTTCATGGCCCCTATAGTACATGCTTTGTAGTTATATATATTGTATATTACATGATAATTTAAGGCCTGAGATAGAGTTAAAATTAAGACTAAGGTTACGTCTTGTTCCATATAATCCAGAGAGGAACTGCATACAGTTTTATTTTAGTTTTGCAATTCAAAATAGTTGAACCCAACCTGTGGATTGTCAAGTGCCCAAAATGTCACTGTATAATTAGATTGAATTAATGTTAAAGTGTTACTCCAATGAAAATACTCTGTTTTAATAAAACACTTTTACTTTGTTAGATTAACCCTTCCAATAAAATGGATAAACCTTTAAAATAAGTTGACAAGTTGAATAAGTTTTTTTTATATAAGATTTTTTTAAATAAAAAAAAGTATCGAAAAATATTAAATAATTAAAAAAAATATATCCACAAATTTTAAAATGAGACCTTCATAAGGGTCGCCTAAAATTTGGAATACTTTGTTATATAGTAAGTCAAAATACTAGTAAATATAGCACAACTGATAAACAAGAAACATTGATATTGACATACTAATTTAAAATATATATATCACTAGCTATAAAGATTTGTAATCTTTATTTCCAGTTAATGATTTTGCAATTTAACTTTCCAGGAAGCACAAGGCAAGGTTGTACCCATATCTTTAACATAGTTTTTTGAATCAGGGAAAATACGTTGACAACAAGACTCCCTAACAGTGATTGCTGATAATGAAACTTCTATAGAGCTGTGATTTAGAAATGTATACAATGTTATATGTACATGTGCAACTGATATATCTAACTTTTAATTAATTACATCCTAGTGCAGATTAATTTGGTTCTTTGAATTATGTTCTATCATTTGTGAATGTTGTTACTTTAATAACATTAAGTGCTCCTGACATGGTACATCATTTAATGTCATATATGATTAAATCAATGGGTACTGCCATCTGCTCTCATGACAATATTGAAGATTCATGTAACATGAGCCATCATTTGCATTACAAAAAAATGCCTCATGCTTTAACTATTTCACTGCAAAAAAAAAAGTGGCATGAAAAATGTACGTGGTTCGCTCACATTATCAACCTTTTTAAATAGCAACTATTTTGAAATATCTATTATAATTATATTAATGATTATACAAAAGACAGATTTATTTTGTACCATTACATAAATGTACAGATTCCTGTCATTACACATAGTTTTTTTTTTTTTATTAGATATATAAAAAAATAATTTTGATACAGAACGATTCTTGTTGATTTGCTTAGAATACTTTCTCTTATATCATTTCAAATGTTTGCGTTATGTATCTAGGAAAACTGCATTTTTTTATCGTTTTTTTTACTGTTGAATATAAAATGTTTTAGCATGCTTTAAATGTAAAATGACTTGCCAGTCACAAAGAAATACTGTGATACTATAATAAAGGTATGATGAAATCTTCAAATGTTATCTTTTTAAAATAAGCACTCAAAAGCTTATCTTGTGAGGATTTAGGGAAACATCAAATATATTCCAAATGGGATATTTATAATATGTGGATTGGTGGGACCTATTCACAATTAACTTGGTGCAAATTATTTATCTAAGGGGCTATTTACAGCAATATAAAATAGCTCCCTTATTCTATACCTTCACTGGAGTTAGTCTTTATTTGGAATGTTGTGTTATTTTCATTATAGTGTAACAATAGATAAAAATAACGAAAAAATAAAAATACTAGCTAAGATTTTTTTTTTTTCTTTTACCCGTTTTTTTTAGGAACAGTCTTCAGCAGGGGTGGCCAACTGTGGTCTTACAGTTGTTATTGGGCTGCATTTCCCATGATTCTCTGCCAATCACAGTAGCAAATATGTGCCATTTGTAACACCGCATGCCTTACAAGTCATCATCATAATCGGAAGCCAACTCCCTGTGGGTTTCTATATTGTACCAGGTTTTATCTCAGCAAGTCACAAGCAGGATGGCAAAACAGTAAATATGCTAATCGACAAAAGTACTTTTTAAAGTTATATTGTTACCAGGTTCTACGTGTGTACACAAAATTTACATATACTATTTGAAGAAAGCACTTCATATGAAATAAAACATACTCCCTTTTGTAGTACAGTTATTAACTTAAATATAAGTAAATATATGACTTTTTTATTAAAATTTTAATAATATTTTCTACAGATATATATATATATATATATATATATGTATTTGTGATGCATAAAAAATATCTAAAATTCTTCCAGATAAGCTATATCATGAGAGATAAAATGACATGTATGTGCAGAGAGAATACCAAATTGGGCAATAAAGCTGTTTGTATAGTAATTTTGCACACTGATAGTTTTGATATTTTTTTCACAATGATTATTTAGTCTTTCTAATCAGCACGTGTTCACACCTTACAGATACCTGATGGAATCTGAAGAATGTCAAACTTTTAGCCTCTATAACGTTAAGTGTTGCTGAAAGTATATGATTGAAAGCTGTCAGCTAATGTGTAATTGCATAGATTTTTCAAGCTAAAATGCATGAGTGAACAAACTTCTACAGAGGCAGTCAAATATGCTAACCTGATATGTATTATATATTATGAAGACATTGCATGTTATGAGATGAAAACTACGTAACCACTGTTGGAAACATATTTATGTGTAATGATCCACAAATGTAAAAGAATAGTATTTGGGACTAGTTTAATGGAATTGTCATTTGTGAGAAAAACTCTGCTATTCATACTTTGAAAAGAAGCAAAGTTTGCAAAAAGCAGCTAAAACTCTGTTCTGAAATTTAATAACAATCTTTTGGGGGGGAATATAGGTCCTCTGTGTCCACTTTGTGAACCCTCTTTGCTAGTAAAAAAAATTGAAGTCAAATAATAATTACTTATCTTGTTTCTAATGCTGGGACTCTTCAGCTGAAATAGTTCTGTCCACCTTCAAAGACATCAGCACGTGTTACAGTCTGTTGGTTTGGAGAAGAGCTGATATTCGATTCTTCCTTGTTCAAGTATAATCTCCAAATCTAAAAATTGGATTATATGAGTATTAATGCTTTATGTGACTCTTATGGGTGTATATATAATATAAATTAATAATACATTTAAAAAAAAACACATATAAAAACAAATAAAAACGCTAACTTTGGCCAGCATTTGTGACTAAGTGGCTACTACAAAAGACTGTAAATACCCCATTTGGAATACTCAGGATTATCTACATTTCAAAATGATATGCCATGATGGGGTTATTTCACATTCCTGGGCTACTATATGGCCGCAAAAGGCAACACAGACCCAGCAAACCAATTTGGCAAACTGAATTGGGCAAGCCCTATATAGACTCTGTAACTTTCAACTTGTAACAAACTTTGGCAAGTATTTGTTGTTAAGTGGCTACTACAAAAGACTGGACATATCCAATTTTGAATACTGTGGGTTGTCTACATTTACAAATGGTATGCCATGATGGGGTTATTTCCCATTCCTGGGCTACCATATGGTCTCAAAAGGCAACAAAGGTCCAGCAAACCAATCTGGCAAACTAGATCGGGCAAGCCCTATATTGGCATAGACTTTCTGTGGCTGTCCGATCATGGACTTTCCAATGCAGTTTATTGAGAAGTCTTTGTAAGGCAAGTGATCTGGGCCATTGCTTGCCTCTTGTGTTTAGATCCACCTTGCAAAACAACCAGGAAGTAACAGGATCGACTGTTAGATTGACACCCTTTGGGGTGTAACAAGGTTAATTTATTAAAGTACCAATTTCTACTGAAATCTTCACTTTTTGCAAAAAAATAAGAAAGCACTTCGGCAAGCTAAAGTGCCCTAGGTTTTTGGAGTGTACCTTTAATTATCAGTCTGTATAGACACTGCCATAATTGTATATGACTACTCAAATACTAGTGAACCTTTTATACTTTTTATATGTGTTATAAGTTTCGTATGTGAAAACTCATATTTCTTGGCAGCCAATTTATTTTATCTTCCTGTTAATAATAGACTTTTATACTTTTGAGACAGATGAACAAGATTGTTAAACCTTTAAATATAATGCATAGTGTTATTGATTGAGCTGTAAGACTCTTTATCCTAAATAGCTATCAGTGGGTGGTGAACATTAATGAACAAAGCCAACACATTTTAATATCACCCAAGGCACCTTTCACTAATAACAATAAAGGACTATACACCTCTAGTGGTGTGGATATTTTGTAAAAGAATGTTGGGCTCAAGTAGTTAAATGTGTATATAAAGAATACAATTATATAAAATGTGAAGTAAAATATGATTAGACACATTTTTAAAAGCATTTGTGAAATTACCTAATCATTCTATGTATTGTCGAACTTCAAGGCAATTCTCTTCAATTGGGAAATTAGAGAGACCTTTAGAAATGAATTAAAATGTGAAATCAAGCCAAATTTTGCAGGTGCAAAGAATGTAAAGCTAATTGCCCCGTGAGTGTTATTTTTTGCATTTTAGTTAATTAGCACATCTCCCCTACACTACACTCACACACAAATTACTTAAACGCTTGTTATTCTGGTCTGCCTCTGCTTGTTTCACTATGAATGTTCCACTATGGCAGATTGTAAGTGTAGCTGTTATCGATGCTTAGAATTTTACAGAGACTGTGAGAACTTGCACAGTTATTCTTCCCACTCAGTTTCTCCTGCTCCACTTAGTAATCAACCTGGTATTGGAATTTTTGTTAAAGGGACACTCCAGGCACCCGGACCACTTCTGCTCGTTTGAGTGGTCTGGGTGCCAACTCTCACTACCCTTAACCCTGCAAGTGTAATTATTGTAGTTTTTTTATAAACTGCAATAATTACATTGCAGGGTTAACTCCACCACTAGTGGCTGTGCTAGAGCATCGCTGGACAACCTCACGCTGTGTGAGGACCTCCAGCGTTGCTCATTTCCCCATAGGAAAGCATTGAAAAGCATTTTCAATGCTTTCCTATGGGGAGCTCTAATGCGTATGCGCAGCATTGCCGCGCATGCGCATTAGGTTTCCCCGGCCGGTGGGCGGCATCTGTCTTGCCCACCAGCCGACGCAATCACTGGGAGGAGCGTTGTCAGAGGAAGAAGCAGTGACGTGGGACATGTTGCTGCCTCTGGTAAGTCACTGAAGTGGTTTTTACCCCTTCAGCAACCAGGGATTGGGGGTGGGAGGGAGAGGGGACCTGGAGTGCCAGGAAAACTGATTGTTTTACTGCACTGGAGTTTCCCTTTAACAGCTTAAAAAACACAGAACATAAAAAAAATGCAGGTTTTCTTTTGTGTTTATCTACTAAATATGGATTTTTTCAATGGAAAGTTTCTTTAATTCAATTTTTTATGTAATATATGTTTTATACTTATATATTCTCTTTGTCAATTGTGTAAGCATTGCCTTATTATATAACTAACTCATGAGCAAATATATAATAATTAACACTGTCAATCTCCCAATTATATTTGGTACATGGTTTGCCCACTAACTTGGCAAATTGCCTCTTAATTGCATTGCTTAAGGGTTATCTGTCATTATGTATATTTATGCAACTTTAACATACCACTAGCCTAGATATGTCGTCTTATATGGAACTCTGTTATGGCAATTGACTACTCTAAATGTCTTTTTGGTTCAACCAAAGACTGACACTGTTTCAGCAGCTGTAATGGCCCTATACAATAAGGAACCATTGGAGTAATATTACACATTTTTATGTTTTTAGTAATGTAAAGATCTGGTCAGTGATTCTACTATGATATCCTGGCTATTGTCAATTCATATAACAATTTTGACGTGTATGGTTTATTTACTCTGACTATTCTTTTTTTTTTTTTTTTTGTTATTGTGTCCCGGTGAGATTTTTTGTTATTGTGTCATGGTGATTCTCTGCCTTTTGGACATTCTGTTTTTCATCTCCTCGGAGACATTCCATGCCTCTGGCCACTATAAAACCCAATACCTACAAGTCCTTTACTTTTATACTTTATTGTCTTTTCTTATTTACTCTATCCTCTTCTAAAATCTCCATAATGTATAATTGAAGTGTAATAAACTAGAACATGTAGAACACAATCTAGTGTTTGCCCGACCAAACATTGACTGTACCTCAGGTTACATCTATTTTCCAAAAATTTTCTAGTAATTTCTTATTAATTAAAAAAAAATTAAATCCTGGTTTTACTGCAATATTTTAACACAGCTTGACATTTTTAAATAAATAAAGAATTTCCACCTTTTTAAAGCAATGTCTTAACAAACTTTTCGAAATACAGAGCGTTAAGTTTAAAAATGATAACACACTCTGCTCTTTCAAAGGCACCAGGCAACATCATATTCTCTCTAATCTCTAAAAGCTCTAATTTTAGACAATTTTGTACTGTTTGATAAAGGAAACAAAAAAAGAACACATTTGCTCCCTTGTTTTTAATAATGTATTTACTTTTTACTAGGAGTTGATATGGTTCACACCACACTGGGATTAGCTTTTTATATAGCTCAATTTGATCAGTGTTTGATAAATGCAAATTTTGTATTGTTATAATGGTTGAGAGACTTGAATCCATTCTTCATTTTATTGAACCAAACTAAAATCATTTTTCCGTGACCAATGCACACTATTTAAAACAACTCTGCTAAGATATTGTCAGTTTAAGTAAGTGGGAACTGTAGAAAATTCCTTTAGAAAATTGTTTGGAATAAAATTCTGCATAAAATCCTCTCTTCCATCACTAATTTAAATGTTTATGTTTGGGACAATATAGAAATAGCTATTCAAATATAAACCTTGCATTTTAGAATGTAACAAATACTTTTACATTTTGGTTTTAATTTTTTTTTAGAAATGAAGCATTCAATAATATATTTAAACAGGGTCAGTGTCAAGGATAGAAGCTCTTCAAGGCTTATTGTATAAACAGGAACTGTAGCCTATGGAAGAAACACATTCTGGTTTCTTTATAACATAATTTGATTATATTACAATATTTGCATTTCTGCTCTCTTGATAATTGTTTCTATCATATCTCATGCTACCATCTTCCTTCCTCCCTTGATTTCTGTCTATCTAACCTCTACCCTAAATTTAACCTCTCTGAAACTGAGCTAATTGTTTTGTTATTTTCCAGTTACCTCCATTTTGTATCAAACCTTCCATATTTTTTTTAATCTTGTATTTTATTTATTTTAAATTTAATAGCAGGAGGTTGTACAGACCGGCATTCACATAATATCAAACATCAAAACACTAGATATAGTTACAGTTTTCTCGACATTAAGTTTACAATTTAATTACATCTGTGTTCTTAAGAGATGGTGATCATGTACAGTTAATAATGACAATTCAGGTTTTGGCATTTCCTCTGGGAATAAATATACCATACAATTTTTAGAATTGAGGTTGATATTGGAAAATATGATTTATTATCTCGACTACACTGTTCCAATAATGTTGCATCGGTGGACACGTCCACCACACATGAATTATTGTGCCCTTTTTGTGCCACATCTCCAGCAGATATTTCTCACATGTGGGTATATACTTGCTAGTTTATACGGTACTAATTACCAATGGTACAATAGTTTGCGCATAATTTCCAGGTGGGAAGCGCAGGATGAGAGCATTTTGTGCGCTAAGTATGATTTATTAATTGTTCTATCGGTATTGTTTCACCTAAATCTTGTTTCCAAACTTTCTGGAAGGCCAATTTTTCCATACTCTCCTGTGTAGAAGTTGTCGAAGACTGTTAACTTCTGTCCTCCAGTACCACCCTATTGTGTAAATGAATTGCATGATAGTCATGTTTTAAGTTGTGTGTATGAGAAAACCATTATGGGGAGTAGTTGTAAAGCTGTCTGTTTGTTTCTGTCTGAAGAAGTTTTCTATAATAAAAATGTAAACTGTAAAGGGACATCTTAAAACTAAACATAGGTCTTAGAAGGTCCATGTGGCCAGAGTCAGATCAGGTGATAAAACATAATTTGGAGCAACATTTTTAGCAGTTGATTAGTTTGTATTAATGTCAACTAATATTTCTTAATTACGTTTAAACATTGGTGATGGTGTTCAGGACATTTATGATGTGTTGCTCAACCCATGGTAATGTGATAATTATGACCTCAGAAACAGCTGAGTTTGCCTTATTTTTTTGTATATTTAGGTACAATTAGCATAAGAAGATATTTAATTTAAATTATTTCAGATCGGTTGGGTCCAATTTATTTTGTAGTCTAACAAAAGCTAACCAGCAATGTGCCAAGAACTTGTCATGTTAAGTTAACTTTAATATAAAAATAGGATTTAGCAGACTTGACTTGCAGTGTTCACTGCTGAGTCATCACATGCAGATTTATAGAAGACATGATCTCTATGTAAGAATGCAGAACAGTTAGTAACAGATGGCATAGGATAGATATAATGAACAAAGTAGTATTTTACAAATAAACTTACACATAAGCACACTGTCACCCAGAAAGTGAATTATCAGTTATTGGTTCAAATACTTTAAAATCATTTTATCAACATCTTTATTAACCTGTTTGAGTTTTTTAGGGAAAAAAAATAAATTTATTTGGAAGTTAGATGTCTTATACAATATCTAAACAAATATCTAATTAATTCATAGGCCTCTAGGAAGTTAAAAAAAAAATGATGTAAATTTACAAAACGTGTGGATTCTTAGAAGTTTATAGGGTATATCAAACCAATATTTAAAAATAACGGGGTTATGCACTAAACTCTGGATTTCCAGAGATTAAATCCTAATAGAAAAATTGATCAGAAAAAAAACAAACAAACCAGTAATAACCTGGCTATTTTAGCCTCTGTTTGGCCATTCAGATTTTATTTGAAAACATTTGGGGTATAGTGAAGATCTAGTGTCACATACAGTCTCATATACTTTGCGTGACAAGAAATCTAATTCAATTATGGAAGGTTTATTGATTGGTATTTGTATGGGGACTAAAGATATTTTTTAAGCATACAGCTTTCTAGAATTGACACTGTAGCCGTGCATAATACCTACTTACAATAATAAAAATATTTTGTGCATATATCCAGGCATCAGTAGGAAATAGAGTAATGCGGGTAGATATTTAAAAAGGTCACTCCAGACTCCTAAGGCTCTTTAGCTTACTGAAGTGCTTTATGGGTGAAGAGTGTGTCATCTTTTTTTAAATTTTACAAAAAGTGATGATTTCAATAAAAACTTGATCTTTTATTAAGTAACCTTGTTGCATCCCCCCTGGCTGTCAATCAAACAATTGATTCTGTTACTTCCTAGTTGTTTCTCTGTGTGATGAATAGTGTCAAATATAATTTTTGACCAAAATATTCGTAAGAAGTGGGTGAGCAGTGGTTGGTTCAGAAATTATGCCCCTAATGAAACAGGAGCTGATCATTCACAAAATGCCTGTGGGTAACAAATGAAACCTAAATTAGCACACACACACACACAACTAATAAAATTAGGAGTCATTAGCTAAAAAACAAATGTATATTTTGGATTTGTTTTCAATTTTAATGGATTGTAAATACCAAATATATAGTAGTGTTAAATGATGTAAGTAAATGATAAAAAGAGGCACAAAGTCTTCTTTATAAACCAGTTCAAATTAAATACTATTAAAATATCTAATTATATCAATGTGTGTTAGCTATTTGCCTTGGGAACTAAAATGCATCGGACATATATTAGAACATGACTATAGTAATACAAGGTTTAATTAAGAAATCTGGGGCACGAGGCACTGGAGTCCTAAAATCACATTTCATCTAGGGAATCATAAAGCCATGAGATAGCTTTTAATATAGTGTATGAGAAGATTCTGTAGACCAAATATAAATAAAAAATTAAGATTTTTTAAAAATGTTTTTAAAAGTTTTGTTGTGTTTTAGTATAACTGTGTTATTGTTACAAGGTCATTATGTTAACTGTCATTTGATGATGCCATCACCCTTAAGTATTAAATATAATTTCCCAATGGTTCTCTAAGCTAATGCATTATTTGTGAACAGAGTTTCCACATCTAACCGCATCAAAGCTCTGTGTATGTATTTTTCTGACTTGGTATTGGGTAATTAGCTTGGAAGGTCCATGTGGCCAGAGTCAGATCAGGTGATAAAACATAATTTAAAATCTCAGCTAATATGTACACTAGCTAGAATTTTACTTGCATATGGTATAGGCAACATTATTAGATTAACATGCATACCAGTAGAACAATTTATGAACCACCAAAAGTGAAGAAGAAGAATAAGAATAATATTGATCGCCTTTCAGGCAACATATATTATATTGTATTTAATAAACATATGATGATAAAAGCTCATAAGATATGAGTAGCGAATGCTGTCATAGAAAGACCTCATCGATAATAATGCTATGAATATGTACAATTTCCAACAAACAGACATTTATGTACAATCTTACATCACAGTGCACACTGATTAAAACATTCATAATGCTTAGTAGTTTGATTTTTCTTATTTCCTTTTATACAAAGCTCGTTTATTAGAGTATTCATTCGACCAGATGATTGATGGGGGAAAAAGATGACTGATGGATAGGGGACAACACTAAATGTTGATTTTATTCACAGATCAAGTGAGAAGTGAGAGATGGAGGAATAAAATGGAGGAGCAGTAAAAAAAAAAAAGCTATATGGATTATATATAATAAATATAGGTTTTCCCCCCTTCATGTGGTTACTTTTCTCACTTGATCTGTGAATCAAATGGTAGAAAAAAAGCTCCTATCAGTGTTCTGCAAAATATATACCTTATATTATGTATATATTTTGCCGTATACTAATTTGCCAATTTTTGTACCCTTTTGGTTTTTTCTTTGGTACCATAATTCCACTGTACCGAAGAAAATGTGGGCATCTCTAACAAAGTTCTGTTTTTGGGAAAAATGGTTTGGTTCCAGAAAAGTTTTGTTATATTGCATTGAGGATACTGAACATTTTTTTTAGTGTTAATGTAATTTAAACTACTTTAAAGTTCTTAATCTGTGAGAGGAAAGGCTGGAGTAGCATGCAGGCTGTAGACCTACTGCCTATCGATATGCCCAAATCCTAGTTAGGGTATATTTTATGCTATTTGCTATTTTTTCCCACAGCACCTGCTGGTAGCTCCAATGGCACCAGTAATAAAATGCAGGAAGTTGGTGAGAATTAATTATTGTAGTTTTTGTTTATTTTTTTTTATTTTGGCCATTCTTACTGCATGTACATGGTGGACAGTTTTGCAATGTATCCTCATTATGTAACATCAGGACAGTGTGAAATTATGATTACACAGAAGAAGGGTGAAAGACATACAGCGCACTTGTATGGCTTGCACTGCCTCAATAAGGTGACATGGTGGAGAGGTTACTCTAGAGTGCTGTAAGTTATTATAACCGCAGCCGATGCCCCTATTTACCACTATAACGTCTTAAAGCATAGAACTTGGCAGGGCTAACCATACTGTTATCTTAGCTATAATATTATATAGCTAGTAACAGATCCCCTATCTAAAATATATTTAATAATTGAGAATACAATATAAAATAAGGATTGTCTTGGAAGCAATAAAGTTTTGTCTTTTCAGATATTTTATTAAATAAAAATATAAATATAGACATATAAAATCCATTACAATAATTTATAGCAGAGTTTAAAAGATTAAACTTTATGCTTGCAATATCATTAAAATAGAATAACCTCTCTCAGTTATTATACGATGGAGCAGTGTTTCTGTCTCCAAATCTCTCCCCTGTGTGCTAACATTAAAAAGGTACATATTTATACCTTAAATGTTCATTTTAGGACCTCCCTTAACTTGGCAAAAAAACAAGGTCATAACTAAAACGTAAGTGTGCACACGTCATGGGAAATTCCATTAAGCTAAGACAAAATGGCGTAAGTTAGAAATATGCACAATATTGTGCACTGAAAGTAGATAAGAGGTTATTGGTATTACGTAGCATAGCCTTAACGTTTGTTTATGCATTAATTGTTGTATTAAGCTAAGACAAAATGGCGTAAGTTAGAACTACAGAGCATATTATGCACTGAAAGTAGGTAAGAGGTTATTGCTTAAAGAAACATGTATGAAAAACAATATGTTCTAACACCTTGTCAGTTTGCAATATCTTAAAGACAAAGTACACAGTTTAAAAAAATACAGCTTTGCATTCTAAAACATTTAATATTTGCTGTGAATTAGAACGCTGGAAGCGATCATGATCACTTCCAGGCGCTGCTCTGATGGTAATGCAGCGATGCCTCAATGTTGAGCCATCCTGTAATACCCCCCCTCACTGCCGGGCCGCAAGGTGATCACTCCCCCAGAGCGCATACTTCCGGGTTGCCCATTGTGGTGACCCGCAGTAGGGCAGAATATCGGAAGTCACCAGGCAGGCTACCGATCCAGTGCCTGTGCTGAGGCGTGCACCAGTGAAATTTTTGTTTCATATGAATGATTTCGTACTATATTTCGTACTATATAAAAACTTCATTCTGCGCCGTGGCCTCCATGAGTGAAGAAGAAGAATTTTTTTTACCATCTGGATTTTTTTTTTCAGCTTATTTTTTTTTGTGCTCTGTTTTTTTTATTATTTTAACAGTTGCTTTTTGGGGGGCTGAAGAAAGAAAAGAAGAAAGAAGACATCTAATAGTAAGTATGAAAATGTATTTTACAGGGCTAGTTTATTGGCCCACCCCTCACTATTGTTAAGGTGTGGGGGATATGCAGGGTATTTTTATTGGGGGGGGGGAGTGACAAGAGGCTTGGGGACCCTTAGTCACAATATTACTTGTTGTCCCCACCCGCGGCTCATGGGTAGGGACATAGGGGGAACAATAGGTCCCCTGCATTATTTATTTATTTAGGGTCCCCACCCACCACTCATGGGTGGGGACCAGGGGGGATATTAGGTCCCCCTTTAAATAAAGGCCACACCTTCCGCTCATAGGTGGGGACCTGGGGGGGACATTAGGTTCCCCCTATTATATATTTTTTTTACGGTTCCCTCCCACCGTCATGGGTGGAGACCAGGGGGAACATTAGGTCCCCCCTTTTATATTAATAGCCCCCACCCACGAGTCACGGGTGGGGGTGCGGGGGCACTATGCCCCCTCATTTTAGTTATTTGTGTTCCCCACCATGGAGGAACAGGGGGACCTGTCCCAGGTCCTCCCTTATTGCACTAGCAACTGGGCAGCAATAGCCTTTTATCAATATGGGGGTCATAGTAACACTCATACTGATTTATATTTAGTTTGAAATTACAGCATTTAGGCGACAAGGGCATGTGGGAGGATTTGACATCCCTTTTATTAATATGGGGGTCATGGTGACCCTTATAGGTTTAAATGGGGTGGGGGTAGGAATTAATATTATTACACGGAGGGAGCTGGTAGCACTGCAGGCTCCCTCCTTATTTTTTTTTTTGCGCATGTGCAGTGTTAGTTCTCTGTGCCGTGTGGGTTAATCCCCCTGCAGCATGGAGTCTATTAAATGAACAAAATGAAAAGGTAATGCATTCGGAATTTGCCCTTTTGTTTTGTTTATATTTCGTATGTAGGGCTTTTGTTTAAGTTTTTGTAAACGAATATGAAACAAAATTAATTCTCGGACGAATTCGTATTTGTAGGAAAACTAATGCACATGTCTAGTATACATATATATATATATATCTTATAAATGATATCATACTAAGTGTATTTTTTTATTAATATACACATATATAATATAAAAATACACTTAGAGTAAAATTACACATGTATATATATGTATATACATATATATATATACATATATATATATATATATACATATACTATAAACTATATATAGTATATTATATATATATATATATTATAAAAATATATATATAATTTTATTCTAACTGTATTTTGATTATATATATATATATATAGGTTACAGGTGCCTCATTCCTGGACAACTCCTTGGTTTTGCACCCCTCCCTGTTACAGGTGCCTCATTCCAGGACCCTATTTAGCCTTGACTTGCAGAGAGTCCCAGTAAGGAAGTATGTTCCAAGTAAGAGTGGATTAATCTCATAAGAGCAAGCATTAGGCTGCTACTAGGATAGGACCTGCCGAATATGGGGTACTTTGATGTAGTTGGCAGGCTTATGCAATGTATGATCATATAATGTAATTAAACCCTAGGTGAGGTGTTTTTAAATAAAACTATTACAATCTCTAAGATTTGAAATCATTGTTTAGTGAATAAGCGAGTGCGCTGGATTCTGTATTTTATATACATATATATATATATATATATATATATATATATATATATATATATCAAAATATGCTTAGAATGAAATTATATAAATATATATATATATATATATATATATAAAAATAATACAAAATATATATATGTCCATATAAATAATTACATAAATAATTTCATAAATATACACAAGAACTTCAAATATATAAATATGTATATATATTTTTTACATAATTAAGTAATTTTATTGATTGCAATTTGGGGGACCTGCCTGACAACCCAGGCGAAAGTCCAGATAATTTTATTTGCTAGCACTATATTTAACCCTGTAACTTTCCAAGACACCCTAAAACCTGTACATAGGGTGTACTGTTCTACTCAGGAGACTTTGCTGAACACAAATATTAGTGTTTCAAAACAGTAGAACATATCACAGCGATGATATTGTCAGTGAAAGTGACTTTTTTGCATTTTATTTGTGCGCTGTTCCTTAATCTGTATTTATATACATATTTGCATCAGCATATAGATTTTATAGAAGCAATTCTTTTACCCATCATGTGTGGTTGTGGTATACCCATCACTCTGGGCTTTTCTCTTCTTTAAAAAAAAAAATAAATAAATAAATTCCTGGCTCTTAAAACAGCAGTCTGCTGCATGCATGTAAATGCTCTTATTGCCAACATTGATATATTTATATATAAACAACATTGATATTTAATTTTATTTTATACTAGAAAAATCCACTTAGATTACATGCGTCTGATCTGACTGCAGTATCATTGCTCTAATGTCTGTACTGCTATCACTGCAGGTACAGTGATATAGTACATAATTAGGCATCTTTTGGTTAAATTTAAAGCTGTAAATGCATTTAACATTTCATTTAAATAAAACCTTTCAAGAATTTCAGTTTTAAAAGTTATCAGAGATCCTGTATATTTACAATATTATTTTGCCCTGATTTATTTTACATTAATATTGTTTTTAATTATTTTATAAATATTTATTTTTGCAAAGCATTTAGAGAAGCAAAGGATGTATAACAACTTGTTGCCCTTATGTTATATTTATTAATAACAGATTTTCTAAGGGTGAGTATAAATTTCAACTCTGTTTATATAAAAATATAAGCTAGTAAGCATACATTATATAAAATATATGCCGCAGTGTACTGCATTGTACTGCAATTAATGTTTTTAAAAGCCATGTCTTTTTCTTTATGACTGTGTGTAATAAAGTTATTCATAATTTGGATTGTTTATCTGCCTCTGTAACTCTGCGACCTTGTCTGGAAATTCCAGACTCCAAACACAATATGTTGTTATAATTCCTGATATTTCAATCAACTGCAAGTGTAACTGACAGTATGGAAATTATCACTGTTTTATAAAACTTTTCATATAGTGGTTTTTAAAATCCAGAAGGCAGTAATGCAATAATTAAAAATCCTGTATGTCTGTTTCATTTGTGGCCTGAATGTTTTCATTTAGCCATAATGCAATTTCTAGGAATTAGACTTTGAAATCTACTAGCAATATAACAGCAACTGTTGCTTTCTTCACTTGTCTTATCACTTTAATTGACTACGATATATTGCATTTTTTTTTCGAGCATGCAAACTATGCAGCTATAGAGAGAACATGGCCCCCTGCCTACAACCCACTGTCCTGGAACTAATGTACCATGCAGTGCTGGTGTATTAAGCATATAAGGGAGTTTACCAAGTATGTATATATGTTTCTTATGATATTAATTAAGATCCACAATTTCAGCATTGTATGCTAATTACAGTGTACCTGGCACCTGAACTCCAAGTGCCTTGTACAAGTTCACATAAAATCATTTCTTCATGTGATCTCTCTCTGAGTCTGGGCTACAAATAGCTCATTAGATTCTTGATATTTCAAGACTTGTGCCATGACAAAGTATTGTGTCTTACCTAGGTATATATATTATTTTATAGTTAAAGCTTTTAAGTATAAGTCCCCCGTTGGGCGCCAATTGTAGCCGCAGCCAGTTTCCCTATTTACCACTATAACATCTTAAAGCATAGATCTTAGCAGGGCTAACCATACAGTTATCTTAGCCATAATATCATATACAGGTGGTCCTCATTTAGCGACATACCTGTTTTACAATGGCTCACACTTACGACCAGGCGTAATCCACAGATAAAGCAAATTACCTGCAGCCATCAATGGTGATGGCTGGTGGGATTGACACTTGTAGATGGTGGATGCTCTGCTAGGTAGGAAAAATACATAAGAAAAAGTAGGCCCTACTTTGTTTTAGGTTTTTAGTTAGAAAAGGATTATTATTATTATTATTTTTTTTTTTTTTTTAAAGACACAGTAGAAAAGAGGAAGAAAAGAATAAATAGATTGGGAAAAGGTAATTAGGCATGACAGTGCCATTTTTACTTTTTTTGTCAACATCTCTATTAATGGGAGGGAAAATGGAGAGACTTCAGTGCCCACAGGGAGCACATGATGCACACTCCCAAACATTGGACTATATGCGTTGCACTGTCCCACAATGTATGCAGTAGGGAGGGGGGTTGAAAGTATTTCCAAAATTAAATAAAAGAGGGCTCTAGAGTGGATCTGGTGATGCAGATGCCTCTGGGGCAATTAAACTGTTGAAAGAACTAGCAAAAAATTAATAGTTGATGATTCAAAATGTTCTAAACAATTTTTTTATAATGCTAGCTTTAGTTGATTTTTCTTTAGAATTTACCCTCTAAACAGCAAATTGCTGAGATATGAGAACTAATCTTAATTTTGTTTGCCTGAATTAAACAATTTGGATAAATTACCTTCATTTTATAAATGTCCTTAATGTGGCAAGTCATTCCTAAATTCAGCATGATGCTAATTAAATAATTGTCTGTAAATGCTGTGATTGTTTTGTGATGTTGCTTTGTATTGCTTTGTACATATGTATTATGGTTTGTCAATATATACATACATATCAGATTACCTGCCCTTATATCTGGAACAAATGGTTTCAAATATATGTGTCAAAATGGGAGACATTTAAATGTGTAAATATTTATAAGGCCCTGGCGTACCTTCCTCCCTAAGGAATCGGATACCAGACCTTGAGTACACACAGAAAATTTCTGCTATTAAGAGAAAAAAACACAGTGAACTTTAAAAATGTCACAGCACCTAGCCAAATATATAATTTACTATTTTGTTGCTAGCTTACAAATATAATAGATATTAATAACTCCTTGACATTTCTCTATTTTGTACATACAGGAAGCAAGAAGTAAATCACACATTTTACACAAACCCTTTTATCTTTGCTTCTTTAATAGTTGCTTAGAGAGAATAGAGCCTATAGGGTAAGGTAGTGGTGGTAGCATGGAAAAAACATGGATAACCCCTAAATTGTTAACTGGATGTGAGACAAATTTATTTTAGATACAAAGGACTGAATATCTTGCTTTATTTGATTTATGTATTTATTCCATTTTAATTAATCTGATTAAAACTTTTAGAGATAAGTTTTAATTTTGCAATTCTTTCACAATTATTGGTGGTAGATTTTGTTTTCTTTTTTCTTTTGATGTATTAATTTGTCTCATGTCTTGCTTCTTTAATAGAAGAAAATATAAAGACACAAATTCACAAAGTGCACCATTTCCAAGTAAAAAATAGTGCATACCATTGAAGCATGCTGTTAAAGAAAGTTAATTTTAAATATGCTATCAACAAAATATCTATCCTACATTAATTCCACAGGACAACACAGCTTTTGAAGCAATAACCAAGACATGACACTCATTTCCCGGGCTTTAACAACTGATTGGCTAAAGGTTTGCTTAAGTAGTGTAGGTGATCTTGCAGTCTGATCAGACATCATACACGTTGTGAATTGAATAAGCAATTTAAAGTATTTACCCGAGCTGAAGAGTAGCTGAAAATACGGATTGTGCATTTGTTTTTTTGTTAATTTGTGTGTGGAAGTGCAGCTAAGTTTAGGGCAATTTATATCTGAATCTATGTGATAGTATGCATTTATGAGTGTATCATTGTGAATGTGTGCAGTGCTGTATGTCTAGGAAATTTGTGTCTAGCAGTATATTTCCATGTGTGAATATTTGTGTATGTCTGACAGTGTGTACATGTATGTGAATATGCGTCTGTTTTTTGGGAATACATATGTGTAGCTGTTAATGTGTTTCACAAAGAGTATTTCCTGACCATTATTCATGGCAGCATTTACTCATAGGTTAACTCCTCCCCTCACAACCGAAAGGACAGGAAATAGAACTTTGAAACTGGTATAAATAGATCCTCCCCCTTCCCATCCGGCAGTCTTTTTTCCTGTCCTTCCCAGCAGTTTAGAAGGAGTCTGCTTATGCAGGCCTAGATTTTTTTCTTTTATGCTCACCAGGCAATATTTTTTAGGCACTGCCAGGGTTCAGCCTCTAAGCCCTGAAGACCCAGCAAAACGCACTAAGATGAAGTGGCTAGCCTGGGTATCCCCTTTAATGACTGGGGGTCGGACCCAACCTCTCCCTGAAAGGGATGAAAATGGTCCACTGCATGCCAGGGTTCAGCCTCTTATCCCTGAAGACCCAGCAACAGGCTAGCTTGGGTACCCCCTCAGGGGATGTATGTGATATACTGCCTACATGAAGCCAGGCCAGGGTTCAGCCTCTTACCCCTGAAGACCAAGCAAACAGCATATCGGTAAGAGTTGCCAGCCTGGGTTCCTACTTCAGCAACCAGGCATCTGTCCTATCTCTCTCAGAAGTGATGACAGTAGTCAACTGCATACATGAGGCCCAGTTGAGTCTAAGCCCTTATCCCTGAAGAACCAGCAAACAGCACATGTGTAAGAGTTTCCAGCCTGGGTACCTCCTTCAGCAATCAGGAGTCTAACCTATCTCTCTCCCTGAGGGGATGACAGCGGTACACTGCATACATGAGGCCCAACAGAGTTGTGACTACCGGGGTATACCTATTCTATGTATTCCACCTTGTACGGTGATGATGAATGGCATATGGGGTACAGATGGAAGCCTATAGATTAAACAGTTTAGGCTGTCAGTTGTTCAAATCATAATTTTGCCACTGAAACACAGGCCTGCAACGGTTCAGGTAAGTGCATTAGTAATTTAGGATTAAATCTAGTATAGGCACCTGGGTTTCTGTTCTTTCAGTTCCTCCCAGCTGCTTACATTAGGCTTCCTTCTAGCAAATAGATCACATTTAGGAGATTTGTGTGGTGAGCATTTAGGTAAGTTTATAAGGATGTTTGGTGCAAAAGAGTGCAGATAATACAAGTATGCATTGGGCAAAGTAGTGCTGATAATGCAAAAAGAGTGCTGATAATGCAAAAACGAGTGCTGATAATGCAAGGAGGCATTGTGCAAAGGAGTGCTAATAATGGATATCCTGGCTGTTTAAAGTCTGCTGGAATTCCACAGCCTGAAGACAGAGAAATATCCAAGGTAAGAGAACCTTCTTGGGTGTCTGATTGAAGTACACACATGTATATGACAGGTTTTAAAAACCTAACTCTAAGTCCACACACACACTTGTTTCTATCAAGGTATGTGGCATTGATTGCTGTTATCTGTGCATTATCACAAATAAGCAGGCTTTGCAGACAGTGGAAGAATATACTGCACAGGAGACCACTGGGCCTCAGTATCTGTACATGAACTGGTGGTGGTCCAGCATCTGTATTTTTCCACTATATGCTCTAATGTATGAATTGGTATGAAGTCTCAGTGAGTGTCCAGTATATGCTCTAGGTATGAGTTACTATGAGGACACGGCCTCAGTATATGTATCCACTATATACTCTATGTATGAGTTACTATGAGGACACAGCCTCAGTATATATATATATATATATATATATATATATATATCCACTATATGCTCTATGTAAGAGTTACTGTGAGGACACAGCCTCAGTATATATATCCACTATATGCTCTATGTATGAGTTACTATAAGGACACAACCTCAGTATATGTACCCACTATATGCTCTATGTATGAGTTACTGTGAGGACACAGCCTCCACATATGTACCCACCATATGCTGTATGTATGAGTTACAATGAGGACTCTGCCTCAGTATATGTATCCACTATATGCTCTGTGGATGAGTTACTATGAGGACACAGCCTTAGTATATGTGCCCACTATATGCTGTATGTATGAGTTACAATGAGGACTCTGCCTCAGTATATGTATCCACTAGATGCTCTGTGTATGAGTTACTATGAGGACACAGCCTTAGTATATGTACCCATTATATGCTCTATGTATGAGTTACAATGAGCACTCTGCCTCAGTATATGTATCCACTAGATGCTCTGTGTATGAGTTACTATGAGGACACAGCCTCCGTATATATATCCACTATATTGTCTATGTATGAGTTGATCTGGAGACTCTGCCTCAGTGTGTATTCTTTATATGCTCTGAGTCGCTGTGAAAACACAGCCTCAGTATATGTTCTCTACATGCTCTATAGGTAAGATGCTGTGGAGACATTGCTTCAGTGTATCTGTTCTCTATATGATTGATGTATTAGTGGAAGCACAATATATGTGAATGATATAAGTACATCCGCTATATGAGTCCAATCTAATACTGGTTCTATGTGTGGGTTGTGAGTCACAAACTCAGTATATGTGAGTGGTATATTATGTGCATGAAGTTCTGTTAAAACACAGCCTCAATTTATTTCACTTATATAATCTTAATATGTGTACAGGCATAGTGGCACTGTATACAGCAGAGGTAGGCTATGTATGATTACTGTTTAAACAGACTCAGTATATGTAACTGATATATCTGTGTATAAGGTGCTGTCAGAAACATCCACAATGTATGTGATTCATATAATCTGTATGCAGGTTGGTAGTATTAGATAACCCCAATTTATACACAGCATTGGTAGATTTAATATATACAAACGATCTAAGGTCTGGGTTTTGTGCTGAAATGTAGCACTGCCCAATTCTAGCAAATACAAATGCACTGTTGTACTGGGTAAGTAATGATTGCCTACTGTGGATTTTCTATTTCAGTTTTTTAACCCCTTAAGGACCAAACTTCTGGAATAAAAGGGAATCATGACATGTCACACATGTCATGTGTCCTTAAGGGGTTAAATGAAGTAGATAAGGAAACATACTGCTTTTGGCTTTGTATTAGATTCCTTCTCCCACAGGTGTTTCAGGATAAGCAATTAACACATTTTACCACTTCAGATAGATTGCAGGTGTTACCGAAACCTGTCTGAGTGCCTCTCCTAGGAGAGAGGGAGACCTGTTTTTCCAAAATGAAGCATGGTAATGTTTAACATAATTGTTTGGGGTTTTTTTGTGTGCACTCCTATGTATTTATACATGAGACCCATCTACAAAAAAATTTCTATTGCCAGGTATCCTCTCCCCTCTGTTCAAGATAGGGAATTTTTTTTTCGATTGGTGGCAGTGTTTTACCTTCAGATATATGCTGATTACTGATGCACAGCTTAGTAGATCATACTGGTTGCAGGAGCACAAATTGGGCTATTAATTGATCTCATAAGTAGGTTACGCGGAAGCCATTACCTGATTTAAAAGCTGTTAGTATTATTTTTTCTTTCACCTGGTCATAACCTTTTATTCTTTAAATCTGAATTCATTTCCTTAAAGCATAATATTTATATTCAGTATTCTCTTTTATCCCTTGGGGACCTGAAAGTTTGGCAATCCCTTTAGTATATGTCAGGGGTGGCATGCTTTTGGTTATTAAGGAGTTAATGATCAGAACTTCTGACCGATTCCCCTGTTGTGAAGGGGAACATTATAATTTCCTTTCTGCAATAAAAGGTATTATTTTAGGCTCATATGCTCCAGGTAAGTTTTGATGCTGTGTATTGCAATTATTTTAAGGTCTTTCCAGTCCCCAGACCATTCTACCAGGTTTACTATTTCAGGTAAAATTCACCTGCTGCCTGAACAACAGAGGAAATCCCTAACAGGTAGTTCCATTACGGACCTCTCTTCTGATATTCATGGGGATTCTTCTAGGTGTCGTTATATCTGGAATTTGCAACCAATGTGTGGCTTTAAATGGTTGATTCATCCTGCATTATATATATGTAATGCAGCTTGTTGATGACAAACATTTGACTGATATGTTTTACAGAGTCTCTGTACCTAGATCTGTATAAGTTATGGTCACTCCTAACATTGCATTGATTTAATACTTGTGGATTATATGTTTAGATTGGTGTTGATATCTTGCAGATATAACAAGCTGCTTATTATCACCATAGGCTCTGCCATAAGTACTTCTTCACTATCTGAAGATAAGGCTCTGCCTCTTTCTGACAGGCAGATATTGATTTGTTCCTGTATCTTCAGGTAAGTAGTTCACATGGCAAGAGGAAGCGGTGAATCGTATTTAATAAATACATCCAGTAAGTAGTAGGATTCTCAGTGTAATTCTCCCCGTGTTTAATAGCATGGTGTGTCCGTTCTCATCCAACACTATCTGCTTGTTCCAGTATGATCTCTGGAAGTTATGCCTTTGTCAAGGTTCTGATTTGTTGATATCAATTTGGTTTTAAATTTTCATATCAGAATGACATTTTCCTTCTCTAGCTTATGCTATCATGGCCTTAATTCCTATCTGACTCTCTATATTTATTCAGGATATTTCAGATATTGAATGCCAGCCTCTAGCAGTCTCTAAGGAAAATTATCTTGTCTGAGCAGATTTTATGACAATTTCCTATTGATTCTTGTTTGGCTTTGTAAAGTCTTGTAAGATTTATACAGCTCAATAATGGTTTTATAGCTGTTTTTGAATTCTGTCCCTCCTTCTATATATACTGCTTGGGTATTCCACACACCGAGTAAATGCTGCCATGAATAATGGTCAGGGAAATGGAAAATTGTTTCATACTTACCGTAATTTTCTTTTCCTGATAATTATTCATGGCAGCATTACGTTCCCACCCATATACTATAAGAGTTGTAAAGCTAGTTACAAAGACTGCCGGATGGGAAGGGGGAGGATCTATTTATACCAGTTTCAAAGTTCTATTTCCTGTCCTTTCTGTCGTGAGGGAAGGAGCTAACCTATGAGTAAATGCTGCCATGAATAAGTATCAGGAAAAGAAAATTACGGTAAGTATGAAACAATTTTCCATTTTCCTTGTGTGTGCATATCTGTGAATGTGTATGTGCTTGCATCTGTCCACATGTCTGGGATTGTGTGAGGGGGCACAAACTGGCTCTAAAGGGGCCTTGGAATTTGTTAAGAGAAAAGGTGGTAGTCTTACAAAGTGGGCTATGACAGAGAATCATAGAGCAATCTATCTCACAACACACTAAAGAGAATGGAACAAACACATTAAGGATGGCAAGGATAGCGAATGTTAAATTGAGACACCAGAGAATCACCAAATTGTGCACCGAGAGTATTACTCATAAAACAATATGCATAAAAAACAACAAGAAATGCTATATATTAGAGCAGCCAAAAAGTAGGTGTCAGAAAATGAAGTAGGGCACAAGTGGGTTACTAGAACAGGACAGAACACAGGGGAGGATGTTCTGGATAATATAATACAGTTACACATATATATGGCCAGAATATGCTATATACAGAAAAAGACAGCATTTAATACTTATCATGTATAAATTCTAATAATAGTGAAAAACAGCAAAAATCTAAAATAAAAAATCTAAAAAAATCTAAAATAACCTGAGCTATATCTGACCATTAGGTTATATTTTGGTCAGTTATACAGAAAGGGGATTCGAGATCTGGAATAAACTCTGTGTATAGCCAGCATGAAATGTATTTATTTATTTATAATGTATTTTACCAGGATGTATACATTGAGATTTCTCTCGTTTTCAAGTATGTCCTGTGTAATATCTTGTTGGCTATCTTCCTAGTTGTACTCAGCTTTAACTAAACCAAGTAGCATAAATCAGCTATGATCAACTTGCACTTAGTGAAAAGTAAAGTTTTCGACAAGTCAGATATTTAACCCTGATGTGAAGTAGTCTTTGTGTCAAACTTTGTGTTCATTTGACGTCTTGAAAAGTAAAAAAAATGAATTGTTTGCAAGTTATAATAAGTATGAATGGGTATGAGATTTATCTTTATTACAAAACCTGGATTTAACAACAGAAGAGCGATTTTAACCGTGAAAAGAAACAAAATAATCAAATATGTATATTTTTTGCAATATTGCTCAGCATGACATTGCAACATAAGTGTACTAAAATACTTACGAATTCTAATTAATTTGCTAGTGATTCTGCACATAACAAAGTTTGAACCTAATTGAAATTTTCTACGTAAAACTTTTGTTCGTGCTGTGTTACATGAACTGTGTATTGTAGATTAGTTGTGATTGACCTGGGACTAATTCTTCTCAGTAAATAACTCCACACATTTTTTTTTCTTTTATTTAACTAGCTGCTATGCAATTTTTCCTAAGGTAAACTCCTCGGGAAATGTCCTGATGCTTTCCATATACTTACTGAGTATGAAACAGCATGCATAATTTCTATAAATACCTGTATAAAACGGTTCCAGATTAGACTTATTAAAAACCTGTGAAGGACAAACATAGTACACATGCAGACAGCTGTGGCACAGTGTCTGGCCACAAAGGATGGATTCTTGACCACGCTGATGATTAATTGATAATACAAGAAGGTGAAGATAGCTCACATCTACCAGTGTGTCTTTTCTAAACCTCTGCCCTACAGATCTTCTGCATCTAATCAACTGGGTGGAGAGGCTGTGAGGACTTCAAAGTTCTCCATTAGTGTCACAGAAGACTGAGAAGAAGCATTGGTATCAGATAGGACAACCAATATTGCTTAAGCAGAATCTAGATAATTTTATTTCTTAGGTGTACACACACCTATGGACTACAGCAAAAGGTTTCATGACAATTAAATGCAGCTCGCTGCATACATTTCTGTATCATTTTTAATAATTGTTTAATAATTTGTTCAGCATTGCATTTTCACTGATAACTAAATATGTGCATTCGAATTGGTAAAACGAATCATGGAAGAAAAAAGAAAGGGAGAGAGGCAAAAGTTGGTACATGGTCAGTGAAAATAAAATATTACAATTTTGATATTTGCATTCATTGTTATTTTACTGTGTCAATTAGAATTGGAGACTTGTTTCGGGTGTTAGGGAAATCAATTCAATGGTCAAACATCATGTTTTGATAGGTTACTTTTTCTTACTTGATCTGAGAAATAAAATGGCAGGAAAATGCTCCTATCATTGTTTTATGGACAAATGCAAATATTACATGTTTTAAACTGTGTACTTTGTCTTTAAGAGATGTTGCAAACTGACAAGGTGTTAGAAATGGAACATATTGTGTTTCATACATATTTAAGCAATAACCTCTTACCTACTTTCAGTGCATAATATTTTTATGCCAATTTGTCTTGGCTTAATCCAAAAACAAGTAATGCAATAACATCTTCAAGGCTATGCTACGTCATCAGACTTTAAGACACCATCTTGTCCTAGGTCAGGGAATATCCCATGACGTGTGCACCCTTACATTTTAGTATAAATAATAAATAAGATGTCTAGGTCATGACAAATAAACAATAGATAAGATGTTCAGACTTTAAGACGCCATCTTGCCCTAAGTTAGGGAATTTCCCATGACGTGTACACCCTTACGTTTTAGTTATGGCCTTGTATCTTTGCCAAGTTATGGGAGGTCCTAAAATAATGAAAAGTAAAAGAAAATAACTTTTACTATTTAATATGTGAACTACAGTAACCCTAAAATTAAAAAGGTATAAATAAGTGTACCTTTTAAATGTTAACAAAAACAGAGGAGAGATTTGGAGACAAAGACACTGTCGCTCCATATTACTATGACTGAGAGATGTTGACATATTCAAGAGGGTATGTTATTCTATTTTAATGATATTGTAAGCATATAGTTTAATCTTATAAACTCTGCTATAAATTATTGTAATGGATTT
Source organism: Pelobates cultripes (assembly GCA_933207985.1). Classification (NCBI taxonomy): domain Eukaryota; kingdom Metazoa; phylum Chordata; class Amphibia; order Anura; family Pelobatidae; genus Pelobates; species Pelobates cultripes. The sequence continues at coordinate 28,339,442 of OW240920.1, read as the reverse complement.
TATATGTCTATATTTATATTTTTATGTAATAAAAAATCTAAAAAGACAAAACTTTATTGCTTCCAAGACAATCTTTATTTTATATTGTATTCTCAATTATTTATATATTTTAGATAGAGGATCTCTTACTAACTATATAAAGTTATGGCTAAGATAACTGTATGGTTAGCCCTGCTAAGTTCTATGCATTTGCGTTATAGTAGTAAATAAGGGAGTCGGCTGCGGTTACAATTGTACTACAAAATAAAAATATAATATTATGTTACATATATAGTTTGCACTACACCGACTGGCCCATTTTTGCACCCTTATTGGTTTATCTGATTCATTTCTGAATTGTTTTCCATGTTTGAAAATTCTGATGAACCGCCATATGGACAAAATTTGAGCATACAAAATAATGTAAAATTTTCTCACCTTGTTCAATTTATTTGTTACACTTAAAATGTTTTAATATTGTTTTTGTATGTGAGCCATTTATTTATTTTTCATTTTATAGCAAAGCATTAAAGGACCACTATAGTGCCAGGAAAACATACTCGGCTCTGGGGGGAGGAAGGGGTTAAACTTACCTCTTTCTCCAGCGCCGGGCGGGGAGCTCTCCTCCTCCTCTCCGCCTCTTCGGCTGAATGTGCATGCGCGGCAAGAGCCGCGCGCGCATTCGGCCAGTCTCATAGGAAAGCATTCACAATGCTTTCCTATGGACGCTGGCATCTTCTGACTGTGAAAATCACAGTGAGAAGCACGCAAGCGCCTCTAGCGGCTGTCAAGAGACAGCCACTAGAGGCTGAATTAACCCATTTATAAACATAGCAGTTTCTCTGCTATGTTTATAAACATAAACTGCTATGTTTATAGAAAAACTGCTATGTTTATAGAAAAACTGCTATGTTTATAGAAAAAAGGGTTAACCCTAGCTGGACCTGGCACCCAGACCACTTCATTAAGCTGAAGTGGTCTGGGTGCCTCTAGTGGTCCTTTAAGCATTACTTATTTTTAGTAGGATCCTGTTAGAAAGAGATGTAGCCTTCCAGAATTTGTAGGTCAATTTTTGATGCTGATGGAGCACATTTTTGGTATATGTCCAAATACATTTCTAGGATGTAAGAAATAAGAATCATAAAATCCCCTTGTATTAAATCTGACCTTTCACCAATATCTCAAATTATATCATTACATTATATAGAAACACAAACTATGCTATTAAAAATAAAATACTGTGCTCAGTATGTACAAAATAAAAAGGGACAGCAGAACTTAGAAAACTAAAAAATAGAATTGAATAAATACAACAAACAAGAAATTTGCATCTAAATTTCAAAAGAATCATAAATATTGTGTTTCCAAGTTATTGAAGTCTTGAAAATTATAGAATTTTGACAAATTCCAATTTGTTTGAAAATGAATGCCTATGTCTAATAAATAGGTTAGCACAGGTAATTATGTTAGCAAGTGGGTATATGTCAGCTTTCTTTTCAGTTATGTTGTTTTTGAAATAACCTACTTATCTATAAGCAAATAAAGTAAATTTATTTTAATTAAACAAAATAAAACTGTGATTTTTATTTACAAATAAACAAATATATTAATGAGCTGTTTCTATAAAGCTGGACAAATCTTTATAATTACATACATATGTACACTCAACGTTCCATTACTAATTATAGCACTGTCAGACCTACAGCATGTGATTTATAAGAGAAACACAATTGTACTGACATGTAGAAGGACATCACAAAGTGATACTTTTCAACACTGGTCACTCCAAATATAGCTCACCTGCTGTAAATGTTCATATGACAAAGATGCAGTGGATGATAAATGAATGGTGCAGTGGATGATAAATGAAGGTAACAATAGATGATGAATGGTTGAGTATGTATATAAAAGTGCATAGTTTTCTCTAGTTTTAAATAAATGATATGCATACAAAAGCACCCCAGACAATAAACATAGTTTTTGAATTCTGGTCTTTAAATATATATATATATATGCCATTATGTTAACCTTCTGTATGCAAAATGCATTATAGAACACAATTACAAAAACACAGTTTCATTCAATTTGTAATCATTTTTGTGCAGTTTAACACTAAATAAGTATATGTAGCCATTCAGAGCCTGGCTTCTACTGGATTACACACTTCCTTCTAGCAATACTAATTCATTGTAGCTAAGGTTAAAAACATACTCTGCAGCAATACAATTGTAGTAAGCGGAAAGTTCTGCTCAAATGAGGTTACATGCTATGAGGTTATAAAGTAGGTAGATATATATCATTACTAGTGCGGTGGTCTGACTGGGATTTGGACTTGGGCTTCCCAGTGTATATATATGATTTCAAAGTAAATGTCACAATATGTCTAATGGTGTCACATGTTTGCATCTAGATCCAAAATGCCTGACAAGTGGTCCACCAATATTATTCAATATTCGAAAAGATAGCTTCATCTGCACAATGATTAATGATCACTCGTAAAATTTACGATTAACAATATATTATTCCAGAAATGCTCACTGATATAGTAAATAGATGGTGCATTTGGAAGGATTGTAGTTTATTGTGATGTCCTAGTTACAACGATGTTGACGTGAGGTACGAGAGACAGGATGGGCTTAGTGGACACACTGAAATGTCATGAAATGACTCTTTGCTGAATGACCTTTAATATTTTTCAATAAAATTATTTAAAATAAAAGGTCAGTCATTCTAAACAAGGAAAATATATTGTCTATTTATGCAGCTGGTTTAATATTTTAGATGGTAAGCTTCAAAGAACAATGACAAATTTCCTTAAAACAGTCTTAAATAAAGCTCATTTAAGCTCTTCACAAAGTGTAATTTAGTGCTGCTGTCAGAAAAAAAAATCTGACAATGAAATACATTAAAAAAACTGCATACATTGGTACTCTACATATTATTCAATGATATCCCATTATTCTTTATTAACTACCATTAAACCACTAAGATTTGCTCCCTTAGAAGCCTATTGAGTTATGTTCATCTTGCATGTAAATCAGTAAGAAAACTCATATATCAGTTCTATTTGAAGTACAAATGTGGCTTGATTATTACTACAGTGTGATTGGGTGGATGTGTATGAAGGATTATTGGATAATAAGGGCTCTTTTCCAACCTTGTCAGTAAATAGCAGTCAGCTGTCACTAGCGACAACTCCGCATATTTATCCTATCGGCTGCTATTTACTAATAGGTTTCCAACCTTGTTACATTCTAATGGCTAGTTGCCAATAATTTCTGCTCCCAAAAACTAGTCGCATTTTAAAAACATGCTGGTAGAGCACAGAAAAATATGCTGCGTAAGTTATCACCATGGCAACTACAATTTACTAGTAAAAATGTCTCACTCTGAGCATATGTACTTCACCCTGTGATCAGTCTTAGCAGCAGAAAGTGCCTGGGTATGCGATGTAGAAAACTTTAATTTTGTTTATGTATTTTTTGCTATGCTAGATACTGTAGTTATCCATGGAGCCCAAATAAGAGGTTGGAGTTTAGCAATGTATTGAAACATTTATATGTTTTGCCCTGACTGTGTTAGATTGCAGCTGATTGTGTCATTTTGAGCTGTAACAGTTTGTGTTTAACATTTGCTTTTTTGAAAATAAAAATGTTTTATTTGTATCAGTAGTAGTTTTCATCAGCTTGTTTTTGGATATCCATTTCTCAATAGATTAAAATAGGACTTCTAGCAAATATTTGTAAGCATGTACATTACAATTACATATCATGGGTATACATTTGTATAGCTGGAGTTTTGAAAGCCACTGGCAGATAATGAATAATGGAATGATGGAGAGCGTGTTATATCACTGACATCAGAAACACATTGCTTGGGAATCCTCCCTCATTCTTTAGTTATTAAAGGGGCACTACTTGAAATTACCACTACAGCCTGTGGTCATGGTGTTGTCTGATGTGGTTATGGTGCCATTTGTCAGCAGTGGGACTCAACCTGTGGGATCCCAGTCTCCTGTGGCCTGGCCATTCACTTGATGTGCTGCTATTGTGAAAGTTACAATTCCATGTTAGCAATATCTCTGCCGTACATATTCAGGTGATATTTATTGGCTGAGCATGTCAGCTGACACACTCAGCCAATGAATTGTGTCCAAATCTGGGCAAAACTGATGTTTCTAATGCAGATGTGTCACCTGGACAAGTTCTATAAAGGTTTAACACATATCCAGGAGATGGCACAAGGAGGATGCTGGCACCATGATTATTGCAGCTGTCTGCTTTGATTATATTGCTTGGAGTTCCTCTTTAATTTAATGTATTAATCAGCCCTTTTTATTTACCTAACAGCATGTTGATGGTTGGTGTTTAGACAAAATGGTGTCTCTAGCAATCCTGTATATTACTTTTCCCACTAAGCTGTACATAGATGCAGTATGCAACACTAGAAGGTTGCAATCTTTACATATGCATTTATTCGAATATTATGCATATTTACCAAGAGCAGTACATAGGGCATAGTGGTTATAGTACTTAGAGAAGTATGTATTCTATTTTTTTTGCAGGAGATTTTGCTTGGGAAATTTAATATTTACTAGAAATGTATCTATTCATCCACCAATTTTCCCACCAATGTTCATGAGCATTTTTTGGGTGGCTGACATTTTCTTCTCTAGTATGACTGATCATTTTTATATTTGTTCTGAATATATATAATGATATATCGTAAATGTGAGAGTTGGGGCAGGAATCTATTGCTACAAATAATTTTAATTCTGGCAACTGAATAACAATGCTCCTATTGACAGGTATGGGAAAAAAATGCTATTGAATTAACGGCTACAAATGTATCACTGGCCCTATAATCTAGAACTTTGCCAAACCCCAGTAATTCACCTTTTAACAAGGTCTCACTGGCAATCAATCTTTTAATTAAGAGGGAAATGACTACTGCTGTTACAGAAAGAAAGGTCAGGAAACATTTATCAACAAAGAAAAAGGATGAAAATATGAACAAAAAGGGAAGGTGTAAAGGACCGAGGTTAATTAAGTGGCCTAATTACAGATGTTCTACAATCTGGGACAGTGGTAGGTGTAAGACACAGTATTATAATTTAAAAATAGAAAATGGACCCACAGGTGCATTTGTCTTTTATATATCAATTGAACTCTCCACATTTAGAATTGCTGAGTGCAAGGATTAAAGAGACTGTATAAATTATCTTTATTTTTTATATATCACAGGAGAGATTAAAGCTATGAACTACCAATTAGCCCAGCCTGACCTTTGACCACATACCTAATTATTTTCTGATCTGATAAAATTGGAAGCTCTCTTACTTTAATAGCCACCAGATATGCATCCTACATGTACAAAAGAAAGCCCTGTAGTTTTATACAATATGAACAAAGAAAGCTCTTTAGTTTCACAGAATGTGAACAAATGTTTCAGCAACATCATTAAAAATATAGCAAATGAGATGGCTTAGAGAGAAAGTGAATTGCTTAATGTCCATAATTATCACAACTAATTATCAAATACTGCAGTGGCTATTTACTAAAGATCTAATTTTCTCAAGATGACAATTCTTAAAAATAACCATCTTGAGATAATTTTCATAGATGCTGCAGGGCCAGCTTAATCCAGTTTAGCGATGAGACTCTCTGGGGTCCTTTACAAACTTGTACCTTGGTGTCTTAAGTGCAAATTTCAATTAAATATTTGCCAAATTGAATTATGTCTTATCTTGAGGCTAAAACATATGTAACCTATCCAAAGAAAGGTTCTTCACAACTGCATGCTAACAGAATGCATGATGCTATTCTATGACCACACTCACATTTTCCTTTTAATTTTAGTTTTTCTGCTTAACGTAAAACAAAACCCAATGATGCGATGTAAAATAATTACAGAATGTGTTATATATGGAGGATAAGAAAGCATTGGATACACGTAAAAAGCAAAATCTTGGCATGCATCACTCTCTTTCTCACACAAAAAAATACCTTGGAAATCTGAATCTTAGACACAGAAATCAAGTTTCTGGCATTCTCCCAGAATGCCTTACTGAGTATGCAAATGAACACAGACTGGCATCATGTTTAAAGGAACACTATAGTCACCTAAATTACTTTAGCTAAATAAAGCAGTTTTAGTGTATAGATCATTCCCCTGCAGTTTTACTGCACAATTCACTGTCATTTAGGAGTTAAATCACTTTTTAGGAGTTAAATCACTTATGTTTATGCAGCCCTAGCCACACCGCCCCTGGCTATGATTGACAGAGCCTGCATGAAAAAAAAAACTGGTTTCAATTTCAAACAGATGTAATTTACCTTAGATAATTGTACCTCAATCTCTAAATTGAACTTTAATCACATGCAGGAGGCTCTTGCAGGGTCTAGCAAGCTATTAACATAGCAGGGGATAAGAAAATCTTAATTAAACAGAACTTGCAATAAATAAAGCCTAAATAGGGCTCTCTTTACAGGAAGTGTTTATAGAAGGCTGTGCAAGTCACATGCAGGGAGGTGTGACTAGGGTTCATAAACAAAGGGATTTAACTCCTTAATGGCAGAGGATTGAGCAGTGAGGCTGCAGGGGCATCTTCTATACACCCACGGCCGTCTTTAATAACGAATGGACCCTGGGCAAGTGTTTGCTTGGGCCCCCTGGGCCCTGCCGCTCTCGCCCCTCACTCCCTGGTATGCAATCACGGCATCCATCCCAACGCAGTGGCGGTACTAAAGTAGAATGAATTTTATTGGGACCCCCAATTGCAAGGTTGGACTAAAGGTAGAACCCCATCTGTCGTGCAACTCCAACAATGCTTTGACAGCTGGGACTCTACCAATTTCCCATGCTTGCAGGGTTGTATTTAGCACTGAGCCATGTTTGTATGTTTGAATGTAAGCATGTGTTTGTATGGAGTATGTTTGTGTGAATGTGTTTGTATGTGGTACTGGAGTTTGAATGCAAGTGTGCATTTATGTGTAGTGTTTGTTTTTGAATGTAGGAGTGTGCTTGTATGTAGTGTTGACGTTTCAATGCAGGAGTGTGTTCTATATGTAGTGTTGAAGTTTGAATGGAGGGGTGTATTTGTATTTAAAGTTGCGGCTCAGATGCACAGGTACACACTCTGACGCACAAGCAGATACACAGATACATACACTGACTTCATAGAGATAAACAGGCACATACACTGACAGACATACTGACACAGGTACATATATTGACACACACACAGACACATACACTGGTAGACGTACTGACAGACATACTGACACAGGCACATATACAGACATACTGACACACAGACACATATACCGACATACTGACACACACACACAGACACATACACTGATCAACATACTGACACACATACACTGACAGAAATACTGACACCCACACACTGACAGATATACTGACACCCACATACACTGAGAGAAATACTGACACACACACAAAGGCACATACACTGACACACACAGACTGATATACTGACACACACACACACAGACATACTGGCACACAGACAGATATACTGACACATGCATACACATGCACTAACAGACATACTGACGCACTGACAGACATACTGACACACACATACTGACACACAGATATACACACACACATTATACTGACACACAGACAGACAGACATACTGACACACACACACAGACATACTGAGACACACACACAGACATACTGACACACACACAGGCATACTGACATGCACAGACAGACTGACACACACACACAGACATACTGAAACACACACACACAGATATACTGACACACAGACAGACATACTGGCAAAAACACAGACAGACATACTGACACACAGACACTAACACACAAACACACACACTAACACACATACACTAACACACAAACACACACTAACACACATACACTAACACACACACATACACTAATACACATACACTAACACACACACATACACTAACACACACATACACTAACACACAAACACATAAACACACATTTTTTTTTTTTAAATGTAATCCCCCCAGCCTCCTTACCTTTTGGAGTGCTGGGGGGATTCCCTGGGGTCCAGTGGTGCTGCTGACCCTGGCGGGCAGGTGGCCGGTCGGGCAGGAAGGCGGGCGCGCGAGGGAGCACTCACTGGTTCCTCTTCAGCTCCCTCGCGCGCCGCGTAGGGATGCCGGCGCCGGAAGATGACGTCATCTTCCGGCTCCGGTATCAGTGCGGTTCGCGAGGGAGCTGAAGAGGAAGCACTGAGTGCTCCCTCGTGCGCCCGCCTTCCTGCCCGACCGGCCACCCGCCCGCCGGGGTCAGCAGGGTCAGCCTCGGGGGGCCCTGAGGTGGCCGCCTCCTGGGCCCCCCAGGGGAAGACGCTGGCCCTGTGGGTGCATACCAGGGTCGCAGCCGCGACCCTGGTATGTACGCCACTGCCCTAAGTGCATGGGCCACCCGGTGGGACGGGGAAAAAAAATAAATTGATGAGGGCAGCGGGGCCCACGGGGCAGGTGCCTCGGGCCCCCCAAGAGAAACTGGGCCCGGGGCAGCTGCCCCGTTTGCCCCGCGTTAAAGACGGCCCTGTATACACCAAAATTGCTTCATTGAGCTAAAGTTGTTCAGGTGACTATAGTGTCCCTTCAAGACTTGCCCCACATGTCTGCAGACACCAGTTTGAATGGAGCACTGTTTTAAACACAGCTGTGTAAACCAAAGCAAGGGCAATTATCCAAGAACATGGTGTCAATTCAGGCTCAGGAGCTGATGTTTTTTATTTTTATTTTATGGCAGCATAAAGATAAGTATTAAAGAAAGTTGTTGAGAGTAGGACATGGTACATCTCCTCAATGATTGACAAAAGCTCATAATTTACTGCTTTTATTTCAATTTTTTAGAGCATCAAAGAAGCAATTATTAGTGTTATGCAAACTCCATTCTATCCTAATTTTTTTTTAGAATGAATGCTTATAATTTTAAATTATAAGTTTGCATGTAGTAATACAGTTCTAGGATTATCAACAAAGAAAGCTCGAAATGTCATATTTGTCATGAACCAATGTGACTTGAACTCTAATGGGTACTTGTGAGAATGCTCAAAGAATATTAATAAGAACCTTCTTGTTTTTGACAGAGATTATCATCAAACTATGTGTTATCGCTTTTGTTTGTTTTCAATGCATTCAATTCCCGGTGGTAATTTAGCTCTGCTAGATTCTTGAATATTACTGAGAATTCATCAACATATGCTATTATTCAATTATGTTTATTTATTTAAATTTAAAATGCAATTGGAAGAAAAGCATCATTTGATTGCATTTATTTTATGCTGCTGATAACAAAATAATTGAAAATGTATGTACTCTAAAGTCTTGGGTTTTAGTATAAAGAGTGATTGAGAAATACAAGTGAAATACAAAGCAATTCGAATGAGAATATTATTCTTTAATATGATTCCTTTTAATAATAATAATAATATTTCATTAACTTTTTTTATTTAAGAACACTATTTTTTTTTTTAAAGAGACATTTAAAGCTACAAAAAGCAACATAACTACTAAATATTACAGTACTAGTTGTGGTGTTGTTCCTGAAAACTTACCATTGAAATCCCAGCCATTTTTCTTCTTAATCTCTGCTACTCAAACTCCACCCCTTTTCTGTTGACATCATACGAGGAAGCTTTTACTAGTACCCAATGTACTGTAAGTCTTTCAAGTACTTGTACAGCATGAGCAACAGCCCCTTTTAACAGTATTCACCTGTACATGCTGTGCTGAGACCTCACATACACAAAGTAGCCCCACCTGTCTAACTCCGTTCCTGCAAGTCCAAAAAAGGCAAAACTGCATGGTGTGCACAAGTTGTAGTGGTTATGGTTTTGGTGTGGCTGGCTCTTTAACTGTACCAAAGTAACACTTTATAACTTTAATAAATGTAATGTCATGTACCCTGTCAAGAGAGGAACAGCACATTAATTAGTAATCCTGAAAAATGATTGAGGACCAATTATGATTATGAAGTGACCAGAAAATACATTGATTAGAAAATACAGGTTATTTTAATTTCTATGTAAAAGTTTGTGAAATTACACCCCACAAATATTTAGAGTAACTATGAGAATGTCATAGCTTTTTACTTTAGTTTCTTACTATAGTAAAAAGTGAACTAAATTTGAAATTCAAATTTAAGACCCAAGTAGCAGAACTGAAAGCATAATTGACTTGGATAATTTTTCATGTTTCATCTTGTGAGGTAGCTCAGTTGGTAAATTCTCTGACTGCAACACCTGTTGAAAAATGCAAGGTCACTGGTTCAAATCTCAGCCCAGTCAACTCAGACTTTTGTCCTTCCTAGGTTGATAAAATTAGTACCATCAATTGGGTAATAATGACATCTATTACCATTTGGTTAATTCTGAGAGCGTGCGCTGAAAAGCACTTTGAGTCCCTCGGAGAAAGGTGCTATATAAATACTAATTATTATTTTGAACTTTGAATTCTCTTTAGTAAATAACTCTTCAATGATACATACATGTTGGCAAGAAACCATAAGCACTGTGGTGAGCTGGCAAACCCTGGCCTACGACTTAGATGGGAAGACACATAAATTAAACCTGAAGAAACTCAGACCTTCACAGTTTCATATAAAATGACATATATTTTTATATATCTCTGTTTCTTTTGGTTTATATTTTGAAAAATTTGCTTAATAAAGGATTGTGCACAGATATCTTATTTCATATTGTTTACTCTGATGTGGTAAGCCATAATAATTGAGGAAGATAGGTGTCAAAACAATGTTAGCAATATTGAAGGCCTCTGCTTTTGCTTACTGAATTTGACAGTAATCATAAGTAACCTAGAGATAAAGGATATAATTCACAATATAATTATATATGGCTCAATTTTTCCCATTAATAAATCTCATTGGATATGGCAAGTGTTTGTTTTAATCTATAAACATTTCATTCAACTGGTTTCTTTCTTTCTATTTTTTTCGTTTTCTTTCTGCAATGGTCCGTTATTCACAAGTAGCCCTGTCGATCAATGACAATTATTGCTTAATGAACATGCAGTGATGGTTAGATCTATGGAGAAGTGAACACATAAATCACCCCGTGATTGCCTTGATTACAAAATAACAATGCTTCATGTCAGAATGATGGGCTGTGCTGTTTGTGCTTATGTGCTTATTAAATTTCAATTGGACTCAACTTGCTCAAATGATTGTCTGTGTGCTTATATATCACATACACCATTTTGTATTCTTGAAGTGTGTCAGGTTTTAAGGAAGATTGTGAAACAGTACGTATATAATATGTACAATGAAAAACTACTTGTTTTGCAAAACTTGTTTAATTAAGTGATTCCAGCACCTAATCTAAGGATGCCCAAAAGGTAGATCCCCAGATGTTGTATAGCTACAACTCCCACAATGCATTGTCATTCTAAAGGCATGCAAAGCATCATGTGAGTTGTAGTTCTAAAACCATCTGATGATCTACCTTTTAGGCACCCCCTAACCTAAGCCATATTTACAAGTAGAGGGCATCAAAATCGGTATCTACATTGTGCCAGTTGGTCGTCCAACATTTGTTTAGGTCTTAAGTGAATATCAGCATTGTCCATTAAAATAGATTCTAACTCCGAAATGTTGATACAGTGTTAAATTGTGCACTTTGATCATCCTGTAAGAAGAAATTGGCAAATGGAAAAAGGCAGTAGAAGAAATAAAAATCCCTTGGACTTTAACTGTGATGCCACCTGCATAAAAAAACCTTTTTATATCAAATTGATTTTTAAAGTCATTAATATTGCAGTACAAAACGGATTTAAAAACGCAACTGACTCCAGTAACAGAAAAAAAAAAAGTGCCTTTGTCCCTTTAACTTACTGAAGAAGTTTTTGTGTACGTAAAATTATAAAATTAATTCTAACACTGTGTGAGATCTTGCAGATAATGTGAAATCATGTGATGTAGTATTATTTCAAAGTTTTGTATAATACATTTGTAGGTGCTGTCAAAGCACTGTCACTTTTAAACATTTCACAAAGATATGAACTAAAGATCAGAACTGCTTTATAGAGATTCCAGTAAAAATCCAATGCAATCATAAGACATAGCAGGGGTTACTTAATCTTATGCACAAGGTACTTTTTGTCCAACAGAATTTCTGCAGCGGCATACAGTACCTCTGTCCATATATATGAGGGACAGTCCCTATTTTGAGCACAAATCTAGGAGTTCCATATTTTTTATATGTGTGAGTGTATGACAGAACTATATAATATTCACGGTAGCATTACTTTATATTACAAAATATTTAGAAATCAGTCTATGTAAATAAAAGGCATTGCTTTTGTTGTCAATTCCATTTTTTGTTGCATATATTGCTATTAGTAAGTCACCAAAAATTTCTTAAAACAGACTGGCCAAATCACTAAAATTAAAGTGTCCCTTATTGACCATTCTAAATGTTGAGGATAATCAGAGGGATTTCAAACTCTAACACACAAAATTTTGACAGCCTCTAACTCCCAGAATTATTTAAGTACAATGGATGGCTAGAGAATCATGGGAGTAGTAGTTCAACAACATCTTGGAGGCTGGAGTTTGACATGCCTGTTTGACAGCTACATTTTGCCATCACTTGCATTGGTTAATACACAATAGATATCATAAGTTCATCCTTATAAGATCGTTATGTTTTCCATAAAACACTATTTTGTACTTCTGTCTAGGCACAAAAAGTGACAGGGCTCTAGGCAGACAAAGCTGGATGGATCTGAAGACCTTGATCACAATTTAGATGATAGCCCTAAAGAGAAAGATTCAGGTGACTATATCTAGCTTCCCTACATGGACAGATCACGTAGGAGGTTTTTTCATAAAAAATAACAAAAGTAACAGTTTGTATCTAAATATAAGGTTCCAGCTAATCACCAGAAGAGTCAAAAGATTTCCATATATTCATTTCTGCAAATTGTCTGGAACCTCCTGGCAGTTTGTAAAATGTATATGTGGCAAAAGTGACCTCGCCACTGGTTTTTGGAGGGGACTACTTGCCAGCCTTTTACCCTGTGACTATGGCCCCTGCAATAGAACTGGATAATATACTTCAAACAGACTCTGTTTGTGCAATTGGGACTATATGGTTAGTTTACCAAACAACCACACGAACAGAGACCACCCTGGAGCCTTGGACACCTATTAACAATTTGGAACATTTCTCACTGTAGTCTTCTAATTGTTTATTTGGGTGGCCGTGATTCCTATGAATAACCAGGAGGTGGTGGCCATCTTGTTTGCAAGAACGCAGGCAGCGGTGTTTGAGCATGAATCGCATCGAACTGAAATTGGATGCTGAAACTTCCGAACACCGCTGGACTTCCATCATCGCCTGCGTTCGTTTCTTTTTTTTTTATGTAATATTTCTTTTATTCGCATTTTCACATATATTACAAATATAATTATAACATAACATTTTAGGCATATACATTCACATTAATAATTTAAGTATACATGTTAATCACTATTGGGATATTCATCAATTTAAACATTAACAAAAGCATAGCCTAAACACACCTAAGACACATGAGTACATAAACATATATTACATACACTATGCAGATCAGGAGATTAACTTTCTTTTTTTTTATTTATAATTCTTTATTTTTGTAATGCTTTGCAAATTTTACAGATTAACAGAGACATTTTGTTTCTAAATTTAAGCTTATGCTTTCTATCTGACCCAGGTTTCCATTAAACAGACTTACTTCACCCTCAATCTAGAGTCTTGTCTCTTATTGGGGGAAACTGCTATATCACTACAAGGGATTGCTATAATCATTATAATCCCTTGGATTCTCTGAGCTCTTGTAAGAGCTATTCCTGCTTGACTCTCTAGAGGAAGAGAGGCTCACCCACTGGAACCTGGAGCCTTGTCACCTGACATACACATTGCCCTGCCATATACACACTGCCCCCCCACACACATACGTTGCCCCAACACACACTGCCCCCCCACACACATTACCCCCTACACACACTTACACTGCCCCCACATACACTGCCCCCCCACACACACATTGCCCACACACACACATACACTGCCCCCCATACACACACTGACCCCACACACATATACACTGCCCATATATACACACACTGTCTAACACACACACACAGCCCCCTATACACACATTGCTCCACACAAATATACTACACCCACACACATACACTGCCCCACACACACATACACTGCCCTCCCATACACACACTTCCCCCACACACACATACACTGCCCCACACACATATACACTGCCCATCTATACACACACTTCTCCACACACACATCCCCCCATACACACACTGCCCCACACATATTCACTGCCCCCACACACACACCATACACATTGACACACTGCCCCCCCATTGTCCCACACACACATACAATGCCCCCCATACACACACTGCCCACACAGACACGCACTGTCCCCACACACACCATACACATTCATTCACTGCCCCCATGCAAACATTGCTCCACACACACACATACACTGCCCCCCATACACACACTACCACACACAGCCCCCATACACTTATTGACCCCCATACACACAGAAACCCATACACACATTGCCCACCCATACACACATTGCCCCACACACCCTACACAATCACACACTGAACCTTTCACACACACTGTACATTTCACCACTTACACACACCACTGCTCCTATGCCCTATTAGGACACCGGGTAAGGTGTCAAACTGTTCTTAAACGGTTTGACTACTTACTCTGGGAGGGGGTCCCGGCACCATAACCACTACATCTTCAACTGCTCTCTATCTTCTGGCGTTGTCCCTGCTGACCTTAAACATGCTACTGTAGTACCTATCCTGAAAAAAAACATCTCTTGACCCGTCCTCCCCCTCTAACTATCGTCCCATATCCCTACTCCCTTTTTCCTCAAAGCTTCTGGACTTGTCTTTGCCCATGTGTCTCACTTCCTCAATTCCAACTCTCTCCTTGACCCTCTTAAATCTGGCTTCCACCCTCTCCACTCTACTGACACTGCTCTTATCAAAGTTACTAATGACCTAATCACAGCTAAATCCAAAAGCCACTACTCCATACTAATTCTTCTTGACCGCTCTGCTGCCTTTGACATTGTTGATTATGTTCTCCTTCTTCAAACTCTTCAATCACTCAGTCTCTGTGACTCTGTCCTCTTGTGGTTTTCCTCTTATCTCTCCCAATGCTCATTCAGTGTCTCCTTTTCTAATGATACCTCCTCCCCTCGTCCTGTCTTGGTTGGAGTCCCCCAAGTCTCTGTCCTTGGTCCCCTTCTATTTTCTCTTTATACTGCCTCTCTTGGCAAACTTATTACTTCTTTTGGATTCCACTACCACCTGTACGCAACGTGTCACTGCTTGCCTATCTTCCATCTCTGACTGGATGTCCTCCCTGATTCTGAAACTCAATCTCTCTAAAATTGAGCTCCTTGTCTTTCCTCCTCCTATTACTGATCCTCCTCTTTTGCTTTCCCCTCAAGTTAGCGGTATCCACATAAGTCCATCCTTGCAAGCTCGCTGTCTTGACTCTGGCCTCACCTTTGAGCCTCACATCCAGTATGTTGCCAAATCCTGTAGATTCCATCTCAAAAACATAGCCCGCATCCACTCTTTTCTGGCAAGATGCTACCAAGGAGCTTGACATGCTCTAGTAATTTCCCGCATGGATTATTGTAACCCTTTCCTGATTGGTCTTCCCAAAAGCTGTATTGCCCCTCTACAGTCTGTAATGAATGATGCCGCCAGACTGATTTTCCTCTCAAGTCAGTCCTCTCACACCTCACCCCTCTGTCAGTCCTTACATTGGCTTCCTGTATCCTATAGGAGACAATTCAAAGTGCTAACCCATACCTATAAAGCACTAAACAATTCCAGCCCCTCCTTTATCTCTTCACAGATCCATAGGTAGGCTCCATCTCGGTCTCTCTGCTCTGTACATGACCTTCTCCTGTCCACTGCTCGCACCCGTACGGCCAACTCACGCTTGCAGGACTTCCAACGGGTGGCTCCCTTCCTATGGAATAGCCTTCCTACCGCCATCAGACTCTCCCCTAGTCTTCAATCGTTTAAGAAGTGCTTTAAAACCAATCTCTTTAGGAAAGCTTATGGCCTCCCAGAGTAACCTCTACCTTTACATACCTGTCTCTTGCTTTTTCCTATAGGGCAGTGCTGCTTCACTCCCACCCTATTTGATTGATATTTCCTGTCCTAACATGTCTTATACCCCACCTCCTATAGACTGTAAGCTCGTTTGAGCAGGGCCCTCTTCAACCTATTGTTCCTGTAAGTTTTCTTGTAATTGTCCTATTTATAGTACAATTTTGTAAAGCACTACGTAATCTGTTGGTACTATATAAATGGCGAAAATAATTATAACCAATCAGAGGTTTATTTGCAATGCAGTTCATGTCTTTGCCTGCTTCTTGAGTTTAGCTCCACTGAGTTAAACCAGGAAGTAAAAGGACTAGTTATATGACTTTTAGGCAAGGGAATGTAACAAGGTAATTTTATAAAAGTGCCATTTCTATTGAAATTTGCACTTTCTGTTACATGAAAACAAGCTCCCCCTATTTACACATACAGAACATTAGCAAGCTGAACAGGTTTAGCAGTCTGGGGTGATCCTTTAATCATGCATTTTTTTAATTGGGGGTATAGGTATAAGCAGCTTGCAAAAGCTGCCAATCTCTTGTCTGAAACCTTTTCAAGTCCCCCCCATTCTAACCCCGACTGTCCAATCACAGATTCCCAATGCAGCTCAATGAGAAATCTTTGCAAGGCAGGCATTTTGAGCTATTGCTGCCTCTTGAGTTTAGATAAACTGAGCTAAACAAACCAGGAAGTAACAGGATCCTTTGTATGATTGATTGCCAGGAAGGTGTAACAAGATTCATTTATAAAAGTGAAAATTTCTGTTGAAATTTTTATTTTTTGTAGAACAAAAATAGTATACACTCTTCACACATAAAGCACTTCAGCATGCTTAAATAGGCAATCTTGGCACCAATACAACTTAAAGCATTTTGCCTCATTAATATGCTGTATTTTTTGCATGCGCACATCTTTATAGTTTTTACACACACACAAGAAAAAATAACAAACGTTTTGCAAAATATTTGTACTATATGTGTCCTTGGGTGTCCTCTCCTTCAAATTCAGGTTGCTTTGTAGTTTAGATAATTCAGTACTGGCAGTGGCTAAGCTGTGTGCGTACATTTGAAAATAAAGTATTTTTCTGGAGTGAGGGGGTGTAGCTAAAGAGGTAGTCTTAAGGTGTAGCATTATGCAAAACTAGTTATTTTATGCAAAAACCGTAAAGATTTGAGTATGCAAAAAAACTGCATATTAATGAGGCCAGAATCAAATACATTAAAGATGTATTGGTGCCCAGAGTGTTCTTTTAAGTGCTTTAGGGGTCTAGAGTGTCCTTTTAACCTGTCCCTGTTAAAATTAATAACAGAGGTGTAGTTTATTGTATCATCCAAATAAGCATTGGTAGTTTCTTTCATTTGCATTGAATGATGTTATGCACAGAAAATGATTGTTGCCTGAAGTTACTGTTAACATTTTCACAGTTATTTCTGTGTTAAAATTTTGTTAATTTATGTATAACATATTTTATTCTAGTAGAGATTGTAGCCGTATTTTATTCTAGAAATGTTTGAACTTTCCTGTTAAGCTTAGCATTTTAAAAAGACTTAGAAATCTAGAGATCTATGACACCAATAGGTACCACATATTTATCTCATCTTCACACTTATTCATACTAACAGGAACAACAAATCTCTCTTCTAAGGACAATTATTACAAATGCCAAGTGGAACATATATATGTTTTCTAATTATACGCACACAGATTGTCTTACTGTTTGAGCAGTTTTTCCACTTTTGACTTTGCATCTGCAGTCAAACCGTATCTGCAACCATTAGTAATTTTACTTGGTTTAAATATTAAAATATATGATCTTATAACTTTACAGCATTTCTCGTGCAAGCCTAACATGCTTGAAAATGAAAGAAACCTCAGTTAATTTTCTATTGTAAAACATTTTCTAAATACATTAACAGAATTGTTGGCTACATAAATACATTTTCCTTATGATTTTTCTTAAAGGACCACTCTAGGCACCCATACCAATTCCACTTAATGAAGTGGTCTGGGTGCCAGGTCCAGCTAGGGTTAACCCATTTTTTTTATAAACATAGCAGTTTCAGAGAAACTGCTATGTTTATAAATGGGTTAAGCCTTCCCCCAAAGCCTCTAGTGGCTGTCTCATTGACAGCCGCTGGAGGCGCTTGCGTGATTCTCACTGTGAATATCACAGTGAGAGCACGCAAGCGTCCATAGGAAAGCGTTGATAATGCTTTCCTATGCGACCGGCTGAATGCGCGCGCAGCTCTTGCCGCGCGTGCTCATTCAGCCGACAGGGAGGAGAGGAGGAGGATCGGAGGAGGAGAGCTCCCCGCCCAGCGCTGGAAAAGGTAAGTTTTAACCCTTTTCCCCTTTCCAGAGCCGGGCAGGAGGGGGACCCTGAGTGTGGGGGCACCCTCAGGGCACTATAGTGCCAGGAAAACGAGTATGTTTTCCTGGCACTATAGTGGTCCTTTAACTTAGTGCTTTTAAATTAAATGAAACCTAATTTTGACTTTTTTTTTCTTTCTTAAATAATGCATTTGTATGGGGAAAAAAAAAACAATTCTGTGTTGGACATTGTTGCATGAATGGCTAATTCATTCATGGCAACCAAAAAGGAAGTATGAGCTCACAAGTATGAGCTGTGTGTCCTGTTCACATTGAGACTCTGTCTGTTTACCTTGACACTCTGATTGGATTGTTTACTCAAGTCATGTTGATGCTATCCACTGACTCTCATTAATTTGAAAATTAAGGCAAAGGAACTAATCAAGCAAACCATCATAAAGTAGGTGCCAGTACATGTCCATGTCCCCGAGACCATCAAATACGTTGTTAAGCCCTGAATAGCATTAAGGTTATAGTTAGTGTTTTACTTAACCAGGTTGCCTGTTTAATTTTCAGTTGACATCGGTGACAATGGTGCCCCAATTATAACACTAGAACACATTAGAAGAAACTCTACTGCAATGCATGCACACATCGTTAGTAGTGAGTGGTGTAGGTCAATGAAATTTACCTACTTTGTACACAGGCTTTGTACTTACTCTGTAACATTCACATAAGTGCTTTGGTCATGTTATAAAATATTGGTGTAAGACTATAAACAGAGGAAAAAAATACTGATTTCAGTTTGAAGGTCTCAAACAGCTGGTTTCCACCTTTACGACTGCATACAATCCATATAATTATTCTCCTCAATTATTCAATTATTTTGTACTCACCTCCATTTAATGTTATTCTTGGAAAAGCATTGTTTAATACATCACATTTTAATAGAGCTCTGTCTTACCTATAATGTCAATCAACCGAACACTTATTATGTCCTCTTCATTAGGATGCAATTAATGCACAATTAAATGATAAAGCAATCTTGTTTCCAGAGAATACATGACAATAAAAGAAGCATGGTGATGCAGTTTTTCCTAATTAGCATTAGTGCTCCCAAAGACTAACCACAGAATATTCTGGCATATTGAAAGGGTTGGAATGAGACTGTTTCCTAACTGCGTACTTGTAGCAAGGAAACCTTTGCACCTTAATGAGAGAAATTCTTCTTGATAGGATGGAGGTAGCACCTGACACTAATCTGGAACAATTTCATCAGAATCTCACCTCTGGACTTTCCCCTACATCTGTATAGTAAATATTAATACCAAGTAGCAAGGTTGGATTTACAGTCTACATCTAGACTAGAGTTTTTTACCTCTGCCATATGTGAAAGTAATCATATATTTTCTAAAGAAAGAAAACAATTTTTGCATTACTGCATGTCTCTGTTCGTCTCACAAACACACACTACAGTATGTGAAAACAATGCATGTTACGTACATTTCCGTGTGAATTCATGTGTTTTTTTTTGCATTTGCAGTATGTAAATAATATGCACGGTGTGCAAACCTAGGCAGTATTATTTTATTTATAAAATATTTTACCAGGAAAGATACATTGAGATTTCTATCGTTTTCAAGTATGTCCTGGGTCCACAAAACATTACATTGATACCTTATGGTACAATAAAATACAAAAACAATATTAATACACAATATATACAAAAGTTAAGAAGTATATAGTCAACCATGAAACGTGCATTCTGTTTTGAGGTATGTAGAGAGGGATCTCTTAAAGGACTTTAGGCTTGGGGAAGATTTGAAAGTGTGCGGGAGGTCGTTCCACAATTGTGGCACTCTGTAGGAGAAGGAGGATCCAGCTGCTTTCTTTTTGTATTGAGGTAGACTAAATAAAGTGCTGGTATTGGATCGGAGGTTATAGGAGGTGGGAACAGCCGAGGAGAGCATTTTGCTCAGGTAGGGTGGGAGTTTCCCAGTATATGACTGCTTTATTAGAGTGCACATTTATCATTGTGTAACTTTTTGCAGTATGTGAATTTTGTGGGCCCTGTGTGAATGCTTTGTGCATTAAGTAAATATTATGACCCTATTTACCCTATTTACTAATTTTAAATAACATTTTAATAGATCACTTTGCTATTTTGTCACGTCTAGCACACAGGTATGCATTTCTGATGGGAATCTTTTTGTACATAACCATAGATGCTTACCATCATTGCACTTTTTTTGACAGAGAAAATTATATACATAACCCTCCCCGTCTATGTTCAAAATGATCTATTCTACAGAGAGCATAGAGAGCACTCTTTTTAAAAAAAAATTTAAACTGGAAATTCACATTTCTTAGTATGTATTACTAGGATACTTCAAGAACAATCCCTACAGAGTCCATTGACAGGCTTAGCTCAGACAGACAGCTTCCAGCTCTCCAGTGGGCGAGGGCAACAGGGCACTACTCGAACAATAACCAGTAGACTTGGAGATTAGTTTCATTATGAACTGCCATTCGTCTGAATTTGGACCAAATGATGACGGGAATTTCTGTTTTTTGTTCATTCAATCAGATGATCATACGAAATCCGAGTCGAAATGTAACTGAATAACAAACCAAGTAAATTGTGCTATTAACAAGCATGCTCATTTTGATATCTGATTTGGGATAGAGGGAAAAAAGGAGCAGGAAAATAATCTATATTCATAAATATAATATATATTTTACTGATACTCCTCCTTTTCCTTCTACTTGTTACTTTTTCTTTTTTCAGTCAATTTTTATTTTATTTTAACAGTGCACAAATCTGCTAATCACTACGGTGTTATGTAGTGGTTATGGTGCTTTGAGTGTTCCTTTAGTGTCCATATGTGTTATTCATTATCACTTTTATAGCCAGGGTAATGTGTTTGAAGATCCTCTAGTGTGGTCGATGCACACAATATGCTTTAAATTGCAGGCAGTCATTTCCTTACGTTAGCCAGTAGTTTCTCAATAAGACTCTAAATTGAGGTGTATATGTCCAATGTGTTTTAAGATAATGCATCTGGATTGATTCCAAAGTATGGAATCTATGTACTAAAAAAGCAAAGATTACTACAATTTGCTGCTTGTATTTTGTCCAGTTCTTTTGGAGGGCGTAAGCAAGTTAATGTAAAAAGCATAATATTTGCATGGATCAGATTGCTAATATAACCTTGTAATGTGCACCAAATAAAAGTTAAAGGTGTGATTCTATTCAACACTAATTCAGGTCCATCAGGAAATGATGTATGCAATAAAATGTTAGCCAAACCAAAAATAAGGTTTTATTGATTCTCACAAAAAAGTGCCAGATTCATTTAAAAACAAAATAAATAGCGTGTTATAGTCTTGCAGGGAGAGAATGAAATTAAGCAATAAAAATAAATTAAGTGCATTGTAGAGTCAAAGCCGATAAACGTGTTCAATTTATTTTAATGGATCCCCACAAAATTGTAAAAATGTGCATTAATTTCTCTGCAAAGCCTAAAATCTTTAAACACAGGGAATATTCACAAAGCAATATTGGTTCCGTTGGAATATTTTGTTGTTTGAATTAATTTACATAGTGCATCTAATTAGCCAATTGTAAATTTGTAAAGAATTTAAGTGTAAACAAATTGTATAGAGAATAAAATGTATGAAATCTAATTGGGATCTCTTATTTTATTTATGATACATTACATGACATGTCTGGAAGGATAAAGGAATAGGAGAACTCATGTAAAGGGGTGCACATTATCTCAACCTAAATATTGTGTAGAGAGAATTTTATATTTTCTTCTCATTTATTGTTGCTTCTTGTCTATGTGTTATATATGCATGACAGGTAATTGCTGTACTTTCTATATTTATATGATATATTTAATCATATATTTTAAAATATTTAAAGGATTTTTATTAGTTTTATATTTATGTTTCAGTGTTATTAAACCACTGATTGAATTGTCATTACCTTTTTCTATCATAAAATAGAAGGGTTCAGAAAGACACTTTTGCCATCATCAACAATGAAGTTAATCTTTTTCATTTAGCAGTTTTATACTGTGATTTCAATTTCATATCCTTCACAGTTTCTGCAGTTTAATTATTTGTCTTGAATTAATGTAATTTCTACTGAAACACCATGATCATAAATTTTTCACTTATTTTATGAGTTTGTAGGAATTTGAGTTTTGTGATATTCTCCAAGACGTTTAGACTTTGCAGGTCACTTGGAGCAATTATAATATTAAATCATTCTTTGAGATTACTTTTTAAGAATAGATGATTTCAGGTTCTTCATCAGAGCTGTCACCAAGTGTGTTAGCCATCCAAATCCTTACATGCAATTGTTTGACAAATTAGTAGAAACCCTTATCAGAGTTCCTTTCACAGGGCATGGTTAAATATGGCTTGATCTCTGCTTGAGTTAAAGATAGCTGCCACATTCTTCACAGTTAAACGTCACTCAGTTCAAACTCGCAAGTCCCTTGAGAAATGTGGGTACGCTATCCTGTAGCACTGAGTATGTCTCAGAAATAATCCCTGTGGCCCACTCTAGCATATGTCACTATAACTTGTCCAGTAACGAATGTGAACTTCTACAGATCTTTAGACTAGTCAGATACAGCTCATGTTGTATTGTGGCTGATAGTCAATGTGACTGAGAATTTTACTTAACTCTTCAGCATTTTTGGTATAATGTCCATGAGCATTTTTAACTATGGAATTCATTCCTCTCTACTCTCTTTTATAGAGGTTTTGATTGACCAATTCTCTGTAGAAGGGATACATTTACATTCTAACTGCAAATTCACCAGTTTCTTGAACCTCAGGTCAATGTGCAGTATAGATGATCATCAGTGGATATTGTCTAATAAATAATGGTATTATCATAGATGTAGGAACTAGAAAAGTGTGTGGGGGCTACATTACAAATACACGCTCTAAGAAATCGCAAAATACTATTACTTGGGAGCATACTAGAAAAATGGAATATAGACGTATGAAAGCCTGCTGATCTCACCTCTCTATAAATATATACACTCATGGAAATCCAGATATCTTATGCATGGTGCTGTAAACTGCAGTAATCCCATACAAACTCCAAGGATGGTTAGCACTGAGACGACTTACTTTCTGTTAAAACGTAGCTTCCATTGCTATGTCTGGCAACATTTCAATCTAAAAACATAAACTGATTAAAGTTGTAGCAGAATGTAAGTCCACTGAGTGCTGTTTAGTGAATAAATATGAGTGTTCCACAGACCCATTTAATACATGACATAAACCTGTGATTAAACTGTTCAAGGAGCATGTGCTCCTTAATTCATGTGGTCAAGTGTAGAACACTAAAAGTCAGACAAAAGCATAATCAGGGACAGGCCAAGATCATGGAGTACAGAGATAAGTATAAACTAGAAACAAAGCCATGGTTAAGGATTTAGAGTCTTGAATAGTCAGTAAAAAGAGCCATTTCAAACACCAGAAACACAGTAATGCACTTAGGATAATAAAGAACATGGCAGGGCAAAGATGAATGGTTTGAGTGCTCTTAACTAGCACTAGAATCGTTCCTATAGGCCTATGTAAAAAATTACTCCAAAACGTGCCTGACCTGCATGTCGCAGGCATCAGGACATATAAATAGTGTGTATTGGAGAATTCTGCATCAAAATCAACATCGGAAAAAAAAGCACTGCATTTAGTCTTCTTCCTATTGCAGTATATGTTATAGATACAGTTTATTTTTTATATTTAAAATATGTATATTTTCATCCATACGTGTTTGTTTATGAATGAAATAGAACTAACATGCCCATATCTAATAATATCTAAAAATAAAAAAAACATTAAGAAGCAAAACAACTTTTGCTTATTGAAGCAGTTTTTGTGTATAGATCATGCCCCTGCAGTCTCACTGCTCGGAAGAAGGAAAGCTGGTCAAGCCTAACCTTAACTGGCTGAAACTCACACAACCTCCATTTTCAATCATCTTACACCACAGTGTTTTTAATTTAGAGGTTATTATTAGACTTGTGCAATTCATTTTGGTCCGAATTTAAATACGGACGAATTTTGGCGATTCGGACATTCAGATGCTTCCGAATGTCCAAATCTGCAAATTGCTGAAGTCCCGAATTGCCAAATTTCAGAAGTGCCGAACCGAATTGCCAAAGTGCTGAATTTCAGAAGTGCTGAAGTGCTTCGAATTTCTGAAAAGTAGCAAAACAGGAGAGGGGGAGGGGGGGAATTAAGGGAATGATGACAAGAATCTAACCCTACATCTAACCCTAACCATACCCATACCCCTAACCCTTCCTCTAACCCTAACCCTAATCTAACCCAAACCCCAACCCTAACCAAAAACCCTAACCCTACCTCTAACCTTAACCCTATCCCTAACCTAACCCCTAACCAAAACCCTATACCTAACCCTACCCCTAGTAGGGATAGGGTTAGGGGTAGGGTTAGGTGTAGGGATAGGGGTAGCTGTAGGGTTAGGGGTAGGGTTAGGGAAGTGCCGAAGTCCCGATTTGCCGAAGTCCCGAATTTCAGAAATGCCGAACCAAACCAAATTGCCGAAGTTCCGAATTTCAGACGTGCATAACTGAACCTAATTTTTTGCCCATGCACATCCCTAGTTCTTATATATTACTATGTTAATTGAACTTTAATTACAGAATGGTTTTGCAAGGTTCAACGGGCTATGAACAAAGCAGCATATAATACATTTTAAATTAAACACACTTTGCAATAAGGGAATCAAAGAAATTACGATAATTTTTCAAGAATTATGTAGAGATGCAGAGAGAGTTTCAGCCAGAGGACGTGTGGATACGGCTCTATAAACAAAGTAATTTTAAGTTCCAAATGACAGGAAATGGAGATTGCATGGGCATGTTTTATACAATACAATAGACAGCCAAAATAACATTCATTTTCTCCAAGTAATACATGTTATTCTGTATTTTTGACTATTGTATTTATTTGTGGTCTTTTTGAACAGAAATAATGATTTGGGGGTTAAAAACACAGAGTGATGTGTCTGCTTTGTACTAGGTTCTTATTGACCACTGCCTCTATCTTGGGTTCCAATACCTATCCATGTATTACCCCTCTCTAATACTGTACATCCGGTTCTTTTTGAAAACAAAAAAATACAAATATCAAATTAATACTGTGGAGGGGGCGTGGCTAACCGCCGAGAGAAATGGACGTGTGATCCTTTCGCTCCGGCATCACGGGTCGCAATCTGACCCCATCCAGCGCAACACGGCGGTAAAACGGCACAAAAACGAGAGATGGCACAGCAGAGGGGCAAGAAGAATGCACCAAAAGCGGACAAAATCAACTTCTTTGGAGGCAAACAGCACCAGGAGCCGGAGGAGGCTCGGGCCTGGTCACAAGATGGCGGCCCCACTAATGACAGCCCGGAGCACACAGCGACAATGCAGGAGGGGGAGTCTGATAAGCTCACCAAGAGCTACTTGCAACAAGCTCTGGACACCCTGTCAAACAAGTTGATTGCATCATGGCAACACACGGCGGATTCGCTGAGGAAGGACATGCAAGAATTGGGCAAGCGCACCTCCCACATGGAGAACAAGATGGCAGAATTTGCCACAGCCCACAATGACATTGCCTCTCATGTGGAACAACTAGAACAAAAATTACTGGCAACAGAAAATAAAATAACCGACCTGGAGGATCGCGCACGCAGGAATAACCTGCGCATCAGAGGAATCCCGGAAGATGTTGTGCCGGAGAACCTGCAGGCATATGTCAGAGGTGTGTTTAACGCATATGCCCAGACATACCTACCGACATGTTACTCGTGGACCGAGTACACCGCCTGCCTAGACCAAGGTTCCTACCAGAAACTGCACCGCGGGATGTGCTGCTGCGCATGCATTATTACCATGTTAAAGAAATTATACTAAAGTCAAGCAGGAATAAAGCGACACCACTGGAAGGTTATCCAAACCTGCTGATCTTCGCTGATCTCTCGGCGTCCACTCTCCGCAGAAGGAAAGAGTTTGCTCCAGTCGCCAACTCCGTAAGAGCTCACGGCCTTAGATTTAGATGGGGCTTTCCCACCAAAATGTTGGTGACGAAAGACAACGCCACCCAAGTCATCACATCACCTGAAGATGGACTTCGCAAGCTACAGGCCTGGGGATTTATGGACCAAAGACCGGAGCATCACACTCCACCTACCAGGCGCATCCCACTGGACTGGCACAAAACATGAACTGCTGAACATCCGCAAGTATAAATCTGTTTATACATGTGTGCTTGCAATAAGGACAAGGACTGAGGAAAAGTTAGAAAAATGTTTTATAAAAAAAAAAAAGTTTTTTTCGGGTTCATATAGGATTGGTTATACCATATTAGGCCACATGGTTCCCTAAGGCTACTTAAACCGGAGGGCAATAACTCCCCAAACACTTAATGGAGGTCTGGAGATGAACAAATCTCCCCTAGCAGCCGGTAGCTTACGGGAAAGGCAATGTTCTGCAGAGAGCATGCCTATAGTTTTATTTTTTGAAGAAAAATAAAAAAAAAAAAAATAAAATAAAAAAAAAAATGATATAACACAGGTTCAGAATGTACTTACTAGATACCTGTTACTTTGGCGAGCCCTTCCAGCTACTGGGAGCAAGACGCTGCCTTACTGGACGCGCTCACCAGCTGTAGATTAAGGTGAACTTGTGTTGTGTATCTATATGAGTATGTGAACCTACGAATGGACATAACAAATTTTTTTTTTTCTTAGTCCTACTACCATTTACCCTCTTTCTTAGTACAGCAGTACACATACCCAAAGAACCTATAAGACTCTTATTACTCAGTACTTAGTACTTGATACATGGGTGACCTAATACGACCGACCGTCCCCAAAGATTAGGAGACAGCGGAAGACCCATAGCCACGACACGGAAACCTGCGAGTTTCCACCCCCATGGTACTCATCACCAGTACCGAGACTCATACATGTAAATACTTTGTTTTTGTTATTAACCGGTTAACACCTCCCCTCTTCCTTGACCCTAGTCCCGCATGGATGAGAAAGCCCAAGCTATTGCCCACACCAGCTATGATCGAGATCGCCCCCACAGAGGCATCCTTGCCCGATATAAGCACAATCGACATACTCATACGAAGGGAAGATAGAATAAGAAGTAAACTGCAAATTCAGCAACGAATCCACATAACATCATATTATGAAAATACACTCACATAATGTACGAGGGCTGAACACCCCTCATAAACGTAGAGTTTTATTAGAGGAAGCAAAGACAGCTAAGATAGACATTATGTGCCTTCAGGAAACGCACTTTGTGCGTGGGAGGATACCAGAATTTGGGAAACAGGACTATCCGACGCAGTATCACACGACTTATTCTTCCAAAACTAGAGGAGTGTCCTTCCTGTTTCACAAATCGCTCACTTTTGAACTGCTAAACGTCAAAACAGACGCACAAGGCCGATATTTAATAATCCACTGTCAAATTAACAGAGCCATATATACCTTGGTAGGCATATACAGCCCAAACTCCAACCAACGCAATTTTTTGCATAGAGTACTGAGCAAACTACCCCAAGAGCACAAAGCTGGCATCATAATATGTGGTGACATGAACCACATTCTCCAGCCGACTATGGACACGACAGTGTCTCCCTCTACTCCTAGACATAGATCCTTAATACCACAATGCAAAGCCATCACTAAGCTATTACTTGACCATGACTTATATGACATATGGCGAACGAAACACCCGAATGATAAAACTTACACTTTCCATTCCAAGGTGCATGGAACCCACTCCAGAATAGACGTCATACTGGTGTCAAGAGATTTGGTACCCTCAGCAGTACAGAGTAGTATAGGGGACATAGTGTGGTCAGACCACGCTCCAGTGACCCTCATAACCCAGGACACTTACAAACATAGAGGGAAAGCCCCGTGGCGACTGAACGACACCCTCCTATATAACGATACTTTTAAAAAGGAATTGGAAACTGAAATAGATAAATATTTCCAACTTAACAATCAACCTGACATATTACCTACCACCTCTTGGCAGGCTCATAAAGCAGTCATTAGAGGTCAGCTCATCAGCAGAGCGTCCTTTCTAAACAGGACCTCTCAACAAGCGCGTCTTACCCTACTGACCAAATTGCGTGACTTAAACGCAGCCCAATTCCTACACCCCACTCCTGGCCTTCACATTGAAATAGAACAAATCACTAAACAACTAAATGATCTCCTACTTCAAAAAACAGCACGCACCCTACAAACACTCAAACTGAAACATTATACCCATGGGAACAGAGCGGGGAAAAAATTAGCATCTTTGCTGAGACATCACCAAGCCCACTCCAAAATCCCATATTTACTCACCAGCAAAGGAGGGAAAATATATAACCCCCTAGACATCAATGAAGAAACAGCAGCCTATTACCAAAACCTGTACAACTTAGCAAAGGACCCCCAAACGCATCAGCCAACACAAGTTGAAATTAATAACTTTCTCTCGCAAATAAAATTGACAAAATTAACACAACAACAGCAGGAATCCTTGATAGAACCGATTACACTGAAAGAACTACAGCAAACTATCCGTACACTCCCTTCAGGAAAATCACCCGGCCCAGACGGCTTCACGAACACTTACTACAAAGTCTTTTCGAGCATCCTGAGCCCCCATCTAGTACATACACTGAACCATATTGTACACACAGGGAAGATGCCCTCAGAAATGCTATTAGCGCACATAGCCACGCTACCAAAACCAGGGAAACCACCTACGCAACCAAAAAACTTAAGGCCTATCTCACTGTTAAACACAGATACAAAACTCTTAGCTAAAATATACGCCAATCGTGTAGCGGCCCTTGTCCCTTTTATTACGCACCCGGATCAAGTGGGATTTGTGAAGGGACGTCAGGGAACTGACGGCACTCGGAAACTCCACAGCCTTCTATACAGTGGGACGCCTCCCGGAGAGTCCAGGGTCTTTATGTCCCTGGATGCCGAGAAGGCGTTCGACAGACTACACTGGAACTTCCTGAGAACTGTACTACAAAAATTTGCATTCCCACAACAATTCCTATCCCTACTCTCAGCTCTGTACTCCACACCATTGGCACAAGTAGCTAATGGCGGGTTTGTATCCAAGCCGTTCCTTATCACAAATGGAACGAGACAAGGATGCCCGCTCTCCCCAGCCCTATACATCCTTGCGCTAGAGCCATTGGCCCAAGCGATACGGGATAACATCCAAATCCGAGGTGTGAAAATTAAACATAAAACATACAAATTAACAATGTTTGCGGATGACGTTATGCTCTCCTTGTCTGACCCACTCACCTCTATCTCAGAACTCCAGACTCTGTTACAGCAGTATAGCAACTGCTCGTATTACAAATTGAATAGCTCTAAAACACAGGCAATGAGTCTACATACGCCCGCGGCGCTATATACAGTCTTGCAACAGAAATACAATTATGAATGGAGACAAGACAACTTAACTTTCTTAGGCATAAAATTTACGAAACTAGAGAGGAACTTACATCGGGAGAATTATGGCAAACTCCTTACATCCATAAAACAGCAGCTAACAGATTGGAAAGGGAAATACATATCATGGATGGGTAGGATAGCTGCAGTCAAAATGAAAATCCTCCCGAGACTGCAATACCTGTTCCATACATTACAAATTAGGCTCTCAAAAAAATTTCTTCATGACGCACAACAATTGATTAATACCTTTGTCTGGTCCCACAAGAAACCCAGAATAGCGGCAAACATCATGTATCGCACATATAAGGGAGGGGGCATGGGATTACCACATTTAGCCACGTACTACAGATCAGCTATACTTGCACCGCTGGTCAACGAATTACACCAGCATGACAAACCATCCCCTTGGGTAACCGTAGAAGCAGAGCTCACTGGGGGACAACATATAACGCACATGGCCTGGACTCCACCACAGCTCAGGAAAAAATATAACAATATGTCACCACTCACGGCCACAACATTACGAGAATGGGACAGATTTCATAAAGAACAGGGATTCGATAAGGAGCTCTCCCCAGTCTTACTCCTGGATTCCTTTTATGGACTAATACCCTCATTGAACATGGTGTCCTGGAGCAGTAGGGGTCTGATATACTTACATCAGTTGTTCGATCAGGGAGAGGTCATCCCCTTCAGACAACTGCAAAATACATACCACTTACCCAACGCAGCAGCATTTGCGCACAGACAGATACACTCATGGTTGCAGAAAAATAAAAAGGTACTTCCTGCAGGAGACAGATGGGGCACTTTCACTGAATTAGAAAGCCTTTGCACACAAACGAAAAGACCACTTAAGCTAATCTCCACACTGTACAATCACCATCATCGAGCACTAGACCCACATACATTACAGTTTGTAAAAGCATGGGAAGCGGAACTAGGAAGACAGTTAACAAAAGAGCAGTGGTCACATATACTGTATGAGAATAAGAAACTCACACTCAGCACAGCCCATCTAGAACTAGCCAGGAAAGTATTATACCGCTGGTATTTAGTACCAACCCGTCTAAAACATATGATACCTAAGAGTACAGGACTGTGCTGGAGATGCAACAAAGCCCAGGGCACCATGCTACACATATGGTGGGACTGCCTGGTCCTGACACCACTGTGGACGGACACACAGGCTCTAATTAAAAATACTACAGGTGTAGCTCTCGCACATACTCCTGAGCATTTTCTTCTGCAGTATATGCCTCCACACCACACAAAAACATCTCGATATTTAATGTATCACATTATCTTGGCAGTTCTGCTGCAGATCAGCAAACACTGGCAAAAGCAGACGACCCCCAGCATACAGAGCTGCATAACACACATTGAAACCATAAAGGGGTACGAGAAAATGGCCAGATCCAATAATCCACCACAAAAGTTCTGGAAGGAGGCGTGGGAAAAATGGGACACATACCAACAAAAAACGGTGAAACCCTAAACACTCTACACACCTTTTACGCTGTAATCCATAGAACTATGCTTTAGAGAAAGGAAAAACGCACTCCTTCTAAGCACAGCATCTTTGAATACAAGGAAGCCCACACACCACCTCTTCCTACTTAAAGCTGGGTGAATACTCTGACGCACATTCTTAGGGCCGAAGAACCGGCCCATATACTGGGCTAGACTGAGGGACCAACACCGCCCCCCACCTCCTCTACCTCCCCCTCTTTCCCTGCATTATACCCAGGTTATGCCCCCAAGTTCGAAAAAAAATTTCTTTCACCGGAAAAGTAGTTGAGCATCAGGGAGATGGGGGTTGCTTCACAGTTAAGCACTTACCAAGACTGGCGGAGTGGAAAGACAACTCTCACTATCACGCCCATTGGACAAGAAAGAGAGCAACACAAACATGGGTACAATAGCAATGTCAGAATGAGTTGTCTATTTGTCTATTTGTTTTAAAGGTGCAACTCTAATGTCACTACTACATGAATGTTCAACACAAGTATCATTACTGTATAGTTAAGTTGTTACTTTGACAAAGCATGCTGCGCACTATATTGTACTCTCTCTGTTGTAATGTGACTGTAACCCGCATACCCTGTATACCTGTAATAAGACTGTGAATTCTATAAAATGCAAATAAAAAAAAATAAATAAAAAAAAAATTAATACTGTGTATAGTATATAATAATAACAACAAAGTATTTAACCAGGAAAGGTACATTCAGATTACTCTGGTTTTCAAGTATGTCCTGGAGCTGTTACCTTAGCCCAAAATCAAAGGGTTGTTACTATTATCCAATTTAATGGTACTCATTTTATCTGCCTGAGAAGGATGAAGGGCTGAGTCAATGCTACCATGATTTGAACCTGCAAAAACCCAACTGTAGCCATTTCCAATAATGCCACAAAAAAGTAAAATGCCTTTTTGACTACAAAATGGCAATCAGAATTATCTTGGATCAATAACCTGTTTACATGTATATCAATTAGATCCTTGAATATCCTGTTGCAATAAAAGCATTCAAGCCTTTTGTTCTAATTTAGAGAGTAGGTTAATTCTCTTAATATTTATTTCCAACGACTGGTTGTGTTTAATCTTGGAAGCATGGATAATATAAGTGGCATATCCCATCTTATAGACTCTTTCCTCTAAGTTTAGAAAACTTTCTGTATTACATTCTTTTACATGAAAATTGTTTACTAGCATTTACAAACATCTGATGTAACGAGTATTCATCTAGACGTGCATGATAAAAAAGGGCTTGTTTTATTTTATTACAACACCTGCTGTAATAAGATCCAATCTTATCTATTCCTATCATAAAATGTGATGCTAGATTCCTGTTCTTAATTAGTCTGCTAATTAATGAGACACATTTAAAGCATTTCCACTCCATCTCCTAGTGCTCATTAATGCCATTTATGAGTTATATCTCATAAGTTATTACTCTTTGAATGGCTTAGAATTAAATGAAGGTTCTGTAGTATTGGATTAATATGCACGCTTTGTGAATGCTGCTGGCAATTTATATGGTCTTTAAGGTTTTAATGACTTCATATAGGTGTATTTTAGGAAAACAAACAAAGCCAGTAATCTATATCTTAATGTTTGCCTTGAGCACTTTCTTTGAAATGTAGTGTTTACTCAGAAGTATATTATTAGATTATTATTTATACAATATTTAAACAATGTGTCATGCACTTTTTCAGTTATATTTAATAGGAAATGTTAGAGTTAGAAAGAATGCAGGTGTCTGAAAATATGACTTTCAAAAGATCAGTATTCTAATTTAAGAAATGTTCTAAAGTTCAGAAATGATGTGTTGTAACTTGTGTATACTTATGTCACTGTATATTTCTATATACCAAGCATTTTGCATATCTATTAGACTTGGATATTCATTTAGGACCAAACCGCAATTCAACCAAATTGGGCTCATTGGGTGATTGGAAGAATTTTTGATATTGTATGCAGCCATATACCTGATTCTTGTAGGAACTAACTTGCGAAAGTCAAAACATACTCAAAGTGTAGTTCCTGGCAGCAGAAAAAAATGGCATGGAATGGAGAAGATATTTGTTTGTTTGTTTTTGGGTGGCAGCAAATAAACGTCTTAGTTTCCCATGGACAAGAGGTCTGCTCAATTATGTGGATGAGATCTCCTGTCCAATGAAGAGGTGTAAAACAGCATATGACTTATGGTTATAGGATCAACTAAATGTTGATTTTATTCACAAATCAAGTGACAATCAAGGGCAAAAAAGAAGGAACAATTAGCAACTATACTTCCATGCCAAATTTTTCTAGACACTTTGATATCTGCTATTGAGCAAGATAGATCAGCAGTGGTCATTGATTCAACTGTGAGACAAGCTTTATGCAGTATTTTGCAGACAGAACTAACAGGAGCAGTAGAGAAAACTTTGAGAGGCACATACGAGATTACCCCTTGGGTTGGCAGGCATTTCATCATTCATCCTAGTGGGAGACTCTTTTATCAGTATACAGCTGATGAAAGTTATTTATTGATTTATATGGTTAACTGTTTGGAGAAAAGAATAGCCTTCTATTGTTGACTGTGGGGTCAAGAAACAAAAATCCTTTTTTTCAGTCTAGGTCGTTGATCCTAGTGTGATACCAGCTTTAACTTTATGTTGTGTCTAGCAGCGAATACTGCCAGGAGGACAATAGGAAACAGAAGATTGGAACTTGGGTTAGCCAGTATACAGTTGTTAAAAGTTGTTTATGTTTTTGTAAACTGTTTGGAGGAAAGAAAATAATTTTCTTGTGAATTGTGGTGTCCCAAAAGAAATCCTTATGCCTAGCCTGGCTCATTGATTCTTATGTGACACTTGCTTTAGCTAGTTTATACTGTACCAAGCTACTAGTAATGCCAAGAGCACTAGAGGACACTTTGAGTTTGAGATAGGAGATTACCTAGCCTGGGTTATTGAACCCAGTGTGAGACTAGCTTACCAATATACCGTTGTTAAAAGTAATTTTTTTGTTCACTCTTTAGAGCAGGGGTTCCCAACCCAGTCCTTAAGTACCCTCTACCAGTCCATAATTTACTGATTACTCTTTTGTGTCTAAAGCGTTTTTTTTCTTCTAAAACACCTCAGATGTAACTGGGTAATCCCTTAATCCTGGACTGTTAGAGGATACTTGAGGACTGGCTTGGAAACCACTGGTTTAGAGGAGAGACAATCCTTCTTTTGGGGAATGAGGTGTTAGGAAAAAAACAAAACATTTTGCATAGGCAGGGTTATTGATCCTAGTGCAAGACTGGCAAAATATACAGTTATTACATTTTTTTTTTTTTTTTTTAACTGTGTTCAGAAAGAAAATCCTATTTGCATTATAGTTCTTTCTTTCTCTGGCCCAAATGTAGGTATACTGTTGCATTAATGAAATTCAATAGAGAAAGGCAGAATGAATAATTATTTTTCTTTACTGTTATTGTGAATGATAACAGTGAACTTGAGTTAAGAATAAAGATAGTGGATTCTAAAGCAGTAGTATTCTCTCCAACTGCCACACTGATATTTAAAGGGACACTGTAGGCACTGTATCTGCTTCATCTCATTAAACTGGCTATAGTGTCTGGAGTCCCCTGGTATCATTTTTTCTTTCAGCATTAAACAGTTTTTAATGTTTTAATGTATTAATGCTAAACAAGAGCCCCCGGCAGTCCATCCCTTCTGTGCTGTTTTGGCTAATAAGGAAGTATTAGCCTGAGCAGCAATTGGCAGCTGTGATTGGTTGAGAGTGTCAGCTGACTGCTTTTAGCCTGTCAGAACTCCAACTGACAGTATGAATGGGTATGACATCAAGGAAGTGTGTAATCTCTGCCTTAGCTACACATACAGAAGGGGCTGGACTGTTGGTGGCTTTGGATTCTTATTTTGTGGCATACTGCATGAACATGGTACAGCACTGAATGGATGGACAGTGCCATGGCACTCCAGGCACTATAACCAATTCAAAGAGATGAAATGGTTATAGTGACTACAGTGTCCCTTTAAGTACCAGATATTTAACTGCTACTTGGTCGTGTGTCAGTGTGAATGTGTACTCACATAATTTGTTATGATGAATTTAATGTATTCAACTGTATATCTACTTTTGCGCTACCGTATATGTTCAGTCCAGTGTGTGTTGTGCAAGCACTGTACAATGTTTCTTGATGTCAAAGACAAAACAGTTAGACATAGAAAGAAGCATTTGTATTAATAAGTAAACTGTAACATGGGCTGATTAGCAGATGAAGATATCAAGAAATAATCAGTTAGCCTATGCAATGCATGTCTGGACCACCATGGTTTCAATTGAATACAAAACAAACGAGGATCATTCTTCATCATCAGTATCTTCAGTATTGATATATTTGTCTCTATTCCTTGTGTGTTTTAATTCTCACTAATTCTGCCAGTATTTCTCTGACAAAAATGCATATAGTAAATCTTGTAAAATCATTCAAGGCTTTTTAAGTAAGGTACATGTTGCATGACAAAGTCATACACACACGGATGGATGGATGGATGGATGGATGGATGGATGGATAGATAGGTGGGTTGATGCATGGGCAAAGGGATGGATCAATGGATAAACAGTTGGACAAATGGATGTATGGCTAGACAGAGAGATAAAATCCATGATAGACGTTTGTAATAGAAAAAAAAATCATCATAAAGTAAATCAGTCAGTTGCATATTGACATAAAAATTTAGATATGTAATGATACAGATATCTGAATAAAAATGCAAATGGAATTGTCAGATGCAAGAGATACTGTTACAACTAAGTGCCAGATATGCATTTGGTTTATGTGATGTTGTGCCGTACTGTTAAAAGGATAGTGTACCATTACAGCATCCATGTCCTTTTGCTTACCTCACTTCTTGTGTTTGTTAAATCCTGTCACTAAAAGATAGAATTTACGTTCATTTATGTTGGTGATTTTTTTTTAAAGACATATTTATTTACATAATCTTATTAAGCTTATGTTGCATGAAAGAGTACAACGTTTGCTGCATGTAGTACATCAAGGTCATCAATCATCTCAAATGAAAGCATATTTCTCCTAGTATATCATAGTTTGCATTTCTCACACACCCTGAATCTTCACAAAAGGCTCCCGCTGAGATCTATATTTAAAATGAATACTTTTATGCATGCTATGATCAGAGAAAAGCAAACAGATGACTGCTCTGCATGTTATATCGTTAGTTCCCAGCAGGAGTTGAGCGACCCTCTATAATCTCAAGGAACCCTTTATATGCCAGAGGAAGTGAGACGTTTATTGATTTCTGCTGAAGTGATGACCCCGATAATGATCAGAGAGTTAATAGGTGTAATAACTCTTTCATGCCAACCTATAAAACCGAGAGATCACACAACAGCTTTTAGTTGCAAACAGTCAGTAAAGAAAAATATCGGAATTACTACCACTACAAAGCTCTGCACATATATGTACATGAACAGCTGTGCCCAAAATCGGCAGTCCGTCCTCATCATGGAAATAAAAATCAATGTTGGAGGGGGAGGGGGGAATGATCATGGGAAGTCCTCACACTAGATACTAGGAGAATGCCCTATTTTTTATGCCAGTAAGTTCTGCATTGGGAGAATTTAGGACATTTCACAAGAACAAATTTGAGTACATGAAATGATTATTAGAAAATATCGAAAAAACTTTTTTAAAAAGCTAAAAATACTAATAAAAACGAATAAAATCTGTCAACATTGAAGTTGCTGTTTAGTAGATAGGAGAGTGCACTAGATCTTGTGTATTGTTTATTGTATAATATGGCCCCCAGCAGAACCCCATTTAAGCATGTTCAGGTGAGTGCAACCACCCCCCCATGTTTTATATATATATATATTTGGGAGTCTAGCCAACTCCTTGGATTTGCACCCCTCCCTGTTACAGGGGCCTCATCTCAGGTCCCTATTTAGCCTTGTACTGCAGCGAGCCTCAGATGAATTTTTTTCCCCAAGTAAGTGAGTTATTAGACTGAGTGTAGGACCTGCCAAAGATGGGGTACATTGACGTTGTGGCAGGCTTATGCAATGTATGATCATATAATATAACTAAATCCCCATTATTTTTTGCCTAGATTAGGTGTTTATCATGAAATGATTATTAACACAACATTACATTTTTGAGAAAACATCATCTGAAAAGGCTTAGATTTCACAGCATGCTTGGCAGACTTCTAATCTGGGCTCCCAACATAATTTTAGTATAGAGTTGTTAATAGGGTAAAGCTGGGCCAAGTATCTTTCTGGTGTCTTGGACCTTGTAATCCACAATGCCCTAGGCAGCCACTTTAATTTGCAACATCGTCAATCCAGATATTTCTTTATTGCAGTTTAATTCATATATATATATATATATATGTATGTATATATATATATATATATATATATATATATATATATATATATATATATATATATATATATATATATATATATATATATATATTACAATGTTAAACAAATGTTGAAAAAAAAATATTTTCATCATTTTTAAATATATTTATAAACATGAATATATTAAATATCTGTGACTGAGACTAACATTTAGTGGTTGTTTACTAACCATCAATTTTCACAGTAGGACCACCACCCATATTATTTAGGTCCTCTAAATGATGGAGGCAGAGGGTACTCTGTGTTGCCAAACATTTTTAGAGCCACCACCTGCCACCAGTGAGTAGAGGCTGGAGGGGGGCACTGTGTCCCCCCTTTCATTTTTTTAATAGCCCCAGCCCATGGCCAGAGATCGGGGGTGAAAGGGGACACTAGCCTTGCCATTTAGTTAAATTGCCCCACAAAGTGATGAAAGGGGGGTATGTCCCTCCAGTTAATTATTTTATTTGGTGCCCAACCATAGTGGCATAAGGGACCTGTGCAAGGTCCTTCTTTATTTTATTAGCAACTGGACCTATTTCAATAGTGCTGAGCACATGACTAGTACCAGTGGGAGTTCCAAAGTGTTTCTGAGTCATCGGGGCTAATGCTCAGTTGATGTAGAAGTAATTTTACATCAGGAATATACACTGATCAGTCACAACATTAAAACCTGCCTTATATTGTTTAGGTCCTTTTCATGCTGCCAAAATGCACCGAGGCATGGACTCCAGAACAACTCTTCATGTGTCCTGTGGTATCTGGCACCAAAACATTAGCAAGTTCTGCAAGTTATTTGATAGGGCCTTGATTGATCAAATTTGCTGTTTCAGCACATCCAACAGATGCTCAACAGAACTGAGATATCAGGAATTTGGAGGTCAGTACAACACTTTAACACCTTTTTTTGTGTTCCTCAAACTATTCCTGAACAATTGTTGCAATGTGGCTAAGTGGATTATCCTGCTGAAAGAGGTCACTGCCAAAGATGCTTTCATCATAGGCACTCTCTCCGGTCATGAGCTACACAGCCCTACACGCAGCAAACTGAGATGCCCTGTGTGTCTGGGTGTCTGTGACACCGTTCTATCATGGACAGCATTACATTCTTCAGCAAGTAGCTCTTCTCTGTGATCGGAGCAGAGGGGCTAGCCTATCTTCCCGCATGCATCTATGAGCCTTCAGCTCCCATGTCCCTAAACCTGGTTCACCAGTTGTCTTTCTTTGCCCCACTTTTGGTAGGCACTAACAACTGCATACCTAGGACACCCCACAAGACTTGCTGTTTTGGGGATGCTTTGACCCAGTCATCTAGTCATAACTATTTGACCCTTGTAAATGTCACTTAGATCTGTTTGCTTGCCCATTTTTCCTGCTTCCAACACATACAATTCAAGAACTGTCTGTACTTTTTCTGCCTCATAGTTTCCACCCATTGAAAGGTACCATTGTAACGATACAATCAATGTAACTCTCCTCATACTGTCAGTGATTTTAATGTTGTGGCTGATCAGTGTATGATTGTGCTCAATGATATGACTTTTAAAATTACTATTTTACTGCTATAAGCTCTCTGAGCCGTGCATTTAATACATCCACTAAGGTTTTCAATAGTTCCCCAGCCACAGGAGTATGCTGAAGGCTAATGTTTGAAGGCAGCTACTAACAAGCAACTATAGAGTAATAAACTGATACTTTTTCGGTTCTCATTATTTTTCCTGAAAATCTTTTACTCAAGTTTGTTTGATGAATTTTCAAGGGCGATGCACATTTGCTTTCTTACCTTGACTGTGGTGCAATTAGACTTCATACCTTTATAGATAAATATATATGTGGATGAAGCAAGAGTGGAAAAAATAAATAAAAGTATACTTAAATTATATCATTTTTTTCAACATGCAGTAAATCGTTTTTTATGATTTTCTTTCATTTTCAGGAAGCGCTTGCAAAACTTTTGGCATAATCAAGGTGAAAGGAGATTTCTCTAAGGGTAGCTTGCTGCTCCTTATTGAAAATATGCTCCCAGAGGTACCAGGTAATTTTTCATACATTGTGTTTTGAAAGTCAAAATATGCCTTTTAAATTGCTTTTTGTAGTTGTGGAATGATTATGCCACACACTAGTGAAGTACTGTGAATATCAGGCTCTTATTTAAAACACATGGCAAATTACCAAAGTTTATTTAGGTCTCTGTGCAAATCTTAGCACTATAAATTCATTAAAAAAATATATTTTGTCCAATTATAATAAATAAGCAAATTTCCTTTATTTTGTTTCATTAAAAATTAAAATGATGCTACTGAACTGCTACCATCACATGTGTGGATGGTCCATTTGGTATTTTGGGATTGCTCTGATGGCACAATCCTCATGGACAATTGGACATGTTTGACCGAAGAACAATGTTATTCTTTATTTATTTGTTAATAATAGTTAATAGTGCTTGGCACGTGGCTAGTAACAGTGGGGATTTCAAAGGGTCTCTGAGTCATCAAGCCTAATGCTCACTATTTATATTTTCCTTCTAGCCCTGTTAGTGACACTTTCAAAAGTTTATTAAAATCATCATAACAGATACATATTACAGTTTTTGTACACTAGGACGTAGGAAAAATAAGGTTTTTGGAGATCCCTTTTGTACACATTTGTTAAGTCCTCCAATCCAGACATAAGTAGTGATGTCCAGTTGGTCCACTCATGTACATACTAAAAAAATAAATTAAATACCGCACTCAAAATTGATAATAATAATACCAGAAGCAAAATGTTATTCAATATGCAAAAAAAATATTTATAGAGATGTAGAAACCAAGCAATTCATATATCTACACATAGCTATCTGATGATCTCATTCCAGATATGAAAAATTCATCTAAGAAATATTTAGTAAATCTCTTATCCTAAAGATACAGCATTGAAATAAATAACCAATTCATCAATATCTTAAATCAATCCACACCTCCCAGGCTATGCATAGCACTCTGGTTATATAATGTCCTAATGGATCCAAAGCCAGAAAAATAATGCACATACAACAAAAGAATGTCCCAAAACAATATATATATATATATATATATATATATATATATATATAATGTGATGCAGCTAAGAAAGTTGCACAAAATGTAAAAAATGAAAAAATGAAAAAAATTGAAAAAAAGGATAAAAATGAAAAAAGCTTTGAAAAATAAGTCCTTGCCGAAATCACTGTATATATATACAATGTAAGTATGGTTGGATCTCACCATATGGTGCAATATAGTTTGTTGTCAAAAACAGCATCCATAAGCTCTTATGTCCTCTGAATATGCCATAGGAGTAAGGTGTGGATGATAGTTGGTTATATCAGGCGGCTGGAATAGTAGTCGGGCTGCGCGCTTGGGATTTCAGTTCCCTTCAATGGCACTCATGTACATACAACTGACAACTTGATGCACATATAACTGACAAATTGATAATGGTTTTGTTTAATTCAAAAATAAGAAAATAATAATTGATTGACAAACTGTGTATTGCACAGCACAGATAAAAGAGCACTTGAAAGTAGTCGGTGCTCTTAAATGGTACTTAACCATAGGTCAAGTAGGGATTATTGAATGTTGAATGACAATAAAAGATGCAGGCCTTCCTTATTATACCTGCTGTTTTTTCTACTTTAGAAAACATAAAATGCACAAACTCTTAATAAGTGATATGTGCTAGTAGCATAATATAAATTAAATATTCAAAGGAAAGGCTCCTTTTTAGCAATTTTTATTTATTTAATAATTTCCTCAGTTTCCCCAGTCAATGATTTCCATCCTCTTCAAGTTTATTATTATTATTATTTGAAAGGTATTTAAAGGCCCTCAAGTCATAGGTAAGTGCTGTTTTGAGACAGTGTGAATCTATTTTACTGTTTAACTTGGAAAATAGGATTTTGACAGTGCCTTCTGTACTATAGCACTCTACCACAAGTAAATATTTTTTATTTAATGTTTGTTCAGTTTCTGGTTACTATTAGGCTTTTTAGATGCAATTATTTATTCCATTATTCATTACTTTGTAGTTAGCCCATTATAGTTTCTCCTCCTAGAGCCCATGTACCCTTTTCTGCATCTGGGTAAGTATTTATTTACATCTTATTTGATACCACTCTTCAGTTGCTTTTTAGTAATAAAGAATGTATGGTATTCTCTCCACCCAGAAAGAGGAGAAACATTTGTACACCATGCTTTGGTTGTTATGGGAAAGCAGTGGAAGGAAAACAGTTATGCCTTGACTGTCTTTAGAAGGTAGCTGCTTCACTGTCACCTAAACCTGTGCAGCCACAAGACATAATGACTTGCCTTGGAGGTAAGGAAAAAAGTTGAGAAGAGACCCACACAAAGACAAGAGTCCTCTTATTCGTCAGACTCAGAAATCATTGATTCACCAGGTGATTTTGATATCATAGATCAGGTGGAGTCAGAGAGAGCTAAGTAGAAATGCTCTCAGATACCTTTGATTCCTGAGGACCTTCCTAAGGTGGAGAATATTCCTAAGGTGGATGCATCAGACAAACACTTTGAAGAACTTAATAAGCAGAAGTTATCCTTTACCCTGCACAGAGCAATACAGAAGTTGGTCAGCTCTGAATGGCAGAAACCAGAAAGATGGGTTCCCTTCTAAGGTAAGTTTGCCAAACTTTACCC
This sequence comes from Pelobates cultripes, assembly GCA_933207985.1. Classification (NCBI taxonomy): domain Eukaryota; kingdom Metazoa; phylum Chordata; class Amphibia; order Anura; family Pelobatidae; genus Pelobates; species Pelobates cultripes. The sequence goes on along the minus strand of OW240920.1, from coordinate 28,296,769 downwards.
TTTTTAGGAAAATACTTCCAGACTCTGGTATATACCACCAAAGGTGGATGCACCTAATTCCAGGGTAGCCCGTGAGACTATGCTACATCTTGACAGCTTGGCCTCTATACAAATTGTCAAAAATTGGACGCAGACCTCTCTAAAGTTTATATGGCTGTCAGAGCAAGATGTCATGCAGCAGTAGTTCTCACTATGGTTTCTAAAGCCTTAAAAAAGCTGGATTAAAGATCTGGATGCTCAAGTGGAGAGAGCTGTTAAAAGAGCAGATTTTGAGATAAGATTTAGGATCTTCATGAGACAACTGACTTTTTCACAGAAGCCTCCCTAGAAAACACAAGAATATTCTCTTGTATTATGGCTTCATCGGTAGCAGCTAGGAGAGCTTTGTGACTCCATTACAGAGGTGCTGACTCTTCCTTTCAAGTCAAATCTCTGCACCATTCCATTTGAAGGATTGTTGCTGTTTTGGAAAAACATTGTTGAAATGTTTCTTAATTGGCACTACTGCAAAGGAAACATTGCATTCTTTATATTTTATTGCATTTCATTTTTGGCACATGTAAAATACAAACAAGTGAAACATATATGTTTCCTCCTTAGTATTTTAACAAATTATCTCAGAGTTTAATTGCAGAAAATATAAAGCAATACCTAGCATTATGAAATGGCTCAGACAAATTCACAATTTGAACTTAAATATAGCAAACAGAAGCCTACGTAAAGCTCAACATGTCCTATGATTATGTACTTTTACTTCAAGGTGACCTGCCATGCAAAGAATATCTACAGTATATTTGCTCCAAGGTCAACGAAAAGTGATACTGGAATTTCAATTAGGTTTTCCTGCATCAAATAAAAAAATGAAGAATTTTTACAAGTAACCTGTGCTACTTTCATTATGCATTTATTTTTAACAAAAAAATAATTTCAGTTTATTAATGCTCTTTGCGGGCAATAAGTAGAATGTAAAATCAGACAGTCTTTGGAATGTGTAGCGAGTAATTGGCTGCATCCAATTTCAAACCTACATTCTGGAATCACCGTGCTTAAAAGAGCCTCCTTCATATATTATTAATGGCGTAGCATTGTAGCTGTCTGCTTTAAATGGGGTGGTAAATCTTGAATGAGTATTGATTATAACTTAATATCATCCATTACATACAGGCCATTTGTATAAAACAACAGAAAACCAGCAACATCAAGCATTTAATTAGAGAGAATATATCTCCTTGGTACATTTTAATGTACAAAAATATTTGCTTACATAAGTATTACTGATAATAAAATAGAGATAGAAATCTAGGTCCAAAATAAAAGGCCCTTGTTATACGTAACTGAGACGTTCTTTATAATAACTTGATGAATAACCTTAAGCTGAGCAAGAAGCAAAAACATCTGACTCCTAAATGATTGATTTTTGTGTATCTTGGAGGTGGTTGGAATTTTTGATAGACGGATGGATGGATAGACGCATGGATGGATAGAAGGATGGATGGGCAGACAGACACATTAATAACTATCTAAAATATATAAAGGAAAACTATACATGAAACAGTCCATGTGCTATACATGTGCTATACATGAAACAGTCCAGCTTTATCAGTAAATAAAGGGAATAGATAATGTTTGGAACAATTAATATTGCATCATTCTAATGGCAAGTTATGTAAATTAAAATATGTCCTCAGATATTAGATTCTACTGTTACCCAACTCACTGACACTCATTGTATCAACTACAGAAAGCTATACTAATTGCCAGGAATTCTACTAATTCTACTAATATTGCAGAAACTGTAATTGAAGCATTAGCCACTGAGCTACACCATTAGCATTTAAACAATGTCAAAAAACATATTTAAAAGGTTATGAGGAAAGTTGTTCATTGATTGCATGATTTTTTTTTGTGGAAATGAAAAAATACATCACAATTTTCTGCCATTTAGGTATTAAATCACATAATTTATGCAGTCCTAGCCACACCTCCATTGACTGTGACTCACAAACCTTCCCTACACATTTCCTGAAAAAAAGGCAATTTTTTTTAAAACTTAATTTATTTTACTTATTTGTTTAACTTATTTACTTACTTATTTTAAAATTAATTATTTCCTGACCTGTTAAATGCCTGCTAGAGCCTACATCAACCTCATGTGTTGGATTGAAGGGAGCCTATAGTATATAGTACCATATAGCATGTTTCTATGTTTCTTTCCATTTACCCTCCCTTTGTAACCCCCTTTGCTATTAAAAAAAAAATAGTAACTTAATGAGTATTTATCTTGTTTACATCCTGATGCAGCTGCCTGCTCTGCCTTTGAAGATATCAGCATGTCTGTGACATCTCTTGTGATCTCCTTCAATCCAATGATTTGCCAAAGAGATGCAATAATGGTAGATAACCATGTATGCCTAAACACTGTGCTCCTCCAATCAAATGCAACTATTATATTATAGGACCAGGTTTCACTGAGATTTGGAGGAGGAGGCACCTGTAGTGGCTGTCAGGACATTAGCCACTAGAGGAATATTTAACTGCAGTGTTCTACACTACATGGTTGCACCCAGACCACTTAATTGACAGTACAATCACTCTTTATCCCCCTGTTGACCACAACAGCTTCTACTTGCATGACAAGTTCTTGATTATGCTTAATATTTCCTGAGTCTTGTGTTTGCTGAGGGAAGAAGTGAGGAAGAGAAAGCAGACTTTTCATCATTGTATTTATTTATAATTGACATTTATAGAGCACCAACATATTCTGCAGATCTGTACAATTAGGGGAGAACAGACCATATACACAGACCAATACAAAAGGTATTCTGGACTTTGTGGGGATTTCTCGTATTTAGATATATACAATCTGGCTCTGATACTTATAAATAGCACTTGGATGTAATGTGCTTGGGAGCTTCATTTTACTGTAACAATGTGAACAGCTCCTTACCTATGAAAGCACTGTCACAATTATGTTTCTCCTTCTTTTCACATGCAGTCTCATGCTTTGATGTATTCTGAACGTCTTCCAAGTTATTACTCTAGATTCCTATTAATAACCACTGGGTATTCACAGTGTACGTTCCGACTTTCAGCTTTATTTAATAAATACAACAATACTATTGTCAACCAGGCTTTCTTACATGATTTTTAGGCTTAGTTTTTATGCCCAGACACACCTTTGTTTCTCTCTACCGAAGCTGGATCCAGCTGCAAATCAGTTTGAGCAATTATCATGCCGGTGGACCTTGCACTAAGCTGCTCCTAGAACCTCTTCTAATCCCCTCAATGTAATACTTCCCTGCATACTTCATGGGAGCGTTAACCTCTGACTTTATGCAGATCTAATTATGTTGTTGTTACTATTGTAGTACATGTGATCTCAGTTTGTGTTGAGCTTAACCTGTACTGTTGACCTAAGCTATTTTGTAATGTATGCTGTTCTGTTCCATTACCTGATCTGATCAAACTTCCTATAGCATGCATACTGTAATTATGTAACTGATCTGCATTCCACTAGTTCGTGTATGTAGCTCCTGCAATTTCCATATTTACAAAGCGCTAAATACAAGTGAACTTATAAAATGTGAATATATTTTTTAGCTTCTGGATTTAAAGGACAGCTATAGCATATTTTGATTTAAAGGAACACTACAGCATTAGTAATACAAACATGTGTTCCTAACTCTATAGTACTCCCCTGCCTCTTTAGGCATACACCCTACCGTTAGGGTTTGAAAGGCTAGTATTGCTTACCTTTCAGCCCTCACCACTGTGGTCTTGCTGCTCAAGAGTGATGATCTCTGCCAATCCAATGCTTTCCTATTGGGAAGCATTTGGAGGCTATTGTGCATGCTCAGCAAAACACCATTCTGCTCCGACTGAATTCTGTTCTAGGAGCAGCATTTGATCGAAAACCGAGTTTGAATTGTTTTCACAGGGAAGTACCTCTAGTGGGTGTCAGAAAGACAGTCACTAGAGGTGTGTTTAACATCGCATGGTTAAAGCTAAAAAACTTTGTCCGTTAGCCTCCCAGTGCCTTCCTATGGGAAAGCACCTGATTGGCTGAGAGCATCAAGATTGAACATCTAGGTTCATCAACTGTAGAGAGAGCACCATGGCATTGAATAAAAGATAAGTAAATTATCTTATTTGCTGCATAAGTGGGGAAGACGCCTACAAAGCAATAAGGACACTATAATGTTAGGAATACGTGTTTGTATAACTAACACTATAGTGTTCCTTTAAGTCATTAAATGGGAAAATGTATGATATTTGTTAAAAATACTAAAATACATGTTATATATATATATATATATATATATATATATATTAAATGCCAATTATTATAATTATTATGTTGTATAATACACCTATATGTAATTGTCTGCATGTTTAACCAACTACTTTTATTCATAATATAAATAATGTTTATTTCTGAGCAATAGGAACAAGATGGAAACATCTTCAGACTCCTTTGCTGGATAGATGCTTTCTTTGATGTGTTTAAGTCTTCAGATCTATGAAGGTACTTGGCAAGCAAAATCAATGTTTTAACGTACAGTGATGTACTGTCTTTGAAAAGTTGATATAAACATAATTAGTAAGAAAAGCACATATATGCTGATTACTTGGCAGATATTTGAAAAAAAAAAATGAATAGCCCTATTTGTGTTATGAATCCTAATCTTCTTAAAACTGCATTGATAAAAGATGCTTTCAAACTTTCAGTATATCTTAAAGAAAATATTCAGTCAATTCAATGTTGTTCTGGGAAACTGTTTTATGTGGTGTCAAAACATACCACAAAAACTCACAGTATTTTACTTTCCTCTCTAATCTAATCTATAATATGGTTGCTTTGTAATAAGTATGGCAGTTTCTGGGCACAATGGGGGTTATGTAAAAAAGTGTTGTGTTCTGAAATGTGGTCTTAAGTAGACTTGTGCATTTGGTTTCAACTAAACTGCTATGTGCTTGAATTTAGTTCAGTCAAATTCGGATATTTCCAGTGCGTCAAGAAAGCAACTAGCATGAAGCAACTAGCATGAACTAGCATGAAGCTGACCATGTTTGTTTGAATCAGGGCTTGCAGTACCACCTATGGCACAGAAACAAAGAGCTGATTGATGGGGAAAAAAGATGATTGATACCTAGGGTAGAGTCACTAAATGCTTATTTTATTCACAAATCAAGTGAGAGGTGAGTGATCAATAGAGAGAACAAAAAGAGGATCACTAAATAAAATCTATATTTATATATCAGATATTTGAAGCCACTCTCCAAACTTGGAGGTCACAGCCCCAAGGGCTCCTATCTCAACTGAGACTACTACTGCCTTTAATTATTTTATTTATTTATAAAATATTTTACCAGGAAAGATACATTGAGATTTTTCTCGTTTTTAAGTATGTCCTGGGTCACATCCTGTATAGCTCCTCTTTCAGTCCTTGGTATTTGTCCACCTTTTCATGTTCTACTTCAGTCTTCCATCCTCTACCACCAAGATTTCAGGTTGATTGGCACCTACTTGCCTGTCTGTCTGGATCTAAAAGTCCCACATGATCTTAGCCCTGTCATTCTTAATTATTCTTTGTGGTATCTCCCATCTGGACTTAGGCAGGTCCATCCCATATTTTGTACAGATATTTTGGTAAACAGTCCCAGCAACTTTCTTGTGCTTCACACTGTAAGCTGTCCCTGCTAGCATCTTGCACCTGGCTACAATGTGCTGGATTGTTTCAGAGGTCTATTTGAACTGTCTGTACCTTGGGTCTTGCCTGGTGTGCTAGACTCCTGCTTCTGTTGCACTGATGTTGAGTGACTGTTCCTGTGCTGCTAGCATAAGTGCTTAAGTGATCTCTTTAAGTCTGGCCTTTTCCAACCACTGGTAGGATTTTGCAATGTGAGGCACATCCACTATCTGCCAGTGGTACACCCCATGGAGAGGTGTGTCTTGTCATCAACCTCCTCCTTTTGTGTATCCTCTGTCTGTTGTTGTCTCAGGCATTCAATTAGCAGTTCATCTTTGGGAGCCATCTTCGTGATAATCACCATGGAAACCTTGGAAACCGGTGGATTCAGCAGGCACATTGCATTGGTAACTCTGCCTTTTTCCCACGTTTGCAACACTTTTCAAAAGAAACATGTTTTTGCATAACCCTCTATGTTCTTTGACATAAAAACACAGTTTGAGTCAATGTAGCATAGTGTAGAATGCCAAAGAATAAGGATCCACATGACAAAAATGTGGTTTTGTGTTTTATTTTTCTCAGGCTTTTTTACCCTTGCTACAGGTTTATTTTATGAATATCGTTACACTTTTGGGAACTTTTTCCAGCCATTATTTCTATCTCAGGCTTTATCCAGTCACAAGAGCACAAACTTACAACACATGCTTACCAGTAAGCTGAAGCCTACCAAAGAACTTATCTCTGGAATAAACTGTTTTCAAGGGACAAGCATACCATGACACACCTGCTGAACACAATGGGATCTCCAACAAACAAGGAAGGTGAAAAATGCTGAATAGAGTAAGAGACTGATGATGGCATCATTAGCCATAATCAGCAAATTGTGACACATATTCTGGCACAGTGGGTTCTTTGACAATTTTATCTAAAATATTGCAAGTTATATTTCCACTAGTTTTTAAATGTCTGTGATAAAGAAAGCTTGGGAAATGCTTCCATGCTTTTGTGATATATGACTTTTGAATGAAAAATATAAGAAAGGTAAAATGAATAAAATATGGCTGTATTTTAAACACTGTTTGACACAATAAAACTTTAAATACTAATTTTTCAGAATAAAAAGTGTGTAATCTTTAGCACACATCAGGTTGAGTATTTCTCCTTCTCTTACTACAAATGTCTTATCTGCCAATGCTCTATTTTAAAATAAAGTCCTTTTGTATATAGGAATTCTATAAAATGCACTTTTCATTTATTTGAAAAAGAAATATGGGGAAAAGTCAAATGATGTGCCGCATATAGTGTTTTGTATTCTATTTCACTGCTCTTGTACCCAGGACATGTCATGGGAAAAAAGTACACCCTTTTTGAATTCTCTGGTTTTACATATCAGGACCTAATAACCTCAAATGAAGAACAACACATGCCATATTGTACTGTGTATACAATGATTTAATTAACAAAAATAAAGCCAAAATGCAGAAGCCATGCATGAAAAATCAAGTACACCCTCACTGCTTCCATAGGAATTAAAAGACTAAGTAGAGGACAGATGCTGCTAATTAAATGCCCTTGATTAATTAATCATCAGCAAGCATGACCATCTCTATAAAAGTCACATTTTTATCAGTCCGAGTGCTCAGGTGTGTGTTTAAGACTCCACCAATGTTTTAGAGAACTGGAAAGTGAGAAAGATTAATCAAAAGTGTAAAACATTCAAGACAGTTGCCAATCTTCCCAGGAGTGGACGTCCTAGCATATTCAATCCAAGGTCAGACCAGACAATGCTCAGAAAAATTGCAAAAAAACCAAGAGCTATATCTCAGGCTCTAGGGGCCTCAGTTAGCATGTTAAATGTTAAAGTTCATGACAGTAGAATTAGAAAAAAAACAGAAAAAGTGTGATGTCTTTGGAATTGTTGAAAGGAGAAAGCATCTTCTCTCTAAAAAGAACATGGCAGCACAGCTTAGGTTTGCAAAGTTGCAAACCACAAAAATTCTGGAACAATATCCTTGGGACAGATGAGACCAAAGTGGAGATGTTTACCATAATGCACAGCACCATGTTTGGCAAAAGTCAAACACAGAACATCAGCACAAACATCTCATACCAAATGTAAGCACGATGATGTGTGCTTGTTTTGAAATCACAGGACCTTGCAGTCATTGAGTCGACCATGAATTCCTCTATATGCCAAAATATTCTAGAGTCAAATGTGAGGCCATCTTTCCAATTACTAAAGCTTGGCCGAAATTTGGTCATGCAACAGGACAATGATCCCATGCACAAGAGCAAATCTACAACAAAATAGCTGAAAAATAAAAGAATCAAATCACAGTCCAGACCTCAACCCAATTGAAATGCTGTGGTGGGACCTAAAGAGAGCTGTGTATAAACAAATGCTATCAAACCTCAATGAACTGAAGCAATGTTGTAAAGAAGTTTGGGCCAAAGTCCCTCCACAATTGCTGCGAAAGATGGTTCTACAAGCTATTGAATCCCAAGGTGTACTTGTTCTGCTTCTCCATTTTGGTTTTATATGTGTTATTGTTCATCTGAGGTTGTATTTACCTAAATTTAAGACCTGCTTAGGAACAGTTAATTGTTATTAATTACTGTTATGACAGGACATACTTGAAAACAAGAGAAATCTCAATGTATCCTTCCTGGTAAAAATATTTTTTATATATATATATATATAATCTATCTCTTTGTGTCTGTCTGTGAGCATGCTTTGTTTAGGTCAGTTTTTTTTTTCTATCTGTCTGTTTGCTACCACATAATTTTTAAGCACTATAAATAAAAGAGGTAGAGGCAAACTGTCTCCCTACACAAATTTCAATATGGACAAAAAAAGTCGCCACAGTGCAGCAATATCCCCACACTGTAGTTCCAACAGTGTATAATAGCTAAACAGGAAAAAAGATAGGAGTCTTGGGCAACTTGAATTTGCAGTGCACCCCCTGGTGCTACACCTTTAATTTCAGAAGGTCAAAGTAAAACAAACGTTTCGGGGCAATAGCCCTTTATCAATGCTAATGCCTCACATCATTTTTAAACTTTACTCGTCATCCTCAAATTGTAGATACATTTCTATGTTGAAGTATGATTCTTATTAAACATCAAGGTTAAAGCAACAGAATTTCAGTTACTAAATAATTAAGCCACTAAGGGCATGCCTAAAGCTTTGTAAGGCAAAGTAGAGACTTGAAGGAAAAGTCTGTTTGCAGAAAGAACTGACAGAGAGACAGTGGTAGAATCACACAGACAATTCTAGCGTATGTATTTGAAAGCTGGTTGAATGTCTATCGATACTTTTCATTGTACAATAAATTTGATGTGTTTCATCTTGGCTCGTTGTGCAATATATCTCAGTACAATTATTCAAGGATTGCCACTGTTATGCTGGAGCAGCTATAATAGCAGATCAGAAGAATTGTTATGACAGAATCCTGCTTTGGAAATGTACCATCTCCTCCATCCTCATTATCATTCTCTACTATTAGACATAGCTCATCAGATTCTGATTGCTGTTCCTGTGATTCATAATCATTTTTTCATCCAAAATGTAATTAAACTTCAAAATACAATTTTCTAGCATTTTGTACATAAATAAGTATTTCTATTTTTTTTCTTTTATTCATTTTTAAAATATATTGAGGCAAAATATATTAATAACAATCCATCTGTTATGTAAATTAAAGGATTCCATCTTTGGAAATATATATTTTATTTTTTTTAAGTTCCAGAATGTTGGTGAAGTGCTTATCAGGTACACTGTGTGCAATCAACTATGAATAATATATATATTTAATTAAGAAACAAATGTGGGGTGTGAGATCTAAGCTTCACATGATGTAGAAGAACTGTTCACACATTCAGAAGTGATACTGGTTAGAAGTCTGTAGACATATAAGTCATATTAGCTTCATAGAGATATAATCTAAATATATTAACCAACTCACTAAATTATGAGAGGAAATGTTGGCATTTGTACAAAGATCAATAACTTTTTATGCTTACCAATTTTTATTGTATTCTGATATCTAAAAACCTCTTAAGAACCAACATTATGTCAGAGCTACAATGAAAGTGACAAAATGAAACAATTAATTGTTTCTTATTTGGGGAACATGAATGACATTACTGTGCAGAAAGCCATTCAGAGAATAGGTGTACAGGGAAATTTGGCAAATCTAAATTGTTATTAACCCCTTAAGGACCAAACTTCTGGAATAAAAGGGAATCATGACATGTCACACATGTCATGTGTCCTTAAGGGGTTAAAAGAGCTTGTGTTGATTTGGTGCCACGTAAAGAGATTGTGCCAGTTTTGGAGCATTATAAAACCTATTTGCTTGTGCACAAGACATAACACTTAGGAAAACATTGTTTTGATCCAATATGATATAAAAACATTATGGACCAATTAATGAATATTCCAACATGATAACAACTTTTAATGATATAATATATAACTTGAACATTACAATCAATTAATTGTGGCATGGTTAGGCATCAGTGTCAGGCCAGTATAGAGGTGCAAATATTTAAACTAAAACAAACTAATGGAGCTTATAGATTATCCTAAATAAAAACACCAAGAAAAATGGGGGAGGGGATAGCCCCTAATTAGTCTGCAAACATAAGCCTAGGACAGAAAGGTGTTTTCGAAAGTGATCTAGTCAGGATACCTTCCCCAGACTAAAGAAGCTGATAAAGATAAGAAAATAAAAAAAAACAAAATAAATAGTGTATGATTGTCCTTACTGCTCTCTATTTTTCAAAGGACAAGCGTGTAACCCACCTTTATTTTAATTCGGGTATTTGTGTGTTTGTTTTGTGATTTTGTCAGTTTAGGTGAACATTAACCCCTTAAGGACTGAGGCAGCTGTACAAGTTGTCATATATAATTTTGTTCAGGAGAAAAAAGGCATTCATGCCACATGAAATAGTTGTATATTAAACATAATTTAATATGAATAAAATATTTTAAAAAATTGAGAAATTAAGAAATGTTATTTTTTTAGTTTTGCATGGTATTTTAACTGTGAATGCAGGGACCCGGTAAGAATGAAGGATGGCGGGGACGCCAGCATTTAGGACCAAAAAGGACAGCATAGAATGCCTGCCATTCTTAAGGGGTTAACAAAGGTTATTTATTTTGTTTTGTTCTAATAATTTTCATATCTTTATCAGCTATTTTAGTCTGAGGATGGTATCCTGACTAGCACTAGCTGTCTCACAATAAGATGGCAAACTGTTTAGTATGCTTTGACTACTTATCTTCCAGTTCTGAGTGCCTGCTGACATATCAGTCATGGAGACTGTGTTGATTGGCTGAAATAATTAATTGATCATTCTCAGCCAATGAGTGTTCTCCTTTATCAACCTTACTTTATCCTACAGAGACCACATTGTGATGACCGCACAAAATATCACTGGTACTTAAAAGGTAAAAAATATAAAATAAATATTTTCAAAACTCTATTATTCTACATACGTTACTCATGGCTAACACATATTCCATGTTCTTTGCTTATTACCGAATGTCAAATTTAAACTCAACTGACATTTTTTTCAACAAATACATGACTCAGAAAAAAAATAATACAGTTACAGCTGTCAGATTAAGGATTTTATGGTCTATGTGATAAAAACCAGAAACAACAAAATATTTTAGCTTCTTCGAGACATTGGTTTAAAAGGTTCATAAAACAGGTTTTCCAATATGAGTCACAGGTGTGGATGCAGGTGGGGAAACTAAATCTACCATTCAGCTAAGCTGTAACTGTATGTCAGGAGCTGATTAGACTTTCTAAGACCTTTGTATATTGTAATAAGCTATACTCTAACAACAGCTTCAGTAGACTAACAAATTATACTATTGTGCCGCTAATTGGTAATTAAATCCTTGTCTTAACCCTAATTATAATGTAAATGAGATGCCAGAAGTAAAAGTAATTTGCAAACGTAGCCAATAAGGCACATGTTACAACAACTTAACCACTGCATTATTATCATTTATATGACCTGTTTCAAAGCATTATATTTTTGTAGTTTTGGGTCATCTGCATTTAAATAGATATATTAGAGACCATAATATGACAAACAACAGGGAGCTTTCTTTATTTTATATAGAGAACAGAAAAGAATCACTATTTTCCTATCTCTTGTTCTATGTAAGAACTAAGCACTGCATATAGAAGTGGCAACATCATGCAAACATCCTGTGTTTTTACATTTATGAGTAGTCGCGTATTATTATGCATTGTTATTGCTTAATTTTTTTTTATTTACCAAAATATTCCAAATTGCAAAAAAAAAAAAAGGATAAACAATATGTATAAGAAGAGAAAACAATGACTACAGGGTTGGAGACAATCCACTCCTGGAGTCACAGAAGGACTGAATGGGCAACAGGAAAGGGGATAACCCAACAAAAATGGCAATGAAAAAAATCCCAAGAGTAAGGGTGTGTAGAGAGGAGAACAGAAGTTTAACTCTCACAACACCCTCAGCTCTGGGTGTGCCCACTGGGGGGGTATATAGAATCCCCTAGTGTACTGAAATAAAATGAAATAAATAAAAATAAAAAATACTTTATTGGAACATATATAGAGACTAAATAAAACTGCATAAAGTCCAGGCTAGGGGGATGGCTCAAAGTCCGTGAGGCTATAATAGTACAGTCGGAGGCCAACCAATAGATACACCAGAAGGTTACTCTATAGCAATATTGTAAATCAGTAGGTGCAGGAGTAAACTGACTAGGCTGATCCTCTAACTAACTAAAATCGACGCGCGTTTCGGCGCTATGTGGCGCCTTTTTCAAGAGTGACGAGGGAGCCCCCTCGCCGCCAGGGTTTATAAAGGGCTAGTACCCGCCTCTCCCGTGACGTCATGGCCAAACCCATGAGGCCGCGTCACGGGAGGGGGAGGAGCTAAAGAGAGCTCTGGACCGGCAGAACTGCCGATCAAAAAACAGTTTTGATAGAAAGATAGAGCATCAGTATCGAAAGATCATAATAGTAATAAATCATTAAGAGGTATAGTCTCAGGACTCAGGCTTCCTGTAAGAGATATTAAAGTATATCAAACGTTTAATGTAATTGCAAAATACAAATACAGCGAAGACAATATCTGCTTTACAAAACTCTCAGGGCTGCCTATCATCCTAAAAGTAATAAGAGGAAAGAATGATAGTAGTAATAATAGAAAATAAATAAATATAAATCAACAGGGATTAAAAATTATATTAAAGACTATATCAAGTCACAAGTATTCTTATTGTTGAGACAGTTAAAACACACACATTAAAGCAGACAGGATTATTAATAGTGTATATGTCAGTTATAAAAAGGGGGAAAAAGAGAACCCCTCATTCAGACCATTGGGACTCAGGGTCTTCAATCGATAGATCCAGAAACATTCTCTTTGTCTGAGGAATCGGTCATAGTCACCTCGTCTAGAGTTCTTTTTGACTAGTTCTAAGCCACAAAAGCGTAACCCCTTAGGGTCGCTGTTGTGATGTTCACGAAGATGCCTAGAGATAGGGGTTTCGGCTGAGTATCTGATGGATCTGATATGTTCTTGTATACGTTTCTTAAAGGGGCGGAATGTTTTGCCTACGTATTTTTTATTACATTCACATGTGAGTAGATATACGATCCCTGATGTATTGCAGTTGAAGAAAGAGGTTACAGTAAAAACCTCTTTCTCCATACTGTCTTTAACTATTTTGGACTCTTTTTTCATGAATTTACATGAAATGCATCTCCCACATCTGTAGGTACCAGTCAAACGAGTCTGGAGCCATGTTGTAGATGATGGGGTTTTGGTTTTAAAATGACTTGGGGCTAAGAGATCTCGTAAATTTTTACCTCTCCGAGCTGTAATGGAAACATTAGGGGCCAGTACTTCTTGAAGGTGCTGATCATTTGTTAGCAAAGGCCAGAAACGTCTAAGGGAGCTCTTGATGTTTTCCCATCCCGCATCATAAGTGGCAATTAGACGTATGTTATTCTTAGGAGTCTCTAATGATTTAGGGGTGTCCCCACTCAATAAAATATTGCGGTCGGAATCGAGTGCTCTCTGGTATGCACGTTTGAGGCATCTATTAGGATAGCCTTTGGCTTTAAAATGACCTCTTAGTTCTTTTGCCTTAATTTTGAATTCATCAGTAGTGCTGCAATTACGTCGGATCCTAAGGTATTGGCCCGTCGGAATGCCCATGTTGAGTGGTATTGGATGAAAACTATCCCATCTCAAAAGGTTATTAGTTGCCGAGGGTTTTCGATAGAGGGTGGTCTGTATTTTATTTTCAGTTGTTATAGAAATCGTTAAATCCCAAAAATGTAGACTTTTATCCCCAAATTCATTCGTAAATCTGAGATTTTCATCATTAATATTCAGGATACGCACAAACTCATTGAACTCTTGTAGATCCCCTAACCACACTATAAACACGTCATCGATATAGCGACGCCATAGAAAAATCAGGGGGAGATATTGAGAGATTTCTGGATGTAAAGATAAATGTTCCTCCCACCAGCCTAGATGGAGGTTGGCATACGATGGGGCACAAGCTGTCCCCATCGCAGTCCCCCTGATTTGATGATAATATTTGTTTTTAAATGTAAAATAGTTGTGTGAAAGAATATATTCAAGAAGCTCCAGGCAGAAAGTCGTATGTGCTATGGCTACCGTGTCTCGTTGTTCCAAAAAATGACGTATGTGGCGAATGCCATTAGAATGAGGAATAGATGAATATAGGGCTTCGATATCCAAGCTACATAGTTTAGCCAAAGGGGGTACTTCCAGGTCTACTAGGAGGGCAAGAGTCTGTTTAGTATCCTGAAGGTATGAAGGAAGTTTTTCAACGAATGGTCGTAAAATTTTGTCAATATAAATACTGCCATTCTGTGTCAGATTTTCTATGCCCGAGACAATAGGGCGACCAGGGGATAAAGTCATACTTTTGTGTACTTTGGGCAGACAGTAGAAGGTCGCTATCTTAGGATGACAGTTGAGGATGAATGCATATTCATCCCCAGACAGCAGCCCTCTACTGCGGCCCCTATCCAATATTTCCTTATATTTTTTAAGGAAATCGTTGGTAGTATCAGATTTTAAGACTTTGTATGTGTTTTCGTCTTCCAGCACTTTAAGGACCATTGTGACATAATCTATGGTGTCCATCACGACTATGTTCCCGCCTTTATCCGCGGGTTTCAGAATAATTTCTGTGTTATTTCTCAGGGACTTGAGTGCCTTTTGTTCCCTGCTTGACAAATTCATATTTGGGTGAAGCTCCAGAGATCTAATGTCTAATTTTTCGATTTCATTTTTCATTGTTTCCAAGAAGAGGTCAATATTACGATAATTGCTCAGGTATGGAGTGAATTTACTTTTTAACTTTAAGTCAGTATACTTTGAATAATTCGTTTCGTTACTTTCTTCCCATAAATCCATAAGGGTCATAAGGCATTCGTATTCTTTATTGGACATGCCATGGGATTTGGCTTTCTTTTCTCTATTGATCTCATGGAATTTATGTAGAGCAAGTTTCCGGGCAAATAGGTGAAGGTCTTTTACCCACGTAAATTTATTTAAGGGGGGTACAGGTACGAAGGAAAGCCCTTTCTCTAGCAGTGAGAGGTGATCTTTATTCAGGATCTGTTTTGAGAGATTAATGACTCTTCGGTCCATCACCGGGCACATTTCTTGAGTCAGAATCCTCTCCTTCCAGATCTCCTGCCTCTGTTTCCATCCCTGTCTCGTGTGGGATATCTGTTTTTTCGGGTTTGCATGCCATCCATTTGACCCATCTCTAAAAAATTCACCCCTTTTTTAAGGATCCCTTTAGGATTAGTATATGTAGGGATTGTTGAGATCTGTAGTTGTTGATCAATTTGTGATCTGCCGGAGGTGTCATTATCTGTGTCTGAAGACTTGTAATCTGATGTTAAGTAGTTATCAGAATTAGTCCTAACTCTGCGGTTAAAGTGTTGGTAGACCTTATTTGTTTGATAATCTCTTGAGTCACGCACAAACTTTTGATGTTTACGTATCTTAATGTTATTTTGAAATTTATCTAGATTAGTTTTTAATCTAGTTTCAAAGTGAATAAATTCTGGGTTAGACTGATATTGTTGTGCGTTAGCAATCTCCTGTTCAAGGTTAAGATTAACTTCAGAGATTTTTACTTTTTCAAATTTTATTAAGATCTCCATGAACCGCTTAGAACATGCTCCAGCTGCAGATTCCCATTCTTGCATTAATTCAGTATTTTCTGTGTATGAAGATGGTGCATTACGAACCTTCAAGCCCCGTGGAATCATCTCCTTCTTGATATAATTTTCAAGAGATGACACCTCCCAACTAGATTTAATTTTTTTTTTATATAAATTTTGTAAGTTGTTAAATGTTTGGTTAATATCAAGGGTAGAATTGGAGTGATCTAATTGCTCAACTGAGAACACATTATCCGAATCAATACACCATAAGTTACTGTCTGGTTTATTAGATAAAAATCCTGCCATTATTAGTGTGTATTACTTGCAACAATATGTTTAGTAATTTATTAATAAAGTATTTTTTATTTTTATTTATTTCATTTTATTTCAGTACACTAGGGGATTCTATATACCCCCCCAGTGGGCACACCCAGAGCTGAGGGTGTTGTGAGAGTTAAACTTCTGTTCTCCTCTCTACACACCCTTACTCTTGGGATTTTTTTCATTGCCATTTTTGTTGGGTTATCCCCTTTCCTGTTGCCCATTCAGTCCTTCTGTGACTCCATGAGTGGATTGTCTCCAACCCTGTAGTCATTGTTTTCTCTTCTTATCCATTTTTGTGTGGTTTCAATACCAGGACGATTTAGAATTTAAGATTTATCATTAATAAATTACTAAACATATTGTTGCAAGTAATACACACTAATAATGGCAGGATTTTTATCTAATAAACCAGACAGTAGCTTATGGTGTATTGATTCGGATAATGTGTTCTCAGTTGAGCAATTAGATCACTCCAATTCTACCCTTGATATTAACCAAACATTTAACAACTTACAAAATTTATATCAAAAACAAATTAAATCTAGTTGGGAGGTGTCATCTCTTGAAAATTATATCAAGAAGGAGATGATTCCACGGGGCTTGAGGGTTCGTAATGCACCATCTTCATACACAGAAAATACTGAATTAATGCAAGAATGGGAATCTGCAGCTGGAGCATGTTCTAAGCGGTTCATGGAGATCTTAATAAAATTTGAAAAAGTAAAAATCTCTGAAGTTAATCTTAACCTTGAACAGGAGATTGCTAACGCACAACAATATCAGTCTAACCCAGAATTTATTCACTTTGAAACTAGATTAAAAACTAATCTAGATAAATTTCAAAATAACATTAAGATACGTAAACATCAAAAGTTTGTGCGTGACTCAAGAGATTATCAAACAAATAAGGTCTACCAACACTTTAACCGCAGAGTTAGGACTAATTCTGATAACTACTTAACATCAGATTACAAGTCTTCAGACACAGATAATGACACCTCTGGCAGATCACAAATTGATCAACAACTACAGATCTCAACAATCCCTACATATACTAATCCTAAAGGGATCCTTAAAAAAGGGGTGAATTTTTTAGAGATGGGTCAAATGGATGGCATGCAAACCCGAAAAAACAGATATCCCACACGAGACAGGGATGGAAACAGAGGCAGGAGATCTGGAAGGAGAGGATTCTGACTCAAGAAATGTGCCCGGTGACGGACCGAAGAGTCATTAATCTCTCAAAACAGATCCTGAATAAAGATCACCTCTCACTGCTAGAGAAAGGGCTTTCCTTCGTACCTGTACCCCCCTTAAATAAATTTACGTGGGTAAAAGACCTTCACCTATTTGCCCGGAAACTTGCTCTACATAAATTCCATGAGATCAATTGAGAAAAGAAAGCCAAATCCCATGGCATGTCCAATAAAGAATACGAATGCCTTATGACCCTTATGGATTTATGGGAAGAAAGTAACGAAACGAATTATTCAAAGTATACTGACTTAAAGTTAAAAAGTAAATTCACTCCATACCTGAGCAATTATCGTAATATTGACCTCTTCTTGGAAACAATGAAAAATGAAATCGAAAAATTAGACATTAGATCTCTGGAGCTTCACCCAAATATGAATTTGTCAAGCAGGGAACAAAAGGCACTCAAGTCCCTGAGAAATAACACAGAAATTATTCTGAAACCCGCGGATAAAGGCGGGGACATAGTCGTGATGGACAACATAGATTATGTCACAATGGTCCTTAAAGTGCTGGAAGACGAAAACACATACAAAGTCTTAAAATCTGATACTACCAACGATTTCCTTAAAAAATATAAGGAAATATTGGATAGGGGCCGCAGTAGAGGGCTGCTGTCTGGGGATGAATATGCATTCATCCTCAACTGTCATCCTAAGATAGCGACCTTCTACTGTCTGCCCAAAGTACACAAAAGTATGACTTTATCCCCTGGTCGCCCTATTGTCTCGGGCATAGAAAATCTGACACAGAATGGCAGTATTTATATTGACAAAATTTTACGACCATTCGTTGAAAAACTTCCTTCATACCTTCAGGATACTAAACAGACTCTTGCCCTCCTAGTAGACCTGGAAGTACCCCCTTTGGCTAAACTATGTAGCTTGGATATCGAAGCCCTATATTCATCTATTCCTCATTCTAATGGCATTCGCCACATACGTCATTTTTTGGAACAACGAGACACGGTAGCCATAGCACATACGACATTCTGCCTGGAGCTTCTTGAATATATTCTTTCACACAACTATTTTACATTTAAAAACAAATATTATCATCAAATCAGGGGGAATGCGATGGGGACAGCTTGTGCCCCATCGTATGCCAACCTCCATCTAGGCTGGTGGGAGGAACATTTATCTTTACATCCAGAAATCTCTCAATATCTCCCCCTGATTTTTCTATGGCGTCGCTATATCGATGACGTGTTTATAGTGTGGTTAGGGGATCTACAAGAGTTCAATGAGTTTGTGCGTATCCTGAATATTAATGATGAAAATCTCAGATTTACGAATGAATTTGGGGATAAAAGTCTAAATTTTTGGGATTTAACGATTTCTATAACAACTGAAAATAAAATACAGACCACCCTCTATCGAAAACCCTCGGCAACTAATAACCTTTTGAGATGGGATAGTTTTCATCCAATACCACTCAAAATGGGCGTTCCGACGGGCCAATACCTTAGGATCCGACGTAATTGCAGCACTATTGATGAATTCAAAATTAAGGCAAAAGAACTAAGAGGTCATTTTAAAGCCAAAGGCTATCCTAATAGATGCCTCAAACGTGCATACCAGAGAGCACTCGATTCCGACCGCAATATTTTATTGAGTGGGGACACCCCTAAATCATTAGAGACTCCTAAGAATAACATACGTCTAATTGCCACTTATGATGCGGGATGGGAAAACATCAAGAGCTCCCTTAGACGTTTCTGGCCTTTGCTAACAAATGATCAGCACCTTCAAGAAGTACTGGCCCCTAATGTTTCCATTACAGCTCGGAGAGGTAAAAATTTATGAGATCTCTTAGCCCCAAGTCATTTTAAAACCGAAACCCCATCATCTACAACATGGCTCCAGACTCGTTTGACTGGTACCTACGGATGTGGGAGATGCATTTCATGTAAATTCATGAAAAAAGAGTCCAAAATAGTTAAAGACAGTATGGAGAAAGAGGTTTTTACTGTAACCTCTTTCTTCAACTGCAATACATCAGGGATCGTATATCTACTCACATGTGAATGTAATAAAAAATACGTAGGCAAAACATTCCGCCCCTTTAAGAAACGTATACAAGAACATATCAGATCCATCAGATATTCATCCGAAACCCCTATCTCTAGGCATCTTCGTGAACATCACAACAGCGACCCTAAGGGGTTACGCTTTTGTGGCTTAGAACTAGTCAAAAAGAACTCTAGACGAGGTGACTATGACCGATTCCTCAGACAAAGAGAATGTTTCTGGATCTATCGATTGAAGACCCTGAGTCCCAATGGTCTGAATGAGGGGTTCTCTTTTTCCCCCTTTTTATAACTGACATATACACTATTTATAATCCTGTCTGCTTTAATGTGTGTGTTTTAACTGTCTCAACAATAAGAATACTTGTGACTTGATATAGTCTTCAATATAATTTTCAATCCCTGTTGATTTATATTTATTTATTTTCTATTATTACTACTATCATTCTTTCCTCTTATTACTTTTAGGATGATAGGCAGCCCTGAGAGTTTTGTAAAGCAGATATTGTCTTCGCTGTATTTGTATTTTGCAATTACATTAAACTTTTGATATACTTTAATATCTCTTACAGGAAGCCTGAGTCCTGAGACTATACCTCTTAATGATTTATTACTATTATGATCTTTCGATACTGATGCTCTATCTTTCTATCAAAACTGTTTTTTGATCGGCAGTTCTGCCGGTCCAGAGCTCTCTTTAGCTCCGCCCCCTCCCGTGACGCGGCCTCATGGGTTTGGCCATGACGTCACGGGAGAGGCGGGCACTAGCCCTTTATAAACCCTGGCGGCGAGGGGGCTCCCTCGTCACTCTTGAAAAAGGCGCCACATAGCGCCGAAACGCGCGTCGATTTTAGTTAGCTAGAGGATCAGCCTAGTCAGTTTACTCCTGTACCGCATCTACTACGCTCAATTATTGACCTAGGCGATCTTTTCACTTTAGCATTAGAAGTTGGAAGCTTCATATAGTTAGCTATGCTATCCGATCTATTTAGTAATCTAGCCTAGTTAGTCTATTTTCACTTTGTTCCCTATGCTTGATTTAGACCTGGGCGGACTTCTCTTATTCATTACTTGAGCTAGCAACTTTATTTAGCTTGACATATTTATTTATTTTTTTATCACTATTTTTGTAACTGCATAAGGCTGGGGGTGATGTGCTTGTCTGCTGAGAGGGTTTTTCTTTTTATATAGGAGGCAGGGGTACACCTCGGAGCTCTTTATATACAATTAGTTCATCTTTATTGCAACATTGTATTTTCTTTGAAGCAAACTACTCTAGGGAATTTCTGTTAAGACCTGATAACAATTTAACAATATACTAGTAATATTGCCATCTGTTCTGCATTTGCAATCATTTTACCACTTTTGAACTGTGGGGCTGACTATTATCTAGAGGAATTGAGTGACCTGAGTATCCTTATACACAAGAGGAATTTATTTTCAACTCTATTTCTCTTTCCCAGGTTATCTCACTAGTATAGCCAGCATTCCTTTTGCCCTATTTACTTACCACCTATGTAATGGGCTCTCAGCTTGTTTCAAACTTCAGGGAATTACACCTTATTCACTGGGTAGTATTCCCATAATAGCAGTTTGTTTATACCCTATGCGGACATTTTGGTCTACAAAGGACTTTCCTGGAGTATATTACACTATAGATATCCTACTATGACATACTATGCATAGTATACATGCTCCTAGGCACCTACTGATTTACAATATTGCTATAGAGTAACCTTCTGGTGTATCTATTGGTTGGCCTCCGACTGTACTATTATAGCCTCACGGACTTTGAGCCATCCCCCTAGCCTGGACTTTATGCAGTTTTATTTAGTCTCTATATATGTTCCAATAAAGTATTTTTTATTTTTATTTATTTCATTTTATTTCAGTACACTAGGGGATTCTATATACCCCCCCAGTGGGCACACCCAGAGCTGAGGGTGTTGTGAGAGTTAAACTTCTGTTCTCCTCTCTACACACCCTTACTCTTGGGATTTTTTTCATAAACAATATGTATGCACACGTTTGTCCATATTGTCCAATGTATAATTAGAAATAAGTAATACTCGGCACGTTCTGCCTTTACGTGCACAATATCCACTTTTTTAATAATACTGAGTTATTCTATATATTACAAATAGAATGCTACAAATGTGTTACCAATTCATACATTTTGTTTTGTCTTCTTGTATAAGTAGCAATAGGTTTGGCAATAGAATGTGTTGTCAGTGATTGTGTTGGTATATTTTACAGAGCTAGAATGACTAACAGAAAAGTATTGTTTAGTGGAATAGAGAATTAGAAGTTTCCTGAAGTTTAGTAAGTGTTTTTTTAGGTTCTTTATCCTTTAAACATTGTAAGAAGATCAACAGAAACTCCACGACTTCAACAAGATGGGCTTAATCTCAACTTTATTTTGCAAAATGAAGACACCTCTAGTGGCTGGCTTCCTGATAGTCACTAGAAGCGCTTCCATAGCTATAACTGAGTTAAACTTGGTAAAATATCAAATGGCTCTCACAGAGTGCACTTGATTGGTGCAGCACAGCATTATGCAGCTAATGCACACTAGCCTCTCAATGTTTCCCTATGGGTTAGCATTGGATTGTCTGAGGTCATCATTTTTTATTTCTGATATTGGCATTTTTTTGTTAGAATTATTTCACAATGTGTGAATGCTTAGGTTTCATCTTGTATGAAACATGATTTTGTTTTGTTTCAGCTAATCTGCTCCGTAGACTAATTTACTTTTTTGATTTGTTAGGTAACCTTATGACTAACAATAAAATTTGACTTCCCTGGATAAGACACCTGTACACAATCCAGAAGGCTGTGACCTAACTGGGAGAGGGAATATCGTGACCTGTTTTTAATTCTTTTTCCCAGCCACCCTTAGACCCTTTTCAATTTTGGTTCTATTATTTGAGACTTGTTTTTGTGACCTTGTGTCTATGGATTGTATTACCGTTATCTGCTTATAACTTTTGTTTGTATCTTTAATTTTGTTTGTATTTTCTCTCTATGTTTTGTGTTTCAAATAACTTTATTATTTTCTCTTCTAAATTTTTCTTCACTTTATGAGTCTGCCCTTTGTATTGGGTGCATGACTCTTTTTTGTCTTAGACAATAAAGCAAACTCAAATTTAAATCACATTAAATTGCCAAGAGAGAGAAAAGATTGCCATGCATACTTTCAAATTACTGAATTTTTGTCTGACAAATAGTTTTAATTTCTATAATTATAATGATTTATTTTATGACAATTTACATTTAACACACACACACACACAGTATGCCTTCTTTCAAGATTTAATAAAATAAATAAAAGTGTTAAAACAGATTTTGCATTGCTAAACAAATGTTTGTGAGCTAATCTAAGATAAATTGTGTTCCAAAACACCGAATTCAAATATACAAGTGTAAGGATTGAGAAGCCAGAGGGAAGAGAATATTAAGATAATTTTTTTGTAAATAATTACCTTTATAAGTTTTGTGAATAATGACTGCTGCCAACAGAATTAATTTTTTTTTTAATTATAATAAAATGTTATAATTATTATCTTTCATCACAGTGTAGCCTACTCTATTTTTAATTGTATTGGATTGCCATTTGATTAAAGAATTGTGAACTACATTATATCCACTGTATAATGCCAAATGCCAGACATTTAAAATGATCACCCCCTAACACCGATCTAGTTTTATTGAAAAACTAATATTCATGTATGAATTGCAAATTTTACCTAGTTCAATTGATTCAAGACAGCTGAGACATCTTTATTCAACTAATACTGCAGAATATATTCTACTTTATAACTTGCTTTAACACAAATTTATTGTGTTGTTCGCAGTGCTGTTAACTTTTACTTGACATATAAACTATTTACTTGAATGCATACATTTAAATAACTTTATATTTAAGAATATATCACATGCTATTGAAAAACAAACTATCCTTATGTGGACATCTGCAAATCACATAAATGGCCAAAAAACTGAGTCTGAGATTTGTGAATAATTGCGTTCAAAGAAAATCTTTAAAAGGAACTGAATTCAGATGTTGTGTTTGGATATTTTTTAACTCCATCTGTTCGATACAGGCTCTTGAAACATAGCATAAAACTGAAAAAAAAAAGACATATGGATGGTAAATACGCAATATTTATCTATGTAGGGTATTTTAAATAAACACCAGTCAAGTGTTTACTTCTGAGATGTGTCTTGTAAATATGAGTGCCTGACACACATAACTGCAAACACAGAGCCTCTGTCTCAGTCTGTTACCCTGACTTTCTGTCTCTCTGACTTTTGTTTCTATAATAAGCTCTATTTCTCTTTATCCGTGCCTCCGTTACTCTTTGCATGTGTATGAAAGAAGTGATCCAGTTTGTAACTTCTGATACGTACTTCACTGCCTCTTAGTGTTTAGTGAATAAGCACTCTAAGCAGGCCATGAACCACACGCGTACCAGTACCTGTTTTTCCAAGTAAGAGATTTTATTGTGTAAAGCAATTGTGTTGTTTTATATCCCAATTAGTGGTATTTCCTTTTATTTGGAAGAATTTGGCAAGAACATTTGTTGTTTTTAGTACCCAGGCAGGTTCGTTTCATGCCTATATGTAATAGCCAGTATATTTATGCTCAAGATAATGTGAGTCTGCCATTTATGTGGAAATCAAATGTAAAAAAAGTAATATCTAGGCACACCTGAGGTTTCTTCTAAAAGGCAGTCATTATTTAAAACAAGGAAGTGGAGACAATTGTGAAATAATTTTCTTTGATTCAGAGGTTCAAACTTATAGGTGTCATATTAGATATCCTATATTAAAATTGGCTAACTTGGACTCAGGAAATGCTTGATGCTTAAAACGACACTTAAGACCATATATGTCTAGTTCCGGGAGCAGATAACCCCACCTGAGCTGTCTCTCCTAAATCAGTCTGTTCTTTCTCTTTCTCGGAACATATCTGTTATATGTACATGCCATTCATCCCTATGTCTTATCTGAACTCCTTTTACCATTTCACTCCCTTCCTACTACTGTCCTATGAGTATTTGCACGTAGGCACTTACTTTTTAATGTATAAAAACACATACTGAAAAATAAACGGCAGAGGCTTATTTTGAATACCAGCAAGTGTTCATGCTCCTCCAAGTGCACTTGAAATAATTATTTGGGCTCCCTTGAATATACCAAAGATCACATTGGATCTATATCACAATGTTTCGGCTTCTCTCTGAGCCTATATCAAGTCTCATCAGATTTGTTTTTAAATAAAGTCTGCCTTTTAGAAGAAATCTCAGGTGTGCCTGGATATTTCTTTTTTTTCCATTTGATATCTTCAGGGATTGTCCCTGCAGGAAGTATTCCCCCCTTTTTTAGTGTGTGCATTATACTCTTGTTTTTTTGTGTGCAAATTTATGTGGAAATCCACTGGGTTCATTATACATCAGGTGCTATGTTGTTGTGTCTTTCTTTCCCTCTCAGTTCCCTCGTCATCAAGAGGATAAATGTATATATAGTATCTTTTTTCACTTTGTTGGTGTTTTTAGTTTTGATTTGTGGTGATATACAAGTAATTTCACATAGTGTTTAGCAGCACACTATTTACATTTTTTATTTGCATGTATTCACGTGTGATCAGCATGTGTAATCATCTTTAGAACTATATTTGTCTGATTAGCAAGCATATCACTACCTGTGTGTCTGATCCTTCTCTGACTGTCTGCAGCCTGGTTGTTAATTAAAAGCAGTTCACTCAGTACATATACACTGATAAGGAAGTCTTTCAGGCATGAGGGGCGTGGCTAAAGAGGCTTAGGTGCAGCATTCTGCAACACATTTTTTTTGTACAGATAACATAAAAGTTTCAGCATCAAAAAAAATACAGCATTAAAATCTATTAAATTAGTTTGAGGAGTACTAATGCCGTGAGTGTCCTTTTAAAGCAAAAGGTGGCTTTACTAAATATTTAAGCAGCCTATTTCTCTCTCTCTTTTTTTTTTTTAATATCTGATTAAAAATACATAGTTTTGTCTTAAAATGTACACCTGGAGCAGAACATCCCACCCTCTCCAAAAAAAGATCTTCATCTGAACAATTTTACAAGGCATTGTATAAGGGCAATAAATAAATATACATACTGTCTCAGTACCTCCTTGATAAGCGCTGCATCAATCCCATTTTTCTCCAGTTTTATGATGCCCCTTTATTGTTTATCTTAGCGTGTTCTAATTATGTGTGGTGTGATTTATTCGTTTTTATTTTCACCTTTTGGCTATTCTAGTTTCTGGCCACTTTAAGAACTGGTAATACTCCTGTTTCATTTTCTGCCCATCTGTATTATTTAAAAGGAAACTGGATCCACAAAAGATATATTGTAAAAACAGAGCTGAATGATTATGCCACTCCTGTATTCTAAGAATAAATATAACATGTCATAACCAAATCTTTGATGCCGTATTGAAAACAAACCAGAACAAGTGGCTATATAACGGTGCATCTGGAACAGGCTTCCCCAAACTCCGGCCCTCCAGATGTTGCTGAACTACAACTCCCATAATTCTATGAATAAAACAGATAGGCTGAGAATCATGGGAGTTGTAGTTCAGCAACATCTGTAGGGCTGGAGTTTGGCAAAGCCTGTTTTAGAAGAATAAAAGATAACTTGTCATAATACTGATGGAAATAGGCAGTAATCTGTTAACACTTTTAACATAGTGTAACAAAAAAATAAACATGCACACACGCATATATCAACCTCAATCAGAAACTCCAATGACTAGTAAATATTCTGTATTGTGTTCGTTATTTTTCACTTTAACCTACATTTTGAAGAACTGTTTAGTTTACTACTTGTTAAGGCAATGATACAATTTGTTTGGGGGGCCTTTTTTGCAACTCTTGCAGGCATATTTCAAGAGCACAATTTTCTATGAATTCCCAAGTGTGTCAGAGACTACTTCAAAATTGGAGGTGTTATCATACTCCCTCAGGGGTACATGTACTGTCATAGCCAATTCATTAGACAAGCGAAGCAGTGTTACAAAAAGACATACAACTACTTTCCTTTATTTCCTCTTACAGTGTGTGTGTGTGTATATTATATTTCAGATGAATGGTTAAATCTTGCAGTAATCGAAAGCCTTGTATGCCATTAAGAGTGTTTTATGGCACATAAGGAGTTCATTGAGAAGCCTTTTGATGATCTAAGGAATGTCTCATCATTTTGCAGGGTTGACAATACAGCACTGTAGGGTACAAACTTAGGACACAGCTAGCTTTTTTTAAATGGGAATGTTCTTATTTCAGTTCTTCAGCCTGCGCTGTGCCTAGGGGAGCATTTTTAGTTTTCCACTTTTTTTTTCGTGTTTGTGCTAGAAAATGTCTTGTACCAATTAGTAAGTACAAACTACAGGCATTTTCTCATGTTTGTAAGGATCACTATGTGTTTCAAATGGTCATATTGTTATGTAGCATATATAACATACATTCCTTAATGTTGTGTTTGTTTATTTAAGGTAGAATGTAACAGATTTGCATTTAAACATATAGGAGACTCTTTAACCCCTTAAGGACCAAACTTCTGGAATAAAAGGGAATTATGACATGTCACACATGTCAAGTGTCCTTAAGGGGTTAACTTATTGAAGTGCTTCTGTCATGTCCCAAACAACTTGTGCTCATTCAATTGAGAATAAAATTATAGTTATACATAGTGCTAGCAGTTTTGCTTGCTAATGTACAGATTGAGAGAAAAATATATATTTAAAACCAGATTTTTTTTCTCAGTCATCAGTCAATGCCTCAGTGTACCATAATGGATCCATTGAAACTGCTTTGAACATATCACAGTGAGTGCCTGAGACTTTTTCTTATCAGTGTACCATAACGTCATGTCACTCTGTTCAGATGCCAGCATGCAGTGGCATCACTAACAATGTTTGCTGTGCTTGGGGAAGTGTCCCAAAGAAGGGCAAATCATTGAAGACTGGAGGAGAAGCAGAGGACAGCCTGAAGGTCGATGTTTCATATAGAGTAACACCCACAAAGCTCAAAAATGGCAGCGCTAGAACGGAGGAGTGAATCTCTATATTTTACATTGAGTATATCATGTATCTTTGTGATATATGATGTATTCAATGTATCTGGTAGTAAAAGTAAGTTATTTTTTTTACAAGAGATTCCCTTTAAGAGACACTGTAAGCACCAGAACCACTACAGCTTAATGTAGTGGGTCTAGTGCAAAGACATTGTACATGTCATGAAAAAAAGAAGTGTTTACATAGCTTCCTAGGGAGACCTCTAGTGACAGTCACTCGGACACCCACTAGTGATGTTTCCTGTTGTAGTCCTGTAATTGTTGCAGGTTTGATGTTCAGTGTCTTCTCCTTATGCATGGAGTAGCTGAAACTCTCTATAGAGATTTATTAAGCTAATATATCTTTATAAGGAGATGCTGATTGAAGCAGCACATGAATTGCCGCACATACATAATAGCCTCCCCATGGAGAAGCATTGAATTGGCTGAGATCACCATCACTGTTTAATTCTACAATTGCTGCTTGACTTCTGATCTTATGATTAGAACTGACTGAAGGACAGAACTGAAGTCCAGAATACCTAGAGGTTGCATTTCAGACATAGCCTAAGAAATACATTTAGCAAAAATACATCATTCATATTGATGAGGTTGTGTTGCTTTAACATTGCTGTTCTTCAAGAAGTCCTTGGTAAAAATCCAATTTGACGGAATTGGAAGATACTTACAAATTCTTTTGAACGGAGGCCTGGTCAACCCAAATCAAAATTGAGATTTTAGTTGAATTTCATCTGAAAATTAAAAATAAAAATGTATTGAATGGAATAGAAATGTAAAAATCAAATAATTATCTTGCCATACGTCATCTAAACATCCCACAATTAGCTTTAATCATTAAAAAAAAAAACATGAAACAAAATATATCTTCATTTTGTTTCTGTTACCATGTACAAATAACGTATGCATTTTTTTAAATATGTAAAGTAAATTTACAGTCTTTGTGGTTTTCAGTTTAATGTGTCTGCTAGAGTATATCTTCAAGCAAACCGTTGCCATAACCATTTCTACGCAGGATTCGTGGGTTGTACTCTGCACTTTCATGAAATGCTGTGGGAACAACCTGATTGACTGAGCTAAATCCATGTTTGCCAAGAGCACATGACAGAACAAATAAATGTCATTTCTAATTGTTCTTAGTTTTGCATATTTTAATGAGATTTATAATACATTATACCAAGGAATGGTGATATCTTGGAAAGGATTGGTCTTTTAATGAATGGCTGATCGACGCAATCACAATCAGCTACTCTTGGAGAGTCCTTAGTTTTTACACTAAATCAAAGTGATATATTCAAGAGTGTGTTTATTGATTGCAAGTAATAGAGAAAGTCTCACACTGCAGTAACAGACTGATCATCCCTTGTCTGCTTGATGTTTTAATATGGTAAGGCAAGCAGAGGAAAATAACAATATGTAAATTAGTATAAGAAATTTGTCCCAAATGATCATGGATACTTAATGGGTTACTCGAACTAAAAATTTTTCATAAAACACTGTTTTTGGTTAGTGTGCTGTGCTGGTTGATCGCCAAATTAAAAAAATAATAATAATAACATACATCTAAAAGTTGTCATGCACCAAGTTCATGCACCGAGGCCAAGTTCTCCAGTGTCATCCAAATCTCCTCTATTGTTGTCACTCACTCTTACCTGATAAATGTCTGAAAGGGTGGACTAAGGGGAAGACATGGGTGGCATGGAGTAGGGGCCTTGCTGCCACTGGACACCTGTTGCCAGATTCCAGAATACACAAAATTACCATTAGACACTTGGAACTTTTAGTCTGGGCTAGCTAATGACTATCCAATGATGCTGCCGGAGGTAGACCTACACCTCCGGTACCAGAAGGGTTAAACTCTGTGTAATAATATTAAGTGTAGAATTTAATATCAAAACGCTGCAAATACAGACTGCAGCGCCATGACAGCTTCACATCACTAAAGTGATCATGATCCTTGGAGTAAGTCTTTAAAATTAAGAAAGTAAGTTACTTATATAAAAAGCTAGTTATGATGGAAGTTTAGTGGTCTCTTAAACAATCTGTCTAATTGGATTTAGTTTTAAATACTAATAAAGCAATAATATTATTATAAAACAAACTAGTAAATATGTGTTCTTTATTTTTACAAGTGCTGATTTGATTTTGGCAGATTTTGTGCTAACACCCACTCATGCTTTTATTGAAAGCTTTATCTAATAGCAGTGAACTCCTAGCAGATCAAAGTTAACGACTCCCATTAATTCTTCAGCAAGGAAATATTACACCAAGCTGGCTTAATTTAATATCTTTCTTCTTTTATCCATCTGCCTGGAGGAAATGGCAAGATGTCATATCTCTTAAAAGTTGACATCTCTGAAATCTCAAATCTAATTATTACAAACTGTTTTCACAAAGTGAACAGTGATATCTGAAACAGCTAATACCTATTTTAGCTTCAATTGTAGCTGTGAAAAACAGTTTGGACAAAATAACAAGTAATGCTATTTTTAAGAAGTACCACTTTTTATAATGATTACATTTTTATAATTTCTTTTAACAGATTAGGGCTCAATTGTCTTAGCTAAAAAAAAAAAAATCCTTGAATATTATAATTAAGGCCCATACCCATTGCCCTTAGGTGGGGGCCAGAGGTCTTACACTAGGTCCTTGCACCGAATATTATAATTAGAACACACACCACCTACAGTTGGTGACCTGAGGGACACTTGGTTGTCCTCTATATATTATAATAGTCTCACCCACTGACCACAGGTGGGATATTAGGATGTACTCCATGTTTATTTTATTAAATAGCCCCCACTATCTGCCCAGTCACTAGTTTTAAAGGGATTCTCCAGTGCCAGGAAAGCATATCTGTTTTCCTGGCACTGCAGGACCCTGGAGTGCCCCTCTCCCTCCCACCCCCATCCCATGATGCTGAAGGGGTTACTTACCTGAATCCTGCGCCGATGTCCTTTGGCGCTGGGTCAGGCTCCACCCTCGCTCCTCCCCTGCCAACGTCAGCCGGCGATGGCTGTGCGCGCGCATTTGACCTTTCCATTGGAAAGCATTATTCAATGCTTTCCTATGGTGATTCCGGCGATGCTGGAGGTCCTCATGCATAGCGTGAAGACATCCATCATTATTTTAAACACTTTTCATGTTCTAAGAACACGTTAGTCCCTCTAGTGGCTGTCTGATAGACAGCCACTAGAGGAGGCGTTGACGCTGCAAGGTAATTATTGCAGTCAATAAAAACTGCAATAATTACACTTGCAGTGTTAAGGATGGTAAGAGTTGCAGCCCGACTACTCCAATGGGCAGAAGTGGTCTGGGTGCCTGGAGTGTCCCTTTAAACATTTAATAGATGACCAAGCCACCCCCATGCTTGGCTTAAGGCAGATTGTTCTTGTCAGCTTATCCTTCATTATTTATCCATTGGCATGAAAAAGTTCCAGTTTTCTTACTCCACAAACAGAATTTCAAAACTTATTTTGCTTATTTATATGATTTTGAGCATTTTCTAAGCCAACCTTTCTTGTGCTTTTGGGTCAGTAGTGGTGTAGGTCTTGGAGTTGTGGCATGGAAAACATACTGTGCCTGTTGTCACCAAGTCACTTCTCAGAAATCTGGTTGGAGCTCTTGATACCACTGGGTCATTGACAACTGCTCCTTCAACTTTGAACTTGCAAACTATGCATCCAATGGTGTCTCTAGGGACATTCAGTGCCTTTGCAACCTGTTTTGTATCATGTTGCTTGTTTGTGAAGGGCAATGATCTCTTAACTTTGTGGACCATTCTTTTGACTTAGCCATATTTCCAACATGCAGTCAATCATAACACTCAACAAATCCCTAGCCAGTTCAGTTATTTCAAGGGTTCCAGCTCAAGCACACCTGGTGCAACTAATGAAGGTATTGATTGGTAGCATTAGCTGTGTTTGAGAAAACACCTGATTTTGCATATTTGACTGTTGTGAAGGATTATGTTCAGGGGGTTTACTAGTTTTGAGCCTGGATAAGTCATTACAAGTTGCATTTTCAGTTGAATTTGTGGAAACCACTTGATTCCTTTGTTATGTTGAACTATTTCAATTACTTTTGTTTGATCTGTTCACTGCAAACAGTTAAAAGTCTGTAAATGTTGATAATAAACCTGGTTTTCAATGAAAATTGAATATTTTGATTACAACTGTAATCAGTTATCATACTACTTGGAGATGAAACCACTATAGATGATTCTATGGGTTTCACCCAGGAAAGCTCGAGGGATGACTTCTAACATGACTTAGGTTAGTCAGTATATCTATTTTGCTAGCATAAGTGGAAGTTTTGCATAACCCAGAAAATAATTTAGAGTACTCCAAAACAAATGCTGAATAGCATGTGCCATTTTATGCACAAAACCAGGTCACTGAAGTCTGGAGAACCACCTCCAAAGCATCCAAGCATAAACAGAAAAAGTGCTGAAAGGATGAATTCAAGGTTCCTTTTTCCAGATGGTGTATAATAAAGTACATCGAATTAACTCTTTATGTTAGTACCTTTGTGTAATACTAGAATAATATGTGGCAAAAGACTTTAAATTATAGCTGCTTAGTGCTATTTGGAAATGATAGCGTCTCTGATAAACAGAACTAAAAAAGGAGGACTGCATAGTGTAGGGCATGCTTGCAGTTACCAGTTCTTAACATTGTAGTAATGATGGCTGCATATTTCCCTTAATAAACTTCCATATAAATGTGCACGTCTCGATTCAACTCATGCTCGCTCATAACCCCTACTACTGGAATAAGTTTCCACCTCACAACCAGTCAGTCACCTCTCTCTCATCCATGTGTAAACTTCTGAAGGCATACTTCTTTACCCATATATTCTTTGGTACTCAATAACGCATGCCTCTGGTTGCCACTACTCAGTTCATCTGATCTAGTTCCTTCCCAAAATCCCTCTGTCCTCCCATCTGTGTAAACACCATCTTGATAACTACCTCCCCTAGCTGTAGCCTATCAATTTTGTTTACTATAACTCAATGGAACCTTGTTGCACATTAATTTGTTCTATATAATAATTTTTATGTAGATAATGTACTGTAACTACTATTTAGTCTAACGCAAGTATACCTTACTATATTGGACAGCAACTACTGCACTAAAATTTTATTTTTCACAGTAAAAGTCATAGCATGGTATTCGTATGTATAGTATGCATATAACTGATGATGATGATGATGATGATGATATTAAATACCTACATGAGGTTCCATTTGACGCAGTGGTTGGATTCTATGAAAATTAGTGAACTTTTACTATAACATCCCCAAATAATTGTATTAAAACAATTGTGTGGCTTTTTAAAAGTTTCAGACAGCTATATGCCATTCTGAAAATAAATAAATAAAAACAAGTTATCTTGTGTTGCATCATTGATTTAATAATGTCTGACCCCAGCCTGTGATTCTGAATGATATACAACCCTCCACAATAATGGGCATACATTATCATGCATTTAAATAATGTCTTTCTAAAATCCCGCCATAGATCCATTCCCCTGAGAGCTTCCACTTGACATTCATGATTAGAAGGCAAGTCATTTCAAGCGATTGCACAAATGAAATGTTATTTCAAGCAGTAGCCATGGAATTCCTTGGTTAATCAAGCTAAGTCACTGTCCATCGACATTTATATAAATGTACATACATTAATATATTATATGCATACACACCCATGGGCGCACACACACATAATATAATTTATATTTTTAAATGTTCTTTTTGAAAGATAAGTGATTAGCAGAAAAGAGAATTAAAAATATATAAGTTAGGAAAAAAAAACTAGAAACTAATAAATTCACTGTCATATTGTTCTTTGCAATACAGCAACAACTGACATTAGAGGCAGCCAGTGGCAAAGATTGGTATCCTTCTCAATTGGTGGTCAATGAGCTGCAGTAAAGAATGGCATTTCATGACACATGCTGTTTTCTTAGCTGAATAATGGTCAGCTATACAGTGTGTGTTTGTGTGTGTGTGTTTGTGTGTGTGTGTTTGTTATTTTAACTCATTTTTGTTTTGATAAGCGTTTGAAAGTGTCAATCCATGTAAAACTCTTTTTATCATTGAAGTGCAATTCTGTACAATTTTACTATCCCAGTATATCAATTTTTTATATATTCTCTTTTTATAATGTTACTGTGATTAAATTCACGGTAGGTTATACGAATAAGGTCATGAAGATGTTTAATTTCCCTTTAATGTTGTTGGCTATTATTCTTTTATAAGAAGCCAACATTTCAAGCAGATCTAATGAGTTGAACACCGATAAATACAAACTTCATGAAAGGCAGCCATAGATTGATATAAATCCAAATGATATAACTGATAGTGAGAATATATAGAATAGAAAGTGACACAGAACAAATTAATCTTGTACAAAATGATTGATGTATGGAGTCTTCAGTTTTGGCTATTGTATATACCATTATAACTATCATTCTTGACATTTAAGCTTTGCACTTAATGTATACTTTGCAGAAAGAAATTACTATTTTTAATACTATGTTTAAAATTTTTTATCAAAGCCATCTAAAAAAAAACTGTAAACCCATGAATGTAAGAACCCTGTTAACAAGCTGGTGTTTTAGCCTTTTCTATATTTAAAAAAAAAATAATGTATCATATAACTTTACTTTGATATGTGCTATGTACTCCATCATTAAAGGAGAGTCAGTTAGTTCAAAGATGGTTGATGGGAGAGGGGGCATATTGAATTGACAATGAAAATTATGCATTAAGTCACCTTCAAGTGACCCTTAGTGGATGCCTGTTCGGTCCCTAGCCCTTCCACATCTGTTTGCTGCCATTTAGGCAATCCTCAAGATGGAGGGTAAGAGCACCCAACCAAAGATTACCATTATTATCATTAGCATTTATATAGTGCCAACATATTCCACAACACTTTACATTCATAGAAAGAGGTTATTTAGAGGTGAAGGCCCTTCTCAAAGAAGCTTTGGTCATGCTATGGCCCTGTGTTTAGGGAGAGCAGGTCTATCTTTAACATTAATGAGAGAAAGCTGATACTCCTACAAAAAAGATGGTACACAGAAGATTCCTTGAGATCAACTACTGTTGATACTTAAAGCACTACAGAAATAAAGAACGCACAGGCATAATTCTTCTGCAAACATGGATGCTGCCCTTCATGATAGTTTATTTTCCCTTACTGGTTTTCTCTTTCTTATTTTTTTATTCTCCTAACTTTATTCAGATAACAAGAGTACAGCTAAATGAAACACTGGCATCTACTGACAGAACAGTATACACAATATTTACTCATATAAATTAGATTTACACTTAAGTTGTTCCATATATTTTGACATCTTCCATAGATGATCTTGTGCATGTCTGTTTCCACCAGCCATTGCTAATGACAACTGATGAAAAATAGGATGGTAAAATTTCAGAAGCTGTTCTCAGATCATCTATAAAAGAAAGTAGTTGCTGCTATATTTTATGATATTTTATTAACTATTCATCAGCCTGTCACCAGGTCTCACTCTTTTAATATGTTTTCAGTTTGCCACCAAAACATAATACATCTTCAATTTTCCACCTGAATTCTACCTAATCCCACCAGTCTGTTGCCTAATCACTTTAATCCCAACAGGTTAATGCCAAACCTCCTCAATGCATCCCCTGCCTCACCTTCAAGGTGTTACTATTGAGATGAAGTCGAAACAAAACTTACATATACAGAAGTGTGAAGGAATCCTAAGAGTGGTTTTATGGGAATGTATAGACCACATACTCCCTGTAGGCTAGTTAGAGGTCTTCTTATCTCAACAACCAGGCAAGTTACCCGTATGAAGTTTGACAATGTATTCAGGTTATCCTTGTCTCTTGAATTTTATTGATGCAGTTGATTGGTGATATGGAGACGTCAGGAATACATTCATGCTTTAGATGTATTCTTGAAGTCTCCCATCTGCAATTGCCCACAATAATAATGCACAAGAAGTAATTATTACATAAAATAGCTTCAGTCTGCATACGAACAGCTTGCAAAATATGCTGTTTATATGGAGCCCGCAGTTAGGCTGCAATAATGTGACCGATTGATGTTCATGCAGCGGTGAAGTTCAGCTGTTTGCACCAGTTTATTTTTCTAGCGTTGCGTTTATTGTCGATGTACGCTCGAAAAATAGATCTGTTGTCTAAATTCACTTATGCTAAGATGCCAGTCTGTGAGTTATGATAGTGAATATCACAGATCTTTAAAATGACTTTAAAACATTGCTGATTTTGGCATCAGCATGACTGTGGACACAATAGTAGACTTTTTAAAAAGTAAAGATGTTTGATGGCTTTAGGAAACTGCCATTTACACAAACCGTGTTAACTTAAATTGAAGAAATTCTGAATTTTTTTAGCTTTCTTATCGTTTAAATAATAGTAAACTATTTAGAGCTGTACAACATTCAATTTTTATGCAAATTATTTATTTACAATAAAAAAAAGAAAGTAAGCACAAACTATTTAAACACCATGATTATCCACTAAAATATAGCTCTATTTATCAACAATATTATTTAATATTACTCACCATATGAAATTATTTTAAAAATAAGTTTAACCTGAACCAATATGCAATATTTAATTTATTGTAAATAATAATTATACTAACTCACTTGCCTTCTGAATCATTACCTATCTATTTTTGTATTACATAGTCTTTACAACACAGTCATCTGTGACATTTAAAAATAAAAGAATAGATCAAAGTATTAACCAGTCATTTCAGTTACAGTTTGCAAGGAAGATCCAATGCATTATGGGTTTAGTGCCATTAAAATTGTTTTATCTTTTTTTTAAACTTTTTTTTTAATTTAAAATATTAAAGTGGATTTCAATAAGTTCTCAGAATGATTCATATCCTGTGGATTTTTCCTATTAGGCAACGAAGCTCTGATATTAAGATTGGGTATATAAATAATTCTCATAATTCACACGGAAGAAAGAGAAATAATTACTTCTGATGATTTCATTATTAATGGAGTTCTGTCACAAACTAAAAAAGATGAGTACATTAATATAAATTAATTTAAAAATCTGTTTTACTATCACTATTCCTGCTCCTGCTTTGAGTGTTTGAATAGACAGACAGACAGACAAACAGACAGACAGACAGATAGATGAGTATATGATTAGGTGCCTGCAGTGATCTATGCTCATATCCAGATTATCTCTTGGCCAATTCCATGCTATTCATAGATAAACACTTGGACCTACTGGGCAGGTGCTACTGATGAGTTCAGCCAATCTGATGCATTCAACATGTTCAGCGGCATATATGCTCAATATGATGTCACCAAACATGAAGAGTATCAATAATTCAAGGTTTTCATTGATGAAAATCCTCTAGTGGCTATCAAACTGACAGCCACTAAAGGCATGCCCATGAGAAAATGTAAAATAGCTGTGTCATGGGCATTCTCTATTTTTTTATGCCCACCCTCCAATGCTCAGAGTTCTAAATTGTGACAGATCCATCTGTATAACCTGGGATTGCTGGTTCGCCTGTTTTGCCGTTTTCATGGAATTACTCATTCGTATGCCTCTGTTCGTATAATGGACGTTTTTTGCCGAACAAACTACCGAACAGACGGCCACCCAGAAGAGAAGTGTGCTGCTGGTTAACCTCTTGATCCCAATTAGAACGTTGTGGTTAACCGCAGACACTTCTCAATTAAAACCGAATACAGGGTGGTCGTCGTTCGTATGTCGACCACGAGGCGGCGGCCATTTTAA
Organism: Pelobates cultripes; assembly: GCA_933207985.1. Classification (NCBI taxonomy): domain Eukaryota; kingdom Metazoa; phylum Chordata; class Amphibia; order Anura; family Pelobatidae; genus Pelobates; species Pelobates cultripes. The sequence goes on along the minus strand of OW240920.1, from coordinate 28,259,340 downwards.
ACCATGCGAAAGACCAGCGGTGTTCGGCATTGATTTCATGGAACTGAAAACGGACACTTTTTCTGCCGAACACCGCTGAAGCCGCCGACCTCCCTTCTCAATCGACAGAAGTATACGAACACCGGCCGTTCGGGAGTTTTAAACGCACAAATGGACTTGACCCAGATAGCCTTCCCATGGAGTCAATCGCATACCGAAAGACTGTAATAGGCTTTGACTCCATGGCGATTGAACTATACGTATGGGATCTGAGTGCTATTCGCCAATAATATGCACTCAGATCCAGGCTATCTGGGGATATGTGATACGAATGGGTAACATTCGACAATTATAAAGTTATATATTTTTAAATGTTTTTCTGTGTTGAATTTAAAATGGTGATTTGCCTCTGTCCTGGAGATAATTGAATTACTTCTCAATTATCTCCAGGGCAGAGGGGAGGAAATACTAATGCATGCTGGGAATATTCTGTGTCTGTGGGTCCTAACCTGCCATATGTCTGTCTATTGTTACAGTCTCCCATTTGGTCCCCTAGGGGAGTGTCCACCAAGTGGGAGACCTGCATAAATACGGGCAGGTAGCCCACAGTAAAGCCAGTTCATGTTTTACCCTCAATGCGGAGCTTGGTCTCATTATTGGGGGGATTTATTACTGACGACTAGAGACTGCCGGATGGGATTATTGGCCGCTTGGGAGATATATGCGTTCGGCTACTATTGGCGATTCGTGAGTTTTGAGCTCGTGAAGTAAAGTGCCCCTACGGATCCCGTTCGTGAGATTACAGCGTTCCCCTGCTTGCGGTTCGTATGATTGTACTTGATACACATGAAGTCTGTGTTATTGCAAGAGGGGAGGATTCACTAAACGGTGGTTTGTGCATTTGATGCTGAGGGTACCGTAACCTAAATGTCCCCCAAATGTATGTTTTTGTTAACTTCTCCCATTTTTCCTTTTTTTTCCTTCTTCAATTGCAGTACTAGATCTATTTCCAAGCTGCCTCCGTGTTTGTGATACTAGTACTGATATATAGTCTCTACCTTTCTCCATGCTGCACTGACATGACCTGGACATGTCCACTTGTCCTGAATCACAACATTATAGACAAAGAATGCAATGGGCTGGTGAATGCTGTGAGAAAATGGGACTCGAAGAAAGAAGTTGAGTTTGCCTTAAGCTCCACCCTTTGCAGAGGAAAAGAATACAGAAGACAAAGTTGTTCTCTGCTTTGTCACATGTTTTTTACGAAAAAAAAGATCAGAAAGGAAGAAAAGAAAACAATTAATTTGGAGAGAGGAAGAGAAGAGTAAACCAATGGAAACAAGTAAAGGTAAATTTAGGCTACAGAGCTGCTTTAAATATAGCTGTTTCTCAGACAGGATGTATTTACCTTGCCACATGAAAGAGACAGTGTCTAGGTAAGAAAACAAAAAAAACAAAAACAACCTTCAATTAAATGAAATGGTAATGATTCTTAGAATGTGTCTTTAACAGATGGCCCCTTGTACACCATACTCTGATAAGAAAAAAAGTTTGCTACAAGCATATTTCCAAATATGTGCATAGCAGAAATTTGTGTAAGTGAACTATTTGCTAAAAGTCGTATTTATTGCAATGCCTTTTCACATATCTCTTATCTTAAATTGTTGTTTTTAACTTCCTCGAGGACCAGGCAATTTCATATTTCATATAATTATTTTTGCACTTTCAAAATAACATTTTCACAAATGTTTGTATTTGTTTTTATCACTTTGGAAACAAACATAATTTGGGAGTAAAACATGTAATTCAGCTATTTAGTCTCTCACCTCCAATTCCAAAGTGTTACAGTCATTGCCTAGAAAGCAGAAACGTGTGGTCTTCCAAAATGAACCAGTATTTTTCAATTACACTGTCAGCTATTAATACAAGCCTTAGCATGCCAACTGTTTATGTTCCAGTCAGTACTTAAATAGAAAATTGATTACAGCTAGTTTCTGGATCTCAATCTAAAGAATGTGTAGGCTGTTTTTATGCCAAAAGAACAAACATCTGGCTGCTGACTCAGGAGTATCCTTGGAAATAAAAGAATACAGTAATCCTTCAACTTCAATTTACCAAAAGTGTTGTTAAAGAAACAAAACAGAGATTGTGAGAGTGTAGTAAGAGTATAGGAGTGATAACATTGCTGCCCTGAACACTTTTTTATTAAGTTTAACTTTGTCACAACAAGGAGTTAAGAAGAAGTTTGCAGCACAATAGATAAAGTATTGGATAACATTTTGAAAGGGTATTTTTTTTTTTTTTTTTAGTACAAGGTGAATTTTTTATTGCTGGCATTAATTGAATAATTTTCGACATGAGTCCAACTAATGGAAATTCTGTTGTAAACCATTTGTCAAGATATATATTATTATAGGATCACAGTTCTGTTTTGTTTTTTTTTTCTTTTGTTTTTTAATTCTTTATTTTTTTCCAGTGCATAGTGAAAAGTTACAGGCTTAGTAAGGACATTACATCTTGAGTCTGTACAGTGAGAGATGGTACAAAATGCCAAATGTCAAGTAAACTGCACTGCTTTTGGGGAAGAAAGTAGTATGCATGAGTAAACAAAACTAAGAAAAACAGGATCATAAATAAACTGTGATAAGATAGTGTATACACAGTGTGAAAACAGTAGTTATAAAGGCAGAAGAATACTTGAGTCCAACTAGATTTGTTGTCTGAGCCTTTGGCATAAGTTGTAAAACAAAGGTAGGCTAGCTAGACACAAGTATAGTAAAAATGTGGGTAGAGCAAGCTGGACTATCTTATAAAATGAAAAAGCTTAGGCTAGGACACTTTGGTACCAATGAATATTTGCTGCAAGGTAAGCTGAATTGTATACAGGGGAGGGGTGCATAATCCACAACGCAGTTGTTCCGCTCCTCCCCAAACCCAGGCTCTAGCAGTAGCCGGTCCCTTGTGTCCAAGGATCTCCTTTCGCCTAACAATGAGATTGTGGCACCTCTGGCACTTAGGCTTGCGAAGAGCCTTTCTAGCAGGTGGACAATGGGTTGGATGCGAGTCCAGGATGGTACTCAGTCGAGAAGAGGAAGAGCTATGAGGAGGAGCTGTGCCATGAGTTGGCAGCTCAGTTTTGATAGGTGAGGTGCAGGTTCTGTCTGCAATACGTTTGGCCTCGAAGATATATATTAGATTGGATTAGCCGTATTAGTCCACCAGTAGACAAGATGCCAAAATACCAGAGTATTGCAGTATGCAATGATACCTTTTTTAATGGACTAGCATAATATTTCAAAGACAAGCTTTCAAGAGTTTTCTCTCTCCCATGGGTCTGAAGCAATACTAATCAATCTGATAGAGTTTAACACTTAAAACAACTGATGTTAGAGAAGGGGAGGAATGGGGAGTGAGTGGGGTGTCATAAATAGCAAAAGATGTGCCTGAAGGTAATAGGTGCAGGTTGGCTGAGAATAGTACAAATGTAAATAAACAGAGGAGAGTCACTAAGCTGCAAGTTGAGCTAAGTTGACAAAAACAAAACACAAAAAAAAACAAAAAACAAGAAAACAGCAGAGCAGGGCATGCAAGTAAATAGCTGCATATATGTATGTATGTAAATTGATCCAATAAAAGGTGAAGCGAGAATATTGAAAAATAACTATTTAAGACATTAAGATGTGTGTTTATAAAAAGTTTTGATAGTGTGTGAGAAAGCCAGAATCTACATTGAGTCCTTTATTTCTGGTGTTGAAATGTGTGATCATTTTCATCTCAAATGTCTTTTGTTCATTAGAGTCTTTGAAATTCCCTTTAAGAACTTTACTCCTGAGGTTTTGGATGGAGTGACCAGTCTGGGTGAAGTGATGACCAACAGGGGTACAATATCCATTTTCCTTGTGGTTCTTGATTGAGCGTCTGTATAGATTCATTTTGAGATGCAGCTTAAGGCCAGTTTCTCCAATGTAGCAACCTTTGTCACACACTGTGCCCTGTGTCATGTACACCACATTTGCAGATGTGCATGAATATGATCCCTTAATGTTGTACGATTTGTTATTGTGTCTGGCTTTGTTATTGCCACATATATGTTGACACAGTTTGCAGAGTGATTTGTTGCATCGTACAGTGCCATTCTGTATGAGCTCCTGTTCTGTGGTTAATTTGCTGTAGACCAATCTCTGTCACAGGTTGGGTGGTTGTTTGAATGCTAGCATTGGGGGTTCAGGAAATATTTATTTGAGCGTGGGGTCCTCTGAAATCAATAGTTGTAGCTCTTTAATAATTTTACGTACTCCTTCTAGAGTTGGGTTGTATGTAACTTTTTTTTTCTTTTCAACTAGTGTATTAACTTTTTCTGGCTCCTCTCAGCCAACCTGCACCTTCCACTTTCAGGCACATCTTCTGCTATTTATGATATCCCACAACTCACATCAGTTGTTTTACTCTATTGTTAAACTCTATCAGATGGATCAGTATTGCTTCGACCTGAAGAAGAGAGGAAAACTCATGAAAGCTTGTCTTTGAAATATTATGTTAGTCCAATAAAAAAGGTATAATTGCATTCTGCACTACTCTGATATTTTGGCATTATATATATATATATATATATATATATATATATATATAATTTTTTTATGTTTTTTCTTTACATGAATGTGAAACTTTAGAAGTGCTGAATTCAAAACAAAATACCTGGTGTTATGAAAGAAATTAAAAATACAATTCTATCGCATATAATCCTCTTTTGGTTTAAGATAAGGAAAAAGCTAAATGAATTTATGGAACTGGAGATGTTGGAGTCACTAATGGAGGAGCTAAAATTAGGTATTTGGAGGAAAGGGAATATTAATTTTATAGTTGATTTAATAATGGCAGGAAGAATGAAAAATTTTGATAAAATAGTTCAAGAATTTAGCTTACCTGCAGATGAACTATTCCAATATTTGAGAGTAAAATCTATGCTATCGAAAAACCTCAAAGACGGGAACATTCAAAGTTCAGTATATATAAAACAAATTTTTTAAATTAGGAACCCTTTGAAAATAATGTCCAAATGCATTAATTAGATCTAGGCCAAAATATGCCATGTCAAAACATCTTGGGAAATGGGAAAGCGAATGTAATATAGTAATAGATAGTGTTGCCTGGGGTGATACCTTAACACGTGTTAAAAAAAAATGTGCACAATATAACTCTGTTTGAGACTCATTATAAAGTGTGCAACAGATGGTATCTGGTGCCAACTAGATTTAAAAAAAAAAAATACCAGCGAATCAGATACGCGCTGGAGATGTAGGAACGGAGTGGGAAGTTATTTGCACATATGGTGGAGTTGCGGAAAAATAAAAAAACAACGGGATCAGATATTTAAAACGTTATGGGCATGCGGTAAGATTAGAATTGACCAATCCCAGTTATTGCACTATTACATTTGAATTGGCCAGATCTGTCATCTATACAATTCTTTCTGACTACTCATTCTTTTGTGGTTCTAAAGATTCTGGTTGCAAGAAACTGGAAACAGCCTATTCAAATTGGTTATGCCCAATGGAAAAACCAGCTGGCCTTGCAAATTGGTAATGAAATGGGTTCCTATTTGAGGAAAGCCAATACAAAAAAATACCTATTAGGGCAAAATTGTTTATATTTACTCTGGACTGTTATATAAATTTGAGTAATTCATGCACTTTAGAGATACTAATATTATACTATTATTATAAAAGAATAGAAGTAAAAGAGGTAACAAGCACTATTCCAGTCCTGCACTTTACCCACATTTGTTTCAGAATGTTTGTAATTTTTGTAATATGTATATGATGTCTTTATGAATGAGTATGTGATTTGAATATGTGTTTTATCTATATATATTTGTACTAATGAAAACCCAATAAAGATTTATAAAAAAAGAATGTGGGCTGAAGAATATATATATTTTTTTTTTCAGCCCATGAATTTCGCACTTCTAAAGTTTCACAATCGTGTAAACGAACAACTGTTTGGCCATAGTCGTGGAAAAACCCACTCCGGATGAGACCAGTCAAATTCCTATCTCTGCAGAGTATGCAGGTGGTAAAATATTTTTTTTTTTTTAAATTACATCATTTTAAATTTTGTTCTACACATACAACTCCTCTACCACTTGTTCTAGACAACATTTTTAAATGTAACTGCAGAATAATATCTCCAAATCAAGTTGGATACTTAATTGCTGTGTAATTAATAATTCTGACTGCATTAAATTTTTCACAATATGTGCAAACTCAGTAATTAGACTGATATCGAAAACATAAGCACTTTTGTGTCAACCTGTGCAATTACTTCAAACAACATTCTATCCGTTCTCAGAGGGGAGGCAAGAGGAAAAAGTTCTCATGTGGCTTTTTGTCACAGGCTTCACACAGAGCTCATTAAAATGTATTTTGCTATGGTATAAATTATTAACTCGTATGGAAATGTTAATTGCAGGATTTATCAATAAAAGTTTGATAAACATTAATTCATTGACTATTTTGTTCCTGGATCAGTGTTTATTTTTCTATTACAAATAAACTGTAGATGTTGGGTTAATCATTTCTTTTTAGGTGTGGCATACCTTTCAATAAGTTTATATTTTATTATCTATAATTATCTATAATTTATTATCCCCTTTTTCCCCAGCCAAGACTTTCTATGGCTGTCCAATTACAGACTTCCCAATGCAGTTCAATGGGAAGTCTTCGCAAAGCAGGTGCTCCGAGTAATTGCCTACCTCTTAAGTTTAGCTTCACTGAGCTAATTAAACCAGGACATAACAGGACCTCTGCTTGAACTCCAGGGAGTGTAACCAGATTACACTCTTCACACATAAAGCATTTCAGGGTTCTGCAGTGTCCCTTTACATTAGAATAAATGTGTTTAGAAATCAGGCTGTGTAAATATATATACTTCAAATATATATTACATTTTAGCTGCATAAATTCTTAGTAAGGCATATAACATTTTTCAGAATAGCAATTTCCACATCCCCACTAACTCCCCTAAATTAAAGTGTCCCTCGTTGCCAAATTGAGAAGTTTGAAGGTATGTCAGAAGTGTTTTACATGTAAATTGAGATCTGGCTTTATTACGTGTATTTACCATGAAAGTTTAGACCAATGTTACCAAGATGGAGAAACCCACCCCTGCCAACCTGTGCTGGATATTTTCTTTCATCAGCTACTTTAGTGTACACTTTTGAATGATAGTTGTAAAGGCCAAAGCCATACAACTCAATGATTATTGAATAAATCCTCAAAGTACGTTGATGCTATTTATTAGAAAAGCATTAAAATCGTACATTTGAACTAATGTTGTCAGTGCTACACAACTTATTGAATTTCAAATATTGAATTTCAATAGTTAATTAAGTTACACAAGTAGTTAATTAAGTCTAATGTGATTTCATGCCTGCAAATAGACACATTTGAAACACCAACACAGCATGCAGAACTAGAAAATTATAAAATCAGGAAAAGTTATGATAACTCTCATGCTTATTAAAATGCCGTGTTTACTTATTTGCACGGTTTACAATGTTTTTCACATTAAGAACATTCTGTCATTAACTGTACGTGTAATGTATCAGTAATCCAACCCATGCTACATCAATTAACAATATAAAATTGGATATGTGAAATGTGGGGAAAAATTTAATTTTTTTTTATAAAATACACCTAAGATATGTTGTTCCCAACACAGTCATTAAGGCACAAAAACTGTCCAGAATTTAATCAGTAATGGGGATACTGTCAAAATACTTACCATTGGTGAGCCTTGAGGACTGGCATGGGAACCTGCCTTAGAACAGAGGGAAGATTTACTCTCATCCAACAGCAACGAAGATTAAAATGTAATTGGCACAATAAAAAAAAAAAAATAATGAAATGCAACAAAAGCATCCAGCCAATTAGTATTATAAAAAAAAACACCAAGATTCAAATGATATTATATGAGTACAATAATGTTCATTACATTGCAATGTTAAAATAATGCAGGAATAACAGAAAAACACTAAATTAAATTAATTTTATTTATTTATTTTACCATTCTTTTATTTTAACACGCTCCTGCTCCACAATGCATATCCTTAAAGGACCACTATAGTGGTCTGGGTGGTCAGGTCCCTCTAGGGTTAACCCTGCCTGCTGTAAACATAGTGGTTTCAGAGAAACCGCTATGTTTACATATTTGTTAATCCAGCCACTAGTGGCTGTCTGATTTTCGAAGGGAGAAGACGCCAGCGTCCATAGGAAAGCATTGAGAAATGGGCATTCAGCCGATGACATCCGAAGGAGGAGGAGAGTCCCGAGCGCCGAGGGAGCCTGGTGCTGGAGAAAGGTAAGTGATTTAACCTTCCTCCCCCTTCAGCCCGGTGGGAGGGGGGCATGAGGGTGGGGGGGGGACCTATTAATACTATAGTGCCAGGAAAATGAGTTTGTTTTTCTGGCACTATAGTGGTCCTTTAATATCATATTGTACATTATTCTTGTAATTTGTTCTGTAGTAATTTAGACATGTTTAAATTATTTTTTTTATTTTTTAAAGAAGAACCACTGCATTAAGCTGTATAGCTTAAAACTTCAAGTTTGAAACCAAAGTAGCCAAACTGGGAAAATTCTTCATGTCAAGTAAGTTTTCACTTTGGTTATTATAAACTTATATTTATTATTTACTTTGAGTTTTCTTTGAATTCTTTACATTTCATACTTTAGTGAATAGAGTGTATTTATATCTCCTGTCATTGAAAATGGTGCGTCATACACTGTAACCAAAGCAGTTTATTTTCAGATTGTAGACTATTGTAGTCTAAAAAGTTAAGTATAAATATTTCTGTGTAGTTCAGCATATTTGTTTAAATCTGACAGCTGTGAAGATGAGGTTGAATACGGTAGCTGAGTTACTGTGTAGAAATGATCTATTATGCATAGTGCTACATAAAGTAGCTTAAATTAACCTTTGTAACTGCTGAACATTGCTATTTTCTATATGACTTTTCAACAATATTTTATCTAAATGGCAGTAAAAATAAACCACATATTAAATTCAATAATTCTGTGCCCTATGCCGCTTCCAATTACAATCATGCAGAAATCCATTTTTATCAGATTACCTATTCCTTTCTATGCATTAAAATCATTTTTGGTACTATGATAGAATATAGACATTGATATTCAATGCAAAGTATTAGGGCATATTCACTAAACAGTGCACTGGAATTAGTCCCCAGATGTGAGACACTAGGAACACACCTTAGACATTTGGCAGAACTCTGAATTTGGAATAACCCCACTGAGCCTTGAACAGTTGGAAGGTATGGACATGAGATATATCACAGGGTAGTGATGTCCCGAATGGTTCGCCGTGGACGGCGAACATATGCGGTAAACTTTGACCCTGTACCTCACAGTCAGCATACAAATTCAAGCCAATCAGCAGCAGACCCTCCCTCCCAGACTCTCCCACCTCCTGGACAGCTCACTAAGAATGAAGCTTCACAATGAATGTAAAATGGATGCTGTCCAGGAGGTGGGCGAACCGTTCGGCGAACCGTTCGGGACATCACTATCACAGGGCTGTGTGTAGTAGAGGTGCCCAAAAGGAAAATCCCCAGATGTTGTTGAACTACAGCTCCCATGATGCTGTCATTTTAAAGCATGCTAAAGGCATGCAAAGCATCATGGGTGTTGTAGTTTTACAACATCAAAAGTTACACAAGCTGCAGAAGACAACAGTAAGGGTATCTCGTAATTGACATTTTGGGAAAACAGGAAATTGTCCCCGTGAAAAATAGTCTAAGTGCCTCTCTAGACACACCTGAGCTCCAAAATGGGCTCTCAGGGCTTTTAAGCGGACAGGCATAGTGTTTAAGATGACTCAGCTCATAGACTGATTCCTTAAAAAAATTCTCCAGAATATCTCAGCTTACGTGCATCTCATTGGGACATTCAATTAAGACAGCCTGCACATCTCTCTATGGGAACGTCTGCCCTTTTCATGTAATGGCCTTAATGTAGTGGTTTTAGTGAATAGATGGACCCCATTTTATCTGTTAAAACATTTAGTGACTGTCTCATGCCCTTAGTGACTGTCTCACTTAAATCTATATGAGAAGGAATGGATTAACAAATTGCAGCAATAGACATGTATTGTAGATATGATAGCAGAGCACCAACGTTGCTCAATATTTGTAGTTATAACTGACTCTCTTTTTATACTCTGTATGCAATAACATTATTTTTTAAAATTTAAATAGTAACATAGTAAAACAAAAATATTTATAATAAAAATATAGTAAAAATGCAAACTTTTTTAATATAATTTCATAACTTCATTGTTAAAATTCAGGCACAATGCACAGCTAACATTAAAACATATAAAACTGCAAAGGACATATATATGTTTTGTTACTATGAACGAATTATGCTACCGAGTATATGTATTGTATAATATAGAAATTATGTTACCTTGCAAAATGGATATTATTCAGGTTACACTCTACTGTACTTTCATGCCTATCTTTACATTTACCTATTGTGGCAAGCACTTAAATAAAATTGATACTTAATGCAATCTAAATGCTTTAGAGATTAGGGTTATTTTTTTACTTCACATCTATTTTTTTTAAATGTAATACCAAAGATTCATTGACACAGCACCTTTTTGTCTCCTAAGTCATTAACCATTAAAATTTAATGTCTTAAAAACTAAATTCACCTGGATAGAAGTCTGAATTATATTACTGAAGGGTATAGCGTACGTTAAAATTAGATAGATTTCAAAACCCATGTTAATACGGTGAAATTCTAAAACTTTAATGCCCAGGCTGCATTTTCTTAAAATACCTTAGTAATGTAACTGCATAAAACAATTTGTCCTTTCTCATACCCTCTAGGAATTGCAAGAGTAGCCTGCAGATAATATGAACAGTGTATAAAATGTTGCGGTCCCAGCTGAAGAAGTAAGTACATTCCCGTTGGAATATAAAACTGATTTAATAAAATATTAGCATTCACACATGAGGAAATTGTTCAGGTGTTCCCAAACTAAAATAAATATTTCATTAGAGAATGAATAGTAAATATAAGTAGAAGTGGATTTTCGATGGGATGTTTTTTATACTACTCAAGTAGACTGGATATATTGTAGATGGTGTTTACAACACAATACTAACATTTTAATTATATTATATTCTAGAGAAAAAAGCAACAATAACGCTACTGCATCTGATAATAGCTGACATAAAAATCATAAAATATTTATATGTTTATGTACCTCCAGAACGTATCACCAAGGATAGTAAGACATTTCTCTTTAAAAATATAAAATCGAACTTAAAGGAATTTATATTTTAAAGGAACACTGTAGGCACTGTAACCACTTCAACTAATTGAAGGTGTTATGGTGCCTGAAGTCCCACATAACTGCTTAATGGTTCATTCACTGTTTACTCCTGCAGCCCAACCTACAATCATGATATGGTAGAGGAGGAACTATGTTTCCACCCTTCTCCATTTCTATTCATACCAGGAATTGGGGTAGTCATTGGTTGAGTGTGCTCAATGTACGCTATCAGCCTATCAATGATTGCACCCCCTGAAGCATCCACTATTTTGTCATTGCAGGCTGTCAGGGGCCAAAAAATCTCTGCTAAAAGGTGAATGAACCATTTAGCAGTGATGTGGGACCCAGATCCCATGGACTCCGGGAACCATATCAATTCAATCAGTTGAAGTGGTTATGATGCCTACATTATATATATATATATATATATATATATATATATATATATATATATATATATATAAATTTACACTATATGGACAAAAGTATTGGGACACCTGACCATTACACCAACAGAGACATTTAAGACATTGCATTCTAAACACATAGACATTAATATGTAGTTGGTCCCCTGTTTACAATTATAATAGCTTTGATTCTTCTGGGAAGTCTTTCCACAAGAGTTTGGTGTGTATCTGTGGGAATTTTTGACAATCCATGCAGTAGAGCATTTGTGAGCTAAGACACCAATGTTGGATGAGAAGGCCTAGCTCACAATCCCCATTCCAGTTTATCCCAAAGGTGTTTGATGTGGTTGAGGTAAGGGCTTTGTGCGGACCAGTCAAGCTTTTCCACACAAAAGTCATCCAACCATGTCTTTATAGCTTTGAGCACTGGGACATAATCATGCTGGAATAGAAAAGGGCCTTACCCAAACTGTTTCACAAAGATGGAAGCATAGCATTGTCCAAAATATCTTAGTATGTAGACGCATTAAAATTTCCCTTCACTGTAAGTAAGGAACCTACCCCAACCCCTGAAAATCAGCCCCATACCATTATCCCTCCTCCTCCAAACTTTGCATTTGGCACAATGCAGGTAATGATATACAAATGGTTAAAAAACAAAAGATGGAATTCAAATTTGAATCACCACACTAGAAAATCATATTTATTTTGTAAATACATTAGTGAGGTTAGCAATGCACCATTAAACCATGAAAATTGAAGGTTGTTAACAAATGAACTATAGAGTTTTGTGTATAGTTAGTTGCGATGTCAAAAGAACATTGTTAATGTGTATATATGTGTTATAAATGTCTTTTAGTGCAAACCTAGGTATCAAGAAACACTGATGGAACACAGCAAATGCATTACATTTTCATTTACCACTTGAAACCTTTTCTTGATTGTGCTGAATTTACTTAAATCGCTCAGTATTTTACAATCTCACAAAGCAGAAAATATCAGATTCCGAGCCTCAAGGTTCCTTTACATTCCATTGAGTTTACTTTGCTTATAATTTACGGGAATTGAGAAGTTTAGATTTTTGACAGTTTCTTAGCTCTTAGTGCTTTATCAAGTTTGTCATTGTTCATCTGTTCATTGCCAAGTGATAAAGCTCTGCTGTCTAAGCACCTGCCTATAACATGTGTCACCAGATGTTCCGATCTCTTGCATGACTGGTTAACCCATTTATCCTTTTGAGGCAGATAGTGGTTACCAATGGCTGATGGCTGGTCTCAATGATGTGTAACAAGCACTATCCACAACTCTGACACATTGAAAAACCTTGTACATGCCAGATATAGATTTCTATTAATATTAACTGCAAATGTACCATTGACAAATACTAATAAAAAAAATATATAAATATAGCTTTGATATATTTCATAAACAATTGGATGTTTGTCGGAGCGCTATATAACTCTAATAACGTTTTTCAAAACAAGTATGTCATTAAATTAATGTTACACTCTGTGAGCAAAATACTATATATTCTAGTTACAACACTTTCAATGTGTTCCCTTCACCACATTCCCATAACATCCAACAATAAATATTGCAAAAAGTGGAGCAATATTTAGACAATCAGCCCCTACCCACATGCAACCAAAAAAGTGTTTATACTTATACTCCTTAATTGATAGCAGTCATAAGTCCAGGGTACATGGAAAAATAAATTTAAAAAGACAATAGTGCAAATCTGTATGTACAATGTTCAGTTTGCACCTTTGCACATAGTGTTAATTAACACATAGTTACTTAAGAAATAGTAACAATTTATTTAACATTGCACAGAAGAAAAAAATAATTTAAAATATACATCCACACTTTAAAAAAAAATGAAACACTCAATTTGATAAGAATAGTAAACAGATAACTGCTTACTAGTTTAGGTGGTGAGTCCCACGGTATATTTCCCCGTGACTCACATGCACGTTTCCCCACACTGGGAGATGTCTCTTGTGGGCTTGTCTTGCAAAGTGTAGCTGGAGTCCAGATCACCAGTTGGTATGCTGTAAGGCAGAACGCCGTTTGATTCTCCCGGCTTTCACTTGGCTCCTCCCACTCTGCTTATGTGCTCTCTGTTTACGCGTTTCAACGTTCTCAGACGGCTTCGTCAGGACGTAATGAGGCTTCCTTAAGCTCGCTACTAATGGCATTTATAGGGCTAACATCTTTTCAATTGGTGTAATTCCTGTTGTTGTAAATCTAACACTGGACTTATGACTGCTATCAATTAAGGAGTATAAGTATTAACACTTTTTTTGGTTGAATGTGGGTAGGGGCTGATTGTCTAAATATCGCTCCACTTTTTGCAATTTTATTGTTGATATATTTCAGCATTTAGATTTTTCACACATGGTAAATAATTTAATTTACAATAAAAGTTCTAAAGATAATAATATATTAATAAACAATCTATATACACCACAGTTATCTTATTAATAAATGGTATCTCCTAAATCCTTTTTGTCCAATGTGGCGGGTCCCAAAAAATACGTACTGTGTGTCTGTTGGGCTTAGAATTGAACTTAGCTATGCTGGGTGTTTTGCCTTTGCATGATCATACCAGTAACAATGCCTGTACAGTGGAGTGCAGTAGTAAACGCACAGGAAACTAAAAAGATATAGTACTGGTAGTTTTTCAACAAGCAATATATTTAATAAACAATGACAAGGATATATGTATGCATAAACTTAAAGGGTAGATAGACTAATTGTATAGCATACTGGTACTTCTTTTCCTTTAAGTGCCAGTACGGGTTAAACTCCTGCTGGCACTTGTGAGAGCCACGGATCACTAGATGCTAAAATGATGTGCTCATTTTAGTTAAATTTAAATTTGTCTGAATTTAGGCTGTTCACACAAACTCTGAAGCACCAGATAAACATATAACCAAACAAAGTTCCATCTGTGGAACTAAATGAAAGAGATGATTGGTGGGAAAAAAATAATTGAATATTATGGGACCTGCAATAAATGTTATAAGAAAACATTACAGAAAAGTGCAGATGTGTCACATTCATAATGAATTGCCAGGAAAGGGAAAAAAGGGGCAAAGTGTTTTAAGCTTAAGATGCAGAGTTACAATACTTTGTATAAATGATGTAGCTCACTGATCTAGGTATACTTCTAGGAATTTGTGTTTTCTGTTTTTTAAAGCACGTTTAGAAATGTTTTTTGAATAAAATTGTATAGTAAAGGTTGAATTTACATTGTTCTACCACTTATCCTCTAAAAGGGAAACCCCGCTGCCCAAATACAAAATATATAAAAGTCACCGTTTAGTATATATACACAATATGTAAACTTGCATGCATTTGATTATGCATTTTTATAAATGGGGGTATATCTAAAACAGCTTGCAAAATCTACATATCTCTTGCCTGAAGCCTTTGCAAACCCACCCCTTCTAACGCCGCCCATACTTTCTGTTACTGTCCAATCACCAACTTACCAATGCAATTTAATAAGAAGTCTTTGCAAGGCAGTTGCTCTGGTAAATTGCTGCCTCTTGAGTTTAGCTCCAACGACTAAACAAAACCAGGAATTAACAGGACCAGTTATTTGCTTGAAAAGCCAGGGGATGTAACCAGGTTAATTTATAAAAGTGTCAATTTCTATTGAATCCCACACTTTTTACAAAATGAAAAAAGGGCACACTCTTCACACATAAAGCTTTTCAGCAAGCTAAAGTGCTTTAGTGGTCTGGAGTGACCATTTAAATTTATATGCAGTTTTGAAAGCAAAAATATCAGTGTTTTTGTTTCATCAAGATGTCTTAGAGATGAATTAAGAGTTTTGTAAATCCATATACTCAGAGGAGTACTATAACCACCATAAATACTGCTGCACAGTAAGCACTGCCCCTCAATATTTTTTTTTTTTCAAGCCGTCTTGGAAGATAGTGCCTAGAGTGATCTTTAGAGCATGAATGCTTGTTCACTGTGGTTTACATAAACCTCTCCTATTGGCCTGTGATACTTACTCTGTGCATTATGGGGAAGTATTATTGTACCACATGTTGACATTTTTCATCCTGCAGTAGTATTGAGACAACTTCCTGGCGTTTGATTCCACTAATGTGAAGACTGTTCAGTGATGTCACAAATATATGTTTCCATTGGAGAAGCTATCTATACTTAGTTGTCTCCAAGCGAGCCCACAGGAGCTATATGTACTTAATGATGAATTCAGATTGTCTATCTTATAATATGTCAGCCACATTACCTGATTGATCCAATAAGTAAAAGCATAGTTATTGCTCTACACTTGCCCATATGGTCTATTTAGCATGGTCTTGGAAACAATAATTCATCCTTTATTGTGAGTATATTGTTGAGCCTTCAAAAACTATAATGGGTAATCTGGTTAAGCCACATGAACCATTATGACACTTTTAAATGTTATGAACTGTTGTCATGTTGGTCATTGTATTTATGTAAAATTATTGATTTACAAAGGTGTTTTTTTATATTTATTTGCCAAAAATGTTTAAGTAAATAACAGAAGAAAAAAATGTAGTTGAAAGTGTATCCAATGAAGGCTATGTATTACGGTTTTCAATTCATTGCTATTCATTGCTTACCAAAAAAACCTTTCAATAATTCGGACAGTGGGAATTTTTGAGAAATTATTTGTATGCCTGCTCTCAAACCAATATGTAGGCAAAGACCGTAGGAAAACATGACAGTAACGATAAAAATGTACAAACTGCAATGTTGATAACTCTAATAATAATCATATATTATTTACTATCACTGATTTACAAAACCTACTAAAAAAGTGGCAAAAATAAGGATCTGTGTGAGTAAAAAGGGAAATAACAAGTAAAACAACAAAATTGCCTCATGATTGACACTAGCATTCATGTATAAAATAGGTGATAATATTACCTTAATCAATGCTGGTACATGAGTTTACAAGTCACATTCTAAGATCTGTCAAGTTACCATGGCAATATTCTTCTAGAAAGTCAGAATGGTCACACGATGCACAAAAAAAGTAAAAAATTATATATCTATATATATATATATATATGTAAAAAACAGATAAAATTCTTATCTTGTAATACCTTTTTTATTGGACTAACAGAATTTTTTAATGACAAGCTTTCGGGAGAACCTCCCTTTCTCAAGTCTGAAGCATTTCTGAGCAAAACGACACATAGAAATGCTTCAGATTTGAGAAAGGGAGGTTCTCCCGAAAGCTTGTCATTAAAAAATTCTGTTAGTCCAATAAAAAAGGTATTACAAGATAAGAATTTTATCTGTTTTTTACATCTACATCACTGGACTAATACGGCTACAATCTCTACTTGAACACTATATATATATATATATATATATATAAATGATTTTGGTAGTGAAGTGGTCTACCTGACAAGCCCTTGGTAATGTCATGATGGCAGGGTCAGCGTCAATAAAATTATTTATGTTTTTATTAAAAGACTCAATTACAATGTTATTCTCTATATTCTGAATTTTATCAAATTAAATCCAAATACCCAAACATGAGCTAAAATAGCCAACTTGTGATTTTAGCTTTTTTTTTTTTTCAAATCAGCAATTATAGCCTTCATTTTCCCCTTCAGATTTCATTCAGAAAAAAATCAGTGTTTAGTGAGTACCCCTGTATGTAAAATGATAGGTTGTGGTCCCTTTTTTAAAAAATTCCGAAAGAAGGAACTTTTTAATTTGTGGATGAGAGTTGGGATAGTAAGAGAAAACCCTCCGGCATGAAGAACGTCAAATTGCTTGACTGTGGGTTTTTGAATATTCACAAAATGAGAGTAGTTATCTTAAATTGTGTCTAAATGATATCTTTTAATGCTGGCAGCTGGTAGCCAGGTGCATTTAACTCTAAGCCCTCCACAGCATGTGCCTTTTTTGCCCTAGGGGAGCTGTAGCTCTGTGTATGACCTGCAAAGTCCTGCATCGTGTGTTTTCAAACAGTAAGCATCTTGCAATTAAGCGACTGTATATTTAGCTTCTGCTTACTGGAATTAAAAAATACCATTTATAATGTAGAGCCAATATCAAGAAGAGGGGCTAAAAATGTCCATTTACATGTTCTTGTATTTTTCACAGGAAAATCAGTTTACACACTCATGCACATATTAGTTGGCTGAATCAGTATTCTAAAATTGTATTTAAAATTTTTACACATACGTATCGCTGGGCTTTTCTGAAAAACATAAATCAAAACTCAGCTGAGGCAGCTTTACATAAAGTGACAGCTGTTTATTTAAATTACCCCAGCTTCAGTGTAATTTCATTTCTATTTGACAGACATCTGTTCCATTATTTCGGCAGAAATAAAATCACATATTGTTTCCCATACTGTGTGAACAGGGACAGGGCAATGCCAGTTGCTGAACAGTTGTGTACTAATATAGACATATTTAGTGATGGTTATATGATGAAATGAGTGCTGTGACATTATGTAGCAAGGTTAAAAAAAAACTAAAACGATTAAGTTTGTAGTCAGTTTATTAACATATATGTGTACATATATGTGTGTATATATATATATATATATATATATATATATATATATATATAATAACAAGCTGATTACAACCTTGGTTTGTACAGGTGCTATGCTATTTCAGAATAGGTAAAAAAAATAAAAAATGGAAGCCTAACTTTTTACAGAGTCGGTTGGCTGCAGTGCATGTTGTATATGACTTATGTATCATACTAGAGGTTCTATTTTTAATGTGTATTATATATACATAAATTACAGCTAACATAGCCCTATCTGTTCACAATTTGAGTTTCTACTACAAACTAATTTTGATAGTTCTCTGCATTGTAGACTGAAAACAGAGATAAGAGCAGGATATTCTATCTATGATATCTCAGATTGAACACTCACATTACAAATGTTAGCTTGCTATAATTTTATTAAGACACTTGTACATTATTAAAGGACTAGCAATAGTCTAAAATGCAGAAATTTAAAGGAACACTGCAAGCCCCATAGCACTACATTGAGGTGTAGTGTTTATGGCGCAAGGATTGCCTTGGCACCCATCCCCTAATTTAAGCAGTCAAGCCATCTAAGAACAATGTGACTTGTTACCTATGGTCTGTCCATTGCTGCGTATTGTTTCCTCTCTGCAGCCAGGAGAGCCAAAAAATTCTGCTCTACTGAGCTAAATCCTAAAGTATAGGGCCAGCTCATTGGCTATAAGGGATCACATTCAGCCAATGAGTTAAATCCGGCACCAGTGTAGCCAGAGAGCTTCAAGCTTTTTAAAGACTGCAGTGGAAGTGAGGTGTGAGAACCACAGGTAAAAAGGCAAACTATTCCAAAATGACACTTCTTACACCATAACCACTACAGCATGCTGTAGTGGTTATGATGCTTGGAGTGTTCCTTTAACCCGGTGGTTTCCAAACCAGTCCTCACGCCCTATACCAATCCAGGATTTAGGGATTACCCAGTTATGTTTAAGGTGTTTTAAGAAAAGAAAACACCTTTGGCACAATTCGGTAATCCCTAAATCTTGGACTGTTAGAGGAGAGCATAAGAACTGGTTTGGGAACCTTTCTTTAACCAGTTCTTTCCATTGATACTGTCTTACCTTTGAAGAATGTTTTGGTTTACAATTGGTTTACATTACAGAATGCCAGAACTCGGATATACAACATATTGTTTGGTTTTCAGAACCATTTTTCCATTGATTTAATAGGTTGAACAACTCCATATATAAGAAAAACCTGAATGGGATTTAGCCCATGAAGAGTTAATAATCAGTGCTAGCTCCTTTTTAAAACTAGGGTTTGACATCATTGCATTAGTAAATAAATCTATATCAAGTATTTTTGTTTTTTCCATTATTATTATTATTATTATAATTATAATTTCCAGTATTATTATTCTTTCCATGCCAGGTACAAATCTGGGGATTTAAGTAAACAACAGCCATGTATTATATGCAGAATATGAATGCATTTTGTAAGTTTAGCAGCCATATTTTCATGTGTTCTGTTTGTGAGATGTTATTAAGATTTTATAACATCTGCAAGACCCCCCTCAAGTAAGTTACCGTAATATGTCAATAGGGAGACACTAATGTGCATTTTTTGCTTAAATGAAATATCCTTAATATTACTACTGATCTGGCAGAAGGTATAACCCTATGTATTTCCATCTGTACATTCTGGTAAATATCCAAACCAGAACCCTTTATCATGCTGAGACACTTTAAGACGACGTAAAGGAAAAAATATCCTCCACAGCAACTTAATTTGTAGTACAATTTACTTGTGTCATTATTTATCATTACTTAAAAATAGTGGAGATGGAATGTCTGTTGTAATAGCGATGATAATGACATAGCAATTATAGTTACTTTTAGAACTTTTATTCCTGAATGAAATTTTTTTATACAGCAAGTTCTGTGACAACGTTTCTGCTCTTTTTTGTATTTTGCATTTTTTGTTATTGAATATGCCTTATATTAAGAGTAAAGTTGGTGTTGAGTCCTGTAGGTTTGTTAATGACAACAGAACGCCATCTTATTAAGCTACCATGGAGGATTTTTGGTTTAATTTCCAGACTGTGAACTTGCGATTGAGGTGGATCTCATTCAAAAGGAGTGTAACCTTGGT
The DNA here is from genome assembly GCA_933207985.1 of Pelobates cultripes. NCBI lineage: Eukaryota > Metazoa > Chordata > Amphibia > Anura > Pelobatidae > Pelobates > Pelobates cultripes. The sequence continues at coordinate 28,238,932 of OW240920.1, read as the reverse complement.
CAGTCCCAATATAGATCAAATAAAAGGTGGTAAAAAAATGCTGGGTGAACGTTCTAAACAGTTATTTGTTTCCCTATGTGTTTAGGTTGGTTCTTGGGTGAAGAAAATGGTTACCTAAAGCATAGTACTATTGGAAAATATGAGCTGTGTCTACACAATCATCAGTGGTGGATCCAGAGGAAGTATTTATTATAGCTTTTAACTTTTTTATCAGCTACTTGCTGGAAGACCTGTTCAGAAAGATTTGGTGCCTACATAGCAACACAGTTATCATCTCAGAAAAGGTTAGTTTTGTGAGTTTGGCACACAGTCTCACAATAGGCTTTCCTGAGAGATGAATAGTTTAGTTTGTGTTGCATTTTAGTCAGATGGGACAATGATAAGGGTAATCAATTTTGCCTTCATTACCAGTTTTTTTTAGATGTCAGCTGATAAGCTGGTCTTGTAAAAGCAGAAGATGTTGCTACTACATCCAGTGACTGATAAAGTGAAATAGAGGATGATAATATCTGCACAACTAGACCAACAAATTTATTCAATCAGCTTTGGTGGGGAAAGTGTCTAGTTAGCAGCAGACTCAGCAGAAGTGCCAGTGTAATCTAGTGGTGTCCTAGCTGCATCATTCTGTCCCAGGAATTTCTAATCTACCATTGAGGATAATGACTCCAATCACACTTCATAGGTGGTAATTTAGAAAATGAGTTTAACATTAAAAAAAATGGTGAAATGGTACATTTCCAGTTGCTGGTATCTTGTTTCATGCCTAACCAAAGCAGAGCTCTTAAATCGACCATCCCTCTTAGTTGGCATCTAGAATTCAGCCCTCAAGAGTAAAATATAATACAGTATATGAAAGAATAGTAATATGTTGAATCTTATCCCCTTAATTAGCAAGCATAACAAATAGGTTATTTACCATGTAGAAAACTACAACTTTACATAATGCAAGATTTGGGTCTCTAAGGCCAAATACTCATCAATTTTCTATATGATATAAAAATGCCATATATTGTCATTTATTTGTCCGACGTCCTCTTACTATAATTGAGAAGTACTAGCCCAAGCAAGGTGTAGAATAGTGGTGTACTGCAGACTGACATATTGTATCATTGCCAGCTATATAAAAAAGTACCAAACGCAAGTAACAAGGCAATACAAGTTTTCAGCCTTTAGATATACACATTTGGTTTATTAAAAATACAGTCCGGAGGATAAGATAGCACTGAGTGAGAAAAAAAAAAACATCTGTGGATGCCGGCAGCATGGTTTTACCTTGTATTAAATAAGGCATAAATAAAGTAGTCTATGAGAAAGAGCCTTTGGGCATGAAATGCATGAAGTGGATTCATTTATTTTGTGTTCTGTGTTTCCCAATGTAAGTGGTCCAGCCTTTGTGTTATAGAATACAATGTTATACTTTCATTTGCATCAGGACTGACCAAGTTTCAAGATTGGGATCCAATGACTTTTTACTAAAACAAATAAATAAAGGATTGACTTTAGACGTTTTCTCAGTAATGTTTCTGTAGAGTTAATAAGCTAAGTAGATAATTTGCAGAAACACTTGGATTTGTGCTTAAAGAGGAGTTCTAGGATAAAGTTCTAAAACCAGATCAATCAGCAAGAACATTTAATTGATGTCTATGATTGCTCATTTTACATTAAACTATTGTAAAAAGTTCATATAACATATATGAAAGAAGGAAACAGTTAAAAGAATATTGGAGCAGAAAATATGGGTTAAGAAAATGGTTTCACTATTTACAGAAAATATTCTAGCTAAAATGAACTCACTTATTTACTATTTTATAGGATTTCTATCAAAGTTTGCATATATTCATATTTATATAATGAAATTAAAACATAAATGGTTTACTTATTTGCCTAAATAAAAAGTTCATAAAATAAAATAATTACTGTTTTAAAATATTTACTTAATGTTATAAAATAGATTGGAAAATTCTTGTGATTAAAACATATCACATGTTTATTTCAGAAGCATATGATGAATGGAACTTTCACACCAAATCAATAGGGTAGTTGAAAATAATATATTTAGAGGTCACCACATAAAATAGGTGCTCAATCACTATAGATATTCCCTGCATTATTTTTGCTTTATGTAGGATCATCTCAACACATAAAAAATGGGAAAATATGTGGAGATGGAGTGGCTAGACATACATGGAGTAAAACACGTGGTGGTGGAGCTTTATTAGAGAAATATTTGTATACTTGAGTGTTCCAGGTATTCTTTCAAAGCATGCCTTACCTGTTCTTAAACCTGGCCTACTGCGGTCCATTACTTCTCTGCTTTATTAGATTTATTTCATATAATTTCACCAAACAAGCCAACATCAGTGTTTTTATGCTAAACTTACACCCAAGCTAGATAATCATATGTCATTCTAAATTCAGAGATGAGAGGAGGACATTGGGCAGCAGTACCCATTAAAAGTTGATTGAAAGCCTTTAATTCTCCTAAAATAAATTATTAAATACACTGACCATTTAGAAATGCATTATAAATTACTGCTCCAATGGTATCTCCCACCCTCTAGACTTCATCACATCTATCCAGCTGCCTCTCTGACTTGTTGGAGATGCTGAGCTGATGAAGGAATTTTGTTCCACAGTTTGTGGACCAGCCACCACATAGTACCATACTGGGCACAGGTAGATCATTTCATGATGCAATCAGTTGGGGAGGTTAAGGTCCATTTTTCACCAGATTATGTCTTGTTCTTGTCTGTCACCCCCAAAATACCAACTGATGTACATGGGTTATTCCTACAAATCCTTATTGTTGCACATCTGTGCATTTCTAGAGCTTGGAAGGCACAAGATCCACCTACACTAATGAATGTAAAACAAGGCATGGAACTCAAAGGCATCACACCTGTCTCATGTTTCCCCATATATCATGGCTGTATGGAACCATTGGCAAGATTATAGTTGCACTCAACTGAAGGATTATGGGGATGGCCAGCACAATCTGGGGGTGGTTCATGATGGGGAGTTGGTTAGATTTGGAAGAAGCTGGGACACAGAGGGCATTGCTGTTTCTACTGGTACAGGTGCCTCTGCAAGATCTGCTTTCTGTTTTCTCATGTTTTCAAAGGTAGTAATGAACAACCTTGTAAGGAAGGTTTGGAACACTTGCACAATAATCACTCAGGTGTGTGGGTGTTGCTTGATACATGCACTGTGGGATTCATGAGGAAGGGATAGTGTGACAAAGTAAACTGTGAAGTGGGCCTGTCCACCTGCACTATGTGTTTGTATTACACACTAACCCACTCTATATTCACTTGTCTTGAGTATGTTACATGTTTTATGACAAAACTCAATAAAATACAAGATTAAAAAAAGAAAAAGAAAAATATCATGTGTTGGATATTTAAAAGAAAATTATGGTAACTATAAAAATGTTATAGACTTACTCTCCTCAAAACATGTGATGGACTAAGCTTTCAAAAGTGTTTGTTTTAAGGGACCCAGAGTTCAAATAGAGATTTTTTTTACAGTACAGTATATTAGACCTTGGGTTTTCATTTCTGTGTGACTTGGTACTAGACACATCAGAACATACATTAATAGCCCTAATAAATGAATAAAAAATATAATCATGTCTACAACATATAGGCCAGTTAAGTTTCATTTGATCTTTATCATTTTACACAATGAAGTATACCACCAAACTTTCAGAGACTACAACTTTCAAATAATTCATTCTAAAAAGTTTTTTTTTTATTATATATTCTTTGACATCTTAAAATCATTTTTTATTTTATTTTTTGCAATTTTTTCTTTGTACATGAAATAATATTAATTTATGGATTTATATCATGCATAAACAGGAACGAACAAAAGGGAGCATAAGACGGACACAAAATCAATGTGAGCTTAATACATTATGTTAAATACATAAGTTTAGGAAGGTATGTTACAAAGTATATAAGATTTATAATAGTGCCTTTATTCAAAGGGCATTGATCTCAAGAAATAAGATTTTTTTTAAAAGGAAACTCATTTTGAGAAAGCCAAAAAGATCAAAAGCTGGTTTTAGAGCTAAACACACAGGATAAAAATATGTAATTGACAGTTGAAGAGTGATTACTCATATTTAAACACAATGAGGGTATTAAACTACTTGGTAGGACTGCTTTCCAGCTAAAGAAATATATTATTCATATCACTAACAAGCTGTTTCTGTGCTTTTCTGTTTGTTGCATACAAATTGTTAGTGATTATATCCAACGTTGCTTTGTTTGCTCAGTGTTTGTATATTTTGTTTTGCACACTAGTAATTTCTAATCAAAGTTATGATGAGTAATCAAAACGAGTGTATAGTTTGTAAGTTTTATTTAGTAGTGTTAAAAGCTGGTCAAGGATTAGTACTTCCAACTGTTTTTATTAATCTGCTTTTTGAATAATGGCATCAAACGTATAAAGTCTGTAACAGATTTCACTGAAGTCATAAATGAAAATATAAAATGTAAAATAAAATTGCTGTATTAGTGGATCCAAAACGTAGGCATACTGACATTTTAGCTAGTGAGAGGTGCTTACTGTTTTGTTTTTTTACTTTCAGATAAGTAGCTTTATTGATTTATTCATGGTGTGAAATAAAGAAAGATAAAATAAAAATGAAATGCTAACGCAGGGCTAGTCAAAGAAACTTCTGTGCATTGTAAATAAAAAAAACAGTAGATGTTCATGATTAAATAGATGTTTTCTACTTAGATGACCATGGCATATTTTTGTAACCTAGTACCCAGTGGTAAATTTAGCAATTTTGCATTGGACCGGGTGCTAATTAGTGTTTAGCAACTCCTATAAATCTCAATCAAACTTTTCAGAAGCCACCAATTACCAGTATTTAAATAATAGCATTTGAAATTGCTGTTGATCTTTAAAGATAGTGATTTCGATTTACTGTAGAAGTTGCTAACCTGTCTTTAAATGATTCTCACAAGTATTTAAACAAGCTCAATCAGTTTTGAATTTGTTTTACTATGACAAAATATCCAATCAAACCTAATAAACAAAAAAAATCTTCAGAAAAGAAGCAAAACACAGAAATAATCATAAAAACAATAATCATTAAAAAAAAAAACCTAATCATTTGATAACAGTTAGAATATAAGTCTAGAGAAGAGGATGATGTATAAACTTATTTTTTGGGGGGTTATAGAATATCTAGTACAAAGTGATTTTATTATTTCTGTATAGTATTTTGTATACTTTTTCTAATGTCATTTTCATCATTTTGATATTATACGAGAATAGAACAATGTACAATGCATTGATCCTTTCTACCCAATTATCATTTTGTACATTCTAAAGGGGCTTTCCTTTTCTCTAATAATAGTAGTAACCCAACATGTGTAACCTTTAAAGAACGCTATTGAGTGTTAAAGTGATTATCGATTTAAAATTTACTTTTGTACACTTTATTCTTACAGTTGATATATTAACCCCTTCAAAAAGTTTTTGTATAAAAAAATAGCTTTTAATGAACCCAATAATAACATTTAAAATAGATTTTTTTTGTGTGCATATTATTATTAATAATTTTAAATGTATTTGTTCATCTATGACACATACACACAGTATGGCAAACAATATAAAACTGTAACATACCACATTTATGGGTATTTGCAATGAACTAGTTAATATTTTTTAAGAATACGGAATCCAGAAAAGCTAGCAGAATGTAAACAGTCGACTCTATGTATATGTATAATAAGAGCAAATTCTGCTTGTAAATCCACCATTACATATATTTTATCATGCCTGCATAAAGTGAACTTTGATTTATGTTATATCACCTAATAAATAGGTCTATCAACTTGTATAACAAATGTGTTATAATTCTAAATGCTAAAAAAAAGAACTGTATATTGAAATATAATATTTTCCTACTGGTTTATAGGCTCATTATGCTATATGGTTTGCAATGAAGTCAGCTGAGACATCTTAGTTACAGAGAAGAAAATTAATTTGCAGAAAGCACATTAATTAATGTGGTCCCAAGGTCAAGACACTCTCCTTGTTCCATGTTTCTCTCAATTATATTATTGATTGATTCCCTAATTTTTTAGTACACCCATAAGTAATCTTGTTGATTGCTAATATGTTAATAATTCAATAAATGGAAATATGATACTGGTGAACATTTTAATTATGAGTGTTGGCGGACAAAATAGTTATTTGATATTTGTCCATAAATATATTAATCAAGAACATGGTTAATAATAATATTATGCAGTTACAATGTTAAATATGTCATCCAGAAATAGTCTGTAAAATGAAAGTTTCTTTTGTTTCATGTTCATGTTGTTTGTTTGTTTTTTGTTGTTTTTTTTTATTTGAAAATTTAGCTACGTCAGCGCAATGTACAAATATACTTTCACTAATTTTATAGGATTTTTATTTGTTCTTATTATTTTTCATATTTATGACACTAAATGTATTATTATAATGTAAGAGAGAATAAAGCTGTTAATATGTACTACAAAATCAAAGTCTACATTTATAAATATGGTGAGAATATATAAGGTAATGGACATTTATGAGTATAATGTAGTGCCTCATATATATGTTTTAATTATTGTGGTTATCTGTATCACACACACACGCACGCACGCACGCACGCACACACACACATACACCACAAATAACTAAAAAACTATTGTGCTCAAATTAGAACAGTTTATACATGACTTTTTCAAGAATTTCAACGGAATATTAAAAAAGTAATAAAAGTAGGAATAGACAATAATGTGTTTCTGCAATGCTAGAGAACTGCAACAGAGCTGCCCCTGCAATATATCTTTATGTCATTCGTTTAGCTGGAATACCTTCCAAGCATTTGGAATAGATTCAGTTCATTCAAACTGGAGGGGAGGAGATAAACAACAAGAATTAATTAGGAAAGAAGCTTTATGGATTTTTAATCTCAAAACCCTATATCAGGGGCTTAATCAAGAGATTGATTTACAAGGTCTTATTTAAGTTTTTTAAAGATTTGAGTTTTACTGAGTTCCTCTTAATTCTAAATAAATTGGATATTGTCTTTCATTTTTATTACAATCTTATGTTGATGTAATATTTTTATTTTATATATTATATATATTTTTTTTAGTAATTATTATAAAGTCTTTGTACAATGTGTATCATTATGTTTATATTGTTGCTTTTTGAGACCTGGGCGGACTTTCTGCCCTGTTTCTTTTTGTTTCCTGCAGGTTCCGGTCGCCGTGTATACGCATGCACGTCTATTACGTGCATGCGTTTTACGTTTCCAGAAATATTGTAATTGGAACGCAAAGAAGTCCTTCCCCTTTCTGCGTTCCACAACTGAAACGCACGCTGAACGCACTCACACCGGATATCGTGATTTTCAAAATGCCGGAGGATATTGGCATCCCTATATATACTCATCAAGATTACTGAATGAATATCCCTGATGAAGTCCTTCTACCGGACGAAACGCGTTGGATATAACTTCTAAAGGACTTTTCAGTTCTGATTTAATTCTAATTTAATGGTTTTATTTCACATATTCTTTTTATTTGTGTATTATTTTATTTTTGTTTCCTCCACTGGACCTGCCTCCATGCTGTTTGGAAGTTTCATGTTATATGGAGATATTCCTGTTATACTCCTTCAATTGTAAGTGAGACCAATAAATGTGATTTTGTACTTTTATAACAAACTTCACTATTTCAAGTCTTTTTATTTGCATATATTCCATGGATGGTTGACTATTCATCAAACAACATATTACCCCTGAGAGGTTTTGTAATTTTCTATACAGATTCTACTCACGAATCACTACCTGATTTCAGGTTATTTGTATATTTTTATTATTTGTATATATTTCATATTGGGAGGTGTTTTCCACTTTATATTGTGACCTGCAATATATCTGCTTGGGAATTTCGATTTGTTGTTATTCACATGTAGGAATGAATACAAGGTCTAACAGAGTACAAAGGTAAACATTTCAAAATGAAACAAATGAAATACAAAGTCAAATTCTGGGTTTCTACCAGTAAAAGTGCATCATTTAAATGGATTTCTTTTATCTTACAACCAGCATAAATTAACACTTTCTTTAGAAGAAATGCTTCTTTAAATTTGATCAACTTAGCCAAAATGGATTGTAACTAACTGTTATGTTGTTTATCATGCATTGCATCAGTCCAAGTCATTAAGTGCATCACGTTTTGGCAAATATTATGTTGAAAACCATGCAGGTTTTTATGTCCACATATATAGAGAATGAATGGTTCATTTACAATAATGCCAATTGGACTATATAAGTTTGACATATAAAAGTTTGACAAATACACCCCAATAATTTGTGTCCTCTGTACTGGACATTTTGTTCACATGCATCTCCTTTTATTCTTTTGAGCTACTCTATCAACCCCTGCTGTGTTGTAAAGAGGACATCCTGGGTTTTCCAGTGATATGTCATGTGATAGGCTTGGGTGCTGGGAACTTCCTCTTTCTTTTCATCAAAAATTGGACGAAATTGGAAGACAATATTTTTCCTCTGTTCCCAGGAGGATGTTAAAAATATATAAATATATGGAATGACATGTACGACATGTGCTAAGTATCCCTTTTGCACACAGATTAAAGAATTAGTAGTTTGTGCTTTAATAATTCAGGAGATTTTCCAGCATTATATTTGGAGCCTTTACTAAATTTCTACCTTGTAAACAGAGGTTTAGGTGAGCACTCATTCATAAATATTAAACTCCTAAGTGTCTCTTAGATGTATTGTACCTTTGTCTTTTTACTTGTATCATTTGTACCCATGGACAGTGTTGTAGAATGTGTTGGCACTTTATAAATTAGGTATAATTATATGCACACCATGTGGGCATAGGAGGGACCATGCATCACACTCCCCTCATGGTGGTATGGATCTTTGGGGAACAACGTGATTCATAGTGTACAGCAAACCTAAGCATCCATTTGCTTTGGGGATTAGCCTTGGGAATCCTGTTCTTTTTTTTTGTTTTGTTTTTTATATATAATATATATATTCTGTAAACTTAAATTAGCAATAAAAACATTAAATATAAACAGAATGTCTATAACTTAACATTCTGTTAAAACACTTTCAGTTATTTTTCAGTCAGATTTCCTAATTTTTCTCACATGCTCAACTATATGTTGATGGAACTTTATGTTCTAACAAGTCCAACCAACCTTCGTTAGAAACTTATTGACAACGCATAACTGACTGCAATGTATTTACTATCATTACAACAAGTCATTCAGTATGTACGTACACAGTGTTTAGGTAAATAGGTAGGTATTTTGCGATTAGTAACAGATGTAAAATATATTCAATTCAGAGGCTTTGGATTGTTTCTCTGAGTTCTGTTATGTTGCCCTTGTTTTAAGAGATGGTTGTCATTTCTCAGATAAAATAAACATTCATAACACGTGGCTATTCACTATATCAAGTAGGAATAGAAAATGAATCATTATGTTGATAGGTGCTTTTGTTTATAAACAGTAAGTACATTCACTGCTAAATCACAAAATCGTACACTTAGAAAAAAATCTCTATTTCTTCAGCTTTCATGAGTAAAATGTATGACCAAAAATCAGTTCAGTTGCTTGCACACATGAAATTTAAGAAATATCAATAAAGAATAAATTACAAAGCACGGAGTGATGTTACATAAATCATCCATTTCTTTTTTGACCACTTATTTTAAATCTTAGAACTCTCTGAAAGTTGCAAAAGCGTTCTTCGATTTCTGGCATTTATTTTCTTTTGTCTTTAACCTGGTGCAATCCACACCAAGTCGAGGGATTCAGCAAGTCTTGATGTAGGCACAAAATCTTTGAGAACCATTAACACAATATATATAATTCATAAAGAACAAACTATATCTCTGATAGGAACTGACTTGCTCATTTTTTCAGATTTTCTGATTGAGCAATGTTTTACAATCTAGAAAACATTTTTCTTCATCAAAAAAGAATTTGTGACTGTAACAAAAAAAAAACAGTTGAAACTTGTATAAACTAATACATTTCTCATGTTGTATTAGATTTTCTTTGTTCAGTAACTGAAATGCTGGACATAGATCCAAATTTAATGAACAGCTGTTTGGACAATCTATTTTCCAAATCTCTCTATTTGGTGTCTTAAGAAAATTGACTGCTTGATGGAAACAAATTGCCCTAAATCTCTGTTAATCTTAATAATTATTACTATTATTATTGCCATTTATATAGCGTCAACAGATTCTGTAGCGCTTTACAATATTATGAGAGGGGGGATTTTACTATAAATAGGACAATTAGAAGAAAACTTACAGGAATGATAGGTTGAAGAGGACCCTGCTCAAACGAGCTTACAGTCTATAGGAGCTGGGGTATAAAACACATTAGGACAGGAAATAGCAATCAAATAAGGTGGGAGTGAAGCAGAGCTGGAGGAGAGAGAAAAGTGCTGCTTTTTAGGAGAGAGCAAGAGGCAGGTATGTAAGGTTGAGGTTACTATGGGAAGATTTCATAAAGAGATGGGTTTTAAGGCACTTCTTAAATGATTGAAGACTAGGGGAGAGTCTGATGGCGGTAGGCAGGCTATTCGATAGAAAGGGAGCCGCCCACGAGAAGTCCTGCAAGCATGAGTTGGCCATACGGGTGAATCAGACAGGAGAAGGTCACTAGCAGAGCGGAGAGACCGAGAAGGGGCATGAACATTGTATCAAAATGAAACAATCATTAAATCTCTGTTAAATCTAAAGGTCTTTACATATTCTTCTTGACCTCTCTGCTGCTTTTGACACTGTTGACTAATCTCTTCATCTTTAAAACGTCCACAACTTTGGACTCCATAAAACTATACTTTCATGATTGTCATCCTTCCTGGTTATAATCCAATCTTTCTGAATGCTTTTTTGGTGTTGGTGTTCCCCAAGGGGTTTTCTTGGTACTATTTATTCTCCATTCACACTGACTCTCTCCATTTTTTAAAACAGTAATTCACTAAACACCGGACATTTAGTGTCTGATTTAAAATCAGTGCTTTTGCTTCCAAATGCTTTACAAAATATAAGATTCAGTATATGTATAAAGCACTAATTTTACAAAGAATAGAGACTAAATGCATTTAGGAGGATGCACATTTGCAAATTATTATTTGCTTGCTTTTGCAAACAAGCATTTTCGGGCTCAAGCAAGTTTTCCCTCATATTCTGTCCTGTTGTTGTTTGGAAATTATACAAGTTTCAATTCTATTAATTTGGCTTCATTCTCTGATAAGGTATCATGGAGTTTTACATATACACTGATAAGGCACAACATTAAAACCACCTGCCTAATATCGCATACGTCCTCTAGCACTGCTCGGATGCATTAACGCATGGACTTCACAAGACCTCTGAATGTATTCTGTGGCATTTGGCACCAAGACATTAGCAGCAGGTCCTTTAGGTTCTGCAAGTTGCGAAGTGGGACCTCCATGGATTGAAATTGTTGTTCCAGCATATTATTATTATTATTATGATATTTATAGAGCGCCGTCAAATTCCACAACGCTTTACAATGGGTGGACGAACAGACATGTAGTTTTAACCAGACCAGTTGGACACACAGTAACAGAGGGGTTGAGGGTCCTGCTCAATGACCTTACATGCTAGAGGGAGTGGGGTAAAATGACACAAAAAGGTAAGGATAGTATTAGACTAGTGACAGTTGCAGAAGAGAAATCAGTCAGGAGCTATTAACAGTTTAATTGATATGCTTTTATGAAGAAGTGGGTTTTTAACGATGTTTTGGAAGGAGTGGAGACTGGATGAGCCTCTAACGGAGGAGGGAAGCTAGTTCCACAGTAACGGTGCATATCCCATAGATTCTGAATCAGATTAAGATCTGGGGAATTTGGAGGCCAAGGCAACACCTTGAACACTTTGTCAGGTTCTTCAAACCATTCCTGAACAGTTTCTGCACTGTGGCATTGTTCATTATTCTGCTGGTAGAGGTCACTGCCATCAAGGAACACTATTGCCATGAAGGGGTGTACGTGGTCTGCTACAATCTCCAGTTAGGTGGTAAGTGCCAAAGTTAAATCCAAATAGCATCCACCTGACCTAAAAGAAAATGTGATTTATCAGACCAGGCAAACTTGTTCCATTGCTCCATGGTCCAGTCCTGATGTTCAGATCCCCATTGAAGGTGCTTTCAGCAGTGGACAGGGTCATTATGGATACTCAAGGGAAAGGTCTTGATGCTGAAACATCAGGTTTTTCTGGTGTTCGCATCCTTAAAGACTAGTATTCGTGAGAAGGTAATAAGACTGTAGTACAGTGTTTACTTAATTTATTTTCTTTTTTTCTTTTCTTTTTTCCATTTCTCTTTTGCTTGCATGTTTTACTACAAAGTGACAGTAAACTGTTATATACATTTCAATGGTGACACAGCACTCATAATTTTTATTTAGCCGTATGCTAAGATTAATTGCAACTTATATATGTACCTGTATTGTGTATTTACAGGCATTACTGTCATGTATTTTTAGTCCTCTCTTGGTGTTTAATAAAATGTATTCTTACTATAAAGGTGTGTGGTGGGCATTCTTTGCTCTTGGTATTGTTCTTGTATGGCCACTAGGGGTAGTGGTTCTTCCAGCCTTTTTGAACCCTAAATTATTTTGTGTAGACTGTACCTGTTCTGTGCTCTGGTTTACATTAATTAACCTTTCTATCATAACCAGCATTATACATTTTCAGTAGTTTTAGCTACAGTAGCTCTCTGTGTTCAGAACAGACAGGCTAGACTCCAATACCCATGTACATCAGTGAACCTTGGGCACCCATGACCCTGACTCTGTTTCACTGGCTGTCCTTCCCTGCACCACCTTTGGTGTGTACTGACCACTTCATACCTGGCACAAACCCACAAGACTTGCCATTTTGGAGATGCTCTCAACACGTCATCTAGCCATCACTATTTGGCCTGTGTCAAATTCACTCAAATATTTTCCCTTTCCAATTATGACCATTGAGCAGAATCACGTTTTTTCTTCTAAGAGACAATATGCCTACTGAACTAAAAGTATATATACGTGTTTCATATATTTTTTTATTTAATACATTATTTTGTTTTGGTGAGGCTTCACTTTGTCTTTAATCTTTTTTGAACTTGCTTTTGCTATAAGTAAAATATCGAACCCTTTCTTCTTGGCAATTAGTATGCGTAATGAAATTAAAAAAAAATAAAGTCTTACTTTTTAATATGGTTTCTGAATTAAATTCCGGTAACTGCATTTACATTCAGGATAACCTTGTTTAAGTGGAACAAAAGCAAATATTTTTATATTTAGTTATATTATATTATTTATTCAAACTATTGCACTTGGAATAATACAAAAGTTTTCTGTACAAACAGGGGTGCAAGAATCAGAGAAGGGTCCCCCCACAGTGCTGTAGCTAAAGTAGAAAAAGTCCTGGATCAAAAAATCTGGGGGACTGACCCTATCTCAAGGGTGGCCAAAAGGTAGATCCCCATCTGCTATACAACTCCAACAATGTTTTGACAGCAATGTTTTTCTACAATTTTCAAAACACTGCACAGTTGACATTTCAATGCAGTGGTGTGGTTGTAGTGTTTTGACATTTTAATGTAGGGGTGTATTTGTCTGCAGTGTTGGTCTTTGATTGCTGAGATGTATGCACCTATACACATATACTGCCACACACATACATTATACACATTCACACAGATAAACACAAAGACACACATGCAGATGCACAGATATATACACTGACACACATGCAGTTATACAGACACAAATATACACACCCTGAAACACATACAGATACAGACACACAGATACACATGCTGACACACATGAAGATATAGACGCACAGAAACACACACTGACAAAAATACAGATAGACAGACAAACAGATACATACAATGGCACACATGCAAATACATAGACACACAGATACACACATTGACAGACAAAAAGATATATACACGCACACAGACAGACAAAGATAAACACGCATCGACAGACATAGACATACACACACACACACTGATAGATATAATGGGTAGGTTCTTTCGGCTCAGACCCCCTCTCCTCTATGCCTTCTCTCCCTTACCATGCAGCTCCAGTCTTTTTGGAAGGAAGTGACCGGCTCTGACTTTCTCCCATACTTTATGATAAGTGTTAAGCTGCAAAATTGTACAGGGTCTGTAACCCTTAAGTTGACATGAACTTCTGCAATAAACACATCCTGCTTTCCTTTGTCTCTTTGTACGTTCACTGCAAAGAACAATTAATGCAGACTTGTCATGTTGAAGTTTAAGAAAGTAGTGATGTTTTTTTTTAATGCGTGTGCATCGTATATATAAAAAATACAGTTTTTCTTAGGGGTGAATACCATAGAAGGCAAAATCAACCAATCATACACGTAAAGTGCAAAAAGTATAATTTAATATTATGTATGTGGTTAGTTAATAGTGTAACGGCACCCCCAGGGATAAAAGGGCTTAAACCACCGCTTAGTAGATCCTCCCTGCAGAACACCAAACTCCCGAACTGAATACAAGGGAATGCTCCAAACTCCCGAACTGCATACAAAGTAGCACTCCAAACTCCCGAACTGGAACTTCACAAATAGCTGCTAGCAGACGAACAGGAAAAGCACCCAAGCGGCTTACACTCCTGTCAATCAGTCTCTAACAGCATACAGTAAATCCCCCCAAAGACGAGACAGAGCTCCGTGTTGAGGGTCAAGCAGTGTTCTGGTTATTCAGGGCTACCTGCCCAGTATTTATGCAGGTCTGGAGGCTCAGCGGTGCCTGCACATAAAAGTGTCCGTTTTTAGTGCACGGATTCCGGGCTGAGCACCGCTGGCAGTCTTGGGAGTTCCATAACACCACCACCTAGCGGCCGCTAAGTGTAACCGCGGCCACCCAGTAATAGTCAGTTAACTGCAGCTACCGGGTGGTCAATTGACTGCACACGCAAGCTTCTGGGCGGCCAATTAACAGCGCCTGCTGGCTCCTCACGGCTTTGGGGAGGCTAATAGAAGGCGGTTTGTGCGGTAGACTAAATCTACCGAGCGGCTGTGCAGAAAGGCATGAATAATCCTTTCCGCACAGTAAAATTAACTGTTTAACTGCCGGTCCACAATCAAAAGGCAGCAAACAGGCAACCAGGCTCCTCCAATGCAATGTGGCAAGATACTTGAGAGTCTTATCTCCAAGGTTAACACAAAAGAAACATTTCAGAAGCAGTTGCAGATACTGCAGACATAAACATGATTTAAAATGTAGCTTTTAACCCTTGCAAATGTGGAAGGACCTAACTAGGTCAAAGGCTTTTGAACCCTTTATTTACCTGTATATATGACAAGTCTACTTTTCTGGTACCACAGGTGAAAGTGTTAGCCAAGGTATATCCAGATGTACTAATTACACCTGTGGGCATTTAACTATTTCTTCACCTCTATTCCCTTTGGCCTCTTTCCTCCACAAAAACCATCCAAGGGGGGGCCTGTCCAGATATATGTGTATAGAGGATACTATATGTTATTAAATCCAAGTCTCATTATGCAATGCATCCATAAGTTAATATATATTTATTTATATAGCTCTGTATGTCTAGGGGAATAGTCACTATGCATTGCATAGGTAAAACTATTTTTTCTTCATCATTAATCAAGGGGCCCAGTTGCACTCTGTATGTCTAGGGAAATAGTCACTATTCATTGCATAGGTAAAACTATTTTTTCTTCATCAATAAGCAAGGGGCCTAGTTGCACTGTTAAAGGGCCAGAGGCACCTGCTGACAAATACCCTAAACACATGGGCCCCTTCAGTTTGCGAGCCGGTGCAGTGCTGTAAATCAGCAGGGTCAGACAGGGCAGCAGGGCCTTCAAGTGATGGTCCTGGTCACAGCTGAGACCCCTGTGACAGCGGTAGTTCCAACACTGTGTACACATTAAAATCAGTTGGTTTAGATATAAAGGGCTGTTGTTGACTTGAACAGCACTTATCTATCATATTGAAGTGAAACATGTTAAGTGTTGATGACTACACAACTGTACACATTGGTTATGTAACAAACTACAATTGTTTTAATTCTCCAGATACTACTTTGTTTGTGGATATCATTGTCCACCCTAATTGCTTGATTTTTTTTTTGTAAATTTACACCAGTAATATTTTAACTTATTCATTAAGTCTTTATATTTGGGAAATGAAAAGCTTTGGACAGTAGGGTCTGAAATATTAGAATAAAAGCAAATATGCAATTTTTCTAACGTACAATAGGTCTGACAAAAGTAGATAAATAAAAGTGGTAACATGCCATGCTTGTAGTTATTTGCAAGGATCCTGAAGGCATTACAAGCAGTACAGCTCGCTAAAAATAACAAAAGAATGTGAAAAGAATGTCAGTGTTTGATCATGATGCCCACATACATTAAATACAGTTAAATCATATATTTCTAACATGTACGTATATTAAAACTACTACAGCAATCTATATACATCTCTGGACAGCTAATGTAATGTTGAAAGTAAAATGGAAGTGTCCATTCACTCCTCCCCGTCCCCTGACTGTGGTAATTACATGACCCATTGAAACTTCCTGTGCTGTTGAAATTGGGGGTGAGCTTACCATTTCAACAAATTACATGCATTATATTAGTGACTAGTGGCTTCTGTCACCTGTTAATCATAGCTAGAATTTAAAGAGGGTGAGTAAGGTGTTATGGCCTAGATTTCATACTTCAAAGTAGATGAAAATAATAATGTTTAAACTTGCATTGGAGTTAAACAGGGCTAACCCCATTCTAAACACTATCACCAGTAAGCAAAATAAAACCACAATAAATGTACAATGTGATTTTGTATAATTTCATTGCATATACCAGTTGCCAAGAGGAGAATTTACAGGGTTTTTTTTTTTTTTTTCTAAAGCTGTAACATTAGCATAAATGAATCATTATTTTTTAATGCCACAACTGCATCCCTAGATGATTTGTCAAGATAATGAATAAAAGCATAATGTACTGCATTATTAAGTTCAGACTAATAGAAAGGTGAGACTTGTTGCCTTAATGGTAAAATTGCGTGGAACAAATTTAGCTGAGACTACATTAACTTAAAAACATTTATTTTTTTATTTTATTTTTTACATCAGAAGGTCATGAAGAAAGAACATGAACATACACTAATCAAATTGATATCTGGAAAACTCAAAACTTTCTGTTGAGAATTTACATACATATTTTTTTTTAAGTCTTATTTTATTGTCAGCTAGCAAAGTACCACAATAACAAAAGGATAAAAAAATGTCCATAGCATAATAGGACATGTATACCACCAGTTTTGTATTTTAAAATATGAAACATCCTAAAACATAGCTTAACATTGACCATAAGATAAAGTACTTGTCAATAACATTGAAATAGCAACACAATATTTAACTAATTTTAGAATGAATATTTTTGTTAAAGGGAAATTATACACCATAATCACTGCAGCTTATGGTGACAGGTTACCACCCCTGCATCTTTATATTAAACTTATTTAATAAACTGACAAACTAACACTTTTAAAATAGCTTGTAGACACAATTTTAAGCACTGCCAATCAAACCACTGGGTGTTATACCTTTTGAATCTCAGAAAGCAAAATTTGCCGACATGGGCTTGTGTCGGGAACACAGTTTAGTGGACAGAGCCCAAAATGCAGATAGATACTGAAGGCAAAGAACCAAGTTGGCAGTACCAAAGGATCAGATGAAGAGAATAGTAACGGAAGCCAAAGGTCAGGACAGGCGGCACAGGTTTAGAAGTGATGATACAGGCAAGGGTCAAAATCAGGAACAGGATCAGGATACATAAAAAATATAATGGAATACACTTAATCTCTGTCAATATACAAAATATCTGTCTAGAAGATCATATCTTATAGTAGAATATACTCTAATTGAATGACAATATATATGTACATGAAAAAAATAGTCATGCGTAACATAAAAATATATAAATAAAAAAACTGAATAAAACAGACTTAAATGCACTTGAACAACTACGTAATGGACCTTCAAATATGAAGTGAGTGTCTCTATGACTACGCCTTTTTATTTAAAGTTTCATTGCCATATTTGAGATGTATACATGTTTTAAATAATTTTAAGCAGTATTGCAGAGTTTCCTTAGACTTGATACTCCAGGAGTCATAGGAGCAGTAAGGATCCACTTGAACAACTACGTAAAGGACCTTCAAATATGAAGTGAGTGTCTCTATGACTATGCCTTTTTATTTAAAGTTTCATTGCCACATTTGAGATGTATACATGTTTTAAATAATTTTGTATGCAAATAATTATTTCCAGTTACCTCTATAAATTAAATTGTGTGAATTCATATTTCTCAATTACTTGACCAAATGTGTAATAATTAACAGGCAAGCAAATGTAAAGGTCAAATTGGGGGATTGGGACAGAAAACAAAAGTCAAGGAGTGACACCTAAGTGAAGAAGGATTTTTTTTTCTTTATTGCTGTTTAAAAATATTAACCCTTTCACTGGTATTTTAATTTAAAAAAAATGCCAGTAACCTAGATGGACTTTAGTCTTTTTTTAACTTAGACTACTATGTAACTATGTAAGTAACATTCATTTGAATCCTGTGATAAACAGCTTTCATACAAACTGAGACCAAAACCTCATCCACCTCACAGGGTTATTTACTAAAGAGAGAATAGGCAGGAATTCAAAGCGAAGTTCCAATTTAAAGGAACGCGCCACTGCCCAGACATAAAATAAATAAAAATCTCTGTTAACTAGATATATCCCAAATGACAACTTGCTGTTTGCATTTAAATACAGATGCTCCTCATTTACCAACCGGGTTCCGTTCTTACAACCCGGTCATAAAATAAATTGGTCAGTAAGTGAGGCACGTGCTCACCAGTGCAGGTCTATGTTAGGGGAAATTTCTCCGAACGCGCTCTGGTGCGTTTGTCTATGTTCGGGGAAATTTCCTTGAATGTAGACATACGCACCAGAGCAGGTAATCCCTTGAGTCTATGTTCGGGGGAAATTTGCCAAACATAGACCAGCTCTCTAACGTGGGGAATCCCCTGAATAAATTTTTTCATTGGGCTTGCTAAACCTGCATGCCCAATGTCTGCAGCCTCTGCATGTCCTTCCCTTCTAACCCAGCTCAGACGTTCTGTAAATGTTGAATCACAGATTTACAGATTTTCTCTGGGCAATTGCTGGCTCTTGAGCATAGCTCCACTGACCTAACCAAACCAGGAAGTAATTGGACCGGTTGTCCGCTTGAAAGCCAGGAGGTGTAACCAGTTTTATTTATAAAAGGGTCAATTTCTATTGAAATCTGCACATTTTGCAAAATAAAAATGTAGGTCAAACTCTTCCTACATAAAGCTTTTTAGCAACAAAAGGTGTGCTGGAGTGTCCATTTAAGGGATCAATAGCTGAACTGGAAATATTCTCAGAGTCAGCAATGCTTCCAATTCAGCTAACTTGGCCTTACATTTGATATTTAGTTTGGATTTGTGACAATTATCACTTTAGTGAAGGACACAGTTTGTCTTTCTTTACTTCAGGTCCGGGATTTTGTGCCAATTGTCAGCTCAACACAACACCTTTTAAGTAGATATATTTCCTTACACCCATTGAACTTTGTTGAACGTGTTTTTTGATATTACTTCATATTTATTGGATTATAACATTTTCACCGGTTTAAAATAGATGGATTTTTTTCATTGGGTGATAAGAAAATATATTTTTCTCTATTCTATACTACCCATTATGATTCTTTTTGGCAGCATTAAACACAGATTGCTGCACAGACCTCTTGAAGTTCCTCTGCAAACGCTACAGTAAGTTAGTGTTCAGAATTTCACAACATGAATTATTTCATTCAAGGAATAAAAAAACATGTCAATGTAAAAAAGAAATCTCCAGTAAATACTAGATGAAGCTCAACGCAAAGGTGAGCACTTGTGCAATTTAAAACGTCTTCCTTTTATCGACTGCACAGTACATTAATTTAATGATATCAACCTTGACCCAAGTTCTAGAAGATATTAAAGCAATTAACTGTTTGCATAGTTTTATCTATAAAATGTTATTTAGAAGGAAACTCACAATGTTTCACTTTGACTTCTTGTCTGGAAAGATCTTTATTTTTTTTGTTCTGGAATGAGACTGTGGTGGTCAGGATTCATTTTAATTAAAACATCTGGTGCTACTTGAAAAAGGATTATTCAATGGCAGTCAAACCTTTAAAATGTGTTAAACCAACTGACAGTTGGATGTGCTTTCATTACTCTTTGCTGTTCACTTCTTTAAGCAATTACTCAACTGATCAATTATTCTTCTCGGAGAATAAAAGAGCAGCTTAAATGCCACAAAGTAAATCTGTTAACTTCTTTTATAGCGCAGATTATTCCGTTTTCAGATCTGTATGTGTTTAAAGAGCATAACATTCTAAAATGTATTTGTATTTATGCAATAGAATCAATGAAATGACTCAATATCTTACTGCTAGAGATGGGAAAAAAAAGCCATTTGACACGAATTTCTTTCCTAAATGAGTGATATAACTATGAAATTGTGGTTTAGATCATTGAATGTGTGTAGATTTAAGTTTTACGTTATTATAAAGTCATATTTAGAAGTGAAGATGATGACTGCAGGTACAAATCTTGGTTGAGAATATGCGTCTTTGCACATACATACTGTGAAATGATGATAAATAATGCAATTTGGGTATGTCTTGCCTGCCACCCTGAGTAGCAGCATGGTGTGAGCACTCCTCACCAAGGCTCCTAACCACCACCTTAAACCAGTGGATAACTACTGAGAGAGCATTTGTTCAAAAAGGAAAAGTAGGACAATGGCCAATACAGCAATGTGAGTTTGCATCATCACCCAGATTGGAAAAGGCCACAAAATCTGAACTTCTACAAGCTATCTCATACAACGCTCATTAAATTCTATATGATATGTCTGTCGATATCCTTTCTTACTTGCAATTACAGCTGGGCCATTTGCTTTATAAATCACTGGTAAGACCATATTTTGAATATTCTGTGCAATTTTGGGCACCTGTTCTAAAGAAGGATATTATTGCACTGGAAAAAAAGTTGACTACAAAATAAATAAAAGGAATGGAACATTTTAACTATGAAGAAAGGTTAACAAATGTAAACCTCTTTAGTTTCGAAAAACATCACTTCAGAGG
Source organism: Pelobates cultripes (assembly GCA_933207985.1). NCBI lineage: Eukaryota > Metazoa > Chordata > Amphibia > Anura > Pelobatidae > Pelobates > Pelobates cultripes. Next base: position 28,217,639 of record OW240920.1, on the reverse strand, counting down.
GGAAATGATAACATTATAAAAATATATCTGGGGCCAATGCAAACCATTGTGTGAAAATCTATTCACAAACAGGACCTTACATAGGACACATGGTCATGCGTTTAGACTGAAAGAAAGAAGATTTAGTTTAAGGCAAAGGAAAGGTCTTTTTACTGCAAGAACAATATGGATGTGTAATTCTCTGCCTGAAGTAGTGGTTTTATCACAGTCTGTACAGATGTTTGAACAGCACTAGATGCATACTTGCAAAAACATAATATTTAATTATATATTTTTTCAACTGTAGGGTAATCTCTTCTTGGTTCAAGGATAAATCTGACTGCCATTCTAGTTTTTCCTAGTTTGTTGCACAATTGGGAGTGCTTTAAAATGGGTTTATTTGTGCCTTATTTTGGATCAACAGCAACAAACAGATGAGAGAAAGGCTGAACTTGATGGACACAAGTCTCTTTTCAGCATATGTAACTATGTAAAATTCTCTTTGAATCTCTATTATGCTGCATCTGTTTGGCCCTGAGATCTCATTCCTACCATGCTACATGCTCCCATTTTGCAAAAGTATCTGACACTTTACTAGCATCTTTATTTACCTCAATTATGGCTCAATTTCTTAAGATGTTTTCAATGAATTTTAAAGGCTTCAACATATCTTATAAGCACTTCAGGCCTTACACCTTCTTCTCATGTTTATACCTTATAAGTAAACTTAATCATCTTCATCAGCCTCAGGCTGCTGTAGCATGCTTTCAGTAGACTAATTTTTGTTCAGCAAAAGTTGCCACTATTAAATTGAATCATTACACCATCTCATGATATCATGCACTGGCACTAATAACATCTTAAATGATTTTGGTTTTATTTCATAGGGACTGGGCATTCACCTTAAACCGTAAATATTCAGATAAAGATAGAATTTTAATCCTGGTAGGCACACTTAATACTCTACTGTTATGGTGTGGGCATTTGCTTACGTACGTTAAATTTTTATCTGCATTATTAATACATGGGTAATTTTAGAATATGTATGAATATGCTGTGTGCATATTTAGAGGGATATATATATATATATATACACACAGTGTCCTTCACTAATATTGTCACCCTGGATAAATATGAGCAAAGAAGGCTGTGGACATTTTTATTGTTTAATCTTTTGATTTTTTGTTCAAACACATTCACAAAATAACTGCTCCCATTGATATCAAACAATTGCAAATACAACACAGGTTTATAAAACAAAAAAACAAAAAAAAACAACTGTGTTCATTATGTGTGGCACAATTATAGGCACCCTTTTAGTCAATACTTTATGCTACCTCCATTTGACAAGAAAACATCTCAGAGTTTTCTCGTATAATCCCTGATTTGGTTGGAGAATACACAGCGAGGGATCTGAGGCCATACCGCCATACAGAATCTCTCCAAAACCTTCAAATTCCAAGGTTGATGCTGGTGGACTATTCTCTTTAGTTCAACCCACAGGTTTTCTATGGAGTTCAAGTCAGGGGACTGGGACAATTTTTTGTGTTAATTTTGATGTATGTTTTTGATCATTATTGGAAATGTAGCTTAGAAAGATATGCAGTGCCAATAGTAATCCAAATCAGTGATTCGGCTGAACCAAATGTTTTTGCTGTGCAAAGTTCTAGCCTAGACAGGAAACAATTAGTGCAGCCTGAAATATTTTCAGTTATAATCAAAAGTAGAATTAGCAGGGTTCTTTTAAATTTTACAAGAAATAACAATATTCTGTGAGTTCATTTCTGTGACTAGTGAACATCCAACTGCTGTTTAGTAACATATTTAGACATTGCTGGTGTCCTTGGGGCTATATCTATTGTTTGCCATTAAATAGGGTGAGCCCCTCTCCCTTACAATTGACTCTTCACTGGGTGAGACCCCTATTGGCCTTTATCTATATCAGATAACTAAGGTTCTATGTGCACATCCCTCATGCATTTGGCGTATAATTATTACCGCTAGGGGTGAGTCCCCTACGTCAAACTAACAGGACCTACCATGACATTGCTTTACGGAGACCATTCCAGCCCCCTGATTGTCCTGCTTTGTCGGTGCCCACTAACCTCCATAGGGTATGTCCCTGGAGGGCTTATAACTGGGTGAGCCCCAGTCATTATATATTTGAGTGTGCATTACTATAGTTTACTGAGATGGCTGTCACTAGTCCAGCCCCCTGATTGGCCTACTTTGTCTGTGCCCACTATCTCATGGTAAGTCCACAGAGGATTTATCACTGGGGACCTATACTGCGGTATTTGTGGTTTACTGGAATATTGCAGGATTTTTATTATTTGGTTATCTGTCAATTACACACCTCCTGCTTCTCCCAATAGTGTCTCCACCACTATCTGTCCTGGATGAGTGGCAGGTGGAACAATCGGCCTCGGATGATGATGACTACTGGTAAGCATCAGAAAGGGAGGACTCCCCCTATGTTTAGGTGATGGTGGTTGAATTTGCTCAGACTTTGACTTTTTCGCTGGCGGTCCCTTCGGGTAGGAATGAGATGGTCGTGTTGGACGCGTTGACCCTCGGACCATAGACCACCCCAGATCTTCTGAATGGTAATTCCTGGAACACCTCTCCCAGTTCATACACTACTGGATTCATAGACCTTTGGATCAGGAGATCTTCAAGCGAATGTGGGTAGACTGACATCGACCTTCCTTACCAGATGGTCATCTTGAACCCTGATTTGACATTATGGTCTCTACGAACCTGACCAGAACCAACCAGGACCCAGGAAGGGTACCAAAGGCAGACTGTGCTTGGCCTAAGCCAGGACCCCAGGAAGGGTACCAAAGGCAGCCTGCACTTGGCCTAAGACAAGTGGGTAGTCATTCTCAGACCCTGGCCAAGAGCCTGCTGTTGGCCGATGAGGCCCTTTCTGGGCATAGCACTAGGCACGGAGAGAAAGGTGGCTGTATTTCTATACATGGATGCCAAAGTTTCTCAGAGCAGGGGTCAAAGGAGTTAGGTCCCTTGTCTAAGGGCCTACTTTTTGGGGAGCCATTCATGCCACCAGCCACTTCTGTCCTTCGGCCACTGAAGATCCCACTCACTTTCATTCTTCCCAAGTGAGTAAAGTGAGGTAGAGGATGCAGAGCCCATGGCTGGGCAAGATTACCCATAGATGAGCCTTGTTTTTTTCATTACCCTATGACTCTCTTGTAGGCTGTCAGGGTGTCTCACTGTCTCGTCTGGGAAAGACACTTGTCCTCAGATGCTTGGGTACTACAGGCGATCTAAGGTTACATATTCAAATCCCATTCCCCGACTGTCCAGGCCTCATGCATTCCATTTCCAGTGTCTGCAAGGGGTTACACTCTGGTCAATAAAGTCGCAGTTCTATTTGCAGAGTTTGACATAGGCTTAAGCAGCTCCATCTTCCTGGTCAAAAAGAAGACCAGACAGCTCTGGCCGGTCATAAATCTGCGGCAATCGAGCTCCTTTGTTGTTTCTCAGTACTTCTAGATGGAGAGCATTCACCCCCTTCATGACTGGTTCATCCTTTTGGATCTGAAGGATGCATACCTGTCGGTGCCGATACATCCTACAAGCCAGTGCTCCCCACATTTCCTCTGGAAGAACTGGACCTGCCAAGTCACGTGCCTACCGTTTGCTGGCAGCTCGGCTCCTTTATACTTCACCTTTTTATCTGAGTCCCAGGATTTCGTGGTGGGCCTGAAGAAATCAGCCCTCATCCCACCTCAGGTGGTCGAATTCATGATTGGGAAGCGGACTACCATCTCAATAGCCTGGAGTTGATCGCGGACTCGTTCTCGATCCGCTGCCTAGTGAACCACCTGTCAGACATTGACAACTTCTCGGCCATGCAGTATATCAATCGCATGCGCAGCGCAAGATGCCTTCCTCTAGAAATAGCTGTTTCAGGGAGCTTATACATTCCCTCCTTTTTCTTTGATTGCCAGAGTCCTGTTACAGGTGCGCCACCAGCAGGTATCATTGGTGCTTCTGACTCTGCTCTGGCTTTACGGGCCTGGTTTTATGGGCCTCCTACAATTGTAATAAATGGATCCCCTTCTCCTCCCATCGATCTCAGAGTTACTCTCAGATTTGAGGAACAACAAGCACCACCTAATGGTAATGGGCCTTCTTCCTTAGGAGGCTTGGACTCTTTCTGGATTACTTGGAGGGTTGGCAGTCTATTGCAGATGGCTAGGGAGCTCCTCTGGGACTCCTGGGCCCCTGGGACTTGGTGATGCTACTTATCTGCTCAGAAAACTTGGTGTTGTTGGTGCCTGGAGTGGAGTCCCAATCCTGTTACAGCCCTTGTATTCAGTGTTCTGAATTTCCTTTCTCATCTTCTGACCAGGAAAGGTTGTACTGTTCTGTTAATGTGGCCAGGTCAGCAATCTCAGCGGCTCACGTGCCACTTCTAGGTCCCCCTATCGGTCAGGACCCTTTGCTAGGTAGGCTTCTCAGTGGCAGCAGATTATTGCACCCTCCGGCACCCAAGTACACCTCCTTTGGGATGTGCGTATGGTTTTGGCCAATCCAAGATTGGCTGGATAACCAGGATCTCACTACGACAATTATCGGCTGTTTCCCCTGCTTCTTTGTCTCATTTCCTTCCGTCTGGTCTACGATGTATTGACTTTTGATGTTGATGCATTCACTTCATCTCCGGAAGGGGTTACTTCTAGGTGTCCAGACGTACCAAGTCGGACTCGACGGCTATTTCCATCAATTCTTCCATGTTTCACCCGCACTCGGCATGGTTTTCTGCCCTCTCTCACTATGTAGCAATTACTGCTCATCTTCGTCCTTCTTGCTCTGGCCAACTACTGATTTCATAGGTACGGCCTTGCAAACCGATCCCTTTCACTACCTTGGCAAAATGGATCAGATGGTTGTTATCCTTAGCAGGTGTGGATTCATCTTTCGGAGCTCACTTTTTTCTGATTGGTAGTTTTTCTCTGTGTTAATGTGCTGCTGTGGAGTTCTAGTAAAGAGAGACTTAAGCAAATATTTGCCTTCTGTCATTAATAAAATTAAGATTATAGGTACACTATAGGTATACACTAGCATAATCTACAATTTACTGTAGTTCAGAGTTTCCAGAGTCAATACTGTAGATTTAGTTCATATTCAGATAATTCAAGCCAAATTTTAAGAATATTAAACCAAAGGAACAGGATAAAACTAAATTTTAATTGGAGCTCAACAATAATTGAGCACAGCAAAAAAGAGGGTATAGTCTTTTATAGGCGATAAAGCTGGTGTTTGCATTATATTAGATGGAGTGTAGAATATTAAAAAATGAGAACACTGTTAGGTCCATAGCGCTTATGTGTTTGTTACCAAGACATAAAATAAAGCATCTTACCGGCCATGTATGCCATTGGAACAGGGGTCACAGAACATGATTTCACCAAAAATTGAAAGTCACTGTCTTACACTAATTCTGAATATATATATATATATATATATATATATATATATATATATATATATGATATTGATACCCAAATGCGGCAATCATGTATGCACTCTGTTTAAAATGGGATAATTCTTTTTTGCAACTCTTTGAATCTTTTGCCTTTATTGAGTAACAGTGACTATCTACTAAGGGCTGAATTATATGATACAAAATAATGTATTCATTTTAACTCCTGTTAACTGTATAGTAGTTCTCCAATTGATGTAGTGCAAATTCCATCAAGCTTTTGAAATGCAATAACATTATGATATATTTAATGACAATTGAAATGCCAAGTTTACTTTTGTATAAATACACATCTTTAAATAATGCACACAAGGTAACAAAAAGGGAGCAGTTTAACTTTTTAGCAGTGTTATCAATCACAAATATAGCATAAAGAAATAGCTGCAAATATAATATGGAGAATCACCTGGAACAGAAGTAGTGTTTCTTTCAGTTTGCCAAAAGGAAAAAAAGAAAGAGAAAAATTGTTTATAATGGCAGAATAGTGCCCTCTTCAGTTTTTTTGTTCTCAAACATGTTATTTTCCCATTAAATCTCTCTAGCAGTTATAAAGGCAATAAGGACATTTCTAAACAATTGTAATGTTTCGTACATTATAGTATGTTGTGTTGCAAGGTATATTTTTTAAATCTACCTTAAAAAGCATGTTGAAAATAACAATAAGAATAAAATGTAATGATATAACTTAAATATTTACATTAGAGTTTACATTTAAGAATAAAATGTAATGATATAACTGAAATATTTACATTAGAGATGTCAAGGACTGAGATCTAGTAATGAAAAAAAAAACATGAAAACACACTTTTTTTAGTTTTTTTCTGATATATTTATGTGAATATCTTGGATTTTGGATCAGTGCTTCTGAATATCTCCCTCTAATTTCACTGTCCATTCTGTCCTTAAAGGTTTTTTTTTTTTTTAATCAACTTGTTTTCATTGATGATAGAATAATGCCATATTGGCATTATTCTATCTATTCCACACTACAAAAACACTCAAAGAGCATTTTAAAATTAAGTTTACCTATCTTAATCCAGCGCCAGGTGAAGCTCCCCAGCGCTGCTCTGCACACCACTCTCTGAAGTCACAGGAGCCCAAATGAAAGGCTTCTAATAGAGAAACTTTTGAATAAACCATTTTACCGGCTCAAAGCAGGGTGGAAACTTAAAAAAAACAAATGCGGATGGGATTATGAGAGCTTCCTGCAATGTGGGAGGGAGAGAGGGGAGATAAAAGCAATGCCTGCAAGGGAGACGCAGTTATATCTGTTGGCAGAGTGCAGTGTTCGTTGACGACATTTGTATTTTATGCACAGAATTAACATTAGGCAGTCTGCAGTAGAGTTCATAGCGGCCTAAGTCATGTGTGCAGGGGTGCAAACTGCCCCCAGAAACACTGCACATCCAGACTTCTACCACCATGACCACTTCAAAATGCATAGGTGGTCATAGTGGTTGGAGTAACCCTTTAAGGGAATACATAATTACATCTCATTGCTTCAATCATTATTATATAAAGTAAATTCAAAATGAATTCAATTTAAGGCCAGAGTAGCTCAAATGAAAGTATAACTAACTTAAATCTGGAATTCTCTCAAAATTTTAATTTTAGTTAATAACCATGTTTGCATTTCAGCACAGACCAGCAGACCTTTCCCCCATGTTCTAGGACAGGGGCAGGCAGCCTTTAAGCACTACTGTACCAAAACAAGATCTTTAAAATCCTTGGTGTGCTCATCCTATTTTTTTTTTAAATGAGGTGTATGTTGCCGTATTGTGCTTATGTTATTTATGAGTGCTGCAGTTTCTTTATAACATTGTATTTGTGCATGTGTGGGCTGTTATATTGTATATGTTCATGAGTAGTTTGTGGTATTGTGTAAGATACCTACAAATATGGGCTGTGAATGGGGGATGTTTGTATTATTTGTGTGAGTGGGAGGCTTATTCTGAAGCTCTGTATATATCTAGAAGTCTGGTGGGGAGCGGGCTGACCGGGCACAGGTCAAGGACAGAATCTGCGATAGCTGATGGGGACTGCTCCACTCCAGTAGAGATTCTGTTCACAAGTGCTGGGAGGAACTGATCTGAGATGACTTTCTCTAACCATTGCAATGTGTGAATGGAGAACTGTACCTATCCACCTGCAACATAGGCCTGGGCACACCCTAATCCCCGCGGCACGCGCTATGTGCCTCCCTCCATGGGCCGGTGAGGGAGATCAAAGATCTCCACAGGCAGGGAGGGAGGCAGAAGAGGACCCGGGGAGCTCTTGTCAGCAGCTCCGCCGAGTTCCTCTCGCGCGGTCGGAGCATTGCCGCAGTTACGCTCAGATCTCGCGAGAGTGAATTCTAGCCCCACAGGCTAGAGTTCACTCTCCACTGGACCACCAGGTAAGAAGGGAGGGGGGATATTAACTAAACGGTCCCCACACCCCCACACATTACACACAAACATACAGCACACACACATACATCACCCTTACACACACAGTACACACACACACACACTAACAGCACCCTCACACTAACAACACCCTTACACACACAGCACCCTCACACATACACACACACAGCACACATTAACAGCACCCTTACACACACAGCACACACACACTAACATCACCCTCACACTAGCAACACCCTCACACATACACACACACACACACACAGCACACACTAACAGAACCCTCACACATACACACTAACAGCACCCTTACACACAAACACACACAGCCCGCTTACACACACAGCACCCTTACACACACAGCACACACTAACAACACCCTTACACACACACACTAACAGCACCCTCACACTAACAACACCCTTACACATACACACACAGCACCCACTAACAGCACCCTTACACACAGCACCCTCACACATACACACACACAGCACACACTAACAGCACCCTTACACACAGCACCCTCACACACACAGCACCCACTAACATCACTCGTACACATACACACAGCAGTGTGTGTGTGTGTGTATGTATGTATGTGTATGTGCATATATATATATATATATATATATATACACATACATAGGGTGCACACCCTTAGACAATAGCCTGCGCACACCTATGACATGCAATCACCACTCAGGTTGCACTAGCAAATATCTGAAGTCACAAATGGACTCCTGATAGGCTAGAGCCTGTTTCGCTCTGGCAGCCTTGAGTGCCGGGCAAAAGAACCTTGAGTGCCATGCATGGCCCACATGTCATAGGTTGCTGACTTCTGCTCTGCAATCTGTTGTTCCCCACTCATCAACTTTTCATCCTTCTCAGCAACTTTCTCAAAGCTTTTGCTTTTTTCTCCTCTTCACTACCCTCTCACTTAATGGGACTTTCTAGGTTAAAAATTTATTATAAATATTTGTTTATTAATTTTTTTTAAATTCCCTATCTTGTGTCCTAAAATTCTACCTTTTCTTAACTAGAGACCTTGCTTTGGAATGCGTAAAACATACAGGAAAATAAATAACAAACATTATTACATTATTAAATTTGGCATATTTTAAAACTGAAACAAGAATACTTATATTAATATTGTGAACAAGAAGAACACAAGAAAAGGGAAGGGCTGCGCCACAGGTAAACACTAGTTTAGTACACTAGTACAATAGTACAACTTATTTGGCATAAAAACAGAAATAGGTCTGGTGCAAAAGTCTCACAAAGAAAGTTTTTATAATCCAAAGATGAAAAAGTCAGTGCTTGATATGATGTACTGTCCTCAATTCAACTTGACCATAGATAATATGGAAAACAAAAGACAGGGATAGGTGATAGTGTAGCTTGTTGAGTATAGACTTTTATATAAGGAAAAGGTAATGATGGGACACTCACATTTGGAAGAGCTATAGCTAGCTCGAGTATTATAGGCGTACAGCGGTATAATCCCTACGGTTAAACGGCAACTGTCAACCACGTTCACACCAAGAAGATATAAAATACAGGAAACAGGAGCAGGTGATAGTGCAGATTGTATAATTCAATCAGATAAAAGTATAATGCCGGAACACTTACATTTAGAAGAGCTATAGCCAGCTCTAGCAGTATGGGCGTCCCTTTAAGCTTAAACTTTGCTTCAGATCCTAATGAACACTAAAAAAGCATGCTGATCTTGATAAAGCTCCAGTCTAGAATAAAAATATATTGATATAAAATGGTAGAGGAAGTGCAAACACCTGAAATGAGAATTAACTAAATTAGGGACATTCAGGAATATTTTACAATGAATATCCTATTATTTTTTTTTACATAATACAGACAACATATGAAGTGGACAGTATACATTGTAGCCTCTTAAAGGGACATGTATGTCTTTATTTCTTATTCAAATTGCTATACTGTATTGATTTGACATTTTCTTAATTATATTTTATTTGATTCAGTACTGGCACAAAAGTTATAAAATCAATAACCTATCCTCAATCAAAAATATTCTTCAACAATATGTTTTCTGTTGAATCCTATCAAATTATAATTTTCTTACAAATGATTAGTTCTTAATAGTAATGTTACAGCCTGGATTACATTATTTTAAAAATGTTATCTACTCTTCTTTTGTTTTATAGAATAGTTCAAGGTATAATATCCTAACAGGAGAATTAATGCATTCACTAAAAAAAAGATTATTTTTTATCATCTAATGAGGAAGTATTTGTGCATGTAGAAATTTGACATCTAAGTTAAGAGATTTAGAGACTGATTACATCTTCTTTTATCAATGTTTCATGAGCTTGCATTTTAATTATATCTTAGGGTAAACCTAAGTTGTTCACTTTTCCAAAGAGCATCTCTGTTGTCAGGAATTTATCATGTCAATTCTAGCAGCGCTCAAATATTCAACCAGTTGGTATGAAAACACACTCTACATTAAAATTCAATTTCTCTTTCAATCTAATATACACTATAATCTAGAATAATCATTTTATATTTTATTTGTTAAATATGAATTAATCATCTGTTTATATAAAAATAATATAATAATGTCATGTAGAACTAGATTTCTAATGTTGAGTATTTTTCAACATCTATATAACTTTTCTTTTTTTCCCACACAATGTCACATTAGTGTAACACATCAGTGTCTTTTAGACATATTTTTCTACTTAACAAAAAAAATAGGAGAAGGTGTGTGGGCCCCTAGTACAAGAGATAAAAGATAGATGTAGTACATCAGGTGTTTCCTTATCAACTACAAACCATATAAACAATAAAACAAACAAATACACCCTTAAGTGAACACACACATGTGTATATTTATAAACAGGGACGTGATGTGATACAACACCACCAAATTAATAGTTTGATATCACAATGCCCTTTCCCCATTTTTTTTTTTAATTACATGCAAAGTTGGAATAAAAAGGATCATAATTCATATTTGTTATTATTTATTTATGCAGTTATATGTTAAAGTATCTTCTATTCAATAGTTCTAGAAGCCAGATGGTGATCATAAAATATAGAAACATGTTTTAAGAGAATCAAATTGAACTATTTCATGTTATATTCATTCCAACTAGTGTCTTTATAAAATGTGTGAAGAATATGTTAAAAGCAGAGTATCTTTTATTATTTGTTATTAATTGTTCAAAATAGTTTTAATAATCATGCAATTAGTACTCTAGGGGTAAATGCTGCTAGAAAGTGCATATACTGCATAGTTATCCTCAATCTGTTTTGGAATTGATGTACACTTAAAATAGTGCATGGTATTCACACTTGTAAGCAAAATAGTGGGCACTGAATAGGTAAAGTTACTATAATCTATCTTGCTAAAACTTTGTTTTTGGTTCCTTCCCTGATATCATCTTGATCTATGTATACATATATATGTCTGTTTAACCATACTCCTGTGTGGCTAATGATTAAGCACCTGTGGCATAAAACATGTCTAGCCTATTTGTCTTGCCCTGTTTCTTCAGTATTTTTGATTCCACAATGTAACAAGTAAATGCTTTGAGGTTTAACCACAAGCGTTCTCTCTTTTACGTAGCTATAGGTGTTTTTTTTTTTTTTTTTTGCTATAGCTAACTCATTATCATGGGCTCTGACTTTTTTTTTTTACATGGAATGCACACAACTACCCACCCTTATATACAAGGAATTCAACAGCTTATTAAATACACTCTATAGTCTCTAATCTTAAAGGATGGTCACTTGATGATCATTGTCTATTAAAACCCTTTCCCCTCGACTGTCCCACAGGGATCATTGTCTCATTCCGATCATATGTCCCACCCTTTTACAAGTTTGACGATCATACGGCTTACCCAGAGGGACATAACGTTATTGGATAAAGGTGATTGGAAAAAAAACACACCCACAAAGTGATTTCTATAAATAAATTTAGCAATTTTGGTGAACGACACTGAAATTTTATCCGAGTGGAAAGGGTTAAACCCACAACTATTGATTGTTACGATCATATGATGAAGATTGTCTCAGGGCAAGTATTTTGTTATTCTAAGTCATTGGTAATGAGATCACCTCCTAAAGTATATGGAGCAAATTTGCATAAATAGATTAATTATTCAAGTTTATTGCCTATGAAATTTATTACATGCAATTGCTTTTAGCTGAACAATGTTTACATGCTATCTAGCTAATCCATTATAAGGCAGATTTTAGGAATAATAAATTTAACACATCAATTTACCATTTTACAAATGTACCAAAATATTTTAGGTAAGTCATTAATCTTTTCTTCAGGTAATATAGAGTTAAGATCCAATACATTTGAAAAGGAGGGTTTGTAAGTACCAATATTCAGTTTGTAACTGCGAAATCAGGTTATTTTGAAGGTTATGCTATAAAGTATTCAATGATTTGATAATAAGGTAAACATAGTGTAGGTAAAAGCTTTGCAAGGAATTAGGCTGAAAGTTAAAATGGAGACAAAGGACATCAACAAAGATATCAGGAAAGATTTCAACTTTCTGGATTTGAATACAAATGTCTATGTATTGATGTTTCCAAATCTTTAGGGATTTAGGCATAGTTTGTTAAAGAAAACAAACACATTGTGCAGCCTGCAAATCTTTCCAGTAGTGTGCATTGCTTAAATGATTCCTGTAAGAAGCTTATTTTTTACCATTATTGATTATTTCCTATCTTTTTTTAACTTCATACTTTATGGGAATTTGAAAAACTACACAATAGGTAGACTGAGTAAGAATATTTTATCTATTTGTGTTATTTAGAATAAAAAATATCAATAGGATAATGTTATACTGCCTAAGAATGCCACCTTGAGGAATAGGATTAGATTTTAAGATATTTGTCTTATGTTCAAAGCTTTTTTTGGCCACCTCACATTTCTTGGCTTTCGATGTCTCCTCTATCCCTGTTTTTTGTATCCAGTTTTTTTCTGTAGAATTGTTGCTTTTGGTTTAATGTTTAGTATCCTTCTCCTTCCCATCTGCACTTTATCTTTGCATTACTTTGCAATTTGTACACCACCATTCTATTTTGTGACTTCCTTTAACATATGGGTCATAATAATGCACAACACGATCACGTTGTGGTCTCCTTTTCCCAGTGTGCAATTTCTTTATACTCCGTGTCAAACCTGGAGCCATATTCTTATATGCCATTTCATTTACACACAGTATCCTTCATATAACACTATAGCTCTGTTATTTCTCTCTCATAATATTTGCATCCAAAGGTAACTGTCTAGATTTGTCTCTCACTAGAGACATAAAATGAGGAATAAGGTAACGGATGTGAATAGATGAAATAGCACGTAAGCTCATTAAGCAGGGCCCTCAACCCATCTGTTCCTGTGTGTCCGTTTGTCTGGTTACCATTACGTGTTTGTTAGTCTACCCATTGTACAGCGCTATGGAATTTGCTGGCGCTATATAAATAATAAAATAATAATATGACAATAGGTGAATGAATATTGTAATATGGCAAATGGAGGATAAATAAAAAGATATTGCATAACATAATTACTGTTTTCAGGGTGAATTTGTAGCTGCTCTTCTAAGATTTTAAGCAAGTGTTGTGCTCTCTTTTGCCTTGTATGATTATTATATACTATTATCACCTTAAGGACAGATGCAATTGACCACATTCTGGAGCAAAACAAAACTTAGTTATGCTATTTTCTATACTTACATAGTTACATAGGCTGAAAAGAGACATGCGTCCATCAAGTTCTGCTTTTCTCACATCTGTTGTAGCTGTAGATTGTCAGAATATTTATATCAACAGACATTTTGTGCTAAAAAGAAATTAAAAGTGTATATTGCCAATGTCACTCAGAACAAAGCGGACTCCATTTTGCTATCTTCAGGATAACAAACACATCATTTCCTTGATTTCTTCTTACTTTCACTAATCACTGAGGAATGCGTTACATAAACACAGACACTAGTGACAGAGAAGATTAAGTAATTAATTTTACTTTCTAAATTTTACAAGGTTCCATTGTAAGTAAGGGGTGAAATTGAGTTTAGAACTGTCAATTTTACAAGTTACGATCAAAGTAGTTGCCACAAAGACTGAGACAAACGCTTTGAACTGACAGCAAATCTAAGTTATGGTAGTCATTTTATATAAGCCAAATGACGTCAAAATCGTCATCAGGAAAAGTTAACTCTTTCCTGGATAGGAAGGTTTCGTTAGACGAGACTGCCCTCTATGGATCAAATACCTAAATTGCGATCCATCGATTGAATCCACCTACGGCTTCCTATTGGTTTATCAACTAATGACGTACAAAGAGTCTGGCCCTTTAAAAGTAAGGATAAAGGGAAAAGTTAGAGATACAGAGAGACGAGTTGGAAGTTTGGGGATTCCGATTCGGACATGCAGAGAGAGGGACTCAAGAAACATCTCTGGGACTAACACTCTACACAACTTTTTAACACTTAGAATTCTACTCTGACTTTCTAACCAACACCACTTTTCTCTATTACTCATGCATCTACATACAACCAATCAAGTTCCTGGGACTACCTACTCATCTGATGAGAATATCTACATAACTGGTAATTATGCTGGTTTTATTTAATTAATTTAAATTAATTAAAATTTTACTAATAGCATGATATATGACTGGATAAATCACGGTCAGATTTCCATATTTAGAAATCTTAGTTAACTAAAGAAGATATAGTTATAAACATTCCATTCTGCAGGTGGAATTAAGAATAATTATATATTATGTGATAGTATCACATGTTAGCATACCGCTGTTTTTATCCAGGTGTATTGATTTGCTCTAATATAAGATAATATATCTTTTTAGGCAAATTAAAATTTGGCTTTTGTAAAAATCTGGTATATTATTCTTATTGGAGGAAATGATCCAGGAAATGATTAATGAGTTGGTTCAAATGCTATTTCAATTGAAAATCACAGGAGAATAGGATACAATATGCCTAGGAGGATCTAGCCAGTATTGAAAGGGTTATTCAGTTGTTTTAACTGTTAGCCAAGGTTTTATGGCTCTTCGCTGTGAAAAGCTTTACTTTTTGTCTGTAAGGATACCCTCATAAATCTTAAGTGACAGATGGTGCTGTTAGCCATTGAAACGTGTATAGCCATTCCATTGTATTGCATATTTATGTTATACTAAATATTCACTGATTACTATCATGCATGCTGCCTAATATTATTTGTTAATTAATTTGCTACAATAAAAATAAATCTATTTTTATAACAGATTGTGATTTATTTATGGAATACTTTTCACTTATTTGAAAAACGATCTCTAAGATCTAAGAGGATTGAAATAGTGGGCAATTCTCGACTGCTTAATATTATCATCCCATAAATATCCCCACAAGATCCTAAAGAATTGCAAAACTGCCAATTTGAAGCACTTTCCAATTTTGCAACAAACTATTAAAAAATCCTTCATGGTCCTGCAATAGCAGTCAGATCTCTTCTTGGATCAAGGAGCTTGTGACGGTAGTCACCATCACTGAGAGAAGAAGGACACTTTACAATGGTTCCTAAATGGCTCCTATGTCTCAGTCACCCTATGCTCATTATAGGTGCAGGGTGTTTATAACGTGTGTGTACTGTTAAATGTTTTGTCTGCTCTCCTGTACTTCTGAGGATTGCTACCAACTAGGTGGATTTGGCATGTAGCCTTTGTAGCACCTTCTGTTAGTAGCAACAGCAATATGCACTACCTGAATAGGAAGGCTGGTTAATTTGCATATTCAGGTAGATTAGCATATTGCTGTTTCTGCAGGCAGGAGAGTTGGTTTGTATTTAATATTGTCTTCCCTACCTCTTTATAAAAATGTTATGTTATTATAATTTCCTGTATATTTTGTGACATATTTTGGTTATTTGAATTTTATTATGTTTGTATGTAAATGTAGCGATCATATGGGCTAGTACCAAGTAAAATAAAGTTTTGGATGTCAGTTCCTTTTGGAACTTGTGTCCTGTGTGGATTTGTACCAGTGACAGAGTCTTCGGACCGGTTTTCTTGTTGCAGGATCCCTCTAACTCTGGGATAAAGCAAGAGAGGTAGGCCTGAGAGCCGCAAGTGTCTTTTTAAAGACAAGAGCTATAACATTGCAGGCGGATGTGGATACCAGCTTGGAAGAAGGGCTGCACTGTATGAGGCAGAGGGGATGATACCTGCCAGGAAGAAGAGCTGCAGCCTGGTCGGGTGGAAAAGCTCCAGAAGGACCCCGGTCACGCTTTGGCAACTTGAGCAGAACCATTCCAGGGTGCCTACAAGAGGCTAGGAAGCAGACTTGGTGGAGGTACTCGGTTGGCGTACAGGAGCTCCGTCACAGAGCTGTTACCTAACATAATAAAAAAAAATTTAAAAAGTTTTTGCAAGTATTCATCCAATTGCTGTTTAATGATCTGTACAGACTCTACTAAAATCATCTGTTCAGGCAGTGAATACTTATTGTTCTCTCGGTTAAAAACATCCCATCCCCCTCTAAGGAGCCATTTTTCTAAACTAGAAAGAATTACATTTGTTAACTTTGCTTCATAAGTAAAATGTTCCATTCCTTTTATTACTTTTGAAACTCGCCTGTGACAATCTGGCACTGAGATCTCTGGCCCTGAGAGTGGACAAGTTTGGGCCTAGTATCGCCCATGGGATTCTTTGCATTAGGCTGTACATTCACACTTGTGAATGCAGCATCTCTCCTCACTGGTGATTCAGTTAGAATATACAGTGCTGACCTTATATCACCAGTGCAAACTTCCGCTAGCTCGCTGGGTGATCTTCTAGATTTAGAGTAAGGAGTCTGGTACTTGAGTCTCTAATCCCTTGACAAAGCAGGATACATTGCAGAGTTGCTCCGGGCATTACAGGATATTATATTTACATGATAACTATTTCTCTTAGGAGCAATCGCACCATAGCGGACCTCAGAAGCTTAAAACAAAGAAAGAAACAAGCAATCTTCTTCTTGATGTAAAAACAAACTCCAAGAAACTGGAACTTTTTTTGTATAAGCACACAGATTTTCTACATTTACAGGCATGAAACACTAGTTTGCTTAATACAGTGTATGCAGGTACAGTAATTACAGTGGGGGAATGTGGGACAAGTAGGAACATGGGGAGATAGACTAATACTGTCTGCAGGTGAGGATGTAGAATACACTAAACCCTGCCCCCCTCTTGGATGATGTAGCTAAACCTCCAGATACCTCTAGCAGGTTCCCTTTCTTGCCAGGGCCTGCTCTTGGAACACAATGTTAGCAAAAATAGGCAGGATGTGACACTGTTGACTTAGTCCCACCTCCCACTGTGCTGGTTACAATGGATTTCTAGGTACATTTTCAAATCCCATCAGACAGTCTGACATCTAGCTAAGGACATCTGAGTCAAAGAGTAGCTGAGCACATTACACATGCACTAGCAAAGCTGTTACAAGGTAGATCTTGCAAAGTAACTTTACATTACACACAGCAACTATATACAGGGTCCCCAGCCTTCTCCATGTCCAATTCCCCACACATGCAGAACCTCCTCACCTTTCATGAGTGTAATGGTCACTCTTTTTTTCTGAGTATCCATCATCGCCTAGCAAAGTACGCTGGGAGTCACGCAATATGGCGTCGGGTGTGAGTGTAACCAGGATAACGTGGCTCATGCCTGAAGCTTGTGAATAAGGTATCTTGTAACTCCCAGCCACTAGGGTCGACATCCTCAGCCCCAAAGCAAATAGTCCCAATCCTTGCATGTGAAGGCAGACCAAAAAATAGTGTATACCATCCCTCGTGCACCACTGAATGATCCAAGTGGCGAGAAATGGCACCTTTTAGCCGATTGCATGCATTCCATTACTAGCAAAGGTTCTCAAAAGTTCTCAAATGGAAAAAAGGGATATAGGGCAAATAGGCCATTCGTAATGTTGCCTCTGCCCATTTTCTAGTACCATAATCATTTTTGTTTAGAACACATGTCCAAAATTGCAGCAAATACAAGGTGTGGTGTTCCCATTGATTTATAAAAATGCTAAATTATATTTTTATTCAAAAATTCAAAAAGTTTTTTTATATAGGACAGTACCTTACTGGCCTTAGCAATTGCTGATTGACATTGCACATATTTGCCTATTTTGTTGTCTATAACAATTCCCAAATCCTTTTTGTGTGTTATTCCTAATTCACAATTGTTTAGGATGATAGTTGCTTGTGCATTCTTTACCTCCTAGTGCATAACTTTAGCTTTTATCTATATTAAATTTAATCTGCCATTTGAGTGACCAGTTCCCCCAATGTATCTAAATCCCTCTGCAGCAAAGTAATATCCCGCTCATGTTGTATTACTTTACAGAGTTTTTTGTAATCTACAAACACTGAAACATGGCTTCCAATGCCTATTTCAAAATCATTTATAAATATGTTAAATAGAATGGGTCCCAGAACAGAACCCTGAGGAACACCACTTACCACCTCCGTCCAGCTCGAAAATTTACCATTAATGACAACTCTCTGTACTCTATTTTTAAGCCAATGTTCAATCCAAGAACAAGAATTTTAATCTAGACTAATTTATTTTAGTCTGAACACCTGTAGCACCTTGTCTTGAGTCACCCAATCACACATTTTCTGCAAGTTGTTTGCAGCAATGTGTTTTGTTCAGTCATCATTTAAGGGTATCTCTTTAAGTGCCCATATACATAGTAAATATTGGTTTTGAAAAGGACAACAATTGCTGTCTTTTAATAATATGTAGACCTAATGCAGCATTAAGCATGAATAAGATTATGGGGAAAAAAGTTCACATTTCTGCTTATTGTAAATTTTACACATCCAGTTTAACTAAATAAAAATTTTCAAAATAGATTAATGTATCAGTCCTGATTATTACATTTTTCATATTTCTAGGTTATAAATACATTTTTAATAGTTAATTTTTTAATTCAATTTTGTCAGAATTCAAAAATTTGAAAGCTTCTTATTTTCTGACACGTCTAAAAATAACACTGAAGCAAAAATGAATGGTTCCATAATTAATTTAATCAAATCTTTCAGATCCATTCATTTTGAGAAAGATAGCAAATTATGGAGTTATCTTTTAAACAACTGGAAGATCATACTGACTGCTACCTTCATTCATTCTGCATAGGAAACAATTGGCATCCAAATGTAAGAAATTAACAACATTTTCAGATGAATTTCAGTTTTTCTAAATCAATATTTCACAAATTGTGAATGAACTGAGATTCAAAATGTTACTAATCAAAACAAATGAAAATTGTCCCTCATGCACATCTCTAACACTCAGCCCGTATCAACCTCCCAATACTATACTAACCCTACCCATAGACGTATGATTACAACAAATCTAACCATATCTCTGACCTAACCTTAAACCTACACTATCCATAATCTTAAAACAACATTCATTTTCACCCAGCATTAACCCTTAAGTTACCCTAACACAAACTTACTCAAAACTTAAAACAAACCCTACCCTAACAATAGCCCTAACCCAACCATAATCCCACCTTTACAGCTAACATAATTACTGCTGCAGCCTATAATAAAGTTGTTGCAGTGCTCACTTTGATATGTTAACTATGCCTAACTAAAATGGTTTCAGCTGATAGAGGCAGCCCCTAGGTATTGATTGATGCTTGGGTCTCCTGGTGTGAGCAGGAATTTAAACCTTTTCACATTAAAACTCTAGGACATGTCAATATGTCCTAGCAGTGTTAAAGCCCAGTATAGTTAGGATGTAATCACACAACATAATGATCTTCAGTGTTTCATTTCTTTATGCCAACATTTGACTAGTTGGCTATAAAACTGCATCTATGTCTCATATTCATAGCTATTAGAGCACTGAAGTTATTTAATTCAAAAAGATGGTGGGAACTATGTATGGCTTATTAATAAAAATGAAGAAACAAAGACATGTGACCTGACAGTAAAGATTCATAAGGGTTTTGAGACATGCACCCAAATGGTATATACATTAAACAGCAGACTTAACCTTCTTGTAAGCAGAAACCAATATTCCAAGTCCGAAGCTATAGGACAGGAAAAAAGTTATTCACCACAAGTTTGGACTATGGCACAGTCATCAGTGGCTGAATTGTCCCTTCTCTATTTCAGGTGGACAAATTGACGTTTTGAGACCTACTCTTAAGAAATGCAATAAGAGACTTTTATTTAATGATTATTAGTTCTTAAAATTATTCAGTATAATTCACATGAGCATTGAGTGATATATTCATCTCTTTGCCAACAGTAAAGAAATTGAAGAAATAAAACAAAACATATATCTAAATGCAAACATGTCACTTCTTTACATTCCATATTCTGTCAATAATTCTATCATGATACTACAGATGAACATCAGCAATCACAAGATTATATAATATGGTGATCGGCCACGAGTAATTTTAGATAAGCTAGGTGCCCATTTAAATCAATGGAGGCATACGTTAGAAGCACAAATTGTAGCAATTAGTTTACAAGTTCACAAATGAAAGTTGATGCAGTTTGAAACAAACAACAAGCCGACTGTAAGCAGTCAAGGCAAAGTTATGGAATAAATTTAGAATGTAATCAAATGCACTTTTAGATAAATCTTTCTTAAATATAAAAGGGAGTCTTTCCAAAACAAGAGTTAACAATTAATTGAATGGCTTTTTCGATATCTGAAATACTTTAGAATCATAATGCATTTATACATGTGATGTTCCTTACAACCCTCATTTTTTAATTAAATTTATATATTTATTGGTCCTGATGAAAGTTTGGGTATCACACTGAAAAGTCGATATTTATGTTTGTCGTGAGAAATAAAAGCTAAGTTTTATTTTTTACTCAAGTCCCTGGAGTGCTACCTGGACTACAAGGTCTATACTTATGCTAACAAGCACCAGGGTATGTATGTGTATGTATATATATATATTAGCTGTATATAGTATTAGAATACAAAATATATATTTAAAAATAAGTTAAACATTATTAAAGGATAAAAATCTAGTAGTTTATTTCAACCAATGTGTTGCATTGGTATTGACTTCATTCTAGAAATATAAGTAAGATTTTACAATTATGTTACTTTTTCAACAAAACCTTATACAGCCAGACGGCATTTCTTGGCTTGGTTCTTGTCACGGTGTGGTGGCACAAGAACCGTTTAAATAATTTTTCACCACAAAATAATCGTAATGATAATAGACCACATCTGCTGTGTTTTCGTAATCTGTGCAATTTCACTTCTAATGTACTGTGGTTTCAATTTTACACACCATTACAGGTTACATCATGAGCATTTCAAGTAAAAGTCACACTGGTTGCTGTATATTCTTTTTTGCCTTTACAATACTATTAGAATGTGACTCTAGACTGTGTGTGTGTGTGTGTGTGTGTGTGCTAGGTGTTTGTGTGTGTGTGTATGCAAATAGCTTAGCTTTTTTATGTAGGTGCAGGTGACAAATTAAGAAAAAGCCTAAACTGTAGGGTGTATGTGTGAGGGATAGGGGCTGAAGTGTTTGTGTGGTGAGTTTTGGAGATTAGTGTGTTTAGGGGTATTGTAATATGTGGGGAAAGGGGATGTAGTGTATGTGAATATAGGGGGGTGTAGTGTTTTGGGGGATAAGGACTGCGTTATGTGGGAGATAGAGGTGGAAATGTGTGGGGTAGAGGTGCTCAAGTATGTGTTGGGGTTAGATCTATATGTGGGGCAGGAACTGAGGGATGGTCGAGGGGCAAGTATAAAATTTAAAATAAATTAAAATAAATAATAATTAAAAATCCTAACATTTATTCCACCCTTCTTATGGCTTACCTTGTGTGAGTTGGAGGGTGGGCATAATGCGCCATGGTGGTCCAATTGCAAAAGGCCCCTAATCAGTACCCCAAGTGGGTGCAGGCAGTTACATCCAGCCTGCGCCAAGGCACGTATCAGAGCATTGACTAGGTAATCTGTGGCAGTGCTGTGATATTAGAGCCACAGCAGGGAACTTGGCATCACAATCCCTCTCTACCCCTACATCATTAGCGTGGGATGGCTGCCATGCAAAGAATTCTCATAGTGCAGCATTGGGAAGTCTGCGATTGGACAGCCACAAAAGGTCTGGGCGGGATTCAAAGGGGAGGGCTTGCAAAGGCAGCAGACAAGAGAACTGCAGGTTTTGCAAGCTGTTTTTTTTTAATATACTACCAATTTTTTTAAAAAAAGCATAATTAAATGCATACAAGTTTTTGTTTGGGGTATATCTTCTAAACAGCAGTGTTTATTTATTTTGTATTTGGGCAGTAGAGTGTCCCTTTAAAGGACCACTATAGTGCCAGGAAAACATACTCGTTTTCCTGGCACTATAGTGCCCTGAGGGTGCCCCCACCCTCGGGGACCCCCTCCCGCCGGGCTCTGGAAGGGGGAAAGGTGTTTAAACTTACCTTTTTCCAGCGCTGGGCAGAGAGCTCTCCTCCTCCTCTCCGCCTCCGTTACGCCCCGCCGGCTGAATGCGCACGCGCGGCAAGAGCTGCGCGCGCATTCAGCCGGTCTCATAGGAAAGCATTTACAATGCTTTCCTATGGACGCTGGCGTGCTCTCACTGTGATTTTCACAGTGAGAAGCACGCAAGCGCCTCTAGTGGCTGTCAATGAGACAGCCACTAGAGGATTAGGGGGAAGGCTTAACCCATTCATAATTATAGCAGTTTCTCTGAAACTGCTATAATTATGAAAAAATGGGTTAACCCTAGAAGGACCTGGCACCCAGACCACTTCATTAAGCTGAAGTGGTCTGGGTGCCTAGAGTGGTCCTTTAAGGTAGCATGGGGTAATATCATTAATTTCCCTTTGCTGTTAGTAAGCTACAAATATATATTCTGGTTCTCTTTGTGATTAAACGCCCATAGACTGCAGATTGGTAAACATTACAAAGAATGTTTTCATCAATGTCATCAGCATTTTGGTAGTATAGAAGAGAAAACATGAACAGCTTGTTGGAATATACAGAATATGCATTCATATGTGTGCATGTGGGTGCGTTTATGTGTTTAGAATTAAATTTATATAACTCATACCTAAATATTGCTACTGTTATGCAGAGCAATACAGTGCATCACTAGAAAAATAAAAAAAATGTTTTTGTTACAAGAAAACAATACATGTCATTTTTTTGAATGTAAGAAGTATTATTGACACAACTAGAATACAAAAAATGAATCAAGACAACTGCTGTTATCAATATGAAATGTGCATTTTCCTCTTCAGCGAGTATAATCAATAAAGTTGACTTTTAATATCAACAATTCTCAGTTGTATATTGTCTTTTTGTGTTTTATGATGATTCAATGTTTCTTCCTTCTGAAGCCCTCTCCTTTGTCATTAGGACTTACTTTGTTATTTTGAAATACTTTAACAAGTGCCTTTGTTCAATGTAACTGGAAAAAAATTAATATTTTTTTTCTTTACCTGCATATGGAGATAATTTAGTAGACTTGTAAGTTGATAACTTTAAGAATTGAGACCAAAATAACTGAGAGAAAAAAATCCAGAGAGACATTTTCCCTCTCATGTGAATCACATTTTGTGGTTCATCTGTCATCCAAACACATAGAAACCAGTCCACTGCACCTGCTTACTTGTTCTGCTGCAGTGATTATGGTGCAAGATAATGCATCTTGGGCGTAAAAACCCAAGGGCAGAGTACAGAATATTTGATAGAGTCCTAACCTCAACAACTGAGGAAAGGGATTTAGGGGTGATTATTTCAGATGACTTAAAGGTAGGCAGACAATGTAATAGAGCAGCAGGAAATGCTAGCATAATGCTTGGTTGTATAGGGAGAGGTATTAGCAGTATGAAAAATGGAAGTGCTCATGTCATTGTACAGAACACTGGTGAGACCTCAGTTGGAGTATTGCACGCAATACTGGAGACCGTATCTCCAGAAGGATATTGATACTTTGGAAAGAGTTCAGAGAAGTGCTACTAAACTGGTTCATGGATTACAGGATAAAACGTATAAGGAAAGGTTGAAGGATCTTAACGTGTATAGCTTAGAGGAAAGACGAGATGGGGGGTTTAATAGAAACATTTCAATACATAAAGGGAATCAACACAGTAAAGGAGGAGATTTAAAAAAGAAATTTAAAAAAGAAAAACTACCACAAGAGGACATAGTCTTAAATTAGAAGGGCGAAGGTTTAAAAATATTATCAGGAAGTATTATTTTACTGAGAGGGTAGTGGATGCATGGAATAGTCTTCCAGCTCAAGTGGTAGAGGTTAACACAGTGAAGGAGTTTAAGCATGTGTGGGATAGGCATAAGGCTATCCTAGCTACAAGATAAGGCCAGGGACTATTGTCTAAAGTATTTAGAAAATTGGGCAGGCTAGATGGGCTGAGTGGTCCTTATCTACAGTCACATTCTATTTTTTTCAGGAGTGTCTTAGTGGCCTCCTAATGTAAGTAGTCAAACTCTTTTAAAATGGTTTGACTTGGTACCTGGGACCAGATAGATGCAACTTGCTGACTACTCTCAGTCTTCAGGAGAGCTGGAAGATCTTGCTAGGAACATCCATTGTCTCTCCTGAGCTAAGCCCACCATGCAAGACCAGCTCATTGGCTGAGACCAGTAGCTGATCACTTATAGCCAATGAGGTAAGCTTGGTGCAGAGTTTTGTGTCAGCAGAGAAGGCAGTGACAGGTTCTCAAAATAGGTTGGACAAGTTGTCAGACTATTCAAAGTTGTTTAACTAGTTGCACGGGGAGAGTACCAAGGCACACTTGACACTATAGCATAGCTCAAGGAAAGCACTTGCAGGTGAGTGTGTCCAATTCCCCTATTTCACAGTATGTTTTAAAGCCGTTTGATAGTTTACCCCAGCTCACTGTTAAATAAGTGAATTCATTTAACTAGTTCACTAGAGTGAACTACTAGACTCTGTTTTCATGTTTATTCATATACATTTTTTTTTTTTTGCTTATATACAGCGAGAAGTTGTAACTAAGAAGATGGTCCATTAAAAACAGAATTAGCGGGTGGCAGGGCCTGACAGCCGAGCTGGCCAGATGTGCTTGGAGAGAGCTCTGGCACAGCCAAGCTTAAAAGCAATGAAAACTCGCCATAAACGTGGTCTTTACAGACCAATATAACGGAAGCTCATTGCTGCATCGAGTGGGAGCTTGTGGATACCAAAAAAGTGCCTCTGTCAAGATCCTCCACACTCCACACCTAAGGCCTAGCATGACAGGCTGCCTGATGGTTGGGAGAAACCGATCACCCGACACTGGAACCATGCCAACACCCCGCACCCCCCCCCCCTCTGGACCGGTGGGGGTCATCCCGGTCCCAGTTGGAGAAACCCTCAGACCTACAGCAGGGGAGTACCCGACCGGAACAAAGCCTGCATGCTGCACCCAAGATGGCCGCCAAGCCACAACCCCAGGAGAGCCTGCAGGCCTGGAGAGAGGGCTTTGAAGCCAGCTTCAATAGAGTCTGTGAAGACTTTTGGAGACTACTAGATTGCAGGCCCAAAGCGAGTCACCCGCCACTGCCACTTGAAGCAGAAACAGCAGTTCCCTGAAACGACACAAGACAGGGGCCAAGTAAGGAGAAGCGCCCACCCCTCCACCCGACTTACCAGCGGTCACTCCGCACACCCAGACGTAAAGCAGCACCACATCACCGCAAACCCGCCTTACCAAACAGTCAACGCTTCGCCGTGCGACACCTCGGAGGGGCACAAAAATTCAACGGCTCACCACCCTACCAAGAGAATCTCACCGGGCAGCACTGCTCACAAGCGCTGAGAAGGCTCAAAGGCCACAGCCCAGATGATCATCTCCACTATTTGCTGGTGGACAAAGTGAAAAAGCACACTGGACTTTGGGGCTGGAGGCGTCCATGCACGCAGAGAAGTAGATTCAGGACCCCCGGAGCAGACCACCTGCTTCATTACTCACCAACACGCTCCTGGCTCTTTCAAAACATGGGTAAGGGATGACTGGTGACTTACTGAACAAGTCCTAAATAGCCATCACTGGCTCTGATTTATACTAACTTTATTTTATAAGCCATGCTTCCGTGCTCCTGGCGCCTTGGTTTTTCTTTTTATTTCCTGTTTGTTGTTTCTCTTTTGAATTATCATTGTGCAGGGAACTGCAGTGAGGTTTACATTTAGCTCTAATAATAGCCGGCATTGAGTAGACCAAGCCTGATCTCACCTTATATTGTATACAATGCTCAGTTCTCTGTGCCTAAAATATTTCATGTATATCGGAATTTTACCTAAAACATACATGTACAGCTCATTGTCAACATGCATGCTTTAGCCAATATACAGGATAACGTTGCTGTGTGGTTTCAGGCAGAGGAGAGGGTGGCTTACTCGACTGTTCCCTTAAGACTGCCATAAAGCCGCTCAGTGAATGTATCTTTAGACATGCTGCCTGTTCTTTGAAAGTTAACCCCCTCTGCTGAAGCCTGCATAGCATAGCATTACTGTCCCAAACTCTAGTGGTCCCTGGACTGGGGCATCCCTAGGAGTTTACTCCTGTCTCCAACCTCCACTTACCGTTCTTATTAATCTGCCTTCTTAGCCGTGGCTCCGTATGTCATAACTGAACGATCATAGAAGGTCTTGCGATATAATTTGTATTTTTTCATGTGTTCTCTTTATAACATAAAAAATGTGCTGTTATGATCTGCCATGAAAATGTTTGTTATTGAAATGCTCGCTTCAGCTGTCGTGGCGAAGCAAAGTTGATTATTATCTTTGTTACCATCAGCACAATAAAATAAAGAATTAAACACAAAAAAAATAAAAAAATAAATTAACAACAGTAAACTTGGTAAAAATATGAATTTACTTAAATTCAACATAATTAATGTATTTAACAGAGGCATTAAAGTGAAATTAAAAATCTTGAGTATACTTTACCCCAGGGTGTATCCCAAATAACTCTTTATTTGATCTACAAAGTAATAATTCTTCAGCAAAATTATCCAATGGCCAACTAGTACAAATATTTATTTATTTCTTTATCTCTCGTCAGTGAAGTAAACTTCACTCAGCCTGAGATTTTGCTTTTAGCCTTAATCAAAATATACTTTGAGGAAAGGCCCTTAGTAGGGCTGAGTGATCAATAGAGGCATAAACTCTTAGGAGTTAACCCTGACCTACAAAACATAATGCTTAAATTGCCAAAAAGGCTACCTCCTAGGGGCCCACCAAAATAGGATTGCCTCTAAAATTACAAATGGAGCATATAAATGTTTTTTTTTACATGTGTTTAAACTTTTAGACAAAGAAAATAAATTAAAAATGTATAATAAAGTAAATGTGCAATGTAATAAAAAAGTGAAATGCCATAAAAATAGGTGGGGGATAGTGAACTAACTTAGTTACAGGGGTACATATTCAGGGGCTTATTATCTGTATAGATCAATTTCATTCAAATGAATATATGAATATAAGACTTCATACATCGTTAATGCCTTTCTGCATATTGTTTTCCTACATAATTGTAGGAGAATGGAACAAACGAGTAAAAAGTATGTTGAGTGGGGAACGATATTAAAGGTGCTCATCACTTATACAATTGTTACTGAGTTGTAGCTACAACAGTTTTTTATCAAGTCACGTTAAAAATGTATCCAAAGGATGAAAGAATAAAATCCTATAATGTGTATGCAGTATCCCCTAATGTTGCAAAGGTACTAATTCCCTGGATTCCAATTGATTCCTATACTATAATAACAATGCAGTGTGCTCCATCAAGGTAGCTGGCCTAGGGGTTATAAGAGTTACATCCAATCTAGAAACTGGAATGGCCTAAGAGCTCCTATGTTAAGTGGCTGCCTCGAGCTCTACCTAAAAAACATAATGTTAATTTCATAGCTAAGTCTCCAGAGAGATGTCAGTCATATAGGAGGAGAGAGCCTCACATTGCAGCTTTGGAAAAATAGATTGACTGCCCATTAAGCCACTAACCTGTGATATGGAATAACCCCGTCAACAGTATCTCAATATCACATAGTGTAAAGAACATGTGCTAGTCAATTGCTGTCTCTTGGGTTTAAGTCTACTGAGCTAACCAAACCAGGAAGTAACAGAACCTCATCTGACTGACAGCCAAAGGGGTGTAACAAGATTAATTTGTAAAAGTGCCAATTCCTATTCAGCGGGCACACTCTACACATAAAGCACTTAATTGAGCTAAAGTGTTTTAGGCATGTATGTGTGAGTATGCCTTTAAATCTAAATCCATCAAATAAAAGAATCCTTTAATTCATTAATCTGATGTTTCACATGTTTCAAGTTTTTTTTTTCTTTAGTAACAGCACAGCGTCATTTGTGATGAATACACTACAAAAGTAGTTATCTGCATCAGTGCCTTGAAAATGCTGTCTCAAATTTTGTGCATTTATTCCATTAAAATGTATTGTGTTGCTTACATATTATAAATCCCTATTTTAAGCTTACTGGTTTTGATGGATGGATTTGAGGCTGCTGTAGCAATGTACTTCACAAGTGGTCGCTTTTCATCTGTTCAAACAGATGGCAATTCTCCCACCATGTCACACTTCCAGTCCTATGTGGATTAGATTGTACACTCCGATGATGGTTGTGCAGGTTATAGAATAGAAGTCCCTGTACTCTGGCCTGAATTGAAATATCTGCAACAACTGGACATGAACTTTCATTTACTTATTTAGTTTTGCTGCTTGCTTCGTATTATCTTTCTCTACAAAAAAAATTGCAAAGCAAAAATACTTCCTATAACAAAGAGGATTTTAAGGTTATATTTCATTACAATAATTTAATGTTTTGTTCTTTTTTTCATTTAGAAATAAAATCAATATTCAGCTTTGTAAAACTGATGTGGAGAGCCAAGTGCTTGGAACACAATACAGATGATTTATCAGGATCTGTTAGGGCATTTCTGTTCCAACCTTGTTCTCACTGGCTCGGAGAGAAGATTGGAATAAACTTTAATGAATTGTTCCTATTGTGAATGATTTGTGCTTTACACAAAGTAAGATTCAGAAAAAAAAAATATTTAACATCTTGTTCCCTAAACAGTGAGTTGTGATGTTATGAAAAGTGATTTTGCTCCATTTATTAATTCACTTACCTCTTACACCATATCATTTGATCACACCTTAAGAAATGGCTTCTTATTAGTTTTAGGATTCCATTTAAAATCACATTCCTCACATACAATGTTCACCAAAACTCAGCTTTACGCTATGGTTTGACTTAAAGGAACAATGTAGGCCCCATAACTGCTTCATCTCATTGACGTAGTTATAGTGTCTGGAGTCCCCAGATTTGATTAATCTGTCATGGGTGAAATGGATTTGTGCACAATTCTGTCAAATACCCTTTCACACCTTAACCCCTTTTATGTGGCACCTATGTATACACAATTGCCAGGGTCTCCACCGATATCCTGCCATCATTTATACAAAATTATAGCCATTGCAAATTAAATTTGTTCACTGCAAACAAAGTTTGCTTGCAGTGATTGCTATGATAGCAGAGCCGGTGCTACATTCATTACCTCCCACCTAGCATGAGCTGGTATATACATCTATGTCCCTGCACAGCACTGCACTCCTTGTTCCATAGCTTTTGACATGATACAAATGAATAAAGACACATAAGTAAAGATACCTGAACGATATGTTATTATAAAACTGGCATACTAATTATTGCCAAGCGAGGGAAAACTAACTGTCCAGGGGAAGGTTAGGCCCTTCTAGTTGCCAAGTGGCTGAGAGATGATCTATCTATGTTTTGGACTGAATGTGGTGGTGGGGTGTTGGCCTCTTGGTGACTGTAAAAGAACCAACATGATTGCCCATGATAGGTAACGCCCTAACTATAAACAAAGCAAGAGGTAGAGGCAAATCACTATCTCTGATTTGGGCCAATGGGCGATTGACGTCTGTGTTGTGGATGGGAGTTGACCTCATGGGACCGTACTAATAAGGATTAGACTATTGGACCACCCCTGTCCTTAGTCAAATGTATGAAATGTAACGTGTGTAAATGAGTAAGTCAGGGAACCCACGTACCTAGTATAGAATGGATGAGAAGCTTCCATAAAGAGTGTAATTAGGAGACCTATAAATGCAATAAATAGGTTGTTTTAACGCATGTATGCATAAGGCAGTGAGCAATATTGAAAATAGGAGAATTACATACCTAATGTAAATAGATGCTTGCTCGTGATTATTCAGATGATGGAGAAGTAAGTGCGGAGGACCTAAATGGTAAGAATATCCATTAAGCATACGATTGACTAACAAATAATTAAACAACATTAAGGGTATTATGATAATGATTACCTTGTTCATGTATAACAGGATTAGACTTATTACTATTTCATTTGAGTATGATAAGCAACCGAATATCACCTGTAAAAAAATAAATAAAAGCAGCTATGTATTCCTGTGTTAGCAGGGTATTTACGTATCAAATTTTAAATGTACTGTATAAGTACTGGGGTAGCTAATGTTAATAAAAATTTGTATAGTAACATCAGTATGCAGGAGCTGACTTGCCTATAAAATGCCTATATATCTAATAGTAAAACTCGAAGCGTGTATATGTACGTTGGTCAATATAAAATAAGAAACAATGAACCACACCTCCAGTCCCACTAATTACAACTGTATGTATGAATGTCAAATAAGAGCCAAAATAGATATGTGATATGGCCAAAAGTGGGCCGAAAAGAAAACACACAAGAAATATGCAGTGTGACTGAATGAGGGCGATATATACCTCATTATACTCTTCCATGGCCGAACGTGAGCTGCATGCATGCCTAAAACGTACCAACAGTGAGGCCAAATGAAGGCCAGATGTAATGATTTCAATACATACAAGTGTATGGCCGAATGAGTGCTGGACAAGAATAATATACAAACATACTATATAGCTGAATTAAGGCTATTTATGCACAATACAAACATACTATATGACCGAAAGAAGGCCAAATATGAACTATGAAAACATACTATGTGACGAAGGAGGGCTTATTATGAAGCATTCAAACATACTATATGGTTGAATGAGGGCTGAATATAACAATTCAAAACCTGCCATATGGCTAAATGTGGGTCGAATATATGCCATACAAAACAAAACCAGATTTCTGAATAAAGGACGATTAAGAATATTCAACACAGTATATGGCCGAATGAGGACTGAACCACACAAACTTGCAATTAGGCCGAACATGACTAAACAAGTAAGAAGGATGAATATGGCTGAAAGCCTTATTCACGTAAATGTGGCCGCCTGTATATGAAAGGACCAAATGAGGGTCAAACACCACTGGTAAACAAGCATGTCTTATGACCGAACGAAGGCCAAATGAAAACCACGGTACCTGAAACTGAATTTATAAGTTGTAAATTGTGATGCTGGTGAAGGTCTTTGTGGCCGAACATATCTCCAGTTGTGGAGGCTTGTCTGGATAGGAGAGATCAGAACGTCATAATTTTCCCGCACTGTGTCTAGGAGGCAAAACCAGAAGTATCAAGGTAACCTAGGCAACAATTAATCGATCCGCAAGTGCCCAAAAAAGGGAAATGCCTAATTTTAAGCAAACTGTTTAACAAATGTATTAATCTATTGTTTCACACCTTGCGGTAGCGATAAAAAACTTTTAGAAAGGGTTTACTGTATAATCTCTATCATAACATCTTACTCCCTTTTACTACTTATTAATGGTTAATGTGACTAAATACCCAGGTGACATAGAAAATATATTTTTTTAAAGAAAAATATCATTAGATATGATACAAAATCTAAATGAAAAATGCTATTTAAGAACAATTTGATTAAATTAATTTACCAATGCATTTACACAATGTTTCTACTCAAGAAATACTATGAAACCCTTAGGTCTTTTATAAAAATGATCAGTTGGAGTGCTCAATTTACTTTCTGCTCAAAACCGCAAGTCCCTTTAAGAATTTTAGCTGTGGTTAATTTAAGAACATATAACAATGATCAAAACAGTCAAATAAAACAAGCAATGCTACACAATCCCTTCTATTGGCTTGAGTACATGAAGAAAACACTTTGTTCAAAGTCATTAATGCCACCCGCAGAGATGTAATAAGCTGTAGCACATTATTCTGATGTTTTTGGCAATGATAATAAAACCTTCAAATCCTCACAATCCTATGCTAAACAATTGCTCCGTAATCATGGGCACAATCTTTTGTCCTGTGATGTAGCATTAGCACGCATATTTATGTATTTAAATGACAAAATACGCAAGTGATCCTATGCTAAATTATTTTATTATTTGGAGACTACCTATGGGTCTTTTGCATACAAAATGTCAGATGCTCAAGTGAGAATTAACAGTGTACAATTGTTTCCTATTATCTACATTCTTTGAGCAGTTAGTACTATTTAGCATTGTAAAATGAGCATATGTGACTTTGCTGCAAGTGATCTTGAGATCATCTCCTATGTCTACCCCTCACCCGATAGGGCTATCATACTCACCATGTTTTCAGGGACACATGTCACGTATATGTACTGATGAGCAGCACATGAAAAAGGTTGCTCTGTAGTATGTAGAATTCAGAAGAAGGTGTATAAGATTAAATAATTATGCAATGAAGAATCCTACATGATATGCATTATAAATACTTCAGGGCAACCCTTTTCATGCATTTTCAATATGAAAAAAGTATATGTATCGATGAAAACGTTGTGAATATGGTAACCCTATAAAAGTCAGCTTCACTTGCAGTTAGACTACTTTGGCTGAAACATTGAATTTCACTTTAAATTCTCAGTTTAGTGAATAACCCAGACTGAAGTAGTTATGTCGTAAACACTATCCCTGCAACGTTTCTGTTTAAAAAAATAATAATTTTGAAAACAAATCACTTTTATTTTTCATTATACAGAAATCTGGATTACTCTCTTCCTAGCAGGCAATATATGTTTTTTGAAACTTTAGTGTCTGATGTAAACCTGACAAACAAAACAAAACACACACACACAACCAATTCTGTTGGTCATTTATGTCCAATCAAATTGAACAAAAGGAGTTTCCTCCTGGACTTCAACTCCTATGATGATCAGCGAGATTTAGAAACAGCTTATGTGGAATTTAATATCAATGACCCTTATACAGCAGTTGACTGAGACTGATAAATGTTTTATTCCACAATAGCTGTATATAGCAAATCATCATTTTATAGCAAATCATCATTGACATATCAAAATTGTAAAAATGAACCAATTAAGAAGAGTTAGTGGTTTTAATAGAAAAAGGGAATTTTCATTCGGATTTAGGTCACAAAAATTCAGAGTTTAATATTTAAACCTGAGTGTTTCCCTTAAAGTAACACCAAAGCGATAGGAATAAAAACTTGTATTCATAACGCTTTAGTGTCTCTGTTCCTAGTTATAGTGGCTCCCCTCAACCCTGCATGTACCATGAAAATAATAAAATAAAGGATGTGAATGCATCTAAGCTTACCATAGCAATGCATTAACATCAATGCTTTCCTATGGGGGCTGCAAAATCACGTGACTAGGTTTTGCTCGGTCGTTGCAGTAGAAGCACCTCCAGTGGGTGTAAGTGTAACACTCACTGAAGGTGTGTTTAACCCTTCAAGGTAAACATTACTGTTTTTAATTATTAAACCTTATAACCACTGCACCCAGGCCACTTCATTTGTGATTACATGGTTTGGGTGACTTTAGTGATCCTTTAAATCAATTTGGGAAAACACATAAATCCACCAAGATTTGCAGCCTCAATAGTTCTTTTAATGAAAGACATGCAGAATGCAAGTGTGAAAAATGACTCATGCAAAAAGCAGCAGATTGGATCTATAAATGATACACCATATCCCCACATGGGTTGAATGAAAAGATGGAATGGTATTGGTTTCTCTACAATGAGATTTTGCATACATTTGTGCATATAGTCTTTCCATTGCCTTTTCTTAGGGTATGCACCTATTCCTTAAACTCAACCTGTCCAAAACAGAATTTCTGGTCTTTCCTTCCTCAAGTGTTGCTACTCCCATGTCTGTCTCCCTCCAAGTCAATGGTGCCACCATCACTGCTACCTCACAGGCTCGCTGCCTAGGTGTTCTTTGATTCTGACCTCTCCTTCACCCCTCATGTCCAGTTGATCACCAAATCCTGCTGCTTTCATCTCAAAAACATAGTTTGCATCTGCCCCTATTTAACACTAGATGTGGCTCAGTTGTTGGTCCATGACGATTTTTTTTTTTTCACCTTGACTACTGCAATCCCCTTCTCAGTGGTCTTACGTGTTCCCAGATTGAACCGCTGCAATATATAATGATTGCGGCGGCAAGGCTCATTTTCCTATCCGCCCGCACCTCCCACGCCTCCCCTCTCGGTCAGTTCCTACATTGGCTTCCAGCTAGATATAGGGATTAATTTAAGATTCTGGTGCTTGCTTAGAAGTCCCTGCATAACGCTGTCCCAACCTACCTATCTTCCCTAATATACAAGTATGTCCCGTCGAGGTCCCTGTGCTCTGTTGAAGACCTACGTCTATCCTCTGTCCATACTCCCACATCTGATGCTCGCCTCCAGGACTTCTTCAGTGCTGCACCTTTTCTGTGGAACTCCCTTCCCTTCTTAGACTTTCACCCAGTCTCCACTCCTTCAAAAAAATCTTTGAAAACACACTTCTTAAGGAAAGCATATAATTTAAATTGTTAGCGACTTTTCATCACCCACCCATGACTCCTCTCCTGCAACTGTCAAAAATAACCTACTAAGTTATCAGTGAATACTTTTATAGCAACCTATTTTATTACCCCTACTTATATCCTTTGTGTCACTATACCCCATTCCCTCTAGCATGTAAGCTCATTGAGCAGGGCCCTCAACCCCCTCTGTTCCTGTGTGTCCATTTGTCTGGTTACAATTACGTGTTTGTTAGTCCACCCATTGTACAGCGCTACAGAATTTGCTGGCACTATATAAATAAAATAATTATAATAATAATTGTCAGATAAAGTTAGGTTTTCTATCTGTTCCCTTAAGATATGTACAATTTTGTCCTTTTGTTTGGTATGTGGCTATTGTTAGGCTCAGACATGATATGATTACTATTATAATATATATATATATATATAGGTTCAATCATCTTTTAGTGATGCCTTTTCTTGTTTGTTTTGTGTCTTCTTTGATGTATCCTGTAGGGGGCAGCATAGACAAAAATACACCTCTATCTCTGTTCCACCGCTGTTTGCCTTAATGACTAGTGGGCCTGAGGGTCGCTATTTAAATGAGTATATTATATTAATACTATCCTTACATACAATGAAGATTGTGATATAATAATAATATGTTGATGTATATAGTTTATTTCTGAATATTCTTGTTATCTGTACTGTATCTATGTTTTGTATATTTGTATTATTATTATTGCCATTTATATAGCGCCAACAGACTCCGTAGTGCTTTACAATATTATGAGAGGGGGGTTTAACTATAAATAGGACAAGTACAAAAAACTTACGGGAACAATAGGTTGAAGAGGGCCCTGCTCAATCGAGCTTACATTCTATAGGAGGTGGGGTGTAAAACACATTAGGACAGGAATTTGCAGTCAAATAAGGTGGGCTGCCCTTTAGGAGAGAGCAAGAGACAGGTATGTGAGGTAGGGGTTAGTCTTGGAGGCCATAAGCTTTCCTAAAGAGATGGGTTTTAAGGCACTTCTTAAAAGATGCAAGACTAGGGGAGAGTCTGAAGGTGGGAGGAAGGCTATTCCATTGGAAGGGAGCCCCCCGCGAGAAGTCCTATTTGGAACCATGATCTGTATTGCAAGGGCATCCTGGGTAATCTTGTATATATGTATGTATACTAGGGTATCTTACAGTTTGCCCTTTATTCCTTATTCTTCTGCATTTGTCTTATTATTCCAGTACCTGTTCAGCTCATGTATACTTTTATGACCCTCCTTGGATTCCTAAGTATTCAGTTAGTATTACCATCTCCATTTCCATGGTGTTGTGGCAATCACATGACCTGTAAAGACGTAATTGCGCAACTCTATATTGGTGCTATCTGAATAAGTTTCTAATGGATTTTGGCAGTTTCATGGGCTCTAAGCCTTTATCTGATGCCTGATTATGTTTGCTTGCCATATATCTATTTGCTGTTTTTGGTGGGAAAATTCTTGTCACTTCTTATATATTGTGGTAAGTGCTTTTTCTGTTTTAAGGGCATTGCACATTGATAAACTGTATGTGACCCGAAACACTTGTGTTCTGCATGGCCGTCATTAAAAATACAGTACTGAGGTACAGCTAAATCTTTGTGACCACAATGGTTCCTTTATCTTATTTTGGATGATTTTTTTACTATTTAGATTATTTTTATTAATAATTATTGTTGGAATGGAGTGAAATTTGGCACACATTTCTGTAGCTAGTTTCTCTAACACAGTTGTTTAAAACAAGTTCATATCAAAATGAAGATGCACCTATCAATGCCTCTGGCAGTAGTTGATAATTTATCATAGATAGCTATACTTTCATTTCAGTTACTCTAGCCTTAAATTTTAAATTCACGTTGACTTCACTTTGAATTCTGGTTTTGTAAATAACTATGTGTGTGTGTGTTTTTTTTATTTTTATTTTGTACTACAGATAACCTTTCTTGCAGTACTATACACTATTGCAACAAAAACAAGGAATATGAGAACTCTGAGAATGGACAAGTTTGAAGAAACTCAGTAGTGTGCCCCTCAGTAAATCCCCGCTCAGGTCTCAAAATAGTTTTGGCTCACTTGTGCCATTACAGAGGGAACATATCTGATGCATATGAGACTGACCTTACCAATAATGGCAGCCCAGAACCGAAATGCCAGGAAGTTCTCTCTGCACAAGAGATATAGCAACCCCGGATGATCGTTTGGCCTTCTTTGGACCTTGTCAGAGAGGTGTAGCTAATACCCCTGTAGGCACATTGAGCACTGGGTCCACGCCTAAATTACCGCTTTAACTTAGGGAGAGCAAAGTTAGTGCACTGCAACAGAAACAAAGAATATGAGAACTTTCCCACTCAGGACTCAAAATAGTTTTCGCTCATTTGTTCCATTACTGACAGAACCTATTCCAAGGCATATCAGACTGATCACACCCATAAAGGCAGTACACACTTTTATGGTCACACCACCTCACAGATTATAAAGTGAGGACATCTACTCAACCTATTTTAGTTTCTCAATCTAGAGATTCAGACACTTTCTAGAAATGTTCAACACGTATGACACACAAGAGTTTTTTTCAATAGATTTGACAATTTTTTTAAATTTTGTCTCAAGCTCACCACCACTAACTGTTAGTTGCTAGCAACACCATGCCCTCAACTCTTCCAATTACTAACCAAAATTCATTCTAACTTCCATTGAAATGTGAATGTGTTGTAACGTAAAGTGATACACAATATTGAAATGAGTAATATTCTGATATATTCCGTAAAAGTGAGTGCTGAATGTTTGCTCTAATTAATTAATTCAAAGCTGAGGCTTTGTATATAGACACATTAATTGAAGTTTAAAAGAAGATGTAAATTTATATTTACAAATTATATATTTATTTTCTTATTTAATCTATTACAGTTAAGTTTTATGCAGGTAATTGACAATCACTGCTGCCAAATATTGTCCTTCTTTTTAAGTTTAGCATTTTTAATTAAAGTCGCCTTGACATTTTAAGGACACTGAATATCTTTGTCATTTACACAACAGATAACAACGTAATCCAATTTCTAGGCCTCCCACAAATTATCCCTTCAAAGAATACAGCTCCAGCTTCTCATACTTAAAAATAAAGCATTACCTTTAGCTTAGCAACTGCTGTCAATTACTAATCTTTTATTATTGCCTTCGAGGAGAGATTAAAGAAAGAGCTGAAACATAGCTGACAGTTTGGTTATCACATCTGGAGTAAATGAAAATCATGGCCTGAATCCATCAAGGGAGATTAGGTAAATGTGAGAAAATTACTAATGTCCTTTTTTTTTTTTTTCTCACACGTAAATTTAAACTTGAACTTGAGATTAAGGTATCTCTTTTTTGACAGTTAGACTTATATATTTTCTTGTTAAAATTAAATGTAAAAAACAGGTGTGCTACAAGGAAATTTTGATTGGAAAAAAAAACTCCATTTTCTATATGGTCAAAGTTCTTCTCAAATTAGGTTCCATACTATTGGATGTCCCTGCCACTAACTGATGAAGAAATAACAATGGTGTTTATTAGCCAAAATGGGAATTGAGAAAAACTGAGAAAAGATTATGAATTATATATTAAAATAGTCAAGAAGAGTTGCAGCATTTTAACAGATTTTTTGCCTGCAGTTTCAAACTCTTTTGCCATTTCTGTACCTAATTTAGAGAACATCCCCACTGGCTGGCTTCATTGAGTACTGATGCTTTAGTAAGCATTTTTTACAGCTTTTTACTGCACTGAACTGTAAATTTTGGAATCTCATAACATGGCATCATGCACAGCATGTACATTTATTACAAAAAGGCAAGGAGTGTATGTTGGGATGAAGGGCAGAAATGATTATTGAGCAAAGCTATTTTTATAACACTTAAGGAAACGCTGTCTAAGAACAAACAGCATCTTAAGCCAAACCTTGCCCTAAATCTGTGGGTTCATGGAGTGTCCCTTTAAGTTAACAAAATGTAAATGATAAAGAATGTGTCATAAATTATAAAAATTATCTACAAAAAACTAGATTTGTTGCAAACATTGCAAAGAATATACGTGAAACATCTATATACATTTAAATAAGACATATTATAATAAAATTTAGCTTAGTCTGCCAGCATATCAAAATACTCCAATGTCGTACACTGGTACATTGTACTGTTATATGCAACTGCATGACACTATGACACGTAGGAGCCATCTGTATGTACACTCATTAATGATTCACATATTTTCTTTTGAGCATTTCTGCAACAACTTTTACTTTTGGCATCTTTGCATCTCTGTCTCTAACCCTGACAGATGACCAAATGATAGATCTTTTTCAGAAGGTTATATCTAATCCCTTATTAATTTGAATGTTATATAGTTACATAACTGAAATGAGACATGCGTCAAGTTCAGCCTTATTCACATTTGATTTTTGCTGTTGATCCAAAAGAAGGCAAAAAACCCAGTCTGAAGCACTTCCAACTTTGCACAAAACTAGATGAAAATCCCAGAATGGCAGTCAGCTCCTTGCACCAAGCAGCTATTACTCCACTAATTAGAAATTATATGCCTGTATATTATGCTTTTGCAAGTATTTATCCAATTGCTGTTTAAACATCGGTATAGACTCTGATAAAACCACCTAGCTAGGTAGAGAATTCCAAATCCTTATTGTTCTTACTGTAAAAAAACCTTTCCTTTGCCTTAGACTAAATCTCCTTTCTTCCAGTCTAAGTGCATGACCCTTGTCCTATGTAAAGTCCTATTTATGAATATATTTCTGGACAATGGTTTGTAATGGCCCCAAATATATTTGTATAATGTTACCATACCCTCTCTGAGGCTGTACAGATAAATATATTTTTTCCAAACTAAAGAAATTTAAATTTATTAACCTCTCTTCATTCCGTTTACCAATTTTGAAGCCAGCCTCATTGATTACTTTCTAAAGCTGGGTATTTAGTATAACAGTACTAGTATTGGCAAGAAAAAATAAAGATGTGTTTCTGGCTATATATATTAGTTGGATGGATGGATGGATAGATGGATAGATAGAAACTGATAGACAAGTGATAAGAAAACAAATATCAAAAGGACCCAGGTCTTGGTATGAGAGCAGTACAATTAAATACAAAACACTCCTTGTGATAGAATCACTATAGGACACATCATTTAATTTCCCCCCATGTTTCTGATTCAAATAAATTAAAAAAATATTTTGGATAATTCCAATATACAAGAGCATTGACAAAGAAGAAGTTTGGAGTTCTTTCAATAAAACGAAAGATACATTTCCAGCCTGATGTCAAGTTGATAGATATTGTGTTCTCCTGAGCATGTGTTAGTGTTTTTTTTTTTTTTTTTTTAAATATAAGGTTGTACTTACTAAAGGTTGTGATGAGATGCCAAACCAATAAAATTAAAATTTGCACCAACCTTCATTGAAAATTTTCTTGGTCAAAGTTGATTGTTAACCTCCCACAACAGACAGTTTAGTTAATAAACCAGTACGTTTCTGTCTCTTGAAAAGTACTGATTTTGGAAACATTCCTACTGTTCACTACAATGTGTCTTTTCTTAAAGTTTGCATTTTCCACATATTTTCTTTTTTAAAGTATTGATTTTCCATAGAAAACATTGCACAAATTCCATAACTTAAAATATATGTTAAACATGCCACTTAAAATTCTTATCTGAACTTTTCAACTCAAAAGGAGTGACAAATGTATATTTGTTCTATATCCAAATAAGCTAAAAAAAAAAATCAATAACCACAAGCTTCAATGCAAGGAACATTGATCATTTCTCTGCAAAGCTTTTCAAAGCACTCCTCTCCTTTATCTGGAATTGCCTATTGTGATTTCCTAATGTGATCTTTCAGTTTAGAATTATACAGTTTACTTTATGAAGTCATTGTTTTATTTTTATTGTTTTTGTTACTTTTCTTGCTTCCTCCAGCTGCTTACTGAATTAGATTACATAAATTAAAGGGTTACACCAAGCGCCATGATCTCTTCAGTGATTTGAAGTGGTCATTGTGCCTGAAATCAGTATGTGCAGCATTTAACTATAAAACGCTGCTTATATGGAGTATAACCCCTCTGCTGCCAGAAGTGCAACACTTCCTTTGGCAGTGTTATTTCAGTCTCATCTACCAGTCCCAAACTAAGTTTTCAGGCTGGCTAATGTGAAGTCTATTCAACAGAATATCAGACGTTGCCTGGCGCTCTCAGCCAATAAATGGGTTTTGGCTGTAGCTTCTGGCTTCTGCACCTCTTCAGAAGCTGGAAACACATCACCAGACCACCATGGAGCATTGGAGCCTGGTGAGGACCTAGATAATGGAACAAGCCATTGCTAAATGGTTTGCCCCATTACCAGGGAACTGGGCCAGAGAACAGTGGATCACAAGAGTAATACTTCAAGTTGGATGGATTAATGGAATGGTTTAAAAATCCCTAGATGAACCAATGAAGAAAGTTACACCAAGCATGCTAATCTACTTAACCCACAATGTATTGAATGTTCCTGGTGGGATAATTTTTTATATTCTCATTTATATTCTCAATCTCTTATTTTCTGACTTTGTAATTTATATATACACATATATACGTACATGCCATTGCTTCTAAGGTGTAAAGT
Organism: Pelobates cultripes; assembly: GCA_933207985.1. Taxonomy (NCBI): domain Eukaryota; kingdom Metazoa; phylum Chordata; class Amphibia; order Anura; family Pelobatidae; genus Pelobates; species Pelobates cultripes. Next base: position 28,176,309 of record OW240920.1, on the reverse strand, counting down.
ACATGACTAAAGAAAAGTTATTTATGGTTTTCAACTAAAATTCAATACTTTGAAAAAATATTTAGTGATCGAGTGTCTACTTTCTCTTTGACTATAACTTAAAGAAGTTTTTAAGTGTTACTTTAATATCAAAAACCAGTTGTTATAATTTAACCCAGTGGTTCCCAAACCAGTCCTCAAGTACCCCCTAACAGTCCAGGATTTAGGGATTACCAAGTTGTGTCTAAGGTGTTTTTAAGAGAAGAAGAAAAAATGCTTTAGACACAACAAGGTAATCTCTAAATCCTAGACTGGTAGGAGTACCTGAGGACTGGGTTGGGAACTACTGCTCTAACTCAATCTCTTCTGCAATAAAAACAAACACCACAAATGAACATGATAGTCATATTATGTATTACACAATATGAGGTTGTTGATCTTACCTATAACTGATTTACATTCCTATGTTGTTTATTAACCTTATAGCGCTGCTGTAAGGTGGGGATGTGATATGTTAGTACCAAAGGATGTTCATCCCTCTTTCATTGTGCACTTATGGAGTATGACCAGACTTCTATATGGGCCTGCAGATTGGCGACAATAAATAGTATTCCCCTATCTCATTGTCTAGGAGGTGGAAGAAGGACAGATATGGTTAGTATTATTAACTCTGATCTGTGGTAGTTACATATGTAGCTTCACCCCAGGTTATTATGAGGGTCAGAGGATCTCCACACTGAAAAATAAATAAAATGAAAAAAAAACAGCCCCACTAACCTATAGTAATTATACTAAAACCACCCTTTTATATAGAGGTGGGTATGAGCTTTTAGAGTCTATTTGGGAAAGTCCAGGATGGATATAGACCCCACATGTAATTGTATATTTAGGGAGCAGAGGCATTTTCATTTTAGGGGTGTGAGTGGGGATGTGGCGGACTGTTCTAAGAAATTTGAGGTGACCTAATTTATGCAACTAAAATGTAATTTAGGACATGAACAATAGATCTTATGCACAGAGATTGATTTCTTATAAACAAATTCCACATTACTTTGACTATTATTGCTGTGGTGCTCTACTTTAAATTCAGAAACCTTGACAAAACAGAGACACGGATAGAAAGGAGGCCCCAAATATCCCAAATTAGGGACACGTGGGTAGTATGCAGAGGCATGAATATTTTTTTGTGCCAGGGTTCATCAATTTTCTGCTCTTCTGTCCTTTCTATCTCAAGAAATAACTACATACATATATACAACTACTGGATAAAGAAGTTAACAGCGCTGCATGAACACCTAGAAGAACAAATGAACCAGCTACTAGCAGCAGGTCCCCACCCTGAGTGACTAATACAAGGCAGAACAATACTGGGCATGAAGGACCTCACAAGGGAACAACACCATCCAACTACTGACCAATCACCTGCCTCTCCACAACATGGAAACTCCTGTCAGGCATCAAACACCAACTACTGGTAGACCAAGCAGTCACAAGGGATTCTAAGTCTATACATCCAATCTGTGCACGGCCTGGATTGCCTACAAGAAAGCCTATGACACAATACACACACATGGAATGCTTGGCTCTCTACAAGGTCAGCAAGACAATAAGAGTCTTCATCCAGAACTCAATGGGCAAGTGTAAAACAACTCTAGAAGCCAATTCCAGGACAATACTTCAAGTAAACATCAAATGTGACATATACCAAGGTGATGCGCTATCCCCAATGCTGTTCTGCATAGGCCTCAACACGCCAGACTATCAAGATGAGTGTATACGGATACAGGTTCAAGAGTGGAGCTACTATCAGCCACCTACTCGACATGGATGAGATCAAGCTGTATGCCAAAATCCACCTAACTAGGATATACAGCAAGGACAATGGATATACAGCAAGGACAAAGGACTAGAGAAGTGCAGGCAGATGATAGCAAGAGGGAAGATGATCAGGACAGCAGGAGTTGATGTTCCATAAGGCCAAATAGAAGATGTAGAGAACATCTACAAGAAGATGTAGAGAAGGAGTTGATGTTACAGAAGGCCAAATAGAAGATGTAGAGAACATCTACCACAAACGCATGGCAACCATGAGGAAGTAGCAAGGAGGATAGCATCTTCCAAGTACTTCAAAAGAGTCAGACAGGTCTTGAATTCCCAGCTCAATAGCAATAACAAGATTTAAGCCATCAACACATATGCCCTATTTGTCATCAGATACCCAGCTGGAATAATAACCTGGCCAAGAGAAGAACTGGTCACCATGGATGTCAAGACCAGAAAACTACCCAAACTCCAGAACCCAGAGACTGTACACCTGCCAGAAGGAAGGAGATTGGGCCTGATGAGTGTCAAGGCCACAGTCCTGGATGAAACACATATCATCCACAAGTACATCATGAATATGGCTCCCAAAGATGAACTGCTAAGGGAATGCCTTAGACTTCAACAGATAGAGGATGCAGAAAAAGAGGGGGTTCCTTCACAAGACAAACCTCTCCATGGGGAGTACCACCGTCTGATAGTGGATGTGGCTCACATGACAAAATCCTACCAGTGTTTGGAAAAAGCAGGACTGAAAGACAGCACTGAGACACTAATCCTAGCAGCACAGGAACAGGGAATCAGCACCAGATCAATAGAAGCTGGAGTCTACCACACCAGACAAGACCCAAGGTGCAGATTGTGCAAAGAGGCCTCTGAGACTGTCCAGCACCTAGTAGCCAAATGCAAGATGTTAGCAGGAACAGCATACACAGAGAGACACAACCAACTTGCTGCGAAAAATCTGCACAGAATATAGATTGGACCTGCCTAAGTCCAGATGGGAGATACCACAAAGGGTAGTCGAGAATGACAGGGCTAAGATCCTGTGGGACTTCAAGATCCAGACAGACAAGCAAGTGCTGGCCAACCAACCCAACATCGTGGTGGCAGACAAGGAACGGAAGACTGCAGTCAATGTGGATGTTGCCATGCCCAGTGACTATAACATCAGGAAAAAGGAACATGAGAAGGTGAAGGAATACCAAGGACTGAAAGAAGAATTAGCAAGGATGTGGAAAGTGAAGGTTGGGAGAGTGGCTTAAACAGATTCCAGGTGGGATATCTAAAATCGCTGTCCAGAAGAGTGCAGTTCTAGGAACAGCTAGGATACTGCGTAGAACCCTCAAACTCCCAGGCCTTTGGTAGAGGACCCCGAGAATGAGGAATACACATACCACCCCATAGGGGTGAGAAAATCAATTTATATATATAAGGGAAATTCAAATTTTTGTATCCAAAGTGTCTGTTCTAAGGAGTGGAGTCACCATTGCAATGTGCCTGCTGGTTCTACTAGTTTCCATAGTGACTGTCACACATATTTTATTAAAGTGTTCCAATTTCCTACCCCTTTTGTTCCTTTATACCATGTGCATAAGTCCTTTAATATGAACCAGGCTAGTAACATCAAACTTTGTCAACTCATTGTCCAGCTGGTAAAATATTGGGACCAGTGCCTAATATTATCTAGCCAACCCCTTCACTTTATATAAAAGCTTTATTCCTATAGCAGACTTTATGGTTCCTTTGAGTAATTAGAATGGAGAAAATCTATATAGTATACAAAAATTAAGCACCAGTGTACCATACGTTTCCTTTATATTGTAAGTAGCTCAGACATCTTACTTATACATTCATAAACCACCAAAATGAACAATTCACTCTATAGGTGAGTGGCAATTAACAAGCTTTGTCGCACAGAGTACATGACTTGATATCCTATTCCAGTAAAATATTGTATTCAAAAGTCACTCGATACTTTGATGTATAAATCATAAAGTTGCACAGTATAAACATAAAATAAGGCTCCAGGGAGAAAAGACAATATAAATAATGAAAGCAGCCAACTAAACAATCAGTAGATTAATTTTTTAGAGTGTTATACCCATTACATTCTTCAGATATAATATTAAAAATAAATAGATGCGGAATGGGATGCTGCATGGACAGATGTTGTCAGAAAGGAAGGAGCATGAAAATAAATTGCAAGGACATTTTATGTAATGCATCACAGGCAAAAGTGGCTTCTACAGGGAGAACACATGGAAACTCTAGAACATTACCTCATTTATATTGAATATGGAACAATGTTCAGATAAAAGCAAAGTCGCTGCAAGTGAAAATGCTAACAGAATGTGACAGGAAAATAACAAGCAATCTAGTGTTTTTACCAAATGGTTAGTACAAAATACAAGTTACAAGAAATTCAGAAGTTAAAGCGGGAAACTTATCAAGGCTGAACAGGTGCTATTTTGGGAGCAAAGTGATAAATTATGTGAGACCTTCCCTGGTGGTTGATCATTATTTAGACTGATGCTATTGAATGGCACCTTAACAATCTTCAATATAGTTGCTAAATACTTCTTTTGGTTCTGGTATATTTTAACTCTTGTTCACCCATTCTTTCATCATTTGCCATTAACCAACCTTCACCAGAGAGGCTACACTAGGTTCCCTAACTAGTAACAAGTAGAGAAAATCTTTACCTTATCTCTTTGATTGTACAATGTGCACCACCTAATGGACTCTTTATTGGCCACAGAAACAATTTAATTTACTGACTATTATCTATAAAGATTTGTACATATCCTTATGGAGGCATGCACACTTACATGCAAACCCACTGCTGGCTTTTTTTTACCCAGAATCATAACCAGACAGTAGGTCTATTCATGCACAAAATGTTAAATGTTTACTCGTCGTTTAAAGTCCATACTTTGCTGCTAATAGCCTGCATTAATATAGAAAAAACTGAAGCACTTGTGTTTAACCCCTTAAGGACACATGACATGTGTGACATGTCATGATTCCTTTTTATTCCAGAAGTTTGGTCCTTAAGGAGTTAAACAAAGCCTGATATGGCAATGGTTCACTTCTCAATTAGGTTCTCGTTCAATTTATTGTCATGAAAAAAAACAAAGCAAAAATTATTTGCAATTCAATGTGAAAACGTAATGCCTTCCTGACTCACTGTACTCTCCTTTCTCCTCTTTTTTTCGTGGCAACAAACACTGGACCTGTTGAAATGATCTATTTCCTGTAAATTGCAATTATTTTCTCCTAAATGAAGCCTTTAGTCTAGACAAGTAAAATGCACAGCATTACCCATCTTTATTTAAAAATTGACTTATAATCACCACATATAAAACTCAGACCCTAAACTCACAACAAATACTATAGTTTGGTCCTTGACCAGTAAAACAATGTATAAATATATCCAGAGAATGCCAAGTAAGCAGAACAGCATGTTTATGCTGCAAATATATCAACACTTTTTTTCAATGCTTATTGCTCAATATAATGTAATTACTTGGGAAAAAATGTTAACGATCCTAGCTGATTATTAGATGAAAACAAGGTTGATAGAAATCTTGGTCTCTTGAAAGGCTGATTTCACCAATGATTTACTCATTTAATGACAGTGTTTATTTACAGAATTACTACTATATTATTCCTATCCATGTACTGCACTTGTTTGTTAAACTGTTGATTTATTATAATAATAAAGAAAACAGCAGCTTTACCCAATTCTTACAAATTTCACAGTTAATAAATTAAGAAGTAATTTAAAAATACATGTTCTTTTAAGTAGTCACAATTAATCAATGGAGAAATTACATCCTATAACCATATGGGATTAACAGTTATTTTTAAACATTGTAAAAACCTTTAGAAAGTATATTTGTTCACTGTTATTATAGTTAGACTTGTACAAACATGTATTCAGACCAGTTCACCTGAATCAATTTGAATCCATATCCAGATAAATTGATTAAATGAAATTTACCTGTGTAGTTTAAGTCATTGAATAAGATTCTCATGGACTTGTGACTAAGACAGGTACATCTCAGATTAATTGATTCATCTCAATATGGATTTAAAAAGTCATTTGAAGTGATTATATTGCCCCTCGTATCATCTCATGGTTTTATATTAAACCATTGTAGAATAGTCTGATATATGGCCATGGAAAAAGAAAGTACACCCTCTTTGAATTTTATGGTTTTACATATCAGGACATAATAACAATCAACTGATACTTAACAGATCTTAAAATTTGGTAAATAAAACTTCAGATGAACAACAACAACAACACATGACCCCATTACACCATGTCAAATGGAGAAACACCCTAGCTGCTTTCATAGGCATTAAGAGGCTAAGTAGCGGACAGGTGCTGCTAATCAAATACCTTTGATTAATTGATCATCAGCAAGTGTGACCATCTCTATAAAAGCCAAAGTTTTAGCAGTTTGTTGGTTTGGAGCATTCAGGTGTGTGTTGACACAATGCCAATGAGGTAAGGCATAAGCAATGATCTTAAATTTCTTCCTATCAAAGTAGGGAGGTTATTAAGGCACTATCTAAACAATGTAAATACCTCATACCCATTGTCAAGCACAGTGGGTGAGGGGTTATGCTTTGGGCTTGTTTTGCAGCCACAGGGTCTGGGAACCTTGCAGTCATTAAGTCAACCTAGGTCTCCTCTGTGTTCAAAAGCACTCTAGAGTCAAATGTGAGGACATGTATCTGACAGCTCAAGATTGGCAGAAATTGGGTCCTCCAAGATGACAATGATCCCAGGCACACCAGCAAATCTACAACAGGATGGCTGAAAAAGAAAAGAATCATGGTGTTGCAATGACCAAGTCAAAGCCTAGACCTCAACCTGTTTGAAATGATGTGGCAGTACCTTAAGAGAGCTGTGCATAAACAAAAACCAGCAAACGTCAATGAACTAAAGCAACATTGTAAAGAAGAGTGGGTCATAATTCCTCCACAATGGTGTGAGAGACTGATAAAGTCAAACAGAAAATTATTACCTTAAGCTATTGCTCCTAAAGTTGGTTAAAGGTGGTTCTACAAGCTATTGAATCATAAGGTGTACTTGATTTTTCACACATGGCTTCTCCAATTCGGCTTTATTTTTGTTAAATAAATCGTGACATGGTGTTGTATGTTATGTGTGGTTGTTCATCTGAGGTTTTTTTAACCTAATTTTAAGACTTGCCAAGGAACAGATGATTGTTATTAATTCCTGATATGTTAAACTATAGAATTCAAAATGAGTGTACTTTCCTTTTCTCCCGATTGTAGACTGGTGTTCTTCCCAGCTAAGAGGGACTGCCACCATCTTGTTCACAATTATAATCCTGAATTCCTACCACATTATCATTGTTAATTACATCTATCCTAGATTACATAGCCGAGAATGCTGTACTAACCCTCCTTCACGTTCTTGGGCAATCAGTGTTGTACAGGTTTGTCAAAAGTGACATTGATAATGCAGAAGGGTTTAATTCCAAATTATAAGTGTGGCTCAGATAAGGCTGTGCATCTCATCCTTATTAAAGTTGGTACCAGTGGTATAAACATTATGGAAATTTAAACTTTTGTTTAAAGTTTGCTGCAAAACACATTATGGTGAATGAAGGTTGATTTAAACAGATGGTTTACCACTGAGGAAGTGACAAGCCCTAAAAGCCTTGCATACCTTCAAGACTTAAGACAATTTTGCCTTGATTGTAGCTTTTAAACTCGTAGAATTAAACACAATGCAAGTTTTAATAATCAATGAATTAATAGGTCATGTTCATTAAAAACTGTTAAGGAAAAAGAATTCTCTTTAAGATTACCCGCCCATGCCACTTTCTCAGATAGTAGTACACTTACACTTTCTAATAACATAACAAAGCAATACAAATATTGATCTTCCTATGATTTCTTAAACATGTTAAGATAGGTTTAAGTACCCATCAATGATGAGCCACCTCCTTCAACTATGTATGAGCAATGAGAGAAAACAAAATAGTTACATAGCCAAAAAGAGACAAATGGCCATCAAGTTCAGACTTTTTCACATTTGTTTTTGCTGTTGATCCAAAAGAAGGCAACACATCCAGTCTGAAGCGCATTCCAATATGCAACAATCTAGGGAAAAAAATCCTTCTTGGCCCCAGAATGGCAGTCAGATATCTCATTGGATTAAGAAACTATGAATGAAATGTCTGCCTGCTAAGCTTGCATTAGATGCAATGTATGCTACTATATTAAATGTTTTTATTGGGTGAATATTTTTTAAAGATTGTATTTGCCTCATATCACATTCCTACTGTAGATACAGAAATATTGCAATTAAGTGACATTAACTGTTACTCAACCTTTAAATATTTTCCAAAGCCTGTGCTGTCTTTAATGTATATTTAAAATAGAAAATAAGACAGAAGGAATTCATCGCTTGAAAAAAAATACCTCAAGTCTGTACAAATTTCAATATCTAAAATGTTCTGATTTATCATAATGATGTTACTTGTCATGTTATTGAAAAAGTAAATGGTGATAGTGTCTAATGGCATTTCAAAAGAAAGAGTATGACTCTTTTCTGCTTTTCCAATGTGACCTTTTGTCAGTTAACACTTAAGATGTGTCTCTATAATATTTTAGCAGTTTTTTGAAGAGTCCAATGAATACATGTAGTAATGCAAAGCTAGTTCTAAACCTCTCTCATAAAAGACATATTCCAGGCAATTGTAAACACAAAAGAGATATGACAGTCCTTTACTAAATATTAAATTTCGAAGGAAGTAGTAGAAGAACATCTCTTTCAACTAACGAAATGGAATACATTTACAGTAAAATATGCTATCTGCTTCAAATGAATAAGTTAACTTAAAATATATTTTAAAAGAATGTTCCTCAGTGTGTCTGTATGTTTTAGTTGCTATGGTACAGAAATGCAAGCTTGATACTGCATTTTAGTCACATTTATTCAAGCTGATTCATTAGTGAAGCATGGTTTCAAGAATAAATATTAGATATTGATCTGATGTTCCATTAGTCAGAAGAAGAGCTGAACCATCTTTTCTCTGCTAATTTTGCAAAATATTCTTTGCTGGTAAAGTTCCACAAAAATAATTTGTCATCACTAACATTGTACCAAAGATGCTAATTTTGACTTACTACACAACTGCATCTAATCTACAAGCAACACTGACAAGTGCAGCCACTAAAATATAAAGTGATTCTGTCATCTTTGGTGTCTTTGCATATCATGCAAAGACTTCCTCGAGAAGGTGACATCTCCACTTGGTATGTGGTGGCCCAGAATTAAAGCTAAAGGTTAAGATAATTTGGTAAAGTTGAAGATACTTCCCTCTCATGAGTACCACCATTTGTTTTCTAAAGCGTCTGGCTCTGGGCTGCAGAAATTGACAATACGTGATGATAGGAGCACCACCTTTGGTAAATTTTATTAAACTTCAGTTTGTACATAACAGGAGGTAGTCCCTTCTTTGTCCTCTAATATCCTTTTTTATGAAATTCTAACACAATCAATATGGTTTTTGTAAAGATGTTATATCACAAGTTTAAATATGTTTCATGACGTGGACGTTAATGAAAAAGCCTATACTTCCAATTTTACTAATATGCTTTCTGTATGATACTAAGTGAAGCAATGTATTGAACAATCATTTGGTCTCTAGTATATTCTAGTAATTATGTATTTATTAATCATATAATTTATGTGATCTTGTGGAGAATATTACCATATTTGCTCGATTATAAGACAACCCTGATTATAAGGGGACCCCCCCCAATTTTGGATCCTGTTGGTAATAAAAAGCAAAGGCCTAAACATAAGACTAGCCTATTGGAAAAAAATCGAATCCACTGTTTTTGCCATAATTTTTTTTCCATCATTAAAAAACATAACAACCAGATTATCTGCAAAGTATACATACACACACACACACCTTCACACTCAGATACACACACTAACACACATACACACACATTTAAATTCACAAACAGATACTCACACATTCTCAGATATGCATAATAAACCCCAAATCTTTGCAATACCTATCAATAGCTATTTTCTTGAATGTCTGAACTGCAACTTGTGCGCGAACAGCGTCCTTTAAATAATGTATCTCACATCCCGGGCCCTGGGTTCATCTGTCACCAGCAGGCACAAGCACTGCCAGCAAGAGGGATCAAAGATCTTAATGTATTTGTTCTGAAGTCTAGATCCAGTCCCTGCACGCTTTTCAGTGTAAACACTGACTTTTCAGACAAAAGGCAGTGTTTACATTGCTGCCTAGTAACACCTCAAGTGACAGACACTCAAACACCTACGTTAATGCTCCCCATAGGAATGCATTGATGCAATGCATTTCTCTGAGGAGAACTGCCACAGCATGGTGTTTTGCTGCGCATGTGCAATAGTCTCCCAAAACCTTCCTATGAGGAATAGATTGATGATATCAACCATGGAAGTGGGGCCAGCTGCAGTATCACCAGCACTGTGTGGGGGATAAAATGAGGAGGGCAGGTCACCTAAACATACACACTCACTTTCAGACAGACACACACTGATTTGATACACACACACTCACTGACAGAGAGACACACCCACACTCACTTACTGACAGACAGACACACACACTTACTGACTGACAGACACACACACACTTACTGACTGTCAGTAGGTGTGTGTGTGTGTGTGTGTGTGTGTGTGTGTGTGTGTGTGTGTGTCTGACAGGTAGACAGACACACACACACACACACACTCACTGATTTGGCACACACACTGGTACTGCAACACTCACAAATTATTTGATTTATTTTACTGTGTCTTTCCCTGTGGTCCAGTGGGCTGCTGTGATCTCCCTGGTCTGCTCCCTAGGGTGCTATCATATTCCAGCTCCCAGCATCACAGGAGGATTACACAAGGGAGCAGAGCAGTAGGATTACAGCTCCCTCGCCACCTACACGATTAGTCAGCCACCAGCATGCTTCCCTCTGGTTCAATGAGCTGCCCACCTGCCTCCACGCTCAGTCAGAATATGTCAAGCCTCTATTATAAAACAACCTCAATTATAAGACAAGGTTGTTTTTTCAGAAGATTTTTTCTGCAAAAAAACTTTGTCTTAAAATCAAGCAAATACGGTATATAGTAAAATGTTCTACTCAGTGACTCACAGAGCTTGCTATAGTCGAATTGTAGCAGACGCAAATTAGTAGTGGTTGCTATTTAATGAAAGCTGTTGCTGTTTTCTTTTTTTTTATTTACCAGCTGGATATCAATAATGCCTGCTTGCAAAGATTCCAAACACTTAATTAGCCACTTCCTGGTAAAGCATAGAAACACATGCTGTATAAGGTGACACTATAGCACCTAAATAGATCCTACTGGGCGCTTATCAATGCCTCACTTACTGATGGAATATCCTGAAAGGAACTTCCATTGGCTTCAATGAGCTAAGCCCTACTGTGCAGGCCAATGCTCATTGGCTGAGAGCAATGCACCAGCACTGGGAGGAGTGAGGCTAGATCACTTCACCCTAGGCTTGTAAAAGCTTTGTGGTAGGTGAGAAGAGGAGCCTACAACCCACAACTATATTTCAGCTCAACCACCACTGGGCTCCTGGCAAGCCACCCTCCAGCTGGAAAATGGTAACTAAAAAGGTGGGTGGCTAAAAAATAAAATAAAATAAAAAATAGCAATTTTAATGTGTGTGTGTAAGTTTGTAGTAGTGTATAGTAAGAATAGGAGTGTGTGTAGCAGTGTATGTGTATGTAGCTGAGTGTGAGTTTAGCAATGTATGTGTGTGTGGCAATATGTGTGCATAGTAGTGTATGCATGTGTAACAGTGTATGTACTTAGTTGGGTATGTGTTTAGCAATGCATGTGTGTAGCAGGGTGTATGTGTAGCAATGTATGTGTGTAGGATAGCGTGTGAGTGTAGCCCATATGAAGGAGTGTATGACATATGTAGAGATGTATGTGTGTGTTTGTATATATTTTTCAATGTAATTGTGTGTGTATATTTAGCAGAATGTGTGCCTAATATTGTGTGTTTGTATGTGTCAATAAGTATTTGTGTCTGTGTGTGTGTGTGTGTGTGTGTGTATGTATGTGAGTATATATCACTCTCTGGGGGGGTTGTGTCTGGTAAAATATACACATAGCAGTACACCAAAATGTATAATCACCACATCACATAATAAAATAATAAATAGATACATAGTGCAGTTATATTGGTCACTAGGAGGAAGAGAAAGCAGTGTATATATATATATATATATATATATATATATATATAAAATACAGAATCCAGCGCACTCGCTTATTCACTAAACAATGCTTTCAAAATTGTAGAGATTGTAATAGTTTTATTTAAAAACACCTCACCTAGGCAAAAAATAATGGGGGTTTAGTTACATTATATGATCATATATTGCATAAGCATGCCACAACGTCAATGTACCCCATTCTTGGCAGGTCCTACTCTAGCAGCCGAATGCTTGCCCTTATGAGATTGATCCACTTACTTGGGAAATACTTCCTTACTGGGACTCTCTGCAAGTCAAGGCTAAATAGGATCCTGGAATGAGGCACCTGTGACAGGGAGGGGTGCAAAACCAAGGAGCTGGCCTAGACTCCCAAATATACAAACAAAACCAAGAGGGCTGCACTCACCTAAACATGCATACATTATAGGGTGCTGCTGGGGCCAAAATATACAAAATACAGAATCCAGCGCACTCGCTTATTCACTAAACAATGCTTTCAAAATTTTAGAGATTGTAATAGTTTTATTTAGCAGGCTGCAGAGTAGGACCTGCCAAGAATGGGGTACATTGACGTTGTGGCAGGCTTATGCAATATATGATCATATAATGTAACTAAACCCCCATTATTTTTTGCCTAGGTGAGGTGTTTTTAAATAAAACTATTACAATCTCTAAAATTTTGAAAGCATTGTTTAGTGAATAAGCGAGTGCGCTGGATTCTGTATTTTGTATATTTTGGCCCCAGCAGCACCCTATAATGTATGCATGTTTAGGTGAGTGCAGCCCTCTTGGTTTTGTTTATATATATATATATACATATATATATATATAGTTCATACCCTGCATAACATGAACAAGACACTATTGGACATACAGAGTGACCAAGAATTATGGCCATTAAAGTATAAGCTCACCTGCCCTACTCAATAATATCACAAATACATTTAACCTAACCACAGTGTCTTTCACTCAGGTGAATTCAAAATAATATATACATATTTTTTAAATGTTTTAACTCTATACCATATTTTTGGTTTGCCTTAATATGTGATGCTAAGATAGTTTTAATGAGGTTAATAGCTACCTTTGCAATTAAATAAATTTTGCACATTCTAAGAATTTTAATGAATTTCAGCTTATATAGATAATTAAAAATAAACTGTGCTTGAAATTAGATTATGTACACGGAGATGATAGCATGGGTTGTATGTGAATAGTAAACTAATTACAGAAAAATTTAAGTAAAGTGTGCTCACCATAACTGGATCAACTGATAATAGGAATCTTAAAGGGACAGGCACCCCCTTTTTTGGTGTAATATATTATAATGCACGAAAAATGCACACAAAACAAAGACAAAAAAAAGTAAAGACAAAAATTATACAAAGTTACAAAAGGTACTGTTCTCTGTGTTTATTTTCTGTTTATGCAGTGAGCTCTGAACAAACCAGTATATGTATCCTAGTCAAGTATCCTATTCCAGTAGTTTGTACAGTAGTGCTATTCTGTCGGTCGGTCTGTCTGTCTATCTATTCAAGCTTTACATTTTGTTCCGGATACTCTCATTTCACAAATACAGACAAATATTCATAATTACACAAACAATATTTAAGCGTGCATGAATATAACTTTAAAGTCAATATGATAAACTTGTCAAAGCTTAAAGTTTATTATTATTATCAATAATATTAATGTTATCTATTTAACATGGAGAATGTAGTAACTTTATTAACGGAGTACATTAAAGTACTGCTTTGAAATGTGAAAATTGAAGTTGTTAGCTTAAAAGATCTAATCAAGAGAAAGCACCTTGATTTTTGCTTGTTTGATGATTTTTGTACAGCGGCATCTAAGATGACCTTTACACAGTAGCGTGAATAATTTATCTTTCTAATCATGCTCACTTGATTTTTATGGAAAACTGAAAAAGCTTCTTGTGCAATTTTAATTGTTCTGATTGCTATAGGTAAAATTCTGCCAAATAGATATCTGATTAAATAATTGAGCTGTGATGTTTTGACAAGACAAATTGCATCTATTCTTTTAAATTGATTTGTTCACTTTAGTATATTGTTCAATGCTATGTTAAAGTAATTCTCAGCATCTCAACATAATATATTGAGAAAACATAAATGATAGTAGTGTATACAAATTATTTTAACACAACAAACAGAATTATGGATTTAAATAAAAGCACGGCTGCGGAAAGCATATTTATAAGTATGGAGGACAGTAAAATATATCTATATATTTTTTCAATTTGACAATTTTTATTGTTTTTGGGATACAGAAAGGAAAAGGAGAGAAAAAAGGTGGGTATCACAACTTACAACCGTATACTTAGTCTATTACATTTTTTTTTAAATTTGTTTTCAAATTTGACAATGTTTATTATGTCATGAGATATACAGACAGACAAAAGGGGGGAAAGATGTAAAAAGCAGTACAGTCTCCACGGCATCAGAATTGGCCTTGACTTTGTAGTGACATACATATATGTAGCAGTGTTGTAGTCCTTTGCGGACAACATATTAATTATACTGTCTAAAACAAGTGTATCCCTCCCAAACGTGTTAGACTTGATAGAACATATGGAAGACACTCATATTATAAACTGAACATGTCAAAAACGCAGGCAATGAGTGTGTGGATAGTTTTAAAACTAGAGGTATTGCGCACACAATTTTCATTTGACTGGAGAGAAGACCATCTTACCTTTCTAGGTCTCAAATTAACCAAAAAATCCTCACTATTGTATAAACACAACTACGAACCACTCTTGCACAGTTTCACCTCTTCAATACTACCTGTCGTGGCTGAGAAGAATAGTGCCAGTAAATATGGTTCTCATTCCAAAATTTCACTACCTACTGCGCACACTGCCAATCTCGCTGTCAAAACCATTCCTTGACAAGCTACAAAAAGATACTAGGTAAATTTATATGGAAAAATAGTAAGACTAGAGTAGCCACTGCCATATTAACAAAACCAAAGAGCAAAGGTGGTCTAGGAATACCAGACATGAAAAAAAAATACTATAAAGTGGCCATAGGGGTAACAGCCAACACACTACAATCTTATCTCAACAGACCACAATGGGCGGATATTGAAGCACACTGGACAGGGGCACAGAATCTCAAGCAGCTATTTTGGAACCCAGGAACCCCTATGCTGGCTAATTCAAGTAGGGTTGTATATTTTCTAATGTTTGGAATCACCAAGGTCCAGGGATTTATTCAATAAGGAAACATAGAAACAGAAAGATAGAATGTGACGGCAGATAAGAACCATTCGGCCCATCTAGTCTGCCCAATTTTCTAAATACTTAAATTAGTCCCTGGCCTTATCTTATAGTTTGGATATCCTTATGCCTATCCCAAGCATGCTTAAACTCCTTTACTGTGTTAACTTCTACCACTTCAGCTGGAAGGCTATTCCATGCATCCACTACCATCTCAGTAAAGTAATACTTCCTGATATTATTTTTAAACCTTTGCCCCTCTAATTTAAGACTTTGTCCTCTTGTTGTGGTAGTTTTTCTTCTTTTTAATATAGTCTTCTCTTTTACTGTGTTGATTCCCTTTATGTATTTAAATGTTTCTATCATATCCCCCCTGTCCCGTCTTTCCTCCAAGCTATACATGTTGAGATCCTTAAACCTTTCCTTGTAAGTTTTATCCTGCAGTCCATGAACCAATGAAATGAAAAAATGATAGCTAAACAGAGCAAAACCAATCCCAAAGCATTGTTTAAGTACATAAATTCTAAAAAACCCAAAAATGAAAGTGTAGGAACACTAAAAACTGAAACGGGGGTGTTCGTTAATGAAGACCAGGAAAAGGCAGGAATTTTAAATAACTATTTCTTCTCCGTATATATTAAGGAAGAACCCAAGGCAATAGATGTGCAAATGATTGCTACTAAAAACTTGCAGAATAATTGTAATTGGTTAACTCAAGACAAGGTGCTGCAGCAACTAAAAAAAGTTAATATAAACAAAGCTCCAGGGCCTGACGGTATCCATCCACGAGTACTTAAGGAACTAAGTGTAGAAATAAGTGAACCTCTGTTTTTAATCTTTCAAGATTCTTTTCTTTCAGGAAGTGTTCCGGAGGATTGGAGGAAGGCAGATGTGGTTCCTATATTCAAAAAGGGTTCAAAATCCTTGCCTGGAAATTATAGACCTGTAAGCTTAACTTCTGTGGCTGGAAAAATATTTGAAAGGTTATTAAGGGATAATATTCAAGAATTCCTTGAGAAGAACATGGTTATCAGCAAAACTCAGCATGGTTTTATGAAGCACAGGTCATGGAATTCGTCTAGATGAAAATGCTTGTTCTTGGGTAGAACGTTGGCTTAAAAATAGAGTACAAAGAGTTGTCGTTAATGGCACATTTTCAAGCTGGACAGAAGTGGCAAGTGGTGTCCCTCAGGGGTCTGTTCTGGGACCCCCTTCTATTTAACATGTTTATAAATGATCTTAAAGACAGCATTGAAAGTCATGTTTCAGTGTTTTCAGATGACACAAAACTCTAAAATAATACAATGTGAGCAAGATATTACTTTGCTGCAGAGTGATTTAGATAGACTGGGGGACTGGGCACTGTCAGAATATTTATATCAACAGACATTTTGTGCTAAAAAGAAATTAAAAGTGTATATTGCCAGAGTCACTCAGACTCCATTTTGCTATCTTCAGGATAACAGACACATAGTTTCTTCTTATTTTCTGTAACTAGCCACTTGCTTGAGCTAAGGAATGTATTATCTAAACACAGACACTAGTGACAGAGAAGACTAAGTAATTAATTTTACTTTCTAAATTTTACAAGGTTCCATTGTAGTAAGGGGTGAAATTGAGAACTGTCAATTTTACAAGTTACGATCATAGTAGTTGCCACAAAGACTGGGACAAACGCTTTGAACTGACAGAAAATCTAAGTTATGGTAGTCATTTTAGATAAGCCAAATGACGTCAAAATCGTCATCAGGAAAAGTTAACTCTTTCCTGGATAGGAAGGTTTCGTTAGACGAGACTGCCATCTATGGATCAAATACCTAAATTGCGATCCATAGATTGGACACACCTATGGCTTCCTATTGGTTTATCAACTAATGACGTACAAAGAGTCTGGCCCTTTAAAAGTAAGGACAAAGGGATACAGAGAGAGGAGTTGCAGTTGGGGATTCCGATTCGGACATGCAGAGAGAGGGACTCAAGAAACATCTCTGGGACTAACACTCTACTCTTAAAACTCTTAACACTTAGAACTGACTTTCTGACTTTCTAACCAACAACACTTTTCTCTATCACTCATGCACCTACATACAACCAATCAAGTTTCTGGGACTACCTACTCATCTGATGAGAATATCTACATAACTGGTGATTATGCTGGTTTTATTTAATTAATTTAAATTAATTAAAATTTACTAATAGCATGATATATGACTGGATAAATCACGGTCAGATTTCCATATTTAAGAAATCTCAGTTAACTAAAGAATATATAGTTATAAACATTCCATTCTGCAGGTGGAATTAAGAATAATTATATATTAATGTGATAGTATCACGTGTTAGCATACTGCTGTTTTTATCCAGGTGTATTGATTTGCTCTAATATAAGATAAGATATCTTTTTAGACAAATTAAATTCTGCTTATAGAATCTGGTAGATTATTCTTATTGGATGGTTCCAGGAAATGATTAATGAGTTGGTTTAAATGTATTTCAATTGAAAATCACAGGAGAATAGGATACTATATGCCTAGGAGGATCTAGCCAGCATTGAAAGGGTTATTCAGTTGTTTTAACTGTTAGCCAAGGTTTTATGGCTCTTTGCTGTGAAAAGCTTTACTTTTGTCTGTAAGGATACCCTCATAAATTGTGTAAGTCTTGACAGCTGGTGCTGTTAGCCTTTGGAAAACGTGTATAGCCATTCCATTGTATTGCATATTTATGTTGTACTAAATATTCACTGATTATTATCCTGCATGCTGCCTAATATTATTAATTGTTACAATAAAATAAAATCTATTTTTATAACAGATTGTGAATTAATTGTATGGAATACTTTTCACTTATTTGATGATGATCTCTAAGATCTAAGAGAATTGAAATAGTGGGCAATTCTCGACTGCTTAATATTATCATCCCATAAATATCCCCACAGCACTCAAATGGCAGATTAAATTTAATGTTGAAAAATGCTAAGTTATGCACTTCGGCATAAAGAATACACAAGCAACGTATACCGTTATTGGAAGCGAATTAGGGATAATAACACATGAAAAGGACTTGGGAATTGTTATAGACAACAAACTATGCAACAATGTGAAATGTCAATCCACAGTGGCCAAGGCCAGTAAAGTATTGTCATGCATGAAAAAGGGCATTCATTCTCAGGACTAGAATATCATTTTGCCTCTTTATAAATCACTGGTAAGACCACATATTGAATATGCTGTGCAATTTTGGGCACCTGTTCTACAGAAGGATATTATGGCACTAGAAAGAGGTGGGCTACAAAATGAATAAAAGGAATGGAACATATTAGCTATGAAGAAAGGTTAACAAATTTAAACCTATTTAGTTTAGAAAAACGTCACCTGAGAGGGGGATATGATAACATTATACAAATATATTCATGGCCAATACAAACCATTGTGTGGAAATCTATCCACAAACCGGACTTTACATAGGACATGAGGCAATGCGTTTAGACTGGAAGAAAGAAGATTTCGTCTAAGGCAAAGGAAAGTTTTTTTACTGTATGAACAACAAGGATGTAGAATTCTCTGCCTGAAGAAGTGGTTTTATCAGAGTCCATACAGATGTTCAAACAGCTGCTAGATGCATACTTGCAAAAACACAATATTCAAGGATATAATCTTTCAATGTAGGGTAATAACTGCTTGATCCAAGGATAAATCTGACTGCCATTCTGGGGTCAAGAAGGAATTTTGTTCCTAGCTTGTTGCAAAATTAGAAGTGCTTCAAACTGGGTTTTTTTGCCTTCTTTTGGATCAACAGCAAAAAACAAATGTAAGGAAGGCTGAACTTGATGGATGCAAGTCTCTTTTCAGCTATGTAACTATGTAACTATGTAACCAGTTTAGTAACCATTCTCTGAACTCTCTCTAAAGTATCAATATCCTTCTGGAGATACAGTCTTCAGTACTGCGTACAATACTCCAAGTGAGGTCTCACCAGTGTTCTGTATAATGGCATGAGCAGTTCCCTCTTTCTAATGCGAATACCTCTCCCTATACAACCAAGCATTCTGCTAGCATTTCCTGCTGCTCTATTACATTGTCGTGCCTTTTACGGTGGTGTAGTCCTGTGGTGGCTGGGCTTTGTTGTTGCTAGCTCCTAGGAGGTGTTGGTTTATGTGGTAGTAATGGACCCGTAAGAGCACATCTCGCAGCGTGGAGTCTGGCAGGTGTCGTTGTCTAGGTATATGGTGTATCCTGTCTACCAACATGTCTGCAGGGACCTCTGGGGCATACATATTTAGCAGGCCTCTACGCAGGTAAGTCCGCTGTCTGGATGCTTTCAGGGACTCCCCTCAGCCTTAAATCATTTCTCCGAGCCTGATCTTCGAAGTCTATAAGTTTTTGGTCTCCATGTTTTTTCGATTTTTTTTCTCCAGGTTCTCAACATGGCTTGCTAAATCGTTATGTGCTGTAGCAAATACATCTAGTTTGTTTTTTCCACGTGGGAAGTTCTGGCGCCAAGATCTTGGATATATTTTCATAGAGATTCGAATGAGGATTGCCAGCTGCCTATTAGCTTTTTGGATAGGGCTTCCAAAGCTTGAGCCAGGTAGCTTAGAGTAACTGGTTTAGTAGTGGATGGGCACTCCGTGTCAGGCGTAGAGGTGGCATCAGAGCAGCCATTGCCATCTTGGCTTGTGGCCTGTGAGGCCAAGATCACAGTAAAGTGTTTCTGGCCAAAATAAAAATAAAAATTTAGCTTCTCCACTTTCACAGTGCACTTTCTGTGTTTATTTTGTGACATATCTCTTTTCAGGTCACTAGAACAGTTCTGTGTGCTCGGATTGTTGTAAATTGGGCACGCCCCCTGTAAAATAATAAAAATAAAATAAAAATAAAGGCCAGTTAAGTATATTTTTTCCGCTCCCCTATATTTTTTTCATGGCAGATTCTTTATCAACAAATCTAATACACTCTTCACTTATTTATTTTAAACAGGAAAGTTTGCATTTAATTCAGCTACGTTTTCTAAATGTTATTATTGTGTTTCCTTTTTTGTGATGATATACCATATAATACCTTGAAGGAACTCTTAATTGGGGACAGAGGCTTTTTGTAGTTTGAGGATCCATTCCTAATTAATGCTAATTCCCCCATAACTCCTTTAACACATTTGTCAGGGACCCAAGATGGCCATCAGGTTGTTGGTCAAATTCACAAAATACAAGCCAAAAAGTAACTGAATCCGAATTGCGTAAACCCGAACATATGGTTTGAGGGAAATGAGCAGAGAAACACAAATTGGGATATATGGGCATGGGGACAAAAATGCCTCTGGCACATAAATCAGGGACAGGTAAAGATGGAAAAAATGTACCAAGATTTGGGGAATATGGACAGAGGAGCACAAGTGTAGAAATATGAATGGACATGTGCAAAAGGTCATAAATTCAGTGAATACCTCTACACAAATTTGTAAAATATCAGCAGTGGGACACAAGTCAGGAGGGGAAGAAGAGTGGGAAGCAAGTGCAGGGCTATGGGCAAAAGGACAGAAATTGGGAACAAGTATAGATAATATAAGGAAAGGTAGTAGCAGAAGGAGAGAATTATTCAGGATAATTCACTACACTGCACTGTGTATTACTATAGTTAAAGTTAGAGATTTTTTTTCCCCCAAACCAGTTATCTTTGCCTTACTTTGGCAATTCTAATTTAAATTCACTGCAATTTGTAGTTTAACAAATAACCTTGACTAATTTGTATTATAGAAGAGTGCTTTTATTTATTTTATTTGTTAATATGCTGCATATCAATTAAATAAATAATCATACAGTGCATCACCCAAGAATGGTTTCTGCATACACTGTGCCCATATTAACTCCAAACATGGATATTTTCTTATAATTATGATGTAGGCAGATTTTTCAATAGTACCCAAAAAATAGCACTGCAGTTTAAAAATAAGGTTTAAGAAGGTGGAATTTAAAAGTTGGAGGCTGGCAGTAACGTAGTGCAGTAGTCGGAACATGTCCACATTAATAGTTTTTTCTTTTGGTTTAATAAAGATAACAGCTCTATTTCACAGATTATGTTACAGCATATAAGGCATTAAGGGTAATTATATTAACATTCTCTTAGAGGAGTTCAGGAGTTTGTTTTGAAACATTGTTCATTTTCTAGTTTTGCATATGTATGCATATTTTTTCAGAAATGTTTGTGTTTGTGTTACACGTTGACATAAGGATTAATGTTTTTCAAGCATCATTTAACATTTTTTGTAAGAAAATACAATTGTAATTTATTGCATTTTTTCTGTCTTATGCCTCCATGATTTTTGCGATGAGTAAAGTAATCAAAGTAGGTGACAAAGTAAACTCCAAACTATTGCTTGACTAAGATTGCGAAAATGCAACTCACTGAATTTTTGTAACAGGTAAATTTAGATTTTCTGGAACATTGACAAACAAACAGACATATAAAGTCTATGTTCAGCCTTTTTTTTTATATATATATCTATTTCAGCGAGCAGATGACAATTTTTTTAAAAAGAGCAAAAAACTGATATTTGCATAAATTTGCAAATAGACAAAAATATTTTTCAGCTTACACTGTGTTAGGAAAACAATTATTATAATAAGAATAAAATAACAGTTTACTGATACACAGACAAATAAGTAAAACTATAAATTTGTGTAACCCCTTCTATCAAAAACATGTTTGCATGGTCTAATTATAAGATACACTTGATAATAATTGTAAATTAATTTCACATTAAAATCCCCAATCTATTCCTTTTTGTGCCAACACATTTCTTCATCTTGTGGTAAAACCCATTCCACTGCAGGTTTCAAATCCAAGTCATGCCACTTGAAGAGCAAGTGAGATAGTTTGCCTTACTCTGCAGGCTGGAGTGAGGAAAGTAGAAGAATCTCCTCCAGCTGAGAGGTGTGCCAAACAATGCAATCTGACCAGGTCTATGATAAACTTTATTTTTGTTTGGTGAAGTAATGCATATACAAAAAATGTTTAGTGTTTATGCATTTAGACTTCGTTCATAGCTATCGTTGCTACTCAAGAAATAGTAAGTTTGAACAAATAACTAATTTTCAGAGTTTTTATTTGCTAGGTATGCATCCCATGCTTCAAAGATATGTTATGCTTATTTATTGCACAAAATAACTATTTAGTAAAGGACTGATTCCTTCATTATTTGTTACATTATTTATCATGATATGCTGAATTACAAATAAAATGGCTTAAATTATAGACATTTATTTTAATGTTAAAATGGTTTATGAATGGCTGATATATAATTTTTATTTTTTATTGTTAATGCTCATCTGAGCTAATTGAAGCTCCTTGCATGAGTGCCAGTCAGTACTAGGTAAGTTGTCAAACTGATAAATTAATATAATGTAAGACAGTGCTGCAGAACAAAGTCTAAAAACCTAAATAGAAAACAGGCAATGTCTGGTAAATATATTACAATGAGGATTTAATCTAAAATACAGGAGAGTTGCTGGGGCCGGGCCTGACCGCCAAACTGAATGGCCACATACAACAACAGCTCCTGCAAACCTCTGACTTTACGCTTACAAAAGCAGATCTTACACCTCATTAACGACCAGCAGCTGTGGTCCGACACACTAGGGACCACTGGCTCCGAGGACAGACTTGCAATTTTTGTTTTAGTACCTCGAGAATAGAATAGTCATACCTAAAGGATGAGGCCTACTCAGGCGTGATTGGGGTGGACGGCAGCTGCCCCGTTATCCTGCCTGACAGTATCATGCCGTCTCGCACAGATGGGTGAACATTACCCCATTCCTCCCCCTCTGGGTCGGTGGAGGTGATCACGGCCCACACCCTGCAGCCTTTACCGTACCAGAGATTTCTCTACTCAGACCACGAGGCCCCACTAAAATGGCAGCTAACATGAATCCACCAGTTTGCAATGGGAACACCACCTTTTCACCGTCACTGGCTACAGTCCTCACAGACGCAAGGCGGATGCTATGTACCTGGATGAGGCAGCTTGACAGGTGGGATCTCCACTACACACCACTCTAGTGCTTGCCAAACCAAAGCCACCGCAGTGCCCAGGCTCACATAAGGCAAAGTGAATGAAGAAACAGCTGACTGACAGACGTGACACAGAACATCACCAAGTGACTCACACACAGGCTTATCCAGGAGACTGGCTCATCACGTACAACACTGCTCCCTACCCTGGATCTAGATCGCAGCACCACTGTGGTAGTGCCACAGCACCTGCAAACACCTTCACAGCAGACCGCCAAGGGGCATCTGCTGAAATGATCTGTCACTACTAAATGCGGATTTCTCCTGCCTAAAGCATTCAAAACATGGACTCTAGTTAAGAAATGTCTTGCATAACTGTTTGAAGCCTATCGACTCTAATCTTCCTCCAACTAATGCCTTGCTTGCTTGGGGTCTGGCTTCCTAATAGTGGGGGACTCATGGGTGTACTACCATTCTCTCATTCTGCTTAAGTAGCATAGGCAATACTACTATTGCCAGTATAAACATCCACTGCATATGTCCTAATCTCATTCTCACCTCTTTTGCAATCTCTATGCACTGAATCGCTTGGGATATTACTTTCCATTAACAAACAATTTGTGCAGTTAAATGATGAGCCTGTTCCTAACCTTATAAAAATGTGCAGTTACTATGAAAGCCATATCACAGTCTTATACCACTTGTTGTCATAGTGCTTGTTTGAGCTGTTGTGGCTGTACAAGCTTGTTTTTTTTGTTTGTTTTTTTTATACTATTGTGGCAGGATGGCCAGGCTCTTCACAATAAACTTCAAATGCAACAGTCAGGATAAAATAGTACTGCAGTTTATTGTCACTTTCTACAATATATACAAGGTTGTGCTCGCCCACAAAATAAAACAAAAAGAAAATAAATCCTACTCCAACTTGGAGACTTACTAAACAACAGTGTTACTAACTATTCAACCGGCCAGCTAATCTGGTTCCCAGTTTTAAACAAAATGAAATACAGCACTTTAAGCAGGTTTCACACAGTACCTTTTTCTCAGAGTCTCAGGCTTAACTGCCTCCTCTCTCCCAGCTGTTGACTCTCTGATGTCTTCAGAGGCTAACCTTTTAAAACCCTAGTGCTGGTTAATTACATTCACCTGGTTGAGGGGTGACTCCCACCAATTAACCCCATCATGCTGGGAATAGAGAGCGCTCCAATCTATTACTAACATCTATCTAACAATCTATTACTCTGACCCTGCCACATAGCCCCGCCCCCCCACCAGCTGAACACTGGTGTGTGAAGCGGCCTTAGCTGAAAAGTCATGCACGTTAGATAATGCATCTGCATTAGCATGCAGTAGACCAGCCCTGTGCTTTACAAAGAATTTAAATGGTTGCGAAGAGATGAACCAACGGGTGACCTTAGCATTCTTGTCTTTATTGTTCTGCATCCACCGTAGTTGAGCATGGTCAGTGATAAGGGTAAAAGATCTGCCCAACAGATAATATTTCAATATTTCTGTTGCCCATTTAATGGCTAGACACTCTTTTTCTACTGTCGCATAGTTTTGCTCTCTTGGCAGTAACTTGTGACTTAGAAATAGCACTGGGTGTTCTTCATCACCAATCATTTGAGATAGTACCGCCCCCAGGCCTACATCGGAAGCATCGGTTTGCAAAAAGAAATGCTTCTTAAAATCAGGGGCTACCAAAACGGGGTACATGCATAGAGCTGTACGCAAATCTGTAAAAGACGTTTCTGCATTATCATTCCATTTCACTGTATCTGGTGCCTTTGCTTTAATCAAATCAGTGAGATGGGCAGCTCGGGTTGCAAAGTGGGGAATGAAGCATCTATAATAGCCAACTAATCCTAAGAAAACTTTAACCTGCTTCTTTCTTAGAGGGCGTGGACAATTTTTAATTGCTTTAACCTTAGTCATTTGAGGCTTTACCAGTCCCCTCCCTACAGTATAGCCAAGATATTTGGCTTCCATACAACCAATGGAACATTTGGAGGGATTAGCAGTAAGACCAGCTTTCCTTATGCTGATTAATACTGCTTTTACCTTTTCCAAATGGGAGACCCAGTCTTGGCTATAGAGGACTACATCATCTAAGTATGCTGAAGCATACCTGGAGTGAGGTCTTAGCAGTTTGTTCATTAACTTCTGAAAGGTTGTTGGGGCTCCAGGAAGCCCAAATGGTAAGACTGTATACTGGTACAGACCCTCAGGGGTCACAAACGTAGTCTTCTCTTTAGCTGATTTTGTCAGCGGGATCTGCCAATATCCTTTTGTTAGGTCTAGAACACTTAGAAACCTGGCCTGTGCCAGTTTCTCAATAAGTTCGTCCACTCGGGGCATTGGATAGGCATCAAATTTAGAATGTTCATTAAATTTTCTAAAATCATTACAAAAACGTACTGACCCATCTGGCTTAGGTACTAAAACTATGTGACTCCTCAATAACTCCTAGTTCAAGCATTTTTGCTGCTTCCATTTGTATCGCCACCCTTGTTGCCCCAGGAATTCTATAGGGCTTTAATTTTACTGTAATTCCTGGTTCCGTGATAATGTCATGTCAGATTTTGCTAGTTCTGCCAGGAATGCTAGAAAATACATCTTTATTTCTGGATATCATTTTTTTGGCTTCCATCTGCTGTTCAGGGGTGAGATCAGTGCATATACTAACATCAACAATTGGGGATTCGTCTACAGCAATCATACAGCTTTCCCTATCCTTCCAGGGCTTTAATAAGTTTATATGGTAAACTTATTCAACTTTCCTACAATTAGTCTGTCTAATTTTATAGTTTACGGGCCCTACTTGTTCAATAACCTCGTACGGGCCTTGCCAATGAGACAGGAGTTTGCACTCAGCTGTGGGAACAAGTACCATCACTCGGTCCCCAGGTTGGAAGGACCTTACTACTGCCTGACGGTTGTAGATAACCTGTTGGCTCCTTTGAGCTTCTTCCACGTATTACCTGACTATTGGAGAAATTTGTGTAATGCGCTCTTTGAGTTGATCTACATAGTGAATCACATTCTTTCCAGGTACTGTAGATTTTAACTCTCTCACTGCTGTATATCTTTCAACCAGCACCACCATTGAATCATAAGTGGTAGGGCTACCCGGTCCTGCCTACTGTCGCAGACCTTGGGACAATCCTTGCAAGAACCGATCCAAAACTAATGTCTCAATTATTTGTGCAGGTGTTGAACTCTCTGGTTTTAACCATCTCCTTGCCAGATGAATCAAGTCAAACATTTGTGACCTGGGTGCCTTCTGTTCCTGGAATTTCCAATTGTAGAACCTTTGGGCCCGGATCACTGAAGTCACACCAGTCCTTGCAAGAATCTCTGCTTTAAGAACCTCATAGCTTGCAGCCACCTCTTCATCCAGGTCAAACTAAGCTTTTTGAGCATCACCAAGCAGAAAAGGTGCAACTATGCCAGCCCATTGAGCATGAGGCCATTGCTCTCTGATAGCAGTTCACTCAAAAGCAATGAGATATGCTTCCACATCATCTTGCGGCATCATCTTTTGCAGATACTGATTTGCACGTATTGGCTTTGAACCTCGGTTTTGCTCCTCTCTGGTAGTTTTTGAGAGTTGCTGCACAATCTCCTTCAGGACAGTCCTGTCCTCTTGCTGTGCCTGCAACATAGCCCCAATTTGAGCAGTTATCAGCCGGTTAGCTTCCTGTTGCACTGTGATAGCATGCAGCAAGGCCTTTAACACATCCTCCATGTTAATACAACGTTCAAACAGCTAACCCACTTCTGTCACCACTTGTGGCATGATGGCCAGGCTTCTCACAATAAACTTCAAATGCAACAGTCAGGATAAAATAGTACTGCAGTTTATTGTCACTTTCCACAATATATACAAGGTTGTGCTCGCCCACAAAAATAAAACAAAAAGAAAATAAATCCTACTCCAACTTGGAGACTTACTAAACAACAGTGTTACTAACTATTCAACCGGCCAGCTAATCTGGTTCCCAGTTTTAAACAAAATGAAATATAGCACTTTAAGCAGGTTTCACACAGTACCTTTTTCTCAGAGTCTCAGAGTCTCAGAGTCTCAGAGTCTCAGCGTCTCAGCGTCTCAGCGTCTCAGCGTCTCAGCGTCTCGGGCTTAACTGCCTCCTCTCTCCCAGCTATTAGACTCTCTGATGTCTTCAGAGGCTAACCTTTTAAAACCCTAGTGCTGGTTAATTACATTCACCTGGTTGATAACATTCAAGGGCTGACTCCCACCAATTAACCCCATCATGCTGGGAATAGAGAGCACTCCAATCTATTACTAACATAAAAAGCCTATATGACCCTGCCACACTATGCAAAACGAAAAGAAAGAATTTATAAAAAATACAGGAGAGTTGCTAAAAACACACACAAAAAAGAGTCACCATAAAAATCAAATAAAACATTGATTGGATGAGGACATTGTCAAACTGTTCTTAAATGGCTTGACTACTTACTATGGGATGGCACCAAGGAACTCCTGACACCATAACCACTACAGTGAATTGCTGTAGTTTTTCTGCTTGTAGTGTTCCTTTAATTTACAATATTAAGGAGTACAAAGTTACTGAAATGTATTTGAGTTATTAAGAATTCAAGGTGGATTCCAAATGTTAAACCAAACAATACTTATATTCTGCAGCACTAAACAACAGGTAAAAGAAGACAAAGAAACAACATTTCACTTTGAATTACCAACAATTCAGACTTCAGTAAATAACCCTGACAGCGTTTAAGCAAAACTTATATTTCTGCTGTGAGTTCTGTTAGTTGAACATTAGTTGTACATAAATCAACTAATAAAAAAGTGAAAATTCCATTATCTATTGTAGTAATAATATAATATGAATATAATGTCCACTCTTAACAAAATGACCAATAAACTACAATTAAAAAAAAAACTTTATTTTTTTTTAAACAAAAAATATTTTCTACACAAATTCATTTATTATTCAGAATTTGAAAATAAAAATAGCTGAGCTTTTCATGTCCTTTTTCATAGCTTTTTTACACCAGTACTTTTGGTCTTATGATCCTGTATTTCTTTGTAAGTGGCAGTTGTAGAATGATTAAAGAGGTATATCGGTCTTTGAAACAGCCACAGCTTTACATATTGATCTTTCTTTTGAAATATTGATGTGATTACTCATGTTGCCCAAAAGCAATGTTTAGGAAGTTAGTGTTACCCTGCATACTTAACCATGAGTTCCATTGATGTTATGTTTTCTTTCTTTTTTTTACTTTTTAAAATGTCTCCCCTTAATACGTTCTGGGTTGAAAACATGCAATAGCAACATATATCTGTAAAAAAAAAAATCATATTTATGCGTAGATGAAAATAGATAAATAGAGAAATATAGATAGAGATAGATAGATAGATAGATAGATAGATGATAGATAGATAGATAGATAGATCTATTATATATAGATAGATAGATAGATAGATAGATAGATAGATAGATAGATAGATAGATTGATAGATAAAACTAGATAGATAGATATATAGATAGATAGATAGATAGATAGATAGATAAAGATAGATAGATAGATAGATAGATAGATAGATAGATAGATAGATAGATAGATATCAATAGATAGAAATAGATAGAGAAAGATAGATGGAGATAGATAGATAGATAAAAATAGATAGATAGATAGATAGATAGATAGATAGATAGATAGATAGATAGAAATAGATAGAGAAAGTTAGATGGAGATAGATAGATAGATAGATAGATAGATAGAAAGACAGACAGAACGACAGACAGATAGATAGACAGATATACAGATGGAGATAGACAGATAGATAGATAGATAGATATATAATGATAGATAGATAGATATGGTCCTGTAGAGATCATTGATCGGCAAAAACAACACATACTTTAAATATTATCTAATATATATATATAATTTTTTTATGAGATATATGTAAAATAAAACGTTTAAATGTTATCCCTACCTTTAGTATATGAGAAGTTCCATCAGTCCCTCAGCTATATACATTCACCTTTGGTCACACAATGCTTAAGAACTGACAGTTAGTCATTATGGTCTTTCCTTCTTCACTTCCTGCCCAGTTCAGTTTGACCTAAACCAGGGTTTCTAAGTCTAAGCTTGTGATTGCTAATGCAGAAGGTTCGCCTTTGCATTAGTAATATCAATTTCATCCACATTTGGATTTAAATGATTGACTGAGCACACCAGTTTTCACACTTGAACCACCAATGAATGTCTTAAAATAGATACAATTGATCTTGCTAATGCAGAAGTGGGACTTCATTAATAAAAGGCAAGCAGATGGCTGGGCCATGGGCGTCTTGGTAACCCCCTATTTTGGTCAAACCACCAAAAAACTGTTTAATTGTGATATATGATATAATACCCATAGTCTACTAACATTGTAACTGCTATATTTGCATACAGTGGTTATGGTGACTAGGCTGCTTATTGAATAAATAAACCAATCTGCATATGACTAAGGTAAGTAAGAATACAGCACCTCATTGGACTGTACTTCAATGATACAACATCATTAGAATCTGGTAGAAACCGGCTAGGTTAATATAAACAACTAAGCGAAGGACAGGTAAAGGTCAGGGAGATGCAGGTAGGGAGGAGGAATTAATTAACCCTAGTTCTCAAAACATAAAATCAGTCTGAGAATTCATTACAGGTATGCTAGCAGCCGAATGAACAAAGAGACTCATGTTTCATCATTTAACGTGTTTTAAACATGAAATCATAAATCTCTGTCTTTCTATGTTTTTTTCCGGCAATATTCTGAATAGGATTCCTATTTGTCTGCACAAACTGCACAATTTTCATTAACCTTTGGGTTTTTTCTCACGAGATTACAATTGAGTGCTGTCATACTCACATGATTTTGACATCCCAATCTACACTCAATCTGCAGTTGAATGATGCTATTATAGGGCCGTGAATGGAGCTGTGAGGATTGTTGCAATAAATCACAAGGTTAATGTCATGTATGTTTGAATGATTTCTGCTCCAAAATACTTGTCAGATCGCATTCTAATATATTGGTAGACAGAGCAGTACATTTACCCTCTCTCTGTTATCACATTTGTAGTGGCTAGGGTTAATACTGCTTTATGTAATTGCAGACAATGTAAAATGCACATTCCATGCTATATTAGATAGACAATGAACAAAAAAGAATTTGATAGGCTAAGAAGATAATGAATACATATTTTCTGGACAATTAGATCTAATCTTACAACAGGATAACAAATAGAGGATAAATATTGTATGTACAACCACTTATTAACTAAACAGTGAGATATGATAAGCTGACAACTGACAGGGAGATTTACTGAGACAACAATACAGTCCCGATCAGCATTTGATTTTGCAATTCTTTTATTTGCTCAAGGGAAATATTTAGAAATTTGGTTATTCCAATAAACAGAGTATATCTCATTCAGTTCTATTCATAAAATAAATGCACATTATTATTTTTATTTGTGACATTTCTATAGCACCAACTTATTATGCAGTGCTTTACAATATTATAAAAAGAGGACATTTAACAATAAATGATACAATTACAAAATGTTACCTGAGCATTAGGTTGATGAGGACCCTGCTCAGTCTAGAGGAGGTTGGTTATAACAACACAATATTAGGGGAATTAAGGAGGATAGCAACTAAATAGCCAGATGGAATGTAGCAGGACTGGAGGTGAGAGTGGAGTGTGGCCCTTTAGGATAGAGCAAAATACAGGTTTGTGAGATTCAAGTTACTCTGCCAGTACACATGCTTTCCTGAAGATGAGTTTTGAAGGACGTCTTAAATGATTAAAGACTAGAGAGGAATCTTATGGGGGCAAGAAGGCTATTCCAAAGAAAATGAGCTACCCATGAGAAGTCCTGCAAGAGCAAATTAGCAGTAAAAGTGTGAACAGTGGGCAGGAGACTGGGAAGGAGCGTACCTACTACTTAGTAAAGAAATGCAACAGGGGCAAGAGTTGTTAAGAGCTTTATATGTAAGGGTTAGTATTTTGAATTGAGAACCACAAAAAGTGAGTATCAGACACCAGGGGATTGAAAAAGAGAACATGATCAACATTGTCACAGGTAGCAGAGAGGTCAAGAAAAATTAGTATAGAGTAGTGACCTTTGGATTTAGCCACAATTAGAATGTTTGTAACTTTAATGGTCTCAGTTGGGTAGAGCGGGCAGAAGACAGATTTTAATGGGTCGAGGAGAAAGCTGGAATTAAGGAAGCAAGCCAGTGGGGTAAAGACAAGTCTATCTAGAAGTTTTGAGAAAAAAGGGAGTAGGGATATGGGATAACGGTTAGAAGGGTAAGATTGGTTAAATGATGGCTTTTTTAGGATGGGTATGACAGCAACATGTTTAAGGAGAGCATGGACCATGCCAGAAGAAAGAGAGCAATTGAAGATATGCATTAAGGATGGCACAAAACAAGGGAAGAGAGATAAGGTGAGATGAGATCGAGTGAGCAAGTAGTGGGATAAGAAGAAAGGGGAAGCTCAGTCACATCTTGTTCACATGATTTTTACAAGCGAGCCCATGGAAATCTGCATTACTTGCTGACCTGTAGTGTAGACAGCATGCAGACACATGGTTAAAATAATTAGTTAATGAAATAATGTTCATTTAATAAATAATATACATCAATTATAAGCATAATTTAAATGTTATAATCTAGGTAAATATGTTTTGATTTTTGGGGTACATTGACCCTCTCCCCCCACCCCCTCCCTGTTTATTGAGTGAGTTAAGCCTTTCTCCCATTGTGTTAGTTCTAAAAATGTTGTTTTCAAGAGAAGAAAGCTTTTGTCAAAACATTACTATATTGATTTCTATTGAGAATACTTAAAAAGGTTTCTATTGTCATAAACAAAGGTTAAATAATCAAAATAAAATAGAAAAGTTCTGTAAGAATATCACAGCATACTGAATAGGACTAATACAAAAAAATAAATAAATCAAAATTAGTCTGCACGGATCCCCAAAGAAAAATGATTTATGAGGCTATAAAAAAATTATCAACGATATATGCCAAATCAGTACTTGAAATAATAAACATGGCATAGGCAACCTTTGGCACTCCAGATGTTATGGACTACACCCCACATAATGCTCTTACACCCCTAATGCTGGCAAAGCATCATGGGAGGTGTAGTCCAAAACATCTGGAGTACCAAAGGTTATTTTTGTCTGTAATAAACCATGGTGATTCACTATATGTAATACCATGAAGCTGTCACTAGGTGTTGTAGAAATTGTCCACACATAATATCCAAATCTGCCTAACTTAACAACTTAATGTAACCTCACAAGTGGCCAGTGAGGAACTTGACACCTACCGTCAAAAGGGAGATTGTGATTCACACAGTATAGAAAGGTATCACATACAGAGGCAGAGAAATCTATTCAGGAGTGGCTATTTCCTATCATTGCCCTGGCCAAAAAGCTATATAGTGAATACGTCCCTATTTATTTGCCTGCCGACCAGAACATAAAAAATGAGTGCATGTAGTGGACACATAGAAGGGAAAAAGGAAGGGTACACTCGCTAATGGCAGCTTTTTATATTAATAGTCTCTAAAAGAATTAGCAGCTGCATGCCTACACATTTAGTCCAACCTGGATTGTATAAATGCAGTTGGACTGAATTTACAGGCAGATAGATGTATGCTCTGTCTAATTATTGTATTTGAGTATTCAGTTGTGGATTTCTATTATCTGGTTTTTGCTTTCAGATGCTCAGTTTAAATACAGTCTACAGTCAAGTTAAACTCGAGGCTGTATTGCAAACTCTGTGCAATGATAATTCTTAAGTCCAGATTTTGCATTTTAAATGCCCTCTTTTTATTTTATTTTGCTAATTCATACAGATATTCAGACTCAGGCCAGTGTTTGGAATCCTTAGCTTTCTGGCCATTTCACAAAATGTATTAACTTCTGTTATTTTATATTAACTAGACCAGGTTTCCCCAAACTCCGGCCCTCCAGATGTTGCTGAACTACAACTCCCATGATTCTATGAACGAAAAAGATAGGCTGGGAATCATGGGAGTTGCAGTTCAGCAATATCTGGAGTGTCAGAGTTTGGGGAAGCCTGAACTAGACAATAGAGACATTGAGTAATAGATTATGAGTTAAATATGTCATTATCACAAAAAATTGCACAAAAAGTCATTCTACACAGGCACAAGACCATTTATTATTATTTATTATTATTTATAACAGTATCTATTATTATGCTGATTTAATTACATTGTTGGGCAGCAGTTACCCTTCCCCCAATATTTTATCTATCCATATACCTTGTTGTCCTCAGCATTTCAGAATTGATGCAGATGGTGATTCAGAGTTGTACTTTGTAACACTATTAGACTTGGGTTGTTTCTACTGCTTAAAAATCTTTGGAAGATTAAACATATACGGCAATTACACATCGATGTTCATAATAGCATAGATAATTATTAGTTTGTAATATACACTATATTTATTCATCTTGATTACTACTAATATAAAAATTGTACATCTTCTATATATTTGTATATAGTTTACAGTATTTTTATTTAGCAGATTTACAATAAATAATAATCGGAAGTTAGATAATTTCACAAAATAGGAAATATAGGATAGATGACAAAACTACGAAAACTGTATTTCTTTACGAGTGTTGAATTGTGTGCCCACCAGTCAAGCACACGTTTTGCTGATGCCTATCAGTGTTTTAAAATAGTCAATTATACTGAAATTTAAAAGGAAGGTTGAATGATACTATGTGAAAATAGGATGAAATGGGTCAAGTGGAGAATAGAAAATTCAATTATGACCAAAAAAGATGGGATATTAAAACATTATAAATGTGTATGGAGGTTTGACCCAATAGGTAGTGAATGATTTAGCTGAATGAAGCAAATATGGGAAATACATTTTCTACTCTCTTATGTTCTCTCTTCTACTTTTCATTTACTGTTTCACACTGTACTATTTGTTCTTGAGTCATGTATAAGACCAATAAAGAAAGAAGTCTGCTGTGTTCATTCACTTTTTGCCCTTTGTTTTATTTTCCATCAAGAAAATAATATTGAATTGCTATAGTTATTTGAACAATATCAGCAGCTGTTTATTACACATCCAAACAGTGCTTTTTTCTTTATTCTGCGCTTTCTAAATGATGAATCTTAAATCATATATTCAGCACTGTGGTCAAATGTCAAAAAACCAAAGGTTAAGACTTTGGAGAGAAGTGACATGGAACCCTGATCTCATGCTGAAAGATACACATCATTCTTTTGCCAATTTAGCCCAGGAAAGGCTTCTCACTAATGACCTTGATAGAAAAAAAGTCACTACAAAAGTCAGTTCATTTATGGGGGGGGGGGGATAAATAAATAAAATAAATAACACAACTTAATCATGTCTGTATTATTTTTGTCTGTACATTACTAGATTGATATAACATTGTATTATGTTGTATTGCATTGCAAAGTAATATTATTATTAAACTTTCTAAAGCACCACAGTACTTTAAGATGCATTCCACGGTACTTCACAATGTTGTAAATGGGAAATTTAACAACAAATGACACAAATGAGTATCCTGCTGAAACGAGCTTGCAATCAAGAGGAGGTGGGGTATAAAAACACAATAAAAAGGCTAGCATGGTGGATAGTAACTAAGTAACAGGGTGGGAAAGAAACAGAATTGGAAGGTGAACGTGAAGTGGCATGGGACACACTAATTTAGTTGAGAGAGTAGAATATACATTTGAGTAATGGCAGTTACCCTAGAAGACCATTCTGAAGTGGTGGGTTTTAGGGACTTGTTAAAGATTTAAGACTACGGGAAAGTCTGATGGGTGGATGCAGCCTGTTTCATAAGAATGGAGCTACTCACGAGAAGACTTGTAAATGCAGGTTAGCAGTGTGGGTACGAGCAGCATATAGGAGAAGGTCATTAGCACAGTGGAGTGGCCAAGAATCAGGGTCTATTTATGAATTAATGAAGAATTGCAGCAGGGAGTAGAGTTGTTGAGAGATTTTAGGTAAATAGTTATATTTTTAATTGAATCCTATAAGGTACAGGAATGTAATGATTAATAGAGGGGTGATTTTTGAGAGGAGTGACAGAAGAGAAAATAACTTAAGAATACAACCAACATATGTCTGAAATTCTGAAAAAAAAATGGTTTTAGAAAAAATAGTTTGTCCGAACCAAATTTATTTGCTGTGCTTAAAGGACCACTATAGTACCAGGAAAACAAACTCATTTTCCTGGCACTATAGGGTCTTTAGGTCGCCCCCACCCTCTAGGTCCCACTCCCGCCGGGCTGAAGGGGGAGGAAGGGGTTAAACTCTTAACTTTTTCCAGCGCCGGGCTCCCTCGGTGCTGGGGAACTCTCCTCTCTCTTCCGACGTCAGCGCTGAATCCACAGACAAATCCACAAATGATTTATTGATTCAGGTGTGGATTAAAAGGAATTCATTCATTCATCCAAGCTTTAATGCATTAATGCATTAATGGATTAAGTCTAGTGTCCACAAACTTTTGGAATGCTATATTAGAATTCAGTAGTGAGACTGTAAATAGGAAGAAATAATATGTTTATTTGCATCTTCAAAAATTCAGGTATCACAACAACTTTATCACAGAATGGACTCAATTTCATTAGGAACAATGGTAATAAAACAGATGAGTTGATATAAACTCATCACCATTTTATTTGTATAAAAAAATGTGAAAATGGCCTATTGCAGACAATCAATAATTACTGGCTCCTTCTTATCATATATATTTTTCCCTATTGAAACTTATAAGAAGTAAAATACATGTAGTTATTTTATTGGTAGTAATGATGTATGTATTATTAATGATAATCATAAAATCTTAAAAAACATTATTTAATAATGACTTATTTATAATCACCAACAGAAATCCATAAAGTATCCTGTTTTTTAAATGTTATTTATGCTTCAAATAATGGGATACCATAAAATGGCTATCTATGGATGCCTTACAGGTGATTATTGTTTTTTTAGCCATTCTTGCTATCGGTAACGTAATTAGGGGACCAGAGTTAGGCTTCCTATAATCAGGTTGTTGTTTTTTTCACATCACTACTTAGATAAAAAGCAAAATCTTAGCACTTAGCACTTTTAACTATTATAGCTATAAATGAACCCATTAATGACTTCTCTGTTTATAATTTATTTTTATTTTTTTTACAAATTACGTCTTGCTACATATCCCACAAATGTCAACATTTGTTAGGGTTCAGCACAGAATGATTATCAGTGCTTTTCTTTTTGCATCTGCAATTTGTTCTTTAAATGCTGCACAGCAAAGCTGAATTATTTTCCAGATTTAAAGTTCTTTAATAAGCAAGTTAAGAAACTTAAAGATCACAAGTGCAATGTTTGTGCAAGTGTTTGTATTTTGTGATTGTTGTTATAAATAATTAAGGCAGCAAAACCTTCTGCATATCTTCTAATTAAACAGTATGATGGCGACCCTGTAACATTTTGATCCCTATTGTTTACGTTAATAGCAATTTCTCTGCATTCTTCTCTATGACTGTCTTCGAGATTGTGTGTTGGCATGTCAGCTATTTCATTGCAACTTAGACAGTTCTAAAGTCTGTAAATCTTTCTAAAGATGAATTATTAGTAGTCCAGTTTCTGCCAAGAAGATAAGCTCATGGCAGAGGTGTGACCCACTGGAATGTCTGCATGGATATAAATAAATACGTACTATGTCTTATCACACATAATATCACACATAATTTACGCAAGCCCTTGATGGCTTATTATAAAATAAGTTCATGACTAACAGAATCTTTAAATTTGAGAGCGAATTTACCCCATCATTGGATTCTTCAGCACAAATAAAGGGCATTGTATTGTCTTAACATAGATAATGCATGGAGTACTGCCAGTAACAGATATAAATTATACATTTTAGGTATTACATAGGGAAATTAAAGAAAGAAAATCTATAGTTTGGTTAGTGTAATGCAACAAATAGGAAAAATTCAAGGTGAGAAAAAGTTTAGATTGTAACAAAGAAAATATCACTTAATTTAGATTTCAAGTCAAGTCATTCTTGCTAATATTGGCTTCAATTTAATTTTTTTTTCGATATCCTTGACAAATTAACTAATATTTTTGGATAAACTTTTAAACTGATTTTATATTTTGAAAATTGTTTTAATATTTTTACATTTTTGATTTATTGATATATTTTTCTACATGATATATTTTTTATATTTTAATATTTTGAAAAATATAATTTGAAAGTTGTATCCAAAAAAATTTAAATCATTTGAAAAGCATATTCACAAATATTAAATCGTGGTCAACATCTTTGAGTATTTACTACCAGGCAGTGGAAGGAGTTAAGGTCTGTCTATCCCTGGTTATTGGGTTAGAGCATCTTGTAGAAATGGGTAGCTTCAATTATTTAAGCAGAGATAAATTGGCTTCCTCCAAAGAACACAGCCCAACTGTCAAACTATATAACATCTGAAAAATAAATACTGTAGAAGGTGCTACATTTAACAAATATATAAATATATATAGAGAGGAGGGTGGAATATTGTTTTTATACAAATCCCACGGACCGTAATAATATCTTGCATTTAACTTGCGCACATCCAAAAGCTTTGAAATACTAACTCCCTAAAGCACAATTCTTGAGGGTTATCAGGAATAATTTCAAAATATCCAAAATGAAGAAACAACTTAACAACAAGAAAATTCAATGTACAAAAGGTGGCTCAAACCACACAAATAATGTTTTTTCCTATGACATTCAACAAGTCCACTCCAAAATTGTCCATTGGGAATTCCAATTGGAAAATTGTCTCCAGTGATGACACCTTACCAAAGTTGTTTAAGAGAATACCTTACCACAACTTCAATGCCTTGTTGTGCAGTATGACTATGTACAAACTCCTAATGTTCATGGTGATGACTATAAGCTAAAAGTCCCCAAATTCCAATTATGTGATTCCCTGTAACAAAGTTTGCATATATGCAATGCAGATATATAATATAATCATGTTTGTTTATCTTTATTTCCATAGCGACACATTATATGGCTCATAAGTGGGGTCTCTATGGTAATCACGTCATCATGCTGGGGCGGCGCATGAGTCTGCCCATGCATGCTCAATGTGCACCAGGGCTCCTGGTTTACACATGAAGGAGCACATGGAGTAAGTTAACTTTTTCATTACTTAGTTATAAATTGTGGTTTGCGTTATTGTGTTTTTATAAGTTGACCCTGAAGAAAGTCCCCGAAGAGTACTGAAACTTCGATCTGTTGGATTATTTTTTTATGCCATCCTTCTGCTGTTTGTATTTTTGAATATTTGGTTTAGCACCCGACACAGCAATATTTAAGAATCTTTACAAGCATTATGCAATTTATTTTCTCACCCCTCCTCCGTGGAATATTTTTTATTTCTAATTGACCCAAGGCCTAGGGCTTGAAGGATTCAGTGCAGTATCTTAGCTGTTCCTAGAACTCCACTCTTCTGGACAGCAAAGAGAGAAAGAGTAAGAGAGAGAGAGAAGAGAGGAAGAGGATTTAGCGATGAGATGATGTGTTCGCATTAAGTGATTGCATGATTACTTAGCATTTCTGGCAATGGCTACTGTAACGGATCCCCTATACTCTGGCTGAGTATATCCGCAGTAGTTATCCCAAATCCCCAGTGAAGCAGTGATTATAGCTCCCAATTTCCCAAACATCAGCTTAGACTTGATGAAGGGTAGAAACGAATGTGTTAAATCATGGCCAAATGGCCCACTTATATACAAAACAAGGATGCAGTAAAACATGCCCAGAACACTCCCACAAATTCCTGTGTCAGAGTGACTCAGCATAAAAACTTAAAATATCAAAATACATAAAATATACCTACAAAACAAATAGGAACCCCCACAAATTATATATTATTAAATATCCCTGATCTGAGCACCCAAGTTCTTCAAATAGCGATAAGATCCATGCAGTGTTGGGGAAACGCCACCTTGTGGAAATTCATACTTGGCGCACACATAGTCCTATGCCCAAAACAGTTCCAGGGTGTTTGGTGCTTTTGCAGATCCACTTCTGGGAGCTCCTGCGGCTGCAATACGGGATGCTCCGGCTGGCTCTTAGGTAGCATTTGTTCCCCTAAGTCTCAGACACCTTCCTTGCGGATTTCAAAGTGGTTCAAAACCGCAAACCAAGTTGTCTGGGAACCACATGGTCACCTCATGCCAAAAACAGTTCCATAACATTTGTGGCTAAGTCCCTCTGAGGTGACTGGGAATCCACAAAGTCCTCATGCCGAAATTAGTATTATAGTGGTTGCGGCTAAGTGCCCCAGGGCTATTCGTGGGTTTAGTTTATGCGAGTGGCCACCAGAGAGCCAGATTTCGGTTCCATTCGCATGAAGGGACAGTGCAGAACCAGGGGCACCCAGGGCAAGTTACTAATGGCAGTTGGGGAGATTTAATTCCTGAACAGAGTCTTTGTATATGACCCATAGTTGGTGGGCAGGAGGCCGGCTACTACACTCCTTCATTAATTTGTGGCAAACGTCCAGGGCAAAGAGCGTTTGTCACAGCTACTCATCCACGATTCCTATTTTTTAAACTGTTCTATGGATAGCCTGATCCATATATTGATTTTATTGAGGCGCCAAGTACAGATTCCTTGTTGATCCTCTCTCTCTCTCTCTCTCTCTATTTCTCTCTCTCTATAAATAAACATATATATAATAAAATCAATAAATGGATGGGGCCATCCATGGAACAGTGAAAAAAAGTAGGAATCCTGGATGAATAGCAAAACTTGCAGGTAAATATAGCCATTTCTAGAATGGCTTAGTAATCATGTCATACTACTAATAGACTATTTGATGAATTCAAGCATGCCTGACATATTTTGGATAAAATAGAATTTAAAAGTAAAATAATAATGTTTTCTCACCTAATGTAAAATTACTTTAAGTGAGCTAGTCTAAACTCTGGTTTTCTTGATGAATAACGTATAGTGAATAATGTACCATAAATATATTAGAGGCACATACATTTAATAAAACATCTGCAATTGGCACACCAAAATTACGTCCATAGAGTCAATACATTGCCTCCAACAGCTGAAAGAATGGCCTACACTTCACATAGGAACATTTTTTTCAATTTCACTGTAGATAAAATTATGGCATTATTTGTGTTTGTGTGTTTAGATATTTCTTCTTATATATGAAGTATTAAATATTTCCTTACATGTGGATAGCTGCCCATTGTTATACAACCATTTATGGAGGAGATGTGATTAGGTGATTTGCATCAAGAAAACCACATTTTCACATGTTGCATTCAATAAATGTTTCAAAACCCTGCTTTCATAACCACACCATAGAGATGTGTCATATATTACATTAACTGTTTACTGTTTGACCAGAAGGCAGTGATTTAAATTTACAAAAATATCATCCCGAAATTCACTCTGAATGTGCCTATTTGAACTGAAGTAACTTAGTGTATAAAAAATAGTAGTAGAATATGTATGCATTCCAATTGTAGGAATTCAGACAATCAAATAGAATTTAAAAGTGTTTTTTCAGAAAAGTATTCTAAGACATTTCTCCAACTCAATCCTTAAATAAGATGAAATTCCATCCTTATTAACTCATGTGCAGAAGGTGAGGGATTAAAAAGCGGTGGGGTTAGCACTTGCCACTACATACTATTCAGATAAATACGAGCATAAAAAATCAGTACTTGCAGCTTCTTATCTTCATACCATGGCCA
This sequence comes from Pelobates cultripes, assembly GCA_933207985.1. Classification (NCBI taxonomy): domain Eukaryota; kingdom Metazoa; phylum Chordata; class Amphibia; order Anura; family Pelobatidae; genus Pelobates; species Pelobates cultripes. The sequence continues at coordinate 28,135,120 of OW240920.1, read as the reverse complement.
AAACTATGCTGTTTACCAGAGAACAGTGTTTTATACACCACCTCCTATAGACTGTAAGCTTGTTTGGGCAGGGTCCTCTTCAATCTATTGTTCCTGTAAGTTTTCTTGTAATTGTCCTATTTATAGTTAAATCCCCCCTCTCATAATATTGTAAAGCGCTACGGAATCTGTTGGCCCTATATAAATGGCAATAATAATAATAACTGAGGAGTTAAATAGAAAAACTTACTCCTGCTCATTTCCAAATGCTCAAATATTGTATGGTTTTCCTATTAAATCTGCCTAAGCAACATCTTATGTGCCTGGTACAACTTTCTGTATGATTATGAAACAAGGACTAAACAAAGGAACAAAACATAAAGTGGGCAAATTAATAAACCTGAAACAAAAATGTAATAAATAAAAAAGTATAAAAGCAGGCGATAGCATCATTCATGCACAAAAACACATGGAAATTGAACAATCAAGATAACACTAGATATATGCTGGCATGCTAACAGTTTGTTATGGCTATCTGAGAGCACAGAGCATCACCACCGGACCAACAGAGTAGAGAAACACAGTTATTTAATGGAATTTATGGCTAGGAGTGTCAAGGGGGTGGGGATGTGGAAGGGGGGAATGGTTGAGCAGACCTGCCATTTATCTGATAAAATTACAATGTTTGCCAACCAGAATACTATGAGCCAGATAATTAATAATTACATTCAGCTGCAAGTACAAAATTATACAGTAGTATACTACAGGTACAAATAGTAACATTCTTATAGTAAATTAATAATGTAGTAACTAAGATGAAGGAAATCCGGGAGAATAGCTTCTGATTCCCAGTCTGTACCTTTAAACTACAGTCTTCAAATTAAATGCGGCTTCTTGCAGGGGTGGATGTAAAACTGGCCCTTTAAACGGCAGTTTCCAAATTGAATGGGGCTTCTTGCAAGGGTGGATGTAAAACTGGCCCACATATATAAATATGTATGCCTTAATCTGCGCCCAACATACACACTGCATTCTTACATACACACTGCACCGCTCATGCATACATTTCACCCTCGCATAAACACTGCACCCTCACATACACTGCAACTTCAAACACACATTGCACACCTCACACACACTGCACATCCGCACACACACATTGATTCTCTCACATACATACTGCAGTTGTCACACACACTGTACCCCTCTCATACACACAGCACACACACACACACTGCAACCCATGCACACACTGTGCTCTTCTCATATACACTGCACCCCTGTAGACACACATTGTTACCCTCACAAACACTACACCCCTCACATACACACTGCATCACTCACTCACACTACACTTCACATACACACTGCACCCCACACACACACTGCACCCTTCACAAACACACACACATACACAAACACACATACTGCACCCCTCACACACACATTGCAACCCCTCACACATACTGCACCCCTCACATTGCACCTCTCACACACAGTGAACGCCTACACACATTACATTCCAGACACACACACACTACATCCCTTATCCACACACTATCCTTGACAGGAAGGGGTAGGCCAAATTTAGATTAGGGGGTGCCCAGGTTTAGTCATGCCCTATATACAAACACACTCTCTCATTCTCTACAGCTCTTAGCCACACATATTACACCACAACACAACTGAAACCGACCTATTTAAACAAAACTCCACAATTAACTCACCCTACACACAAGCAATCCCACAAACAGGCTCCAAACGTATGCTCAGTGCTCTTTCCTGGTCCTTTTGTCCTTTGGTATCCCACTTATGGAGACACCAGAGACAAGTCATAGGCAAACACAGCGCAAGCATGCTAACAAATTTGTTTGCACTGTGCAGAACAAATACAGGGCCTTTTTCTCATGTGAGAGAGCTTCAGCAAAATGCTTCCTTTGAGAGGGGTCATGCTTGCCATTGGTGATGAGAAAACACACCCTCATTGGCCCTGCCCCCTTCTCAGTGGGCCTCTGTGATTCAAAAATGCCCAATCCAAACTTTTGTTTCGCAGTCTGATCCTGCTTATGATGTCAAGGAATATTAAAATGTATTTGTTATTAAAATTAATGAACAAGGGATAATATATATATATATATATATATATATATATATATTATGTAATGGATAGTATATCAAATACTTGCCTCCTATAGCACCATTTGAAAGTTTGCTTGTTTTTTTGCTTTTTTTTATAGATTAACTTTTCAATTATGTACAAGGGAAGTTAATTATATCTTATAAACCTATTTAATTAGAACAACATTGAAATTAGCTGCTTTATTTAAAAGAATCTGATTACAGCAATTAAGAATATCTAATGTTACCTACTTGCAAAATAGAGATATCAAAGACAGGACTCCTAGACACAGAATTTATAACAAAATGTCAAATGTAATACATAGCTCAGTGAAGCAAATTAAGATAAATGTTGTTCAGTTGCATTATCTTTTAACTGCAGTGCACCTGACAGTCTGGTGTCCCTTTTGTTATGATAAAAAATTGCAGTCTCGGTACAGTAGTATAACAAATGTCTGTGTATATAGCTGTAAAATTTCTTGTCATTTCTCATGCTTTTTTCACTAACTTAGCTTTCTTTTGTTTAACGTGAAGTTGATTGTTGGCATAAATGCTGATGACTATATGCATCACTGGAAGCTATTAATGTATAAGCATAACAAATATAATTCATATTACAAGTGATAAAGTCATGCAAGCGATCCAGGTTTTCCTTTTGCAATGTTTAAAAAAATATTTAAGTTTTCTTTAACACAAAGACCTCGATTATATATTTAATAATAATTAAATTATTTTCAACATATTAAAATATTAAAAAAAATATATAATAAATAAAAATACATAAACATATTAAAAAAAAAATCAAAACATATATTTCTGTATCCCTCATTGAACTGATATTATAAAAACAAACATTTCAATAAAAAGAGAGTGACAAAAATATTAAAACATTATAAAAAAATTAAAGCATTTTTTTTCTAAATATTTAATCATTTTAAAAGTTTATTCCCAAAAAATAGATAATTTGAAAAGCTTATCCAAAAATACTAAATTGAGACCTACATACAAGGCTATTTGTAGATATACCATGCAGTAGATATTTGCTTCAATTGAAAGCAAAGACTGCAATATGAAATAGTAATTAAGTCAGCTTTAACAGTTTAGTTATAATGCAGCAGAGTAATGGATCTAATACTATGTTCATGTCTAAAATACTAGTCATGCCATGCCATAGGATTTGCTATGTTTGCCCTTTGGGTTTTACATTCATGCAAAACTTGTTGGTTTTTGAGAAACTCTGTGACCCCTTTGTATTATGAATTTGATGACTCAGGTACTGTATTCAGATACTTTTCAGAATCCTACATTTGATTCCATGTCAGTACCATTTTATAAGTAAGATTCTTTATGGATTGTAAGCAAGTCTGAGCAGAACTTTTTTTTATCTCTAATATCCCCTTTCTCTAATTGTAAAGTGCAGCAAATTACTCTACATAATTGCCAATATAAGGTTTTCTAACCTCAATAAGAAATAGGTTAAATTATTGGTGTCAACATGCAAATGAATACTCCTTGTAATAAAGGAGCATTAGATTACATCAGTAGACATGCATGTACATGTTTCTTTAGTGCTTCTCTATGAGAGGCTTCTGATTGGACAGCAGGCATCAAGATTGACGATTTCAAAGTAGCAGGATCAGGCTGCAGTGAGAATTCTGTACTCCCCTTACAGCTCGAATAAGGCAGAAATCGAAGCCTACCTCAACTGCCGACCTAGCTGGGACCCACTTTTGCGGTCAGTGGCCCGTTGAAAGCCCAACCACTACACTCGTGAAAACATATGGCCTTGCATCTTACTGATTCACTGCTATATATGTACACACATTAAGTAAATTTAAGCTAGCATATTTCACACTATAATTCTTGCACACTGTCAGTTACCATGACTAGACCTTAGCCTGCTATTTCACTCATATACACTGACATACTCAATATTGTGTAAGCCATAATCATCGCACTTATGACAAATCACAGCTTGAACACAGTGTGGTTAACACAGTAAAGGAGTTTAAGCATGCGTGGGATAGGCATAAGGCTATCCTAACGGCTATCCTAACTATAAGATAAGACTAGGGACTAATGAAAGTATTTAGAAATTTGGGCAGACTAGATGGGCCGAATGGTTCTTATCTGCCGTCACTTTCTATGTAACTATCTTGCTTTGCATGTAATGCGTCTATCTCATGTATTAGTTTCCCCTTTTACGTTGGATTACTGAAATAAATGAACTTTTGCACAATATTATAATTTTTCGAGTATTACCTGGACAGAATTCCTCCAGATAATTCACATTTTGAGGTCGGCGCTCTCCTATTTAGTTCACCAACAGGTTTTCTATGGGGTTAAAGTCAGGGGATTCGAATGGCCATGTCAGGACCTTGACTTTTTTGTTCACTAAATAATTTTTGTGATGATTTTGATGTATCTTTTGGATCATTGTCATGCTGTAAAGTCTAACCATGAATCATTTTGGGCTTTCTGACGGAGGTAGTCAGGTGTTCTTTTAATATCTGTTGATATCTGATCGAGTCCATGGTGCCATGTATCCTAAAAAAATGTCCAGGACCTCTGGCAGAAAAACAGCCCCAAAACATTTAAGAGCCATGATCATTTTTAACCGTGGTCATGATGTACTTTTCCATATGCTTACCTCTCTGTGTGCATCACACCCACCTCTGGTGTCTATTCCTAAATCTCTATTTTGGTTTCATCTGACTATATAGCCTGATTCCCATTCCAGTAGTGTCTGGTAAACCGAAGAAGCTTGAGTTTGATTTTGAATGAGAGTAGAAGTTTTTTTCTTGAAACCTTTCCAAACTTGTGGTGCTGTAGGTGATGTCGGATGGTAGTTTTAGAGACTTTTTGACCCCAAGATGCAACTAACTTCTGCTATTCTCCAGCTGTGATCAGAGGAGATTGTTTGGCTACTTGAACCGTCCTCTTCACAGTACATTGATACAATATAGACAAACATTCTTTTCCAGGTCGATTTGTAACATTTCCATTTTACTGGGACTTCTTAATTATTATCCAGATTATGAAAATGGGCATTTTCTATGCTTTTGCTATTTTCTCATAGCCACTTCCCATTTTGTAAAGCTCAACAACCTTTTGTCGCACATCACAACTATATTCCTTGATCTTACCCATTGTAATGAATGACTATGGGCATTTGGCCTTTGTGTTACCTCATATTTATACCCCTGTGAAACAGGAAGTCATGGTGGAACAATTTCATGTTTCTAGCTACCCAGGTGTACAAAAAAAAAAAATCAATGGGAATATACATTTATTTTTCTCATATGTATTCACAGAGGTACCGATATTTGTGCCACACATATAGTTAAGGCAGATGTATTTTTTGGGGATAAACCTGTGCTGTGTTTGCAATTGTTTAACATATATATAAGAGCAGAGCATTTTTGTGTTTTTTTTTTTATTTAATGATTTTAATGATTTTAATACAGTGATGAAAGAGTGAAAGTGAACATGCTAAACATTAACTACTATATGCCTTTATGTCAGTTAATTCTAGCACACCATCCTCAAATACCATGTTAATGCATGATCTATATAGCAGGGTTTAGCATTCATCCATAATCAACAACTAATAGCATATGAAACAATATAATAATATGCTTGCATCATTAGGGAGTTAATGTTCTATTAAACTGAACTATTTAACTTAGGCAGAATTTTCTGGCAGGATTCTTTGTATAACATATTTCAGACATCTTTAAAGAGGTATGTCATTAAAAATGCTTTGATTGATGTCTCCGTATCCAGTGATTTACATAAATAGAAACCTGCATAAAATACAGATTGCTGAATTCTCCGGGGAACACCTTGCTGTTACCAAGGTTTACTCTACTGTATCATCCTGAGGCTATTGCACTCTCACAATAATAATTAAGACATCTTGTGTTTATGCAATATCCAAAGGGATTCTCATCAAGCAATTCTTGCTAGGAACCAACCACAGATGCCTTCAAGAAGCCTCCAGCACTGTTCATAATGGTTGATTTTCTATTAAACAATACTCTGTGATTATAAATGAGATAGATAAGATACCTAGTGCATGTACAGTCTATGTGCGTGGCTGCTCGAACGTTCCAAATCAGAATCTATTCCTTCTGGCCGTAGGTAAATGTGAAAAGGTAATGTAGGGAAGCAGCACCTTCAATAATGTCAATTTTCTGGAGCTTACAATCATCTCCAGATATATTCACTTGAACGGTATGATCCCCACCTATGGATATGTTGATCAAGGTCCTGGTCTCCTGTTGGAGGGTATCCTCAGGGCCGTCGGCGGTGAACAGCGGTCAGAGGTTGCTGGAATCGTTCTCTTTCAATTTGTTGTATTGTGGCAAGGGACGTACACCATCAGATAAAATAAATTAAAAACAGAAAATAGTGCCTTTTTATTGTGAATAAATCCATAATAAAAAAGTAAAAGGAGGTACACTCACAAAAGGAGAGCAAAGTGAAGTTTTGCTTAATACTATAAGGCTTAGAAAGGTATCTTCCCCACCTCAGAAATTGAAGTATGGAATCATCCAAGTAAAATCTTTAGGGAAAAAATTAGCAAGGTCCAAATACAGTAAAAACTTGTTTTCTTAGAAAACAAAATAATAAAACCAATAATATAATGTAAAACACCAACAAAACACATTATTGAAGGCACTGTTTCCCTGAATACTCTGTTATTGTTTGGGAATGGTTTATAGTGTTTTGTGAAGTGATTATTGAGGATTTTGTGGATAACCAGCAAAATCATACTAAGAAGAGTATATATACACTCTTCTGTTCAAGATTTCTTCCGAATTAGTACATAGAATTGTTCTAGAAAGTCTACTTTAACATGTTCTAACGGTAACTATGAAATATTAAACATAAGTTTTTAATTGAAAAAAAAAGCCTATTTTGGTCAAAAATATTGAGTTTGCAATTAAGCCTTCAGTAGGCTTCTCATCAGTGTACCTATGTTTTTATTACATCTGCAGAGAAGCACTAGGAAAAAGATTTCCCAGGAAAAAGATTTAAGGAAAAAATAAAATAATAGAAAGAGTTGGAAAAATTATTAATAGGATATGTCAATAGCAATCTAACCTATGACACAGTGGATTTTTGGAAGAAGTAATATGTATCAATGTAACTGGGAATGTCCTAAAAATTCTTACTGTTATACTAATTATAACAATCATTTTAAGGAGAATTAAAGAAACATATCAATTAAAAATGAATATACATATATTTTTAAATGAGGTGTTCTTTAAACTGCTTAAATGATTGCCCCACATTTCAGCTAAAATTATTAAAAATGCATGAAATTCACCTTTATTTCAGCTCAATGAGTGTCTCCTAACTTTAGCTCTGATATTCCTCCTGGGAACTTATTGATAAGTTGTGTCCAATCCGATACTTCTCATAGAGAAGCATTAAGACACATTTCAGAATTCTATTAGTTAACATGCAACCCAGCATGTTTATAAATGGTTATTTATTAGTCACCAACATTTTAGCTTAATGAAGCAGTTTATATGTATATATCATGCCTCTTAAGTCTCACTGCACAATTATCTGTCATTTAGGAGTTAAATCACTGTTGTTTCTGTTTATGCAGTCCTAGTCACACCTCACCTGGTGTGACTCACACAGCCGTCAATGAAAAAAAAAGCTTTCATTTTAAATCAAATGTTAACTTAATTTAGTAGTTTATATCTTTTGCTCTGTAAATTTAACCTTTGTCAGATACAGGAGTTTCCTGCAGGGTCTAGCAGACTAGTAATAGATAAGAAATTTGAAATTAAACAGACTCTATAAAGGAAGTATAAATAGTAGATCTTTCTTTACAGGAAGTGTTTAGGAAGGCTGTGCAACATACTTGCTGTAACTAGGGCTGCTTAAACTCCTAAATGACAGAGAATTGAGCAGTGAGACTACATGGGCATGATCTATACACCAAAATGGCTTCATTAAGCTAAGGTTTTTTGGGTTACTATAGTGTTCATTTAACCCTGATGAACATAGGCAAAGGTCCACGTTCTGAACCAAAACAAAACCTACAATTTGAGATATATGTCTGTTCAATCATAAGTTACCTCTTTCATATTAAGTGCACCCTCACGTATATATAATTTTGTTCAGGAGAAAAGGGCTTTAATTTCACATCAAATATTTATATATATATATATATATATATATATATATATATATATATATAGTAAAATAATACCGGCACTCAAGGGTTTCACCACAAATAGATCTTCATTTATTTCGAAGAATGGATCGACGTTTCAGCTCCTCACAGGAGCTTTCATCAGGCAACATCAGGGTGTCCTGATGAAAGCTCCTGTGAGGAGCTGAAACGTCGATCCATTCTTCGAAATAAATGAAGATCTATTTGTGGTGAAACCCTTGAGTGCCGGTATTATTTTACTATATTCTATTCAGCTACCAGAGCACCAGGTATTTAAGATTTATTACAGTTGGAGTGCAGGGGTTATCTGGATTTTTATATATATATATATATATATATATATATATATATATATATAAAATACTGTAATTTAATATATATAAAAAAAATAGTTATTTGTCTAATTTTGCACAACACAATAACAAAGGTAGCTTTCAAAAATAGTTTTTCCGCTTTTTTTATCTATATTATATACCAGTCTGTCCTAGCACAGCAAGAGCAAATATTAATTTACAGTAATGTCTCCAATGCTTAGTACATTAGTGTCATTAGAGTGCAATCATGTGTATACTACTACAAAATAAATATTTGAACATGAAGATCTCATATAGCATATTCCTAATAGAAACCTAAGTGTACATGAGTGTGTCGGGAGCATCATGGTCTGATGACGTTGCTCACATAGCGGAAAAAGTTAAAAAATAACAGTGCTTTAATTCTTTTATATATATATATATATATATATATATTCTTTATTTTTGATATGCAGGTAGGTACAGCAGTGCCTATATTGCCACAACAGCATCCACAGGCTCGCTCATTTGGAACGTAATAGAACAAAACTATGGCACGCTTAAACTTGCACATTTAAAAAAAAAAAAAATTAAAGATTCAAGGTGTAAACATAGTGTTGAAGAACATAGGTGTATGAGGTGGATTCTTTGCCTGTGCCACCGTGCGTACGCAGGTGTGTAGCTAGTTGTACAGCGGGAGCATAGGTGAGCTGCTGTGTGTGTCTACGAGTTGTTCCGTGCTCTAATGATGTGCTTGTACTAGGGTGGTCTGAGGTGAATGTGAGGGTCTTTATGGTGGTGCAGCTCCATAACCCCAGAGTCTAGGGGTGTGTATCATTCTCTTTGTGGTTTAATTCTTCTGTACTCCTAACTCTAGTACATGCTTTAGTAAGGTTTTTACTGGGTTGAGGATTTGAAGAAACGTCACTTTCAGCTAAGTGACATTTCCCCTCTAAACATATACTCTATGCCCAATGCCATAGGGATTATGGTTCCCGGAGTCCATTTGTGCCATCCCATGATAAGCTGTCAATCTTTTCATTAATGGTTTGACACTTATCTGGTTCAGTTGGGCATGTGTAATCATATTCAGCACTGATAAACTAAAGCAGAGTTCATCCCTCTGCACTAGCATGCCAGTATTGTCTACAATTGTGTATTAGTCATGGGCTAAGAGTTTGGCAGCTTACCATGGGACGATGCTAGGGCACTCTTAAAACAATAACCACTACAGTGTGATGTAGCAGTTATATTTCTTAGAGTATCTCTTTAATTCATTAGTATTCCTGATGGCATAAACAGAAACATTTTCCTAACGCTTTCTTTTAGGAACATAGAGCCTGTCTCATTTAAATTCTCTTTCTGCATAATGTATTTTTTTTTTTATCTCTTCACAATATGTTTGATTAACAGCATGGACTCTTACAGCTTACTATTAAAGAAGACTGCACTAGATTAACATCAGATTAAGACTATCATTTAATTTTAATATAATGTGCATGACATACAACTGCTTTGTAGTTATAAATGTGAAACGCAATCTGGAAAAGACAATAACCCTCGTTGGAAAATGATGAGGTTAATGAATGCATCGTAAACTACAAACAACATCTAATTTATATATATCTATATACATAAAGTACAACCTACCGCAGAGTAAATTAAAGTTTAAGGAACTACATTGGTTTTGTTAAGATAGTGTGTTGCCTATTGTATAAAATTGATGTTTATGTCCTACTGGAAAATTGGATGCTTATTATTTTATGGTAAATTTACTCTCTAGAGTGTAAATCTTTGAACACACGCATCGTATTTTGTAGCATATCAAAACAGCATGTCGAATGCTATCTCCTATTAGACAGATTTTGAGCAAATCTCTATGTTAATGAAGAATATTTGAATTTAGCAACATTTATTAATTCTTCTAGTAGAAAAAGAATGAATCTATTGGTCAGTACTTTCATTTAATGCGTCTTCATTAGGATCTCAAAACATGACAGCTTTTATTCATGCAGTTTGAAATATTAATTGTTATATTTTCTCGCCTATGTTTCTAGTAATAGATCTTTTTGACACCCACCAACCCTTTTCAATCCATCTTCATATATAACTTGAAAACAAGAAGCAATTGTTTTTCAGTTTTACTTTCTCCCCATGCATGATGGTGGAAGTCCTGATGTGTTGTTTGCCAAAGCTACTATAATCTTCTAATGAATTGATGTTCTATAAGCCTTGTTCAATATGTTACTTGTCATGCATGCAGTAATTACTTAAAATAAGCAAATACAATCATTAAAATGAGTAAACAAACTTAATAAGACAATAAGGCGAATTAAGAAATTAAAAAAAATAATCACATAATAAAGTGTGAATGTATACAATTGCATGTAGCTGGCATTGTAATTGCATCTATTTTTGTATATATTTTTTCTTGTGAAATTAATTTTCTTTTTAATTGTCTATTTGCACTTGTGTAGTGCAAATAGTAGATTATGTATTAATTATATTGATGGATATACTAAAGTCTAATAAGAACGGAATAATCTTTAAGAGTTAATTTGTTGTATTGATGGTCCTATTCCCTAGACTCCAATGATCTTTTGTTGATTCATGTTATTATGTTATTAACCTACACTGTTGAATTTTTCAGTTCTTTATATAACGTATGAAGTTTGATTCAAGATATTTTATTAATAATTGCATACATGTTTATATCATTCTATTTAAGTTAATTTGTTATTAAAAAATGTCTTGAAATAAATGAGGGTTGGCATAAGATACACATACTTACCCCCTAATGATTTTAGGTAGATTTAGTCTTTTTACCCCATGACAAAAAACAGGTGTTTCCCAGTCTTTGAAGTATGAGTCTAATTAATTTATGTGCCCTAATTAAGTTAAGTGTCTGTCATATTTGTCCTAAGTCCATTTTATCATGTAAAATCCTTCATATGGATTGGAGAAGGATTCAGTTAGTGGAATACCTCTGATAAAATATGAGTGATGCTACCAGCGTACAACTCACCAAGGATTCCAATATGCACTAGCAGTAGAAGAGCTGTAGGGAAGGTTGCTGTTCATTTGTGAGGAGGCTACCCGGGGCAGTGAGGGGACTATTAGTTTACTTATTATGCTGTAGATATAATAGGTTCATGCTGTCTAATTTATATTTAAATGGTTACTCCAATAACTTATGTCCACTTCTGATTTTAGAAGTGGTCATGGTGCAAGCAGCCAGTATGTGCAGCATATCAGCTTGAAAGACTGCCTACATGGAATTACTAATTTTGTGTTGGCTTGTAGTCACAACCCTGGCACATGTGACCTAGTAAGCCTCCCCCCCTCTTTCCACTCCTTGGTGACACCAGAATTAGGAGGTGAGCAGTCTTTACCAGCTAGATAAGCTATCACTCAGATCATCTCACTACTTGTAAACACTCTCAGCATGTACTTTTCATCTGGATTCAATGCTTCTATATCAGCATGAGCCATAGGTCCAACAATGCTTTTCTATGACGAGCATTTGATTGGACCTAAGACCACGAATGGATGACATGGCGTGACGTCAAAGTACGTGTTGGTTGCTTCATGGAGGCTTTGGTCCCGTGCTGGAGTGTGGCTTTTGGCTTATTTTATAGTTTTTTGTTTGTTTTTGTTTTAAAGCAGGGGAGGCAGTAAGTGCTTTATTAGATAGTTCCATGTAGATCAACATTAGCATAGGTTAGGAAAAAGGCTGGAGTAATCCAAAAGTAAACGTGTTTTGTTAGAATGTATTATTTGTCTTATTGCACTTATTGTACAACATTGAGGAATATGTTTGTGCTATATAAATAATTTTAATTGTAATTATTTTATTGTTGATATTGTTGTAAGGTTGTTTTCCTGGTACTATAGCTTCCTATAGTGCCCCCCTTCTTTTACTTAACTTGTTCCAACACTGATGTTCTTCAGCACTGGCTTGGGGTCCGCCTTCACTCCTCCCCCGCTGACCTCAGTCTGCGGGGGAGACCTAATGCGCATGTACGGCAATGGCTGCCCTCGCATTAGAATATAGAATGCTTTCCTATGGGGTTTCGGGTGGACATGTTGCCTAATGACCCGGAAGTCCCTCTAGTGGTAAACAGTGGTGTGGTAAACAGCCAATAGAGGTGGAATTAACCCATAAAGGTAATTATTGCAGTTAATAAAAAACTGCAATAATTACCTTTCCAGGGTTAAAGGACCTGGGACACTGCATCCAGACCACTTCAATGAGCTGAAGTGTTCTGGGTGCCTATAGTGTCTCTTTAAGAATACTGATAGCTTGACACTGTAGACAACTACAAGTAATATTTTAATTTAACAATTTAAGTATGTTTTTTAGGTTAATTGTACTGAGTTAATTTACACTAAATATCTATCAACGGCTTAATCATCTAAATTTAAAGCATTTTACCTGTAAAGTAGACACTTTCTTTGTATAATTTCCAATTATATTTAACATGTAAATTATGAGTTGATTTATTTAACATTTGCATTTTCAGGACGTTTTCAAATATCTGGCAAAATATAGTTTACAAGTTTATTAAGACAATATATCATGTTGTTGCACATGCTGACAATGCATTGAAGCTGCAAGATACTGGAAAATGAATGCAAAAAAACCCACATAATTTTAGGCATCAGTTTGAATTTATTTTTTAGGGATAAAAGAAGGGAAAGTGCATCAAAATATTTCAGCAGCAATAAACAATATATTAGGCTTTGTTAAATTTCACCATTCGAAAGGCAGAGAACAGAGTAGAAACCAAATAAAAACTAAACAGAAGACAAAAGAAGAAGCATTTTGTTGAGAAGATGCAAGAATTTGACGGGCTTATTAATTTACTATGATAAATATAACTATTATATCTCAATTGAAACTGACCTTTCATTCCAAGACAACAAGATTGTGTTATTATATTATGAACATCTACTCTCTATTTCACGCTTCCATTTTTGATACTTTGTTGTTCTGTAGGAAATTCGATCCTTTATGGAAATGCAGCTTTATATAGTCTGATTTATTTAGTTAGTCATTTCTTATATTGAGAGGTTGAATCTGTCTTTTGTGATGTGTACTCTAGTGCGCGGAACCAAATTCCTAGTGGCAAAGGTATTAAATCATTCTTGCAAATAACATACACAGACTAAATATTGCAGCAGGCCTGAGATGAAATTTGGCATCCTCTGCTTTTGTTAATCTACAGTCTATCTTTTCAGAATATAAGAAAAGACATGTATTTCTTTACTATTTAATCAACTCTCTGAAGAAATTAAAGATAAAATAAATCAGGGAATCCGAAGTCTCACAAAAGAAAGAAGATTGTTTAGATGGTTTGCATTATTTAATACGCTTGATCTTCCAATATAATCAACAGATAACAAAGAAGAAGAAACTGGCTTTTTTCTATGGAACCTTTTGGAAAGATCCAATGTTTTTTTTCATTTGTAGTTTTAAAGCTAAACAATGTGTAAATGTGGGTCTGATTCATAAAAGGCATGTAAAGGATTAAATGGACGCTCAATGCACCAAAACAAACTTTGCTTAATTAAGCAGTTTGGATGTATAGATGTGTTTTGATGTGTATCTCATCAGGGCAGGACTGGAAACAGAAAGCAGCCCTGGAAAAAAAAAATAATCCCAGCCTTCTAATTCATTGTGTCACATAGCATGCTTGTATTTTTTTATATGTATGTGCTTTGGAAGAATTTTGTCTTACCTGCAGCCCATCGCTCCAGATGATCTATGGCTCCAGGCTGCCCCTGTCTGTTGTGAGGTGGTTGGCTGCTACCAGACTGGCTGTGCAATAAAGCTGGCAATGTGTGAGAGACTCTCACTACTCCCTGCTGCAGCTGGCTGCCACTTCTGTATGTGTATCAGCCACATAGGTAATTGTCTGCCCCAGCTCCCAAAACAAAAACTCAGAGGAGGAAAAAATAAATATGTCAGGTGCTGCACTGCCGGCCCAAAGTCCACCGGCCCACCGGGAAATTCACTGACTGACACACACTCACTGACATACATAAACTCATTCACTGACAGACACACAAACACACACAGACAAACACACACTCACTGACATACTCTTGATCTCGCCTTCACCAATCTCTGTACCGCCCCAATCTCTCCAATATTCCTCCACTAATTTCTCCACTAATCTCCAAACTCTCCTTTTACCTATCTCAAACTTCACCTGTCCTAGCTCTGCAACCTCCTTCTACAATTCCACCCTCTCCTCTCAACTAGACATCATGGCACCTCCTCCATTTAAACATAGCAAGTGCCCCCAACAACAACCTTGGCACACCAAGCTGACTCAATATCTCCAAAAATGCTCCGGAACTGCTGAACGGTGTTGGAGAAAGTCTCAATGTGCGTCTGACTTTCTCCCCTTTAAATTTATGCTGCGCTCATACAGCTTGGCTCTTTCTTCGGCAAAAGTAAAGTACTTTAATCCCCTCATAACCACACTCTCCCACACATTTAACTCTCTTCTTCGCCCTATTGTTCCTCCTCCACCTACTAACTTGACCGCCTCAGACTTTGCAACTTACTTCACTGACACGATCTCTAGAATCAGGGAAGAAATCTTTCGTCTTTCATCTTCCCCTTACAATACTTCCCCTAACCTCACTCCCTCTGCTGTTCCATGTTCTTTCGTACCCACTACAGCGGGAGAGGTTTCTACTCTGCTCCAGTCCTCCCGCCCCACCACCTGCACCCTAGATCCAATTCCCTTGCATCTCATCCGTACTCTGTCTTCTTCTCTACCTCTCACTAAAATTCTCAATCTCTATCTCTCCTCTGACATATTTCCATCACCCTTCAAACATGCAACTATAACCCCGATTCTAAAGAAGCCCAACCTTGACCCTAGATGGGGAGTCTTTCTACCGTCTTATCTCGCTACTGTCTTTTGCATCCAAGATCCTTGAAAGAGTTGTGTATGCGAGATTGACAGACTTCCTTGAGTTCAACTCTCTGCTAGACCCGCTTCAGTCTGGTTTCCACGCTAAGGACTCTGTGAAAATGGCAATGACCAAAGTATCCAATGATCTACTCGCTGCAAAATCTCATGGTCACCACTTTATCCTAATTCTCCTTGACCTTTCTGCGGCTTTTGACACTGTTGATCATCAACAGCTTCTTCTCATCCTCTGCAATATCGGTCTACAAGATGTTGCTCTCTCCTGGTGCACCTTCTACCTTATCCAGCACTCTTTCAGTGTTTCTTGCTCTGGCTCTGCTTCTTCTTCCCAACTCCTCTCTGTTGTTGTCCCCCAAGGTTCAGTCCTGTTCAGTACTGTTCTCCATCTATACTGCCTCCCTTGGTAAACTCATTAGCTCCTTTGGCTTCCAATATCATTTCTATGTGGATGACACGCAAATCTATCTGTGTCTATGTGTGTGCTTCTCAGTGGTCTTACGTGCTCCCAACTTGCACCATTACAGTCCATAATGAATGCGGCGGCGAGGCTCATCTTCCTGTCTGCCCGCACCTTCCACGCTTCACCCTTCTGTCAGTCCTTACATTGGCTTCCTGTAAGATGTAGGGCTCAATTTAAAATTCTGGTTCTTGCTTTCAAATCTCTACATAATGCTGCTCCCACCTATCTATCCTCCCTAATACACAAGTATGTCTCGTCTAGGCCCTTACGCTCTGCTGAAGACTTACGTCTATCTTCTGTCCCTACTCCCATCCCTGATGCTCGCCTTCAAGATTTCTTGAGAGCTTTACTGTTCTGGTGGAACTCACTTCCCTCCTCCGTTAGATGCTCACCCAGTCTCCAAAAAAAATAATTAAAAACCCACTTCTTCATAAAAGCGTATCAATTAAACTGTTTATAACATCCGACTGATTCCTCTCTTGCAACTGTTATTAGTTTGATACCATCCTTACCATTTGTGTGACTTTACCCCACTCCCTCTAGCATGTAAGCTTAACCCCTCTGTTCCTGTGTGTCCAACTTGTCTGGTTACAACTACATGTTTGTTCGTCCACCCACTGTAAAGCACTGTGGAATTTGTTGGCACTATATAAATAATAACATAATAATAATAATAATAATAATAATAACATACATACACTCACTCACTGACAGACACACACACAGGTAGACACTTACTGATAGATAGACACATACACCACACACACACACTCACTGACAGTCAAACACTCAAACACTCACCTCCCTGGGGTCCAGTGTGGGGCAGCTTCTCCAGCATGCTGTTTAGTATGCCGGGGCAAGAATGACATCATATTCCAGCTCCCGGCATCACAGAGGGCGCGCGAGTGAGAGGCTGCAAGAACAGCCTCCCACACCGCCTGGCATCTCCTCAGGTAAACGGCATCTGTTGGCAGAGCAAGCACCTGCCTTACCTAGAACAGTATCGGGGGCACCTTGAGGTGGCCAGATGGCCACCTCCTAGCCCCCCTGTGATAGGGGTCCTTTCGGCGCCCCCACCTTGAGGCTCAGCCTTGAGGATCGCCCTTGAGGATAGCCCTCACCTTGATGATTGTCCCGGCACTGGGGGTGGCTCAACAGATGCTCACCCAGCACTGTGGTGCCAGACAGGAGGAGCCCACCAGGAAAAATCCCGATGGGCACCCCCAGCAGGCCGGCACCCTAGGTGAATGCCTAGTTTGCCTAACAGTTGCGCCGGCCCTGTCTGTATGTATCTGTGTGTGTCTGTGTGTATGTGTCTCTATATGTGTGTGTGTGTGTATGTGTCTGTATGTGTGTGTGTCTGTGTGTATTTGTCTGTGTGTGTCTGTATGTATGTGTCTCTGTCTGTGTGTGTATTTGTGTGTGTCTGTATGTATGTGTGTTTGTATGTATGTGTGTGTTTGTATGTGTGTGTGTGTATGTATGTGTGTCTGTATGTATGAGTGTGTGTCTGTATGTGTGTCTGTATGTGTGTATGTCTGTATGTATGGGTCTCTGTGTCTATGTGTGTGCATTTGTATGTGTGTATCTGTATGTATGTTTGTGTGTGTGTCTGTATGTATGTGTGTATGTATGTATGTATGTGTGTGTCTACATTACAGTGTGTCTATGTGTGTGTCTGCATGTGTGGGGAGGCTGGGATGTATGGGGGGTCAGGGATGTATCAGGCGGGGGGTAGACGTATGAGGAGGCCCCAGGGCAATTTTCACACCTGGCCCCGTGGTTTGTAGTTACGCCTCTCCTCATACATTTGAGGCTACTGAATGCTGTAGCAGGTTATTACCAGATTAGAAAATAAGAAATTCTAAATTAAGCACACTGTGAAAAAATAACTTTGAATTCCACAAATCATGCCATCCCAGACCCAGTGTTAGTTGAGATGTTCAGGTCCACCTCATAAGCCTGATTTTTGGCAACTTGTGCACATAACATAGCTAACAATAATGTACAACATTTTCTCAGTTACAATTATTCAAGACAAGCTAGTTGTATCACGTGAGACGCATGCTTTATAAGGAAATACATGGCAAATGACTGATAGTGCCGTAAATAGAGCACAAAAAGAAAGCTTATGAACAGACAAAAAAGAAATGTATCTCAAGTAGTCACCATGGGGGCCGCACAAGGAAGATTGACCTTACATATTTCTTTTGTTTTAAAATATTTAAGCAACCATAGTGTCCACAGATAGTGCAGAAAACTCTTTATTTATCTCATTGTCAGCCCAATTTATAACACACCCTAATGTGGTGTGGAAGTTAATAGCCTGTGTGAGGAGTACAGCGTTATAGTATGTAGATACCGTCATACTCCTATACCACCTCTTATTGAGAATTAGTACATAACTTTGGGGGAGATACAGTCATATAAAAGAAAAGATTAGACATAATGTTATAAAATAAATTTGAGGACTTATCTGGAAGAGATACAATACCTTAGGCAAAATAACCAATTTCATTGTCCAATCTCTACCTGCCCAAGAAAAGCTCATATAATTCCATGGATTAATTTCCATTTGTTTTAGCAATTGGACATGGTTAAATCTACTGGGACATGTGCACCCATAAAGTGATAATATCTGATTTCCGTGCAAAGTTAAAAATGGACTTGAATTTAACAGGGAGACCCTGGGTTAAAGAGGTTGCATCCATTATATTACCATTATTTTTAAAATTCTGTTTATCTGCTCGTTTTGAGGAGTTCTATACATTCATCCCATCTCCTCCTCTCCTCTTCCCTGTCACCTCCCCTCTCTGAAACTGAATATCTGTTATGCCCAACTTGATTATTACATACTAAGGTCAGGAGAGAGGAGAAATACGATATTACTCCCAGCTCCAGTTTGTAATTATTTAACCCAAAATAAATGAATAAATAAATAGAGAATCAGGGGAGAAGAGGGGTCACTTTTTAACTCTATGGAATTCTATATTTTTGCTTGATGTTACCATTTTGTTTATCCATGTATCATAGAATGTGACGGCAGATAAGAACCAACAAGAGGACATAGTCTTAAATTAGAGGGACAAAGGTTTAAAAATAATATCAGGAAGTATTACTTTACTGAGAGGGTAGTGGATGCATGGAATAGCCTTCCAGCTGAAGTGGTAGAGGTTAACACAGTAAAGGAGTTTAAGCATGAGTGCGATAGGCATAAGGCTATCCTAACTATAAGATAAGGCTAGGGACTAATGAAAGTATTTAGAAAATTGGGCAGACTAGATGGGCCGAATGGTTCTTATCTGCCGTCACATTCTATGTTTCTATGTTTCATTCGGCCCATCTAGTCTGCCCAATATTTCAATATACTTTTAATTAGTCCCTGGTCTTATCTTAAGTCTAGGATAGCCTTATGCCTATCCCACACATGCTTAAACTCCCTCACTGTGTTAACCTCTACCACTTCAGCTGGAAGGCTATTCCATGCAACCACTACTCTCTCAGTAAAGTAATCCTTCCTGATATTATTTTTAAACCTTTGCCCCTCTAATTTAAGACTATGTCCTCTTGTTGCCGTAGTTCTCCTTCTTTTAAATATAGTCTCATCCTTTACTGTGTTGATTCCCTTTATGTATTTAAATGTTTCTATCATATCCTCCCTGTCTCGTCTTTCCTCCAAGCTATACATGTTAAGATCCTTTAACCTTTCCTGGTAAGTTTTATCCAGCAATCCATGAACCAGTTTAGTAGCCCTTCTCTGAAATCTCTCTAAAGTATCAATATCCTTCTGAAGATACGGTCTACAGTACTGCGTACAATACTTCAAGTGAGGTCTCACCAGTGTTCTGTACAATGGCATGAGCACTTATCTCTTTCTACTGCTAATACCTCTTCCTAAACAACCAAGCGTTCAGCTAGCATTTCCAGCTGCTCTATTACATTGTCTTCCTACCTTTAAGTAATCTGAAATAATTACTCACAGTCTTCTATTTGAGTGTATCTATTTCCTAAGTTCACCAGGATACCCCTTTCTTGGGTGCCTGGGATTGTCACTGTTTTCCAATTTTGTGCTAAAAGTAATTTAGCTGCTGCAATAATATGTAGTGTTAACATTAGTGTCTTTTTTGTCATTTTTGGCCAGCTCAGGTTTAACAGGACCACTTCAGGCTTGAAGACTAATTTCATTTCTGTTATTTAGTATTTTACATCTTTCCAGAATTGTTTTATGGGTGCACATTGCCATCATGTATGAATCAGATTGCCTTCATTAACATTACATTTCCAGCATCTGTCCAATGACTCTGGGAAGATTTTCTTTAGGCGTTTCGGTGTTAGGTACCATCTGTTTGAGAGTTTGAATTGTGTTTCAGTAAGATTCAAGCAATGTATATATTTATATAATTTGTTTAAGGAACCTAACCGCTCTTCTACTGCTATATGTACTTGCAATTTTTTTTCCCATTTATTAATCAATTCTATCGGTTTGTCGTGTCTTCATCTGTATATATAACTTTGGCGCATATTGCCAACAGATTTTTGTAATTCTTCCGTTCGAGTAGGTGTGTGAGATTTATAATTTTCTCCCCCTTGTTTTTAAGGAGGTATTCTGCCATGAAGCCCTTAATTCGCAAATAAATAAAGGCTTCCCTGGGTGGAATATTACATTCCTCCATAATTTGATTGAAGGCCTTGACTTTATGTTCCTCTAATATGTTTTTAAATTTCTTATCCCCCCTGTTGTCCAAGTATCTATTTTAATATTGTCTAGCATATCTGAGATGATAGAAATTGGAAGCACATCTATTGTTCTATTTCTAAGTCCTATATTAGTTGTAAATTTGTCCCACTGGCTTGTTAATTCTTTAAGTATCTATGATTTGGTTCATGCCTCTTTAATAAATGTTTTATTAACATCTAAGACCCAGAAAAATGAAGATCCATTTTGTACCATATTTCTTGAGTTGCCGCATTGTTTTGTGTGAGCAGTATATGAAATAGTCTACTAGCCATGAAATATTGTAAAATTTCTGGGCACCCCAATCCTCCATCCTGCCTTGATATGGCCAAAACTTTCATTTTAACCCTTGTTTTCGTGCCTCCCCATACAAACTCCAAATTCCTCAAGGTTTGACTTATTACCTGGTGGGTTGGTAAAAAAAGGAAAGGTGTTTTTCTGTTTTCTTTCTTTTTTTCAGGTGCTCACCATTTTGTGTCTTTTTAGTAGCCATTTAAATTTGAATTTGTTTACTCTCTTTCTGGAGATAAGGTCTTTGGTATAATACTATCTTCTGTATTTGTAATGTTCTTTTTGTGTTTTGCGTTCCTTTCTCCCTGAACCCCTCTCCTCCACACCTTCCCCCCACCTTCACAGTTGTGTTATGTCTATTTATTCACACTGCCTTATTCCAGCTTTTGTGAGTTATTAAAATTAACACAAATTAGAAGGAATAGGAGAGGAGTGTGAGGAGATGGGATTATATAAAACCGGGGAAAATCAAGACAGGACTGAGAGAAAAAAACAGCAAAAAAAGCACTAAACATCAAAAGCCCACAGGACATGCTTTCTTAACTCCCTGCAGCTCGTTTGATTGTCGTTTTTGTGATATAGGCAAAGGTTAAGTAAAATAAACTTTACATCTTATATTGCCCCTAATTGCTGCTCTCTATGAGGTCCCTCAGCTCTTACTCAGGAGTCCTCTAATCTTCCAAAGACTGTTTGTACTAACCCCTGCAGAGTATTTACAGGTGATATATCATTATGCACTTAGCTTATGAAGATACACTATGGGGCAACTTCCTTGCAACTTGATGTTCTTCTGATGTCAGTGTGATGGATTCACACTGATTATACACGCATTCTCTCCCTTTTCTCTATTCAGTAGCTGGCTGTAGCTCTATGTAGCATGGTAGGTAGCTCCCTGCTTCACTGCCTCCCAGGAATGTCAGGTCGTCCCCTCCACTCTTCACGGCCCCCTTGATCACCCCTTCAGCCGCATTCCATGAGGACGTGGCTTGCGTACGCTACGTCACCTCGCTCCACCCCCTGGGAGTCCCTGGGTTTTAGACTCACCAAACCTATAAAATGAAATAGCACTCTATGATGATAACAATATTATCAGGTTGGGAGGGGAGACAACTGAGTTAATAAAAGTCAAAAATACATCAGCTAACAGAAAGATGCTATACTCCTCAGGACCCCAGCTCACCCCAAGATATATAGAAACATAGAAACATAGAATGTGACGGCAGATAAGAACCATTCGGCCCATCTAGTCTGCCCAATTTTCTAAATACTTTCATTAGTCCATAGCCTTATCTTATAGTTAGGATAGCCTTATGCCTATCCCACGCATGCTTAAACTCCTTTACTGTGTTAACCTCTACCACTTCAGCTGGAAGGCTAGTCCATGCATCCACTACCCTCTCAGTAAAGTAATACTTCCTGATATTATTTTTAAACCTTTGTCCCTCTAATTTAAGACTATGTCCTCTTGTTGTGGTAGTTTTTCTTCTTTTAAATATAGTCTCCTCCTTTACTGTGTTGATTCCCTTTATATATTTAAATGTTTCTGTCATATATAGATGTTTCCTTATCCCACTTTCCAATAGTTTCATAGCTAATATAAATAAAACTGTTGGTACGGTACATGGTAATTAAAACTGAACCCAAAGAAAAGCCTGGATAGTATAATGTTACTGAGGTTGACTTTTATATTGCCATAATACCATCAGTAAATTTTTGAGGAAAGTCAAATTTTAGTAAAGTCAAATTCCAGATTTAACCAATTTAACATTTTTTTCTCTGTCTAAAGTGATTAAAAGCCCTGGGATAGAATTGAGATTTAGGTTATGTATTAAATGTAAAAACTTATAAGTTTTGCCAGTACCTTGTCGGGTGACTTAAGTTGTAATTAAAATTATCCAACTCCCATTGCAAATCAGGTTTATTGTCAAAATTTACAGACTTTAACCTGTTTGCAATGAACAAATCAAACAAAGGCAATTGAAATAGCTCAACACAACAAATTGGTTTCCCCAAATTCAGTTGAAAATGCAACTTGTAATGACTTCTTCAGTCTCAAACTTTTTAACCTATTCATGGCATAAACAGGGTTAATCACTAAAGTGAGAATTCAAAGTGAGTGCAAAGATAATATAAAACAAACTTTTCACATCATTTAGCTACAGAAGTCATCGTTAAAGTCTACATTTCTTTCTAACAGATTGTTATACGTTCTGATTCAAACTATTTAAATTGAGGCTTTTATTTGTCATAAATCCAGCAATTAATTGTTCAACTCAGCACATCGTACTGTTTAGTGAATACACTTGACAGCATTATTCACATTCAAGCCACTGATTTAATATTTCTGGGCATGCTTTCTAAATAATTTATAAGAATTATTGGATACATTTTTTAAATTATTTATTTTCAAAATAGTATATCAAAATAATATATCATATATATAAAATATTAAAATAGTTTTCATAATCTAATAATAATAATATTTTATTAATATTTAGATTTTTTTTTACATTCCTTTATTATTGAAGTGCAGAGTGAAATACACATTTCAGTAATGACACATATCATAAGAGAAAATAACAAGATATAGATATGAGTGATCATGACAAGCTGCACATCTTTTGTTTTTGTGCACAAGATAAACAATAAGAGAAATACAGGCTAAATAAAAGGCTGAGTATGCATGTCTAGTCCTAGCTGGTATTATGAGCTTATGGCTGAACAGAATTTTTCAATATGGGTATAAAGATCAATTAGAGATATAAAATCAAGCTTGGTTTATATATGAGTATGCAAATTGATTATATTGAAAATAGGGTTAGATGTTGTTATGTGCTTAGACATCAAAGCCATATTACTTCTGGATGATAATGATGGAAGATTGCCGTATTGGCTACTCCATGTTACTGGATTATCTGGGGGATGATAGCCACAAAATCATATAAACCAGAGAAAAAAATGATGAAAAACACTGTAGAGCCAAGCTCCTTCCTGGGGTAAACGTTGGCAAATACAAACACTGTGCCATACTCTAGGCAAATCCACCGGCCCCTAGCTATATCCACAGCCTGCAAGCAGTGCTCACCAATTTGGCCATTAGATCCAAAATCATGCTCCTGAGAGGGATCTTCAGTGGGCTCTTGCAAACACCACTTCATGGTTCTCCGGGTATGTGAGATATGAGGAAGGAACAAAACCCAGATGGCTTCGGACCCAGGAGGGTTAAAACAGGCAGGGGGTATCAGGATGGTTCAAATTGATGGAATTTTCAAGGCTTGCGGCCAATGGGCAACACTAGGTTTGTGTAGTTGGAGCTTAGCAGTCCATGTGGGACGGTTGTATCTCAACATGAGGGTGATGCAAGAACCACCGAATGGTGGCCATCTTGGAAACAGACCTTATGTAGTCCGAAGAGCAGGCTAGCAACAGACTCCAGGGTAAGACAAGGTAAGCACGCCAGCAGGGACTGGGACATACTCCAGCAGGGACCGGGATATTCAAAGGGGTAGGGGGCATGTCCTAAGCGAGGGCCAAGTACAGAGCTTAGGCAGGGGATCAGCCGCTTGCCCCTTTCCAAGTGAGTCCACAGGCCACAAGTCACACAGAACACTTAATCTGCCCATCTTAGTTGGCAAAACTACTGGCATTAGGCAGTAGGGTGTTCTCCAGGTAAGTAGTGTCAGGTACAGAGCACAAATCATAAAATATTTAGTTTTGAGCCAGTTTCTCTGGAGCACATTTTACATGTGACTTGCCTGGTGGGAAGTCAGATGCCGCCCACTCGATATTTAATATTTTTTGAACATATATATATATATATATATATATATATAAAATCTATTTTTTGATATTTTAAAATTAAAAAAGAAAAATGATTTTAAAATATTACTCAGCAATATTAAATCAGAATATTTTATGACAAATATTTAGGACAAGGTAGCCAAGCTAGATATACTGAGTTTGAGATATATTTTCGATTTAGCTATGGTTGCCAAACATGAGACATTCCTTGATCAATTCAAAATATTTCCATTGAACAACAGCTAGTGTTTATCTAGTGAGCTATAATTTGACAATTTCCTGAATGACAATAATTTACATAAATTAATAACTTACTTGGCTGTCTTCTATGGAACACCTTATGCACTGTTTCATTTTGATTTTAGGCTGTTTAGCATTTAGCTTGATTATGAGAAATAACAATAATAATTATTTATAGTAGTACATTTTTATTTTTTTTCCTGATGTTTCAATCTGTTTTGAGTTTATAAAAAGTCAGCAGAAATAATAAATTACACATTTTTTCTTTTAATGTCTTACAATCTTTAAAAATACATTAAAATCAGAGAGTATGAAAGCTTAGCCTACAGTGACTAAATTCCTTTTGCATTACAGCAGTTTTATAGTAGTGTCATAACCTTGCTTTCAACATCTGAAGACTGCATGGCTGTATGCAGGTTCCAATCACAAAGTAAAATATGAGTAATAAAGAGCTGGAATCTTTGAAAAAGTACCTGCTACGCATGTTAATTCAGTGTTTCTACTTTCTGTATCTTTAAATGTGACAGGCTAAATTGTGTTTTCTTTAGCAGTGTTGTTTAAGTGATTGGCTACTAAATATGAACTTTAAAGGCAAGAAAGCTCACATTGTCATCACCTTGTATCCAGTAATGTTCTACTTATACAGTGATGAGGAACCATGGCACCTAAGGCATTTATGAGATATATTTTCCATGATGATCAGCCAGCATTTTGCCACATAGGTGTCATGGGAAATGAAGTTCACACATCTCTGGGGTACAAATATAAAAGGGGTCAGGTTTCCTAAATAGCACTTTCACACAAGTACTGCCTTTAGTAGAGTTCAGTTATTTAATTAAATTAAAGATTACAGTGGAAGGTAACACTGTTAATTCCATTGATGAAACATTGTTGTCATAGTTTTCCTCAAAACCAAGTTTTCAGTGATGAAAATTATACAATAAGTAAAAAAATAAAATAAAGTGATTATGATGAAAACCATCAATGTTACAATGTTAGGAAGGCACCCATATCATATGTAACTTTATATACTCAATGCATATCTAATTACTGGTCATTTGTGAAAAAGCAAAGTCTTACTCTTGTTTCTTTATCTTTACACCTGGAAGAAATATATTTTTCATTATTATTTTAGGTAACACATATTATACAGAGAGCACTACTGATCTTTATTTTCTTCTTTTTGGGGTTTAAAGGAACTCACCGTTCTGCAAAATATGTTCTGTGTCACCACCATATGTACCCTGCACAACTGCTTATTTTGCATATTGCTGTTGTATGCTGATACATTGCTGCGGAACAGATTAAAGAATTCCTGGTGTGGATCATACCACATACGCCTGAATCATAGGATGGTGTGTCTGCTCATAAAAGTGTGAGTAATATTCTTGCTATTATATTTTCTGGCCCAGAGCATACAGAGAGCATTATGTTTTTTTCTTTCTATCTCTTTACATTTTTGGTTTCCTGGTCCCTTCTTTGCTGCTGAGTCTACTTGTGACAATTTTACAAACACCTCAATCTAATGAATTTGTTGTGCTGCTTCTCCTACAAGAAAGACTGCGTATATCAGAAATTGCTGCTGTGTGCTTCTACTTTACATAAGGTAGTCCATTGTTTATGCTTGGGTTTCTTGACCATATATTGTAACAGAGCTTCCTGTACCCCGGTTGGGTACCTCTGCCGACAGATGTTCCTAGTGCTCCTCGAGGACTCCAAGCACTCCACCAGACACCATCAGCACCGCAGACTCCACGAACCGCTGCAGCTTAGTTGGGGTCTCTCCGTCTCCTACCCACCCTAGTACTATGACAAGACTCCAGGTTCCACTGGGTGAACCTCTCTTCCTCCAGAGAGTCAAGCAGGAATAGCTCTTACAAGAGCTCAGGGAATCCAAGGTAGTATAGTGAATATAGCAATCCCTTGTAGTGATATAGCAGTTTTCCCCAATAAGAGAAAATACTCTAGATTGAGGCGAACACTTAGACAACAGAAGTGGGAATTGCAACCATGTATCAATTAAGCTTAATAAGCTCCAGGGTGGTCTCCGGTTCATGCGGCTGTTTGGTAAATGATCCATACAGCTCCAATTGCATCAACAGAGCCTGTTATAAGTCCAAGATGCACAATTGGTGTTTTAACACAGGGGCCATAGTCACAGGGTAGGAGGCTGGCAAACAGGCCCCTCCAAAAGCCAGTGGCGATGTCACTTTCGCCACATGTATTGTTATAATATTTTAGCTTGTGTATAATAATATAAACAGGGCTATACATAGGACACAAGGTCACACATTTAGGCTGGAAGAAAGGAGATTTCATCTAAGGCAAAGAAAGGGTTGTTTTTTTTTTAAAGTAAGAGCAATAAGGATATGGAATTCTCTGCCTGAAGGAGTGGTTTTACCAGAGTCCATACAGTTATTTAAACTGCAATTGGATAAATACTTGCAAAAACATAACTTACAGGGATATAATTTCTAATTACTGGGGTAATAGCTGCTTGATCCAAGGAGACATCTGACTGCTACTTTGGGGTCAAGAATTTTTTCCTAGTTTGTTGCAAAATTGGAAGCGCTTCAGACTAGGTTTTTTTGCCTTCTTTTGGATCAACAGCAAAACATATGTGAGGAACTCTGAACTTGATCGACGCAAGTCTCTTTTCAGCTATGTAACTATGTAACTATGTAAATACAATATATGTAAATGGTGTTCTGTATCACAATACAACACACACTTTTCCAGTATTGTCTGATTAAAAAAAAAAAAAACACATTTAATTTTCTTTCACAAATACATAGTCAGTTCTTACAGTGTCATTGATGTTAACTGGTCAACAGTTTATGGCATTCGCTAACATTCAAAGTGTTACGCGGTGACACCCTGCCCTTGATGTTCTGTGACTCTGTGTCATCTCATAGTCTTGTTTTCTAATTCTACACATACAGTACATTCTATACATACAAACCAAAGTTGGTGCAAGAATACATTAGCATTACAAATCCAATGCTATTGAAACAATATTCTTGTTGGCAGTTTAATAACTAGGCTAGGTTAGGTCATGTCCATGTCCTGTGGAAACTCAGAAAAGAGTTTGCAACATGCATCATCACCTAAAGCAGATGGGTTGGTGTAGCTCCTGGGATGTTCTTGGTAAATATATGCAATGACTATAAGAGAGATAATGGGAACTAATAGTGTGCCACACTATATCCCAAAGCATGCATTATACCGCCTAGGCATTCAAGATTGGAGCTGGATTTAAACTTTCTAGAAGCGTAAGTGCACTTCTTACCTCCCTCATTTTCTACTACGACATTTTAACTTACTATACTATACTTTAACCCCTCTGTTTTATTTGACTTTTATTCTACTGGGCAAGAGAGACACTGAACTTGATTGTCTAGCTGCCTCTTTGAACCATACCAGTATTTAACTGAATTTCTTTTTTTTTTTTTTTTTTACCGGTATGTATTATCACCTGTTCATGTCTTTTAAAATCAACCATGTTTAATGCGTGAAATGCAGATAAGAAACATTTTTATAAAATAGAATATTCTACACCATGGCACTTCTGGCAACATAACCAATGCAAGAAGCCTAAATAACAAAATGGGGGAACTAGAGGCAGTAGCATACACTAAACAATATGATATAATGGGCATACCTGAAACATGGTGGGATGAGACACATGACTGGGCAGTTAACTTAAAAGGGTACATGTTATTTAGGAAGGATAGGAAAAACAAGAAGGGTGGTGGGGTATGTTTGTATGTCAACCGTGAGTTATAGCCAAATCTTAAGCAAGTGGAATGTGATGAGGAAAATGTAGAAGCTATATGGATAAATATCTGGTTGGAGGAAAAGAAGGGAAATCAACTATTGGTTGGGGTATGTTATAAACATTAATTATTGATGAGGAACAACAGTTGTTAGGCATATTGAGAAAGATGCAAATCTGGGTAACACTTTAATTATTGGAGATTTTAATAACCCATAATAAATTAGGAGAGAGTGACTAGTAGCTCAGCAAAGGGAATTAGGTTTTTAAACTTGTTAAAAGACACCTTCATGTCACAACTTGTACAAGCACCAATTAGAAAGGACGCTTGTCTGGACCTGGTTTTAACAAACAATGTTGATCTTTTGACCAACATTTAAGTAGGTGAGCACTTGGGAAATAGTGATCACAATGTAGTGTCCTTTGAAGTAAATTCAAAAAAGCACATGGGGTATACTAAAACATATAATTTTAAAAAGGCCAATTTCTATAAGTTAAGGGAAGCTTTACAATATATTGACTGGCATAAACTCTTTAGTGAAAAGAACACCGAGGATAAATGGAACATCTTCCAACAAATATTAGAAAGGTACATTTCTCAGTATGTACCATTGGGCAATAAATATAAAAGAAACAAATAAAAATCCAATTTGGCTTAGTAGAGAAGTAAAACAAGAGATTAAGAATAAGAAAAGGGCATTTAAAGCATTTAAATCAGACAAATCAGATGCATCTTATAAAAGATATAAGGAAGCCAATAATGCAAAAAGGCAATTAGATTTGCTAAACTTCAAAATGAAAAAATGATAACTAAAGAGAGCAAAACCAACCCCAAAGCATTTTTCAAGTACATACATTCTAAAAAAACAAAAATTAAAGTGTAGGTACACTAAAAATTGAAACGTGGGTGTTAGTTAATGAATTTTAAATAACTATTTCTCCTCTGTATATATTAAGGAAGAACCCATGGCAATAGATGTGCAAATGATTGCTACTTAAAAACTTGCAGAATAATTGTAATTGGTTAACTCAAGACAAGGTGCTGCAGCAACTACAGAAAGTGGGCCTGACGGTATCCATCCACAAGGACGGTATCCATCCACAAGAAACGAAGTGTAGAAATAAGTGAACCTTTATTTTTAATCTTGCAAGATTCTCTTCTTTTAGGAAGTGTTCCGGGGGATTGGAGGAAAGGCAGATGTGGTTCCTATATTCAAAAAGGGTTCAAAATCCTTGCCTGTAAATTATAGACCTGTGAGCTTAACTTCTGTGGCTGGGAAAATATTTGAAAGGTTATAAAGGGATAATATTCAAGAATTCCTTGAGAAGAACATGGTTATCAGCAAAACTCAGCATGGTTTTATGAAGCACAGTTCATGTCAAACTAACTTGATTGCGTTCTACGAAGAAGTAAGTAGAAGTATAGATCAGGGTGTTGCAGTGGATGTGATCTATTTGGATTTTGCCAAGGCATTTGATACAGTTCCACACAATAGAATAGTGTTCAAACTCAAAGAATTTGTCTAGACAAAAATGCTTGTTCTTGGGTAGAACGTTGGCTTAAAAATAGAGTACAAAGAGTTGTCTGTTCTGGGACCCCTTCTATTTCACATTTTTATAAATGATCTTGAAGAAAACATTGAAAGTCTTGTTTCAGTGTTTGCAGATGACACAAAACTCTGTAAAATAATACAATGTGAACAAGATATTACTTTGCTGCAGAGGGATTTAGATAGACTGGGGGACTGGGCATTCAAATGGCAGATTAAATTTAATGTTGAAAAATGCAAAGTTATGCACTTTGGAGTAAAGAATACACAAGCAACGTATATCCTTAATGGAAGCGAATTAGGGATAACAACACACGAAAAGGACTTGGAAATTGTTATAGACAACAAACTATGCAACAATGTGCAATGTCAATCAGAAATGGCCAAGGCCAGTAAGGTATTGTCATGCATGAAAAAGGGCATTCATTCTCGAGACGAGAATATAATTGTGCCTCTTTATAAATCACTGGTAAGACCACATATTGAATATGCTATGCAATTTTGGCACCTGTTCTAAAGAAGGATATTATGGCACTAGAAAAAGTGCAGAGGCGGGCTACACAATTAATAAAAGGAATGGAACATATCAGTTAAGAAGAAAGGTTAACAAATTTAAACCTATTTAGTTTAGAAAAGCGTTGCCTGAGAGGGGATATGATAACATTATACAAATACATTTGGGGCCAATACAAACCATTGTGTGGAAATCTATTCACAAACCAGACTTTACATAGGACACAAGGTCATGTGTTTAGACTGGAAGAAAGAAGATTTTGTCTAAGGCAAAGGAAAGTTTATTTTTTTACTATAAGAACAATAAGTATGAATTCTCTGACTGAAGAAGTGGTTTCATCAGAGTCCATACAGATGTTCAAACAGCTACTAGATGCATACTTGCAAAAACAGAATATTCAAGGATATAATCTTTCAATGTAGGGTAATAACTGCTTGATCCAAGGATAAATCTGACTGCCATTCTGGGGTCAAGAAGAATTTTTTTTCCTAGCTTGTTGCAAAGTTGGAAGTGCTTCAAACTGGTTTTTTTTGCCTTCTTTTGGATCAACAGCAAAAACATATGTGAGGAAGGCTGAACTTGATGGACACAAGTCTCTTTTCAGCTATGTAACTATGTAACTATGTAACTATGTAACTATGTAACCACCAAAGCAGGTAATTTCTTATGCTTAGCGGTGTAGGAGCACTAATGAAATTTTGAGAAACAAACAAAATATATTATCATTGATTGATTGATATGAGTGTTGCTGTAAGACATTTCATATCCTCAGCTGCGACTGAATCAGAACAGATCTGTTCTATTTTCACTGCTTGTGTAGATCTGAACCTGCATGCGTACCTTTCATTTTACTTTAGCATTTTCTTAATTTTTATTAGCTAAACTACATTTGTTAACAGATCCTAAGAGCAAACTATTTATCTACAGAATACTTTAAAATTGTTCAGACATTTCTTTACGCTTACATTTGAAATTACTGATGCAATTACTTTAAAAAAAATTCAACATATGCTCTGCGCTTGCTCTGAGCTAGAGAGATCATGCAGACTTATTACAGTCAAAGAGCTCCATCTTTTGATAATTAATTTTTCTGCAATTTTATTTGTCATGTTATTTTAACCATTGTTAGTGTTGTAATTATTAGTAAAATTAAAATAGGTAAATAACAAAGAAGTTGATTGGTGTAATGGAGTAGTCACTTTTCTTTAGTTAACCCCTTAAGGACCAGTGATGGTTTATATAATCTTAAAATTCTGTTCTATATGGACATTATTCTAGCCTGCAGGGCTGCCAGTGGGGGGGTATAGGACAAACTGGGTTCCTAGCAAGCAAAGGGGTCATGATGCTTTGTCACTGCAACATTAATTGGGAAGATTTGAGTGAATAGCTCCCTTTTCACTAACATACTGTTGGAAGAATGTGACATTATGTCACTTCCTCCTGGTGTTGTAAGTTTTCCAGAGGTGCATAACGGGAGCCATCTAGATACTTCAGCTTACTCTTCACTAGACAACGGGGAAACCATTTTCAGAATCCAAATTGTTAACATGCATTTATATATATATATATATATATATATATATACTTGAGTGTATGTGTCCGGCTGTATATGTCTTTCTCTGGGGTGTGTTTATATGTTTGGGAAAGTTTAGCAGTGTGTGCAGCTCATAATGTGAATCTGTTTCTGCCTGGGAGTATGTACCTGTAATTGTGCATGTAAGACTGCAGACGTGTGTCTGAGAGCACTTATCTCTGTGCATGCAGATTTTTGTGTGTGGAATGTGCATCCATGTGTGTGTGTGAACAAGTAAGTTGGTATGCATGAGTCTGGGAGTATATATCTCTGAACATGGGTCCAGGAGTGTCTGTGTGTTGCAAGGGATGAAGTATAATTTATCTTATAAGTGTGAGTATGTATCTGAAAGTATTAGCTATGCATGTGTTTCTTTTAGTACATGTGCTTGTATGTGTGTGTTCTTGCATGTGTCTTCATAGCAGTGTGTATTTGTATATATTCACGTCTGACAACATGTACCTGGGTATAAATGTTGGGTGGGGGGGGTTAAGCCAATGCCTTTGTAAGGTTTCCCATAATTTCTGAGGGCAGTCATGCCAAAATGAAATCCCCCACTCAATTAATGATATCAGTGCATATTAGTGTGGCCAAATTTAAACAAGCAGTCATGTGTATATATCATATTACATTATGGTTATGTTACTGGAAAAAAATATAGTGAGATTTTAAACAACAGATAAATCAGTGGCTTATACGGTTTCATTTTTTTGTTTGTTTGTTTTTGAGACGATATGGCCCTGCTTTCTCTTTTACAAACAGCGTAACAGTTAGGGCCTAATTTGGTCAGTGAGTACTTGCATTAACTTGCACAGCTGAACTAAGTGCTATGACAGGAGCTTTGAGTCACTTTATCCACTGGAAATACTGCCATTATTTCCAGTTACTACAAGATATTCTATCTAGCTGAAAGCTGCTAATGATTCTCATATGAGCAATTGCACTACAGCAGACAGTAGATAGGTACAACACAGCAAGAGACAACAAGGACCTTCTTTTTGGTACAAACAGCAACTGAACTTTTTTTCCACTACCCTCATGGTATACAAACAACATCATTATCTTTACACTTTCCTTCCCTCATCTGCAAGTCCACCTTGACAAAAAAAAGCACATCTAGATCAACCAGGCAGATATCTCAGCATGACAGACTGTAACACAATCTGTTTTTGGTCCAAGCTGGAGGGGGGATGCTCTGCCTCCTGTGCCATGTAACACATTAATTTAATTTTGCCTGACTAGAGAGTAACTACTAAGTAATTTGTTATTATCGATTGTAAACACTGGAAACCTGGTTAGTACCGCTATTCAAGAGCTATTTAAGGTTGGATGGTGTTATGTGTGATAATGTGGTAATTAAACTTCCAGCATGTCTGGGTAAAAGGAAAATGCTCAGAGGCTAAGTTCAGATTTAGTCATGTTTTATGTCACAGCACTTGACACAAATTTGACAGAAAACAGAAAACATGGAGCATCATGTATACTATATTACACTGTATTGATATGATCCTTGAACTGCCCCTTTAAACCTCCATTTAGTCTAGGAAGATACAAATTGGAACTTCAACTCTTAGCGCTTTTACGTAGGTTTATGAAGTGTTGCTATCCTTTTATATTATATTCACTAGAGATGATAGAATCAGTATTGGAATTGTTCTAAAAATATAATTTGCTCTGGGAGAATCATTTTAACTGCTGCAATCCTTCCTAACCATGATAGTTCAAATTTCCCCTATCAATCAAATCCGGATTTTAACCTCCCCAATTAGATTCTTTATTAAATTTCACTTGCTTTTTTTTTACCCCCAAATAATATGATTTTTCTTTTCTCTTAAAAAAAGATAGCCTGTGATTAGAAAATATTTTCTTCGTGATAAGACACTTTGCTGTATCCATTAGCTGTATTTCTTTTAAAAATAGTAAGAAAGGTAGAAAAAAAATGTAAATTGGTGTTAAGAATTTGCTATATATGTATATTTTAATATTAAACGTATTGAAGTAGGTTATTACATCATACTGTTTATTTCTAGCTGTATTTGATTAAAAACAATTGCAGGAATTTCAAATAAGAGAATATTTTTATTTGTCAATAATTTGAAAGTAGTGATTTATGTTATTTACTGTTTTAGGCATCAGGTCTATATTGTTAGAAGAATTAAAATTATAGACATTTTCCTGGGAATATGATAAGAATATATTATCACTGGGACCTAACACTCTTTATGCTTAATTTTATCATTTTTGCATTTTACTTAAAACATAGCTTGCAAAATTACATATGGATTGAATACTTGGAATACTTATTACCTTCTTAATGCAGACATAGTTCAATGCTGCATAGAACTTAGTCACTTTCCTCCTCTTAAGGAGATAAAAGATTAAATTCACATTTTTTTCAAACAGTATGACATGATTTAACCTACTACAGCATTAGAATTTAAAATTATGCCTTGATATTGCTTACAATTAATTATGAGTTCTCCAGAATAAATATTATTTGTGAAATAAACATTGATGCTTTAAGTGATAGAACATGAAGAGACTTTTCAGTAATGTCCTTTACACTTCTGTCTAAGGCTACAATTTAAAGGATGCAATAATAACTTAATCTCAACTAAGTTGTTTCAGAAGGTCCTGGCACCGTCTTAGCTCATAAGGTAAAAACATTTTGCAAATGGTTTAGCCCCCATACTCTCTGCCTCCTTCTCTGGCTATAATGTGGAAAGCTTTTCCTGTGGTGTAATAGGCTGACACTCCTCAGTGCCCAAAGTAAATAATTCTGCATTGGAGCTGGAAAGGAGCAAAACAGACTCACCACCATCAAGAGGACTTCAGGATTTAATAGTTAAAAAATGGTTTAACCTCATAAGGTAAGATGGTGCCTATGACCTTCTATTATCATATCAACTTAAAGGAACACTATAGTCACCTAAACAACTTTAGCTCAATGAAGCAGTTTGAGTATAAAGATAATGCCTCTCGGGTTTTACTGCTCAATTCACTGCCATTTAGGAGTTAAATCTTTGTTTCTGTTTATGCAGCCCTTGCCACACCTCCCCTGACTGTGACTGGCACAGACTGCATGAAAAAAAACTGGTTTCCCTTTCAATCAGATGTAATTTACCTTACACAATTTAATCTCTTGCTCTGTAACTTAAACTTTAATCACATACAGGACGCTCTTGCAGGGTCTAGCAAGCTATTAACATAGCAGAGGATAAGAAAATCTGAATTAAACTGAACTTGCAATAAAGAAAGGATAAACTTCAGATGACTCTTTACAGGAAGTGTTTAGGAAGGCTGTGCAAGTCATATGCAGGGAGTGATTTAAGTCATAAACAAAGTGATTTAACTCCTAAATGTTAGAGAATTGAGCAGGGAGGCTGGAGGGGCATGTTCTATATACCAAAACTGCTTCATTAAGCTAAAATTGTTTTGGTGACTATAGTGTCCCTTTAATTGAGCTGAAGTCCTTATAGTAGCCAGAGTTGTCCTTTAAAGATCATAATGTATTGAACAACAGAGCTATTGGTCAAAACAGATCCCTGAGATGTTCGCTATTCTGATTTGTTGAACTAAGGGATTTCTTGTTAGTTGATGCATGAACTAATTAACCTATATTGTGGGTTAAATACTTTTGCTACCTGTATTTATACATTTACATTAATAAGTATACATAACAAGACATTATGACAATGTTTATTTTGTTTTATGTATCTATACGTAGCATTTCTTGGCCAATTCCAGTGTGATTTTCCCATGTTCTCTAATATGGTTTTAATTAATTTATATTGCTTTGATGGTGTTGATGGGAACTGTTGTAAAATGACAAATATATTAGAATCTCGAGTCCTCAAAGTTGAACGTTATGTTGTTTTGCCTGAGTTTTTATTTTGTGACAAGAAAATCAATAAATAGCAGTTGAATCAGTCCTTTATTGATTAAAATACTTGAAAACTTCTTTCAGAAAAAGTACGCTACACATCCACGCAAATAATATAAAAATTCACAGATTCTTTGAGTGGTATATATATATATATATTTTTTTTTTTTTCCAGGATTCTTGCTATTGCATGGCACAATGTTTACTCATCAGAAAATTGTAAACTCCACAAAGAATTGATTGTTTTTCCCGTCATTTTCTGCGGTTCACTCTTCATTAGAGATCAATTATTTCATTCACAACTGTCAAGTGTTTCAGTATTTATTGAGAATATACGTTTGGCTTAGGGTTTTAATTCATTCACACCATTTGCAAAAACATGTTTTATCCACATTTGTTTTGTAAATGAGGATAGCATATTACAGCGTTGCTTCATTCAGGGGGCTATAAATGCCAGTGCATGTGTTTTAAAGATTGTGTTTGTAGTTTACAGCTTTGGAAAATTATAGAAAGCAGCGTGAAGTATTGTTCTTTTCAATTTCCAGCTGTTGATCCAACTGAATTGTTGCTTTTGGATTGCTTTTGCATACTTTATTTGAAAATAAAAAATACCACTCTTTTTAGCAGCAGGGTGTAGGAGAATTTAGCTAAGCAGAGACATTTCATGTATATCAAACCTCATGGGAGACGAGAGAAGAATGTGATCATATACCTTTTGTCCTTGGGAGAAAGGTCACCATGTTTCTCCAGTTGACAATGTTGATCATTTGATTCATAATAACTATCAACATTACCATGCAGCATTAATGATTTGTTTTAAATTCACTCATTTTGGCCTTAAATTTGCTATAGACTGCGCTCTCCAAGGTTTTAGTAATAGTCTTGAATGTGTGGTTATTTACGTGTCAGTTTTTGCTAAATTGCACAGAAGTTGCAAATGAAATATACAATGTTGGATGATATAACCAATCATTGTGAAATATCGCACCTATTTACTAAAAGCAAGTTGAGAGTTAGCAGTCTGTTCCAACACAGGGTTGCACTCGTCACTTTGATTAACTTTAAGTTTTAACAGACATACAAACTACTACTTCTGGGCAGCAGCAATAATTATAGTACACATCAGCCTCAATACATAGAATAAAAAAACAAAAAAGTTAACTGCTCACTATTCACATTACACTGGGGTAGAAAAGTTCTAGGAAGTTGGCTATTCCTCTTGTAAGCTTGTAAACCTGAAATAAATGATTTCTTATGCTCAAGGATTTATTTCAGATAAGGTGCTATTGAAACCTGATGTCCTCAACTGAACAACTGGCTTGTGTAAAATCTGTTCTCTGAATAACTAAATCATGACATAAACAAAAAAAAACGTAAGAGACTATGTTAAATTAGAAAAGAAACACCATTGAGGTTTTCTTAATTTAGCAAACATCACTTCGGTCAAGGAACAAAAATATCGGGATTCTTTGGATCACGTATTTACTAAACTGCCTCCATGCAATATTTGTCTATTCCCTCAATATATGTCCACAAAGTTAGTGTGTTTAATTGCCACATGATGCTCCTTCATTTAGTAATTTATTCTGCAGGCTTACAATTGTTTTTGTTTCATCCAGTAATTCAGTCAATTCAGTCATTTACCTGTAGACATGTGGTGGTGAGAATCAGCTCAGCCATTTATTTCTGAAAACATTTATTGGGACAACGGGATTTTATCCCAATGATGATTCAGCTCAACAATAGATTCTGAAACCGAATCATAAGAACAAAATGGAGCAAAAATAGAACAGTGCTGTGCAATATATATATATATATATATATATATATGTAAAAAACAGATAAAATTCTTATCTTGTAATACCTTTTTTATTGGACTAACAGAATTTTTTAATGACAAGCTTTCGGGAGAACCTCCCTTTCTCAAGTCTGAAGCATTTCTCGGTCTGAAATAAATGATTTCTTATGCTCAAGGATTTATTTCAGAGAAGGTGCTATTGAAACCTGATGTCCTCAACTGAACAACTGGCTTGTGTAAAATCTGTTCTCTGAATAACTAAATCATGACATAAACAAAAAAAACGTAAGAGACTATGTTAAATTAGAAAAGAAACACCATTGAGGTGGTAGTATCTGGTGCAAGAAAGGGGCGGATGCGGGCTATGTTTTTAAGATGGAATCTACAGGATTTGGCAACATGCTGGATGTGAGGCTCAAAGGTGAGACCAGAGTCAAGTATGACGCCAAGACAGCGCGCTTGGAAGGATGGGCTGATGTTGGTACCACAAACTTGAAGGGAGAGCGAGAGAGGAGGATCAGTATTAGGAGGAGGAAAGACAAGGAGCTCAGTTTTTGAGAGATTGAGTTTCAGAAAGCGGGAGGACATCCAGTCAGAGATGGAAGAAAGGCAAGCAGTGACACGTTGCAGGACAGCAGGGGAGAGGTCCGGGGTGGAGAGATATAGCTGGGTGTCATCAGCGTACAGGTGGTAGTGGAAACCAAAAGAGGCAATTCTCGGTCTCTCCGCTCTGCCCGTGACCACCTCCTGTCCGTTGTCCACACCCGTACGGCCAACTCGCGCTTGCAGGACTTCTCGCGGGCGGCTCCTTTCCTATGGAATAGCCTGCCTACCGCCATCTGACTCTCCCCTAGTCTTGCATCTTTTAAGAAGTGCCTTAAAACCCATCTCTTTAGGAAAGCTTATGGCCTCCAAGACTAACCCCTACCTCACTTACCCGTCTCTTGCCCTCTCCTAAAGGGCAGCCCACCTTATTTGATTGCTTCAGACTTGAGAAAGGGAGGTTCTCCCGAAAGCTTGTCATTAAAAAATTCTGTTAGTCCAATAAAAAAGGTATTACAAGATAAGAATTTTATCTGTTTTTTACATCTACATCACTGGACTAATACGGCTACAATCTCTACTTGAACACTATATATATATATATATATATATATATATATATATGTTATGTACATATTTTGCAGTACATAAGTAATAGAAGCATTTTTTCACCATCAACCATCTTTTCCCAGCAATCTATTTTTAGGGCACCATGTAGAATATTACACACCATGGATGGAACTCACAATCATGAACCAAACATGTTCAGTATTGCATTAATCTATTGGACCTTAGTTCTGATACATTTTGGCTTTCAGTTCAGGAATATTGCCAATCATCTGATCAGCCCAATCTCGCAGTTTTGCCAAAAACAAATCTTTAAGTCTTATTTCCTGCATTAACTATCATGTTAAAGGGACACGCATCACTGTATCATTCAAAAGCTTTAGCTTCTCTATAAAGCAATCCCGGTGGAAGTTCTTTATATTTAATCACATCCTTCTGATGCTGGCAAATGAGAAATTCACCCTCCCAATAGAGTATTACTAGTTAAAAGAATATGATCCCATTTTTTAGTACCTACTACTTGATTTACGTACAAACTCTCCACTCTTGTATCAACAAGTAAGTGACATATTTGTCTTACTTTAACCTCATCCCGACCTTGACGTATCAGGTACGTTGGACAAAAAATGGTTCTTAAGGATGTATCAGGTACACATTAGAGTGCTAGAAGCGAGCAAGATCGCTTCCAGACGCTCTAATGGTATTGCAGAGATGCCTCGATGTTGAGGCATCCTGCAATACCCTCCCTCACTGCCAGGCCACCGGTGCCCGGAATGAAGTCAGAACATCGTAAGAGCACATGGCACCCGGCAGTGAGTCAGAGCATTGGAAGCCATCAGTGAAGAAAAAAATAAATATAAAAAAATAAATAAATTAAAAAAAATTACCCCTACCCTCTCCCTCCCTCAACCACCCTCTCCATCCCTCCCTCAACCACCCTCTCCATCCCTCCCTCTCCCTCCATCTTCCTCCATATGTACTTACCCGATCGTCACCGTGAAAGAGTGGTCACATGGCCGTAATAGGTGTCAGGCAGTCCCCCTGCTGGTTAAAAAAGTTTTAACAAGTTTAAAATAAAAAACAAATAAAGTTAATGAACTAAAAAAAATATATATATATATATATATATATATATATATATAAAAAATGAAAATTGATTCCTGCACTCACGCTGAATTTTCCCTTCACGACCGGGTGCCAACCATATATAGCCAAAAAATATAAAAATATAAATGAATGGTTGCACTCACGGTTTTTCCAAATAAAAGTCCAAAGTTTATTGTCAATTCATAAAAGCTGCGATCAACGTTTCAGTCCCACCAAGAGGACTTTCATCAGGATCATAAAAATATTTTTTTTTTATGATCCTGATGAAAGTCCTCTTGGTGGGACTGAAACGTTGATCGCAGCTTTTATGAATTGACAATAAACTTTGGACTTTTATTTGGAAAAACCGTGAGTGCAACCATTCATTTATATTTTTATATATATATATATATATATATATTTTATTGATTGCAATTTGGGGGACCTGCCTGACAACCCAGGCCGAAAGTCCAGCGAATTGAATTTGCTAGCACTATATTTAACCCTGTAACCTTTCAAGACACCCTAAAACCTGTACATGGAGAGTACTGTTTTACTAGGTAGACTTTGCTGAATACAAATATTAGTGTTTGAAAACAGTAAAACATATCACAGCGATGATATTGTCAGTAAAAGGGACGTTTTTTGCATTTTTCACACACAAACAGCAGTTTCGCTGATGATATCATTGTTGTAATACCTTTTACTGTTTTGAAACACTAGTATTTGTGTTCAGCAAAGTCTCCTGAGTATAACAGTACCCCCATGCACAGGTTTTATAGTGTTTTTGAAAGTTACAGGGTCAAATATAAGGTCTTTTTTCACATTGAAATTTGCCAGAGTGGCTATGTTGCTTTGAGAGCGTATGGTAGCCCAGGAATGAGAATTACCCCCATGATGGCATGCCATTTGCAAAAGAAGACAACCCAAGGTATTGCAAATGGGTTATGTTCACAAACACTGGCCAAAGTTAGCGTTCATAATTGTTTTTTTGCATTTTTAACACACAAACAAATATAAATGCTAAATTTGGGCAGTGTTTGTGACTAAGTGGCTACTAAAAAAGACTGAATATACCACACATTGAATACCCTGGCTTGTCTACTTTTTAAAAATATATGGTTCGATGGGGGTAAATTACATTGGCTGGCTTCAAAAATTTCCCAAATAGGACATGGGTGCATGATGACCAGTTGTGAAAATTCCAAGTTGGAAAACTGGAATGCGTACCCTCCAAATAAGGTCTTTTAGCTCTCAGTGAACCCGACACACCTATACATGGGTGGTATTACTGTACTCAGGAGATGTTGCTGAACACATACTGGGGTGTTCTTTGGCAGGAATCCTTAAAGTTCTCAGTACATGTATTCTTAAATTGCTATGTGTGTCAAAAAAAATCACCTATGACTATTATTTTTTTTACATTTGGCATAGATTGGTGGTAAAATGGTTTCAAGAGTCAAAATACCACAAGTTTAATACCTTAGGTTGTCTTCATTTAAAAAATATATACATGTGAAGGTTTATTCAGAGATTCCTAACAGATATCGGTGTTAAAATGTAACTTGCGTTAATTTTGAAAAAAATGATTTTGAAAAAGTGCTACTTGTACTTATAGCCCTATAACTTTCCAAAAAAAAGCTATGAACATGCTAACATTGAGTATTTCTAAACTCAGGACAAAATTTAGAAATTATTTAGCATGTGTGTTTTTTTGGCGGTTGTAGATGCGTAACAGATTTTGGGGGTCAAAGATCGAAAAAGTGTGTTTTTTTACATTTTGTCATCATATTTTATAATTTTTTTATAGTAATTTAAAAGATATGATGAAAATAATGGTATCTTTAGAAAGGCCATTTAATGGCGAGAAAAACAGTATATAATGTGTGTGGGTACAGTAAATGAGTAAGAGGAACATTACAACTAAACGCAAACAGTGCAGAAATGTAAAAACAGCCCTGGTCCTTAAAGGACCACTCTAGGCACCCAGACTACTTCAGCTAAAGGGGTAAAAACTTACCTTTTTTCCAGCGCATGGGAGGAGAGAAGGAGAATCGGAGGAGGAGAGCTCTCCGCCCAGCGCTGGAAAAAAGGTAAGTTTTTACCCCTTTCCCCTTTCCAGAGCCGGGTGGGGGCACCCTCAGGGCACTATAGTGCCAGGAAAACGAGTATGTTTTCCAGGCACTATAGTGGTCCTTTAACGGCAAGAACATTGAAAAGAGGTCTGATTACCAAGGGGTTAAACCAATTGAACTGAAGCTCTTATTGAATTTCAAAAAAATGCATTGCATAGACCAAGCAAGGCTGGTCAAACCATAAATATATGTCTACATTTAACATCATTTGTTCTGTCCAAAGGTTGGTTTAAACACGGTTTAGTAATTTCATGATATTACTTTTAAATCTTATGTTTTCAAACTAAGTAATAAAATATAGATGAAATTCAAACACTTTTCTAAATAGTAACCAATTCCTGCTGTGAAATAATGTTAAATATCTGATCTTGTTAGCATGCTGAGGTCGACTCAGTCTGAAGCGTTATTACACATTTTAGATCTTGTACTGTCGCTCAGAATTTCAAGCCCTGGAGGGATGACAAGATGTAGAAACTTTGTTATGTGGCATAGAAGACAAGTTATGTACTGCAAATAATATAATCCTATTTTATCAGCTTGCTTGGGCTTATACAAAATGTAAAGACACACTTTGTTATACAAAACACTCACAACATTACAATGTGAATTGCAAGTGCAATATAATATTTAATCAAGGTTAAAAAACAAAAAAATTAAAACAATGGGCTTACTCTGCTTAGTGATCATCAGTTCCTACAGTGAATTTATACTTTGGTAAGAGAATCCAACCTGCTGTTGTAAAAATTTATTGTAAATTAAAACTTATTTGTGAGGGTTAAAACACTCACCGGATGTCTAAGAAGGATTGCCCCCAAATGTGCAGTCAAGCATCATGGGCTGACAGCATATAGTAATGTGTCACCAGTAGAGTTGTGCAGACACCTGGATGTTCGCGTCCGGTGGGTTCGGCCGAACTTTGAAAAAAGTCCGGGTTCAGGCTCGAACTTGACCCCGAACTTGAAGTCAATGGGGACCCGAACTTTTAGTCACAAAAATGGCTCTAAAAAACTCCTGGAAAGGGCTAGAGGGCTGCAAAAGGAAGTAAAATGGGCGTAAGAGTAGGACAAGTGCCCTGCAAACAAATGTGGATAGGGAAATCACTTAAAATAACATAAAATACATAAAATAAGCAGCAGATTAGTAGATAACTCCCTAATTCCCACGTTACCAATTTAGGTCTTTCAGCCACATTTACTAATACTAAGTAAAGATTACCTAGTATTAGTAAATTCAGCCCCTACTCGCTATACCACGAGTAGGGGTGTGTCTAGTAAACAGTGAGCAGCCAGTGGCTGCTCACTGTAAAAAAAAAGCAAAAAAACCTATTGTCCCCAAACCCCTAGTCATCCCCCTCCCCCCAAAAAGAATTACCCCTACCTACCCCCTTAATCCTAAAAATAATGATGGGACCCTTATCTAAATACCTGTTAAAAAAAAAATAGACTTACCATTTGATGTCTTCTTTTTTCAGCCCCCAAAAAGGCCAAATAAAAATCCATAATAACCTAATAACCGATGCACTTTAAAAAAAAAAAAATAATAATCAATTTTCACCCATTGAGGGCTCCGCACAGACTGAGCTCTGCAAGGTGGGGGAAGGCTTATAAAGCCTTGCCCCACCCTGCAATTAGGCTCAGAGCACTGTGATTGGTGGGTTTAAGCCACATAAAGATTAATAACATAAAATACATAAAATAAGCAGCCGCTTAGTAGATCACTCCCTAATTCCCATGGTATTAGGGAGCTATCTACCAAAAGGCTGAAAGACCTAAATTGGTCTTCCAGCCACATTTACTAATACTAAGTAAAGATTACTTAGTATTAGTAAATTCAGCCCCTACTCGCTATACCGCAAGTAGGGGCGTGTCTAGTAAAGAGTGAGCAGCCAGTGGCTGCTCACTGTAAAAAACAAAACAAAAAAACCTATTGCCCCCACCCAT
The DNA here is from genome assembly GCA_933207985.1 of Pelobates cultripes. Classification (NCBI taxonomy): domain Eukaryota; kingdom Metazoa; phylum Chordata; class Amphibia; order Anura; family Pelobatidae; genus Pelobates; species Pelobates cultripes. The sequence goes on along the minus strand of OW240920.1, from coordinate 28,090,690 downwards.
GTGCGACAGGTGGGGGCCCTAAATAAGAATGTGGAGGGGGGATCTACTGTCCTCCCCCCTGACCCTCACCCCTGAGCGGCAGATGGGGGCCCTAAATAACAATAAGGGGGGATCTACTGTCTTCCCCCCGGCCCCCACCCCTGAGCCTGTCCATGTTCAGGTTCGGGTCCAAAAAAACGTAATATTCGGTTCGAACCTGAACTTTTCAGTTCGGGTTTGCTCAACTCTAGTCACCAGTAATGTAATGCAGACCGAAGCTAAATCATAATATGCAAGACGATCTTACAATGATGATGGGGCTCTAGTCATCTCTTCTGTCACCTCCACCATATGAGGATGCAGTTCGCTTTCTTGTAGTCATAACATTTAAAGCAGATCTTTAATCACCATGCTTCTTGCGAGCATTTAAGAAATACATATTCTTTATTAAATACTTTCATTGACTGTGCTGGATTTTATTAGAATTTCAACACAATCAAAAGATGAAGTAGAGACAACGTTGACAAAGCTTGCCCTATATTTCCTGACAATTTTCCCAGCCAGAAGATTGTGCAAGTAAACAGAGGTTAAAGTAGACACTTGGCAAATTCAGACAGCATTTCTTTTTAATACTGATATGGTTCATGGTTTAGTTTTAACAGGGAAAGTGCAAGCAAAGCTAAAAGGTTACTTTAAAAAAATGACCATTTAAGTGTTTTGAAGTGGTGATGGTACCAGGGCTCTGTATGTGCTATGCTTCACTATGAGTTTAACCCCTTGGCTGCCGGATGTATAACTCCACTTCAGGAAGTGTCATGGGCTGACATCAGCCAGCCCGGTACAAGAGTTTCAGGCTGACTAATGTCAATTCTGTGCAAATTTACCTGCACAGTGTGCCATTCATTTGCTGAGAGCTGTCAGCTGATACTATCAGCCAATGAATGGTGACTGAATCATATTCCAGCTTCTGCAGCTCTGTAGAAGCTTAAAGCAAGTCGCCAGAACCACAAAGAACATCAGAATCCAGTGGAGACCCTTTTAAGAGGTAAAACCATTCCTACATAGTAACCCAATTAATTGGACCAGTGTACTCCTGGCATCATAACCACTACAGCAGTATTTAGTGGTTATGATGTTTGGAGTAACCCTTTAATGTGCATATTTTGTTGCAGGAATAAACTTAGAACAGATGTTGCAAATAGAATGTCCATGAAAATAAACACATAACACAGTGGCGACAATATGATACAATTGTATCAGGAATATTTGGAAGTCTTCCAGAGAACACTTTCTAATGGATACCTTGTTTATAGAAACAATGTAGAAGTATACTCCATGAGAGAGTAAGTCCACATAACAATCCACATAAGCAGAAGAAAAAGTCCAAACAACAAATCAAAGTCCGAACAATAGAGGATGAGTGAGCAGAAGCTAAGTCCAATGAACAAAGCTGAGTAAACAACTCTTTAAGGGGACAGTACAGGCACCCAGACCACTTCAGCTCATTGACATGCTCTGGGTGTAGTGTCCCATGTCCATTAATGCTGCAGTGGTAATTATTGAAGTTTTTAAAAAAACTGTGATAATTACCTGCTAGGGTTAGCTCCACCTTTGTTTTCTTAGCACTAGTTTCTTTTTAAATCTAATGAAATCTTGAACAACAAACACAAAGGGAAAAGTAGGAGGCAACTCCAAAAAACAAGATTGGATTCCTCAATGAGAGGGCATTCACTTGTCTGAGGATCAGGTAGAGGTTTCAGATGAAGTGGAAGAGAAACATGGAACTGAGAAAAAGCAAAGGTATTTCAGGAAAATCAAACAGGTAATTCTGCATATGCACTAAGCACACTAAGCATGCACCAGAGCACAGACAGAGTAAGATTAAATAGCCCATGAAAATGTCAGTATGCCAGAGTCCTGAATAAGGAAATACACACCCCATAGGATTTAAAGTGAAAGAATACCTGTCAAAACTCGTCAAAAGGCATTTGCTGTCAAGTTTTATCAACTCCCAAAGCCGTTGCTAGGAACAGCTAATTGAAACAAGCATATTCTTGGGCATCTTGAGAGTTGGTCTATGGAGGATCATGTGGTTGTTCTATAGTGTATGCATGAGTTGGATGAAGCATCATGAGTTGAAGATGATCACCGAAGAGAAGATGGTGACACCTATGAGGAAGAGATTCAGATAAGGATATCTACATTCAGTCTCTTCTTCTGACTGCTACAATATAAGCAATCATTTCACCTTCAAGGGTCTCTATAAAATATAAGTTGTTTTAAGAACAACTAATTGTAGCCATCATGGACCTTTCCTAAAGTTCAGATGTGAAGTTAAAATCATATCCATTAAGTATATTTAACTAGGAAATGTAAAATAATTTAAGCCTTACAATTTCCTTTTAATGAAAAGGATTCAAAAGGTGTCACATTCATAACATTTTGGTACATATTTATGAGCTCTGTCCTAGATGGTTGATTCATTATACAGAGGTGGTCAAATATTGTGAATGCAGTTCTCAATAACCTAATACATAGTGACATTTTGCTTGCACATCCTTGCTATGTCTCCTTTTGTTTTCTGCTTACACCTATGCTCTAGTGTTGAGAGGGCCAGCAGCGTTGTCGACTGTACCTGGATTGTGTTGGGGGGTGGGTATAGTGTAGGTAAGTTACTACATATGTACATGTGGGTACTTGTGTATGTTGAGTGGTCATCGTTTGGGTCATCACTCGTCTAGTGCATTGTGGTTAGAAGTTATGTGGGGTGGTTGACTACACTCTAAGCTGGGTCTCATCTTATAGGTGACGTGTGTTATGATCTAGGCTATATCTTCTCTGGTATCTTTGCTTTTAGTTCTTACTCACATATATACCCATATACAGATAGAAGCAGCGTTCTCTGGGCTTCCCACTTGTCCCTGTGTCGTTCTGGTGGGACTTTCGGCCTGATTAATGGAAAGGCCATTTGTTACCTTTGTTTCTGCATATCTCAGTTTCTCACTCATTCATCCTCTGTTCCCTGGTGTCTCACTATGTGCCAGTATGCTTCCCACAATCGTCCAGCCTCTATAGTTGCCCCTGACTCACTAATCTGCCGGGCGGCCATGAGTTCGTACTCCCAGTTGATCTGGATTTGTTGTCTCAGCATGTGATTCGTGGGGGTAGTTGTCATTTTCCATGCTCTGGCTATCAGGGTGCAAGCTGCTATCAGTGTGTGGAATAAAAGTTTGGAGTGTACCTTAGTTAAGTTGTCGGGCCATATATACAGGAGGCATATCTCTGGGGATAAGTCAATTTGCTTTGGTAGTAGGTGGTTGAGGATTTCGCCCACCATGGCCCAATAGGGCCTGATGAGCTCACACAACCACCATATGTGATAAAATGACCCCTTTTCAGATTGGCATCGCCAACATTGAGAGGAAGTGCCTGGAAAAATTTGTGCTAACCTTGTTGTAACTAAGTACCATCTATATTGTAATTTACGTATCTGTTCAAAGTGAGCGATGCATTTTGTGTTCCCTTTGTGAGCTGTGTGTGCTCTACTCCATTGTGTAGTTGTAAACGAGCAACCTAGGTCTTCATGCCATGCTTGGGTATATTTGTCATTGGGCTCTACTGCTTTGTCCAGTAGTGTTGTGTAGATTATCAAAAATGTTTTTTTATGCATCGTACCTCTGAGACACCAAGAGTCAAATTTGGAGAGGGTAGGCGAAAAACGGCTCTGCTGGGGAGGTGATACTGAGTTTGCAGGTCTGGAAATGTTTTGAGCTAGGTACCTTCATATAGATTATGTACATGTGTGCATCCTGCCTTTACCCATATGTTGTAGTCAAAGGTCTGGTTTCTTAAGTATATGCTGTACATTGGTGTGGCAAGTGATGTCGCCGAGGGTCCACTGAGATGTTCCTGGTATTGGTCCCACAAAGTTAACAATAGTGTAGTAGTTACTAGCGCCTGTGGCATTGCTGGTCTCTGTGCTTTTGGTACCCAGAATAAATAGTGTAGACCAGCTTTGCAGGACCAGTGTGATTCAATAGCTACCCATTGTGGTGTGTTGTGTTGTACGTGGGTGCTTGCTATTGTGGATAGGATTGCAGCTTTGTAATATAGTTTTATGTCTGGGAGGTTCATCCCTCCCTTCGCCATTGGTTTTTTGAGTGTGGTTATTGCGACCCTGGGTTGTTTGTTCGCCCATACAAACGTTGTGATAGATTTTTGTAGTGCCATTAGGTAGTGTTTGGGTAGAGGGATCTGGAGCGTGTGGAATAGGTATTGTAGTTTGGGGAGTAACGACATTTTGAATGCCACCATCTGCCCGTACCAGGATATAAAGTCTCTGCTCCAGGTTTGAAGTGTCTGTGCTATCTCCTGATATAGTTTCTCATAGTTGTGTTTGTGTAGAAGGTATGTCGTTCTGGCTTGTCTGATCCCAAGGAAGGTCATGTAATCATCCCTCCAATCGAAATTAAAGGATGCCTTAAGGGTCTGCATTATGGACCCAGGAAGGTCCAAGCCCATTGCCTGTGTTTTGGTCAAATTTAGTTTATAGTAAGAGACCGCGTTGTAGTCGTGTATCCATTGTAGTAAGTTTGGGAGTGAGATGTGAGGTTGTGCAAGGGTCAGTGGGATGTCGTCCGCAAATAGGTTTAGGGTGTATGCTTTGTCGCCTGCCTGTATTTCATGGATGGATGGATTTGCTCGTATCACTGAAGCTAGGGGTTCCAATGCCAGCACATAGAGCAGGGGCGACAAGGGGCACACCTGTCTAGTTTCATTTGTGATTTTAAATTTGTCTGAAACAAATCCGGAGTTAAGAACTCACGCCGTTGGGGCCGAGTATAAGGCCCTGACCACTGAGATGAAGTCCCCGGGGAGCCCAATCTTGTGAAGAACTGCCTCCAGGAACCCCCATCCCAGTCGGTCAAATGCCTTTTCCGCATCGAGGAAGAGCAGCAGCCCTCCCCCTTGGATGCTTTAAGGCTCTGCATTATACTGAGGACCTTTCTGGTATTATCCGCCCCCTTTCTTCCCATCACAAACCCTACTTGGTCATCATGGATGATGTGGGGAAGTAAGGGTCTCAATCTCAATGCATAAAGTTTGGCTAGGAGTTTTGCATCTGTGTTGAGGAGCGAGATAGGTCTAAAATTTTGCGGGCATTTTGGCGGTTTCCCTGGTTTGGGGAGGGTAATGATGTGTGCCAGCTGTATTTCCTCAGTCAGTGATACTCCTCTTATTGCTTCATTGAAGACTGCTGCTAATTAAGGTGCCAGTATCTCCTGGAATTTGTTGTAGTAGGAGTTGGCGAAGCCATCTGGGCCTGGGGCCTTTGCCTTTCGGTAGGGTTTTTATTGTGGCGATAACCTCTTCTGGGGTGATAGGCTTGGCCAACACTTCTTGTTGGTGGGTCGTTAGGGTGGGTAGGTCAAGTCTGTTTACAAATGTCGCTATGTCCGAGTCCGTGGGGGTGCGTGTGGCTAGGTCGTGTTTGAGGTTGTAAAGATCTGCATAGTATCTTGCAAATTCATTGCTTATATCAGTCGGTGTCATTGCTTTCGCTCCCTCTTTAGTGTTTAAATATGCAATTTTCTGTACCTGTTGCTGTTTTTTTAGTCTTAAGGCTAGCAGTTTACCCGCTCTGTTCCCCAGGGAGTAGTGGGTGGCTTTGAGTCTCCACAGGTGGTACCCCTCCTTGGTTAGCGCGTGTTGGCGGGTTTGTGATCGTATGTGGGAAATTTGCTCTCGTAGTATCAGGGTTGGGTGGACCTGATTTTGGGCTTGTAGTGTGTAAAGCTCTTTCTGACAGTTTAGTAATTGGGTGTACGATTTTTGTTTGAGGTAAGAGGCGCGTTTTATAAGGATTCCTCTTGCAACGGTTTTATGGGCCTGTCAAATCATGTGGTGTGGGAGTGTGGGGCTTGTGTTTTCTATAAAATATTGGTGTAGTGAGGTAGACAGCTCATCTGTGATATTCTGGTCTGATAGGAGGGTTTCATTGAGCCTCCAAGGGCTCCTGTGTTTGAAATCATAGGTGTCTTTAAGGATCATTTCTACTGGAGCATGGTCTGACCACACTATTTGTCCCACCCTGCAATCGATTTTCTGACCCAGTGCTGCTCCTCCCATCAAAAACCCATCAATCCTTGAGTAGGTATTATGGACTGTCGAGTGGTGCGTGTAGGCTGTATCCTCCGAATGCGAGACCATCCAAACATCGTAATAATGGTGTAGTGTTAGTAACTTCACTAGGGCCGTGCATTGTTGTCTGAGCGGTTTATACCTGGGGCTTTTGCTAGAGAGTGTTGGGTCCATAGGCGGGTTTAGGACATGGTTCAGGTCCCCGCAAATTATAGTCATGCCTTGTTGGATACCGGAGACTTTGCTTATAATCATGTGTAGGAAATTTCTTTGATTTGAATTAGGTGCGTAAATATTTGCTATTGTGTAAAGGGCATTGTTTATGCATCCCACTATAATAACGTACCTGCCCTCTCTGTCTGTGTCCCCTAATATCATTTCAAAGGCCACCTTTCAACTTATGAGGGTGGAGACCCCTTTAGATTTTGTTTGTGAGGTGGAGTGGTATTGGTAGGGATAACTGTCTGTCAGTATGTGGGGGTGGTTTGTCCCTCTGAAGTGGGTCTCCTGCAGGCATACGATGTCGGCATCATTTTGCCGTATGTCCCTACCCAGGAGTGCCTCTGCACCGGGAGGTTCAATCCCCTCACATTATGGCTAAAAATCTTTATGGTGTCATGTATGGGAAGTATCTGTATATTACCAGTTGACCTTTAGTTTTTAGAGGGGTCTGCCTCTCCCAGCTTGGTCGAGCAAGGCAGCTCCGTTCCCGTGTACCCCACAGAGGCATAGTTATGTTTCCTGGATGTCCCATACCAGAGTCCAGCTCCAGTGCAGGAACCTCATCAGATTCAGTATGACAAATGATGACGGGTGGGCATGGGCGACCCACTAGGCCCTTGTATAGGGGGGGAAGGATAGGTAGGGGTGTGCAACAGTATATAACAACATACAAAAACTTTTCCAAACATACTAACATGTTTTATCTTAGTTGCCAAGAATGTGGCTTGGCGCCTATAGGAAGTGCCTTGGGGGTCGGAGCTGAGAGCTTCGAGCCCGGATGGTGTAGCTTCTGCGAGGTCGGCCCTCGCTAACACGGTGGTTAATTAAGGTGACCCTAAAATGTTCAATTCGCATTCTTGTGTTCCGCTTAAGCTCGTCTATGGATAATGTCCCTCGTATGGGCTTTCAATAGTGCCATGCTCATGTTATTTACATATATATTATCCCTTCATCTCCCACCCTAAGTGCTGCGATAAGGCAATTAAACAACCAGTGGGTATTGGTGCTCGGGCGTTTGCTGTACATTCTAACCTTTCCCCTTGCATTGCCCCCCTGTAAGGCTGTTTCCAAAGTGTCTAGAACTATTGTAAGGGTGTGTGCTGATAAGGCACTAGCCTGTAATCTTAAGTGTGCGGAAACCATACATTACATTATTTTTGCGAACCCAGGAGAAGGCTGTGGTTGTAGCATAGTCCATGGCTTATCGGCTATTTGCAGGTGTTCTTCCATGCTTGAGGTAATCATCCCACTGCTTGGGCCTCTGGTTGTTGTGCCGGTGGGTTGATTCCCCAGGCTTTTAGCGTTTGCAGTCCTTCTTCAGGTGTGTAAATGGCACTGAGGGTCCCATTTTTGTGTACCAGGAGCTTAGTCAGGTATCCCCATCTGTATGCGATGTTGTTGCTTCTGAGGAGTTCGGTGATGGTGCCAAAAGTTTTCCTCTTTTTGAGCCTCATTCCTGAGATGTCTGCGAAGACTTATATTTTTTTGTAAGTGGCTGGTAAGTCTTTGTGCGTGCAGCTGGCTTTTATAATCGCCTCTTTGGCGTGATAGTAGTGCATTTTAAGGACTATATCTCTGGGCGTATCGGTGGGCAAATAGTTTGGTTTTGCCACTCTGGATTCTGTCCATTAGCAGGACGTCTTGGGGCAAATCCGGGACTAGGAGGCGGAATAGTTTGGTGGCATATGCTGGTAAGTATTGTGGGCCTAAGTTCTCTGGAATATTCCTCAGACGCAGGTTACTCCGGCGCGCCCTATCTTCCAGGTCAGCCAATTTTGCCTCATAATCATTAATCCAGTCCCATGCTTCCTCCACTTTAGTCACTAGGCAGTTATGGGCCTCCACGTGCTCCTCCATGTTTGAGTCCAGCTCTGATGTTCACGTTCCCAGCGGCTGGATATCTGTGCGGAGCTCTGTAAATGATCTCTGCAGTGTGTCCTGTAGTTTTGATGCCATGCTGTCGAACATCGCTTGTAGGCTTTCTGTTGTAAGTATAAGGCCAGTTGGGTCTGGTGTTACCACCTGATCACGTCTGCATCTGCGCCATCTTGGAATTCCTCCAGCAGTGGCGCTCCCTTTGCCTGTCCTTGTTTGGTCCCGAAAAAGTGAAGCTTATCTTGTTTTTCGGACGCTCGTTTTCCCTTCTGGTGGGACATGGTTGGGTAAGCATGTTGTTTTTCCTGGGTTTCAGGGTCTTAAATGCTGTGCATATGAGGGCCTAATTTTCACGGAGCTAGCCAAGCATGCGACCACTCGCGTTGCGTTCCAGGCCACGCCCCCCAATATTTCATTGTTTTTAAATTATAAATTATAAGATTATAGCTCTATTAATCTTTTGTTTTGGGACCTGCATTTTCTATCGAACCAAAATTCAGAATGCTTGTCTTTGTAAAAAAATTTTTTTCTAAAATAGATATGCTTTCTATACTTAAAAATATGAAAGAAGGAGGTGCGTCATGATTGTCTTCCGTATAATGTAAAGCTATAGCGTTCTTGGCCTTTCGTGTCAGCATTGCATATGACAGGCAAATTCTGTGTGGTCTTTTAACACATTTCAGTGCACCCTACATACAATCTGGCATGGCAAAGAAAAAAATATGTGCAATGCATTCAGTCAAACAGTTGATAAAACCTATCACATCCATTTTCTTGTCCTGAAAGGGATTATTAGTAGTTTTATATTGGTGGTATAACGACATGGACCAGATTTGTAATTCCAATTTAATTTAGTGCAATATAGATGTTGTAGCAGTGTGGAGAATTCTTTAACAACTTATCCTACAAATTTGGAAGATGTTCATATAATTTGTGGGCCTTTTGATATATGTACCTATAGCTTTGGTTCATACATGGTTCCATTTTGAAACAATAAAAAGGTTGTATTCATTTTTTAAGGGAGAATAAATGCTAATTTTACTAAATATTTTGTCTATGTATTTTTGTTATTGTTTTATTGAAAATTTCATTCACATTTAAGCTGGAGTGCAAAAAAGAAGTTATTGATAGCTTATTCTACAAAGTTTATTACAAAGAGTAACTGTTTCTAAAGGTCTGAAAGTCAAAACTAGAACTGTAATCTTGTGATATTTGGTGTTAATGCGTAAAGCCTAAATGTCCATGATGAAGGGAAAAGTCACATCATTTAGGTAATTGGTGATACAAATCTTTTGAGCATGGTTGAGGTCTCATAACTATGCTGGTAAAATTCTTACAATCAAATCCAAAAATTCATGTAAATTGATGTTGGAAATTTCATGAGAGGATTACCCTTAACCAAAAAAACATTGTTTTAATAAAAGATGAGTGTAACCCTTTTTGAGGTGGTCCACCTCTCCTCAAAAATACTAAAACTCCATCACCAAGTTCAAGTGATTCTTGCATCCCGATCCTCTTTGTCTGACATTACTAACCACATCAGACGGAGAGGGAGGGCAGGGAGAAAGGACTAGAGGGGGAAAAGGGCAGTGAGCTGGTGCTGTAAACCAATTTTGTAAGGAACTGGCTAGAATTAGCTAGACCAGAACTTTTTCTGGGCTGGCTAATGACCCATAAGTTACACCTTCAGTGGTATTAATCTATTTCAAAGTGCATCACTGCACATACTAACCCTAAGGACCATGACCTCTTAAAATCAATGATGAAGTCATGGTGCTTGAAGTAACACTTTAATGGAAATTATAACAGTGACAATAAGTTGGCCAGAAGAAGGCAGAATAAGTTTATATATTTGTAGCACTATATATAGCACACGACTCTGGATTATCCACACTAAGTGGATTCCTTATAGTATGATATGCAATGCCTGCCATTAACCACAACTACAGCTTACTGTTGTTGTCATGGTGTCTATAGCATGCACTGGTGTTCAGCATCTCCACGCTCTACATAGAGATGTTGAATGGTACCCATGAAGATGCACTGATTCAATGCACCTCTATGAGGAGATTGGCAAACGTGGCATTCTGCTGCTCAATTTTGATGATCTCAGCCAAGGAGGAAGAACTGGGGAGGAACCAGTGCCAGTGGACACGCACAGCACTGGAATAGAGGTGATTAAACTCACCTTTTACATAGGTTACAGGAGGCTATATAGTGATATTACAGCTGTAGTGCCAGGAATATGTGTTTATTTAATGGTCATAGATTATGTGTAGACCTTACAATTACATAAGTAAATAAAAGCATTGTTGTTATAAACATTAGATGAAAATCTATCCCACAATATATATTTTATATTTTTCTCAAGTAATATTGTTGGAAAAGCTTTTCAAATTGTGAAATATTTTTGGATTAACAAAAATTATTCTTTCAAATATTAAAATACCAGCAAATATATACTATTTAAAAAACATATCAAAATCTAAATATTATAAAATTAAAATATTTTTCATAATATTAAATAATTTAAAAAGTTTATCTAAAAAATATTAAATAATTTGAATAACTTAAAGGAACACTAAATATGTATTCCTAATGCTATAGAGCCCTAGCAACCTAAACGGTGATTGGGGCCCAGTTCCGCTGCAAATAAATGGATAACTAACCATTCATTTGCTTACCTTAATGCAGCACCAGGCTCCCTTGGCACTGGTGACCTCTCCTCCTCCATTAACGTCAGCTCCCGAGTGGAGGCGAATGCGCATGTGGTTCCAGAGGCGTGTGTATGCAAAACCGCACATAAGAAAGCATTACTTAGTGCTTTCCTAAGGTGATCTTTTTTGAAACTGGATGTTTGTGAGGACGTCCAGCATCAAATAAGTGCATTACTCAGTGTAAATCTTTGCAGTTCCTCTAGTTCCTCTAGTGGCTGTCAGGGAAACAGCAAATAGAGGCTGGATTCTCTGAAACTGCTATGTTTTCAGCTACAGGGTTAAAACTAGGGGGACCTGTCACCCAGACCACTTCATTGAGCTGAAGTGTCCTTTAACCTGGGTGTCCTTTAACCAAAATATTGAACTGAGCCTAAATTTACCTAAATTATAAAAGCTGGTTATCAGCTCTACCCATCTTGTGCTACATTAAACAAAATGCATGGATGGAAAAAAAAATGTATATAGCTAACATGAAAAACAACATTACATATTTTATTGATTTTATTGATACCCAATGGTATGAAAATGGTAAATATGTATTATGGTAAAATAATCCATATTTAGATACTCTGGAAATAAGGATATGTATTTCTCCAGAACCCTAAGAGTGTATTATATTCCTGTAAAACACACTTCAATACACACACATTGACATATTTATTCATATATTCAATTCATTTTCATGCTCCACTTCTGTGGACTGAAAAACAAATAATCTTTAACCTTTCTCTAAAAGAAAATAAAGAAGTTCAACACTTTGCCAAGAAATAACTATGACAGAACACAGCATGTTCTGAAGTCCAAGGCAAAGTTCCTAACTGTACAGTCTCCTTGTTGGATTGTACTTTATAACATCAATTTTATTACTTACTTTTTCTGCTTCACCCAATTTACCTCGAGTTTCCCCATGGGCTCTGATATAAATAGACAGTCTTCTACCACAACACACAGTTTAAATTTATAAAATTCTTGTAATTTTCATCTCAATGCCTTTTTAAATTTGACTTGCTCTCTGTGATTTCACAGAGGGTCTAGACGTGTCCTTGGGGTATCCTGTCAGTTTCTCTTATTGGTTTTGAAATAGGAGAGAGCAGAGCAAAATTTTATGTAGCATCAATTTGCTTTCATATAGATTTTTTTTTTAATCACAAATCAAAAAGAAAAAGAAAAGAAAATGCATTTTCTATACTTTATTTTTTTTTTGGTAACCAGATAAAATGTCTGATATTTTATATAGTCTTTAATTCAGCAATCCAAATTTACTCAAATACAACTATATTGTTTTTTCCACAGTAAGAATAGCAATGTGTAAAAAATACTATGGCACTAACGGATAGTGTGAAAACATGTGCTAAAAGCATTTTTCATTAGAGTTACTGTCAATCCACTTCTACCCCTCTTTGAGAGATTAACTCTTAAATTGCAGAGCTGCTGAATTAGATTAGAAATGTTGTTTTTAAAATAATCAATTAAAACACATTATATATAGATCTCACTTAACCACTGGATGTTGTCCAAACACTGTATATGTTGCAACTTTTTTGCCTAATCTTTATTTTCATTCGATTGTCTGTTAGGTCCGTTGCTTGTAAGATGGGTGGAAAGGAAGCAGCATAATTATGTTATGATGTAACTGGCCTTGGCTCAAATCTTATTTGTCAGTTGATATTCCATGCCCAATCACTCTTGCTAACACATGAAGCAATATGATTTTGAACAGCAATATACAATCAGGGTTATTCACTAAATTGAGAATTGTCAGGAATGCAAAGTGAATTTCAAATTTAAGGTCAAAATTAAAAGCCAAATAAAAAGTATCCAAGTCAGCTATGCTTCCAATTTGGCTATTTTGAAATTTGAAATAAACTTTGAATTCACTTTGAATTGTCGACAATTTTTACTCAATCAATAGCCCTGTAAATAAAACATCTGTGTACTCTCATATCTCATATCCAAATACCTGCCCACACTATTAAAGAGAAACTTCAATACCCAAAGACAAACAAAAAGAAGTCACTGTTTAGTAGGTATATCTCAATGAAAATGTGCATGCATTTAATTTAGCATTTTGTTTATTGTTGGTATATCTAAAAACAACTTGCAAAAGATGCAAATCTCTTGTCTACAGCCTTTGTAAGTCTTCCTTATTTCCTAACCCAGACTTTCTGTGGCTGTCCAATTACAGACTGCTTAATGCAGCTCGTTGAGAAGGATGTAACAAGGTTAATTTTTAAAAGTTCCAATTTCTGTTGGAATCTGCATTTTTTAGTAAAATGACAAAAGGACACACTCTTCACACATAAAGCATATTAGCAAGCTAAATAACTTTGTTGGTTTGGAGTGTCCCTTTAACCCCTTAAGGACCAAACTTCTGGAATAAAAGGGAATCATGACATGTCACACATGTCATGTGTCCTTAAGGGGTTAAGCACAATGATAATAATTGGTACAGTGTATAGAAAGGGTAAATTTGTGATGTGTTTTTCTCTCAAACTTTGCTTGAGATACCTGTAAAATAATATTACCATGCTGAGATGTCTTCATAGGCATTTAAAAAGGAAAAATTCATATTAAAGTGTGCATAAATCTGACATAATACAATATGTCCTCTTTGTGTCCTAATAAAGGAACCTTAATGGTAACAAATAATTAATTGATATGCTATTTTTAGCATATAATTTGTTATATTATTAAGCACAGTTTACTATAAAACAACTTATGTCATATTTGCACCAGGTAAGGTCACTATTGTCCGTATTTGAGACAGATCATCTTTATATAAAAAGAAGTGTATTTATCTTGACCGTCATTTTCAAGTGCATGTTGAGCCCTTTCATTTTCATAGCTGCAGATGGTCACATAAAAACGAGGAAACTACAAAGTATAAAGAAGTCTGATTTGGATAATGCATACATCTAGATGGATAGATTGGTCAATTGACAGAAAGACAGTCTGACAGACAGACGGATATATGCAAATAAAGCTATCATTTGAAATGTTTTCATTAACTGCACTATCAGCAAGTATGACGATCTTTGTCTACAAAAGATACATTTATTAATTATTCCTGTATGTTCCATAGTTTCTTTTATAGCACGTCTCTAGGATAAATCTAAATTTTTTTCTTCATTAGAAGCAATGTCTGAATATAAATAAAATAAAAACTGAAGGCTATCAAAGATGTATTTTTATTTTTTTTTTTAAAAGAAGGAATGAAACTTCAAAGACATTTTTTTCCCTTTTGAAGATTACACTATTAATATATTTTCATATTTACAAAGCCACTGTCTATATTGATATCAAAGAAACAGACTCACAACAATACAGATGAACAATTAATAGATCTTCTCATAAAGAAGGGGTATGGAGGAGTTTAGACAGCTAAATACTAATTATGATAGTAAAGACTACAAAAAGAATTTAGAATAACTTTATGAAAATGTTGTGACATTGTTAAATAGCTGTTTTGGATAGTCATGAGACAAAAAATAGGTTATTTATAACAATGGTAGTGTAAATATAAGCAGAGTGAAATATTCCATGCTTAATATATCTGAAAATTAATTCAATTAAAAATGAATTTATCGACCTTTTAGTGTAGTGTCCAAATGGGCTTTTTATCAAGCGTGATGTCTTTCTTAAATGCATGAAAAGAACCGTGAATCACTATGCACATGCTAACGCAGTCAGTCAGCATATAGGCTCTCTGCACAGTAACTTTTATTTAGTTTGACACGATACAAGTTCATAGTGGGAGAGCCATTCTATTTAAAGGTGTTTTGTTCCTTACTGAATCATAGTCTTTAGCATTACTTTGAGCATTTGACATGCTTTTATTCCCAGTGGTCTAAGAACACTTATTGTATAAAAGGAACTGTAATTTTGTATATTCAAGGAAATATTGTCGTATATATCTGTTTGCTATTGTAACCTCTGACCTTACGATGAATCCTTGTTAAAATAAGTGCATAATCTATCAAATCAACCTGAGTATACCCTGGTTGTGGTGCCAGGAGTGTCATGTTACCCCTCCCCCACTATTTGTAAGGAATTAAAACATTTTAGAATCGTTTGACTCCTTACCTGTAATCCACTAGATGCCACCATCTGCTTCTACTACATCAGCTACAGAGCTGGAAGCTGCTTCTTAGGAGCATCCATTAATTCTCCTGAGTTAAGACCTGCAGGGCTATCTCATTGCCTGACAGTGTCACGTGGTCACTCCCAATCAATAAGCTAAACCCTGCATTACCTGGCTTACCTCAGAGATAGATCTTCTGGCCTTCTGACTGATATACTGAAGACAAGGTGCAGCACACAACAGAACCTACATAAGTAATCAATAGACATGTGCATGGACAAGATATTCTTAATTTTACACGTTTAGTTAGTACGGCTGATGTTTGATTAAAATTTTTGTTAGCACTGAATTTTAACTGATCTTTACTCTCTATGGCTCACTGACAACACTAGTAACAAGATGGAAAATAGTTATATTAACCCTTAACAATGCAAGGATTAAATATATGTTAACAGGCCAGCTCTTGCTTACCAGTCTCCATTTAAAAAGAAAAAAAAAGCCTACTGGAGTCAATATGGCTGAACAGTCACTACAAAGGCCCTATTCCACTTATAGGGGATCTAAAAAAAAATTAACAAAGTGGGTGGACAAGCCATTGGCCACCACACCAATGAGTGACAAGGTCCATCCCAAGCCCCTAAGTACCCCGCTAAATAAAATGTAACCTACCTACCTCCTCAGCCTAATAATGATTAAGGGGGCGTTTAAACTGATAATAAGTAAATAAAATAAATTTCATAAAAAACATTTTCTGAACCATCAAATCAATCAGTCAATAAATCAATCGATAAGAATAAAGCTTATTATATTTTAATCAATCTTTTTTTTTCTATACTGGCAGTCTACTTTTATGTGCACTGACACAACCATACCCCCATCCCCCCCAAAAAAAGGAATAAACAACATTACGAGAATTGTACAAACATTTTTTCTAGGTGGTTAGTTATTTTACCATTTGATTAGTTTAGGCCTCCCAACAGTCCCGACTTCATTAAGACAGTTCTGATTTCATTGAGACAGTCTTGATTAAGGGGTTCTGTCCCGCTATTCCAGTTTTGTTTCTTGATGTCCCGCATCCAATATCTAGGATAACGGGGATTTCCGCTTGGGCAGCGACAGTGCATCATTAGACATGCTCAAGCTATGAAAGGGCACTAGGACAATGCAGAGAATACCTTATTAGCACTCCCTGCATGATCCTGTATGTTGGGGACTGAAAACAGACTGTCAGTCAGCTTGACATTTTTGATGTCAGGTTGACAAGCTCAATCAGTGGGTGAACCAACCCCTTTTCCAGGTAGGTCCTCCCATTATGGGTTTCATCACTGACCCATCCTAATCTCAAACCTCTCAAATTTGGGAGTTATGTGAGTTCTCACTACAAATAAATGCAATAAGCTTGGATGATGCAAATATGTTAATTGCATCACAATAGCAATGAGAATCAGACTTTTTTGCAGGAAAAGTAAATAGAATGCGAAGTTGAATAATCTTCTGGAAGATGAAAATAGAATGAGAAGCTGAATTATCTTTGGGGAGACATGAATAGAATGAGAACCTGAATTATCTGGAAAGAGAAGTAAATAGAATGAGAGCTGAATTATCTGGAAGGAGAAGTAAATAAAATGAGAGCTGAATTATCTGGAAGGAGAAGTAAATAGAATGAGAGCTGAATTATCTGGAAGGAGAAGTAAATAGAATGAGAAGCTGAATTATCTGGAAGGAGAAGTAATAGAATGAGAGCTGAATAGAATGAGAGCTGAATTACCTGGAAGGAGAAGTAAATCGAATGAGAGCTGAATTATGTGGAAGGAGAAGTAAATAGAATGAGAGCTGAATTATCTGGAAAGAGAAGTAAATAGAATGAGAGCTGAATTATCTGGAAGGAGAAGTAAATAGAATCAGAGCTGAATTATCGGCAAGGAGAAGTAATAGAATGAGAGCTGAATAGAATGAGAGCTGAATTACCTGGAAGGAGAAGTAAATAGAATGAGAGCTGAAATATCTGGAAAGAGAAGTAAATAGAATGAGAGCTGAATTATCTGGAAGGAGAAGAAAATAGAATGAGAGCTGAATTATCTGGAAAGAGAAGTAAATAGAATGAGGAGCTGAATTATCTGAAAGGAGAAGTAAATAGAATGAGAGCTGAATTATCTGGAAAGAGAAGTAAATAGAATGAGAGCTGAATTATCTGGAAGGAGAAGTAAATAGAATCAGAGCTGAATTACGGGAAGGAGAAGTAATAGAATGAGAGCTGAATTACCTGGAAGGAGAAGTAAATAGAATGAGAGCTGAATTATCTGGAAGGAGAAGTAAATAGAATGAGAGCTGAATTATCTGGAAGGAGAAGTAAATAGAATGAGAGCTGAATTATCTGGAAGGAGAAGTAAATAGAATGAGAGCTGAATTATCTGGAAAGAGAAGTAAATAGAATGAGAGCTGAATTATCTGGAAAGAGAAGTAAATAGAATGAGAGCTGAATTATCTGGAAGGAGAAGTAAATAGAATGAGAGCTGAATTACCTGGAAGGAGAAGTAATAGAATGAGAGCTGAATTATCTGGAAGGAGAAGTAAATAGAATGAGAGCTGAAATATCTGGAAGGAGAAGTAAATAGAATGAGAAGGTGAATTATCTGGAATGAGAAGTAATAGAATGAGAGCTGAAATATCTGGAAGAAGAAGTAATAGAATGAGAGTTGAATTATCTGGAAGGAGAAGTAAATAGAATGAGAGCTGAATTATCTGGAAGAAGAAGTAATAGAATGAGAGTTGAATTATCTGGAATGAGAAGTAAATAGAATGAGAGCTGAATTATCTGGAAAGAGAAGTAAATAGAATGAGAGCTGAATTATTTGGAAAGAGAAGTAAATAGAATGAGAGCTGAATTATTTGGAAAGAGAAGTAAATAGAATGAGAGCTGAATTATCTGGAAGGAGAAGTAAATAGAATGAGGGCTGAATAGAATGAGAGCTGAATTATCTGGATTGAGATGTAAATATAACCAGAAGCTCTATTAAGGTTGAGAAATTGGAGAACCTGACAAGGACAGTAATAATAATGAAGTAGTAGGAAACGCTCCTTGTCGTCCCATTTTAGCACTGTACACTAAGCACAGTAGCACTAATACCCAACAAAATTGGAACTCATTATGTTGTCTTTAGAAAGATAAAAGGCTGGGCAGACCACCTTGAATTCAAACAAGTCACTTTCAGATCTCTACTTCACGAACACTAACTCCCAAAGCTTTCTTTCATGAACGAGAAGCTAAGTTATTGAAGATAAGTAACTGAATGACTAATCTGGCAAGAGGAAGAGCATCTGGCAATAGAGTTTACAACTAAATAATCTGACTTCCACAATAAACAAAACTAAAGGTTAAGTTAAAGGAACGGTCCAATCACAATAACCACTACAGCCCCATGATAATCAAACCATTTAATAATGTAGTATTTACCTGGGTCTAACTGGGTGACAACAAACAAGCATTTGCTATGCTTTATTCTATGGACACATCTCCTAAAGCACCAGAATAAGGGTGAATGAGGGACCCTCTTCACCACCACTTTTATTGCCTTGTTATCATCAAATTACCCATTTCAACTTTATTATTTTTAGTCCTCTTGCACTGGTAAGATTAACTCTTTCCCTCCCAATAATGTATTTATTGATTTTACTATTTGCTTTACATTGGTTAGTAGGTTTGTATTATTTTATGTACTTGATCTGTGTGAGTATTTTGAGCCATTGTTAGGTAACACTATGTGTGGCAATTATTGCAATATTAAGTAGTTATTAATATATGTGTTTATTTTTATAAAAAAAAATCTAAACATTTCTCTATAAATGTTGTTTTTGTCTGCATGCATTTGTACGTGAGTATTTATATCATTCTAGAGTCAGGAGTATGTTTCTAAATCTTTATAAAATTGTCAAAAGCTGTTAAGCACTCGATATAAGTTTAGGCACTCATTGGAGTCTGTGCTCCTCGTTTGTATGGTTACTAGTTTATACTTGGAGAATTAGCAATCAGATGAAACAACCCTAGTTACACATTTTTTATTGTACAATTATTTTCTATTCATGCTAAATAAATCATTATATTTAAATATGAACAGTGCTAATTAAATAATTAAAATAATGGAACATTCAGTCAAACTTTTCATGTGGCTCACAGTGGTAATAATGTCACTTATTGCTTTATTGTATTTCAGTTTTTACTGTTAATCAACAAATTAATCAAGACCTTAATTGAATATGTCAAATTATAATATGTTGTTCGCTTTCTCTTTAGAACAGATTTGCTTAATATTCAGCTTTGTAGTCCTACTGTGGGTTATTTTGAATAAGAAAGTAATTCTCATGCATATAATGGATGCAGCAATGTTGGATGATTCTTAGATCAGCACTTTTTACCGTTGACGAGTTTTAATTTATAATCAGCGGTCTTATATTTTCAACACAGCAATCAAAATCTTAAAACCTTGAAGAGATAAGGAAAATTAAGGCTATTAACATGTTAGAGAATTGTTTAATTTACTCATTATAAATTATTTGGAATCTGAAAAGCTTTGCAGACAAACCCAAGGGGAAGGAATGGTTTGACTGACAGTGTCAAAATAGTCAAGGACATTGCAAGCATTTTAGTTAATTAGCTTTTTTGGCATTCTGACATTTTCGCTATGTTATTATTTAGCAAATAGATAATGAGCATAATAATAGCCAACATGTTTAACAGAGTTTGATTTCTGAAAAAGAATTACAAAACACCAAAGCTCTATCCTGAATGTTAATAGTCAAGTTTTCTTTGAGGAATTACAATGAGTATCTGACAATTAGAACTTGTTCTTCTTAATTTCAAAGAGGTGGGTTTTAACCTCGCAAGGTCCAATGCTCTTTTTTATTGTCATAATTTGTTTTCAGAAGACCTATATCAAGCAAAGAACACCCCTGCCTATTTAGAATCAGCAGATTTATAAATCATTGATGTAATTCTGTTAGGAGTAAAGTATTAAAAAATGAGATTGTAATGACAGCTTAGACCAACAATGGTCTTTAAAGTTAATTTAAATTTAAATTTAAAGTTAAAAGTTTAAAGTTAAATTAAATTTATATGAGATTTAATGTCTATTTATGGGTTAATGGAAACGTGCTTCAAAATTATGTTTCCTTACTAGTGTATTTGAAAAATACAAGTTATAGGGTTATTCACTAAAGTAAGCATTCAAAGTGAGTTCAAGTGAATCTCAAGTTTAAGGACTAAATAGCCAAAAATAAAAATAATAAAAAATATAAAGCAACTATACTTCAAGTTCAGGTACTTCAGCCTTAAAGGCACCAGACCACTTTGGCGCATTGAAGTGCTCTGGGTGCAATGCCCATGTCAATTTTATGATTCAACTGTAATTATTGCAGTTACTGAGAAATTACAATAATTATCTTGCAGGGATGGACAGCCAATAGAAGCATCACTGGGTGGTTAGGCAACTTTTGGTAGCCAAACTGATGCTGGATGTATACAGTGCATTGCAATTAAATAGTAAGGCAGAGATTATTAATAAAGGGACTCTATAGTCTCCCAGACCCAGGCCCGGACTGGCCATTGTATCTCCACTGCCAGCCTATGCAGACCCAGCGCTATCAGAGCGCGGCCCTGCTGTGTGCCTTCATGGGCCGGTGGGGAGACAAACTTTCTCCCCACCGGCCCACAGGCACTGAGATGTGGCTGGGGATGGAGGGAGAAAGGACCCGGGGTGCTCTGCTGGGTTCCTCTCACGAGGTAGGAGCGTTGCCGCGGTTACTATGACAATGCTCCAATCTCACGAGAGTGAATTCTAAACCAGGAACTACAGGGTAGAGTTCACTCCACACTGGACCACTAGGGATTTCCCACCGGACCACCAGGGCTACAAGGTCCCCCCTCCCAGGCAAAGGTAAGAAGGGTGGGGTGATATTAATATTATAATAATAATTAAAAAAAACACATACATATTGTTTTGTTTTACCCGACATCACACTACACCCCCAAACACCACACTGCACCCCTCACACACACATTACACCCCAAACACCACACTGCACTCCTCACATACACACACTAAACCCCAAATAGCACACTACACCCAAAACACCCCACTGCACCCCTCACATGCACACACTAAACCACAAACATCACACTACACCCCAAACACCCCACTGCACACCTCACATGCACACAATACACCCCAAACATCACACTACACCCCCCACATACACACACTAAACCCCAAACATCACACTTCACCCCAAACACCCCATTGCACCCCTCACATGCACACAATACACCCCAAACACCACACTGCACTCCTCACATACACACACTAAACCCCAAATAGCACACTACACCCAAAACACCCCACTGCACCCCTCACCTCACATGCACACAATACACCCCAAACATCACACTACACCCCTCACATACACACACTAAACCCCAAACATCACACTTCACCCCAAACACCCCATTGCACCCCTCACATGCACACAATACACCCCAAACATCACACTGCACCCCAAAGACCACAGAGCACCCCAAACACACACACACACTACACACCAAACACCACACAGCACCCCTCACACACACACACTGCACACCACTTAGCACCCCTCACACACCCTGCACCCCAAACACACAGTGCACCCTCACACACAGTGCAACCTTCACACACACAGTGCACCCCCACACACTGCACCCTTTACACACACACACAGTGCACACCCTGCACCCCTACACACACACAGTGCACACCCTGCACCCCTACACACATTACATTCTAGACACACACACTACATCCCTTATATACACACCCTAGATCCAATATAAAACTATGCATCCTCTACACACCTACACACAAGAATCCCTATACAAAATCTGAATCCTCTACACACACACACACAAACCCTAAATCTCCTATGACACTCTGGGTTCTCCACACACACACTAGATCCCCCTACGCACACAATAGATCCCCTATGGGCACACAATGCACCACCTACACACACTACATTAAAGATGACAATCCCCCCCTCCCTTGCCCACCCCCTTCTCAGTGGGCCGCTGTGATTAAAAAATGCCCGGGCTAAATTCTTTCCCCAGTCCGGCCCTGCCCAGACATCTTTATCTCATTCAAGTGGTCTGGGTGCAGTGTCTCAGTCACACCTAGTCTAGCATTGTAAAACATTGCAGTGTTTGAGAAGCTGCAATAATTACATTGCAAGACTAAGACTGCCTCAATCAGACAGCCACTAGAAGCACTTCCTGAAACCTAACAGACTGTTGGTCATTAGTGAAGGATGAAGCATGGTTTATTAGGACAATGGTCATACAGGAGAAAAATGGCATTGCGACATACCCAGTGCATTGGTATCAGTACCTGAGCAGATAATTTAATTAGCTGCCAAACACTTTGGCACCGGGTTAACAATAAACACAAAATAACTAGGTTCCCGTGCTCACATCCCCAAACAAATGGTGTCCCTGGAACTCTTTTCTGAGCACCCACTCTCTCCCAAAAGTTCCCGGATCTGAGGTGGCTGGTCCGAGTTAGCTGTAAGTAGAGTTTTGACTGAGCCACGATATCTGAACCGGCACAGAGTTTCATGGCGCTGGGTGGAAAAGCCCGGTCACCCAAAATGATGGTGCTTTCAGTGGGTACATGGAGTTCTCTCAAGTCCTGGGTATCATTGAATGCCTTTCCACCTCTTCTATAATCCCCCAAATAGCGCTCTAATAGGTGGTTCTGGGGCAGAGGGAACTCTTGACAAAAGTTTACCTGACCGCAGCTATTCCACGATCCAATTAAGAATTCCAGAGCGATTGGTGGTTACTCCCGGTCATGCATGCCATGTGATCTTCCTGTGGGTCTACAATGCTTATGGGCCACTGGGAAGGATGTTGAACTGGGAAACTCAAATAGGAGAGGTAAACAGGGTGAAAATAGCTAATTTTAGAGGAATGTGGTGGTTGGGAGACATGTACCATTCCTGGGTGACCGGGTGGTCTGTCCCAGCAAACAATATCAAAATATGGCATCATTAAAGTATTTTTTATAATATTAAATTATTTCAAAAGTTTATCCAAAAATATGAAATCATTTTAAAAACTTATCTAAAAATATAATATCGAGACCATTATTATGAAAAAAATTTTTTTTTTAAATATTTTCTCCAAGAAACGATTGCAGTTTATTTTAATGAACAATGCACTAAAGTTCTAATTTGTATTGTTACCATTATCTAATTAATATAATTCACTAAATACATTTAATGATTAAAGTTTATGAACAGGCTTGTGGAAAATGATATTGTGGTTGTGCCAGATCTTTCACAGTCTTGCACAAATCATTTCATTTTCTTGTGTGTAGTTGCCAAGTCCAAATGACATTTAATTGCTCTGGTATATTAATGCCCATTCTACTATGTACATCACTAAATACATTGTCAACTTTACAAATTAAAATGATTTTATAACTTAGTAACATAACAAAGAATTAACTGCTATGACTTGTAAAAGTTGTCTGCCAAAAGGAGTGCCTACCAAATGGGTAGCAGCAAAAGAAAAATAACAGCTTGAAAATAGATAATATGAAGATAATGGACGCTAATGTATTCTATAAAAAGTTTTCATCATTACTTTTATATTTATTTATTTATGTATTAACCTTCTTTCTAAGTATTATATTGCTGGAACTATACAGGGTATTTTACTAAAATTAGAATTCAAAGTAAATTAAAGGTACATTCCAAATTTAAGGTCAAATAGCTGATCTGGAAATATTACCTAAGTTAGTTATGCTTTTGGTTCAGCTACTCTTAACTTACTTTAAACTTCATCTTGAATTTAGAATTTTCACTTTAGTGAATAACCCTGATTGTTTCAAATGGGTTTATTCTATTAGCCTTAAATGTTGCACTCATCAATTTTGTTTGTGAACAATATATAAATGACTATAGAAATTGATTTCTCATCACAAAAATTGATCACCACAATATGGATTGAAATATTTATCAGTCCGATACTGGTGACATAATTACAATTAATTTGGGTAATAAAAAATCTTCTATAACACAATATCTACAAGTACACCCCAGGACCATCTTGAGAATGATTCAAGATTTTGATGGGACACAGTGATATATGTGGCTAAAGTTTTTGGCCATCTCACATGCGAGGCTTGCCAGAAGCAAATAGCACCAAACAGGAAGACTTATACGAGTCCTTCTGCAGAAACTTTGGCAGTGGTTGATATAGTTTTTCAGACAATGGTAGGTTTTCAGTTCATATTTTTTTTAAACTTAATTATGGTGATTTATTATATGTAATGTGAGCATGTCTGAGTTAGGATCATTCTTTTGACCAACAAGTACCTTGAATACAAAGACAAGAGTGTGCCAGACCGAAAAACAAAACAAAAAAAGAACTGGAATGAACTTGGTGGGACTATCATAAAAAAGCATCAATAAGGTGAATTGATGTATTTATTACACTGTTTAGAATAAATCCAATTCAGTATATACAATATACAGTATAATAGTGATTTATTAAACCACCATATATGAGTTGGCAATATTTCACACTGTCTCTATCATACAATATGGCTTAATAAAGACACCTAGCGGGGGGCGTGGCCAACAGCGTTCAGCACCAGACGTGTTAATATGGAGCTCTGATACAGCCCCACGAAAAACCTGAAATTGCCACGGTTAGCAGTCACAAACCGAGACTATACTACTCCCCCCACCCCCAAGGACAGTATTGGGTGAAAGCACAAAAAGTCCAGCCACCCAGAGGACTCCGGTTTGCCCGACATCAGGATCTCTTTTAAGAGGCCTGCGAAGTGACTACCGTCCAAGATGGCACCCGAGGCACAAAGCGAGGCAGAGATCTCTGAAGACTCCCACAAGAATGAAGACTCAAATGCCTCACATAGATCTAGTGGAGTATACAAAGAGTCAGAGTCAGATGAGGACTCTTCCCCATCCACTAAAGGGGATATTAAAAGGCTGCTGCAGGAATTCAGGAAGGTATGGAACACAGACCTTAAGGCAGTGCAGAGCGAGGTGGGCATCTTTCATGACAGGCTAGATGAAGCTGAAATGAGAGACAAAGAAAGAGATAGCCAGATGCAAGTAACACACAGCAAAATGGAAAGCCTTACACACCAAATACAAAAGCTGAACAGAACAGTAGCTGTGCTAGAATCCAGACATAGATGATGTAATATCCGCCTGAGAGGAATCCCTGAAAGAGTTGTCGGAAAGGATTTACTTTCTTTCACACAGAGGATGATAGCCTCCATGGGCTTCAAAGGGAGCACTGAACCCTCACTGGTGATGTCAGCGTTCAGAGTCCACAAGGCAGCTGCTGCCCCAGAGGGAGCACCCAGAGATATTATCATAGTCACTAGAGATGTCACAGCACGGCCTGCTATTATGGCCAGAACCAGAGCCCTGGGGTTGGTGCACTTTGAAAGCTGCTCAGTGGCCCTGTACACAGATCTCACCTTCGCAGTCTTAGCAGAGAGAAGACAGTTGGCCCCAATTGCCAAGCGGCTGAGAGACCACTCAGTCTGGTACCGCTGGGGGATGGAAGGTTCTCTCATAGTCTCCAAAGGGGATGCATCACTCACCTTAACCTCAGCCAATGACTCAACAAGTTTCTTCCAGAGGCTGGACTTGACCGAAGAGCCACCTTCGAAGACCAAGACCCAGCCGGCAGTGACAGAGTCACAGAATGACCCTGTGGAGGGAACTTCACAGTCTCGAGCCAGCTGCAGTTTGGCATTTTTTTAGGCATAACACTACCTCAAGGTTGAAGCGCGACATCAGTGGCCTAATAACCTCCATAAAGTCCCACGTCTACCTGTGTGTTCAGCACAACTCCGAATCTTGTTACCATACATTATTTTATTATATTCTATTGTTATTTTTATTTTATTACCCTCATCATTAATAGTCTGTTCGGACCAAACCTGTTATGTGTTCGCCCTTACAGAGACGAGAGCCCAATAGCACAAGAAGCCCTGGATGCACAATAAATAGAAATTTTTCTTAGATCTCTCTTTAAAATAGGCAAGACGTGCTCTACTGCAATATGATCTCATCCCACTTGTACCTTTTCTCATATATTGTTATGAATTGTACACCTTGTGTACTAAAATCCAATAAAATACAAATACAAATAAATAAATGTTAACAAAATAAAGACACCTAGTGTGTTGGAACTTTACCAATCATCACTATGCCCCATTGCTATGTGCTAAGGTGACTGTTATTATAGTTAAACCATCTTCTTCTTTTAGCCATGATCTGATTCCAATACAATTTTATCTAATTTGCTGGAGGGTTCAAAGAGGCGAGTCACTAAGGTAGCATGGACATTTGTTTGGTAAAGTTGGTACCATACTGCTCTATATTCATCACTGAGTAAGTCACACTAAAGTGTAACTTGCATGATGATTTCATCAATATTATTAACAGAGTTAAATCCCCAAAGAATATCCTCAACTGTTTCTCCATTGTACAAACTGTACATATTTTGTATTTGGATTTTGTATGAACTACACTTAAAAATACAACTGCTGATAGAGTATATTTCGTGATCTAGAACATATTGCATTTACAGAACTAGCCGCTTCCCTGGAAACTGTGATAGGGCAACGTTATCACTTTTTAAGAACAGTGAAGGTTCACTCACAGGGTTAATTACTAAAGTGAGAATTCAAAGCAAATTTTTTAAATTCAAAGTAAAACTAGCCAAACTGGAAAAGATTTCTAAGTCAACTTTGCTTCCAGTTTTAAATCTTTGGCTTGCGACCATCAATAAGTTAAATGGAAGTATTTATTGCACTATTACATCTGAAATTCACTTTGAATTCTCACTTTAGTAAATAGCCCTGCCAATAAACCTGCAATAAGGACAGATAATGAAATACGTTTTAGTTCATTGCTTTGGAAATACTCTGTTTATCATCTTTCATATTAAAAGAACAGTAAATGTACCATAACCACTTGGCTCAGAGAGAGAACCGTTAGTAGTGGAGGTACTGAGCAGCACCCAGGAGGGAAGTCAAACTGTTCTAACTTAGTTTGACTATTTACAAAAAGAGGATGGATGCCCCCAGGGCACTATTGGCACCACAACCACTACATCGAGCTGTTCTGGTTATAGTTTGGAGCTGTTCATGTATGTCCAATATACAGGTAACATTACTCTTCATTTGCTACACATAATCAAATTAAGCTTTTGGATTTTATTTTGTGGTTTTCTGACTGTTTAAGACACAATAAAATACAGTTACACATATTTATAAAGATTATATTTGTTTTCTTAGAATTAACAGCCAGCAGTATATGGTTGAAAGTAAATTAAATCCCTTTGAAATTCTTCCAAATAAATCAGTGAAGTCTTATCAGTTTATTGAGCCTTTTACTTTTCATATTCTCCCTCCCCCCTCCAAAACTGTCGGAACACATCAGCAGAGGAGTCCCTTTATTCTAAGTTCACCAGCATCAGGATATTTCTCACCTTTAAAAACATCAATATCTTCCCTTAGACTTCCTGCTGCTTCATTGAGTTTGTCCTATCTGATTGCCCTCTGACCCTCTTTACCTTTGCTGTAATGAATCTTTGGTATTAGTCATTGTAAGGCTACCCTATATTTCAAGAGAATGTTATCTCTGCTGAGACTTTTTTAATCTACCATTTGAACATATTTTGGGTACTTTTCACTACAAATAGATTAAAACGTAATTGATCATTTATTAATTTTAATGCCAATACGTTGTTTGGTAATACGTATCTACTTTATGCATGTTATTATTATTACTATTATTATTATTATTTCTAAAGCGCCTATACATTCCGCAGCACTGTACAATGGGTGGACAGACATGTTATTGCATTTTGTTTTATTTTTAAGTATGAAACTTAAAGTAGAGATAATTTGTTTAAGTTCTGTCACTGCTATTGAAGGTTCAGCAAGTCTCTCTGGACTGAACACTTCTATTTTTATCAGTCATCAGTAATTGTTGGCTAATGCCATCTTTTTTAAAGTGGCCACCTAGGGCAGTTTAAAGTAACACTCTTACCACCAAAACAACTTTAGCTTAATTAAGTAGTTTTGGTGTATAGACCAGTTGTGCCCAAAAGGAATATCCACAGATATCTTAAAACTACATCATCCATGATGCTTTGTCATTCTAAAGGCATGTTAAAGACATGCAAAGCACCATGGGAGTTTTAGTTTTACAACATCTAGAGATTTACCTTTTGGGCATAGTGTAGATCATGCCCTGCAATTTCACTGCTCAAGGTAAGGTAATACTACACTTTTAAATGAAGTGAAATGTAGAGAGAATGTGTAAGTCTCAGCCCGGGGAGGTCTGGTTAGTTTGCATAAAGTGATAAAGTGATCTAACTCCGAAATGCCAGGCAGACAGTAAAATGCTAAAGTTGTTTTGGCACTTATATATACACATTTTATGAAAGATCCCAGTGAGAGGAGTCATTTGATCCATAGAATCCCATTTTTTATTTGTTTACATATGTCACTATTCAGCTGTGAGACAGGACTAAAACAACACCTGGTGTGTGAAGTTTTTGAGATGGCAAATCCAAGACCAAATCTTACACCGACCACAATAGGGCACATCCCCTACTCTCTCCAACATTCCTTATGTGGTGGAATGGGGGCTTATTACTCATTAAATTTTGGCCCAGAGGTCCCCAATATATCTAAGGGAAAACTGGCTTAATACTCTGTGACTACTGCTTTGCCAAATATACTGCAGTGAATTAGTTAATAAAAGTCTTGGTGGAAACCAAAGGGTCCAACTTATTCTCTCCTCTATGCCATCTGTAATTAAACCTGCCCAATACCTGTTTCTTTCCTCATACTCAGTGAATGAGTGTTTAATAATCAAATATGTGGGACTGATAGACTACATATACACAATGATGGAGCCTCTAAGTGTTTCTATTATCATATCTAAGAATAGCAACTTTCTTCTAACAAATGCTACCGTCATCCTTATAACCATAAGTATATGTAAGCAAAGGGAGAGTGTATTACAGAACCTTTTATCTGCTAATCAGTGGTGGCCAAATAATAGATCCATACTGCTGTAGACTGCATCAAATTTAGGGGTTGGTTTAGAAAATACATATATTTTTTTTGCTAAAATGTACTGGCAAGTATTCTAACTTTGAAGTGTTATAACATATTGCAGCTCTAACTTGTGGTGCAAAAAGACCAATATAAATGAAAGCATTTTAAAATAAAAAGAATGCAAGAGATTCACGGAAAAACAGTGTTTACATGTCTTTTCAGGTTTGAAGTGCATTCTGTTCACCGTAATTGTTTGGCTTGAGAACCAACCAATTATGTTGCATCACTAATCAAGTCTCACTCACGTGTTCGCCTCATGATGTCATTAAACACCCTTTTTAACACACAGGACCACATTATGCAAAGTTATTCACTTTGGTGAAAAGAATACACAAGCAAAGTATACCCTTAATGGAAGCGAATTAGGGATAACAACATACAAAAGGACTTGGGAATTGTTATAGACAACAAACTATGCAACAATGTGCAATGTCAATCAGCAGTGGCCAAGGCCAGTAAGGTATTGTCATGCATGAAAAAGGGCATTCATTCTCGGGACGAGAATATAATTTTGCCTCTTTATAAATCACTGGTAAGACCACATATTGAATATGCTGTGCAATTTTGGGCACCTGTTCTAAAGAAGGATATTATGGCACTAGAAAAAGTGCAGAGGTGGGCTACAAAATTAATAAAAGGAATGGAACATATCAGCTATGAAGAAAGGTTAACAAATTTAAACCTATTTAGTTTAGAAAAACGTCACCTGAGAGGGGATATGATAACATTATACAAATATATTCGGGGCCAATACAAACCATTGTGTGGAAATCTATTCACAAAGCGGACTTTACATAGGACACAAGGCCATGCGTTTAGACTGGAAGAAAGAAGATTTCGTCTAAGGCAAAGGAAAGGTTTTTTTACTGTAAGAACAATCAGGATGTGGAATTCTCTGCCTGAAGAAGTGGTTTTATCAGAGTCCATACAGATGTTCAAACAGCTACTAGATGCATACTTGCAAAAAACAGAATATTCAAGGATATAATCTTTCAATGTAGGGTAATAACTGCTTGATCCAAGGATAAATCTGACTGCCATTCTGGGGTCAAGAAGGAATTTTTTTCCTAGCTTGTTGCAAAATTTTGCTTCAAATTGGGTTTTTTGTCTTCTTTTGGATCAACAGCAAAAAACAAATGTGAGGAAGGCGGAACTTGATGGACGCAAGTCTCTTTTCAGCTATGAAACTATGTAATTATATTTCATTTTCTCTACAGCTTTACTGTGAGCAGCTTGTAGTGTACTTCACTGCAGTTCAAGTAAGAGGTCACGGTGATACAAATATATATATTTTACCTAACAGTAATGTATAATATACTTTTCTTAAATACATACCATTAGATGAATTATCTAGTTCATTTACACAGTATCATCTTACAGATGGCAAGGTGCTAACCTTATTACCACCAAATGAGCTTAATAAGAACCTTAAATAGGGCTGATGAAAGACTGAGCGTATTGCAATTTATTCTTGAGTGGTTTTAACATTAACCTATAGACTGTTCCATATGTTTTGTGTTTTTATGGGGTTTTTTTTGCGTTTTATTTTACATGATCTTAGAAAAAAGAAGGAATATAAATACTTAGAAAATATGTTCCAGATTTTTGTTCACATGCAGTGCGGCTTTTAGAAGGTATTAATATTTTATAATAATGCATGCGCTATTGCTTCTCCTACATCTTCTAGCTCATGCTAACTTCTTTCATACTTAGGTAATTAGCACTAACAACAACTGTCATTTCTATCTTTCCTTGTCGCAACATTTTCAGAGTACATTACAAATACTGTTAAAAATGTTTCACAGCTTATTATAAGAATAGTTTCCATATAATACAATATATCTTTATTTTCTTGTTCGTTACACCTTAATACCACAAAGCTTCTTTCAATTAAAGTAGTATAGTACTGTATATGGTAACCCATCTTGGAGAAGCAAAACCTGAGCAGAATCAAAATATTTAGTCCAAATATAGACTACAGTTTGTGCTGGAGTGCGGTATCTCATTTATTCAGAATCAAACAGGGAATTATGGCAGTTTTGACCCAGTAAGAGCTAAAATAGTACACTTCCTAAGTCTAACTTTAGAATATTATATGAATATTAAAAAGTACTATGTCAAAGTCCCTATAATGACCAACTTAATGCTTTTTCTGGGCATTTCACTATCAACAGCAAAGGACAATGGACTTGTTTAGCATTTAAATTTCAACATGCAGATATTAAAAGGACACTATAGTTACCCAGACCACTTCAGCTCATTGAAGTGGTCTGGGTGCCTATAGTGTTCTTTTAAAATCTGATAATATCCCAGGTCTCTTAACCCTGCAAAGGTAATAAAGGTTTAGCTGTGGGCCATGGCGAGGTGGGGAAAGCTGTAGCACCACTTTTGTATACAGTGAAGATGGCGACTTCCCTTCCTCACTGGTCAGCACGCCGAAACATATGATGTGCATAAAGAGGGACTGCATCGGCCATGAAGTGAGGGAACCCCAGGTAAATGGGATCGGGATCATTACAGTATGAGACTTGTAACTACACAGATATAGGTATAGAGCAGGTATGACTATCTCTATCCAACTTCTCCAGTTCCACTGGAATGATTCCTGATCTTCAGGAAGTCATAGTCAATCGTACAGCATTCACTTAACAGAATGGAGAAACTTCCTAATTTGCATATGGCTGGGTTGAAGTGATGGCAAATTAAGAAATAGATGAGCTGATGGTGATTTAGTTATATGGCAAACAGAGAGTTCATTAAAGAAGGTAAAGGTGGGATGTTGCATGGGGGTGAATATCCTGAGGTCCGATGTGCATCATCTGATTATAGAATGAGATATTTTGCGCATACAAAAATCCATTGTTATATTTACTGTACTATTATCTGTGATTTAAGCAAATTTTGTGCACCATGGAACCTAGATACAGCATGTCAGTGCCCTAACCCACACAGTTACCCTTCCACCACTAATTTTGGTTGAATCATTTATTTTACACTTTGAGAAGTAAAAAAAAAGAAAAAAAGAAAATTAAATTGTAGAGAACTAAAAACCATAATAAAACATTTGACGTGTTATTTTAAAACAAGTTTAATCATGTTCCTAAATAGGATTCATAGCCATCATAAAAAATGAAAACAATACATGTATTTAGGAACATCTTTTTAATGAGCTGAATGAAATATATACAGACAGCAATGTCATTATGTTTGTCAAACATGATGAGAACAAAATATATTTTTTTCTTGCAAGCATTTTTTTCCTTAGCTTAGCATGGTTATATGCAATATGGGAATCCAGAAAGATATATAAAATATAGCTATTTTTTTGTGTATCTTACATTTTCATTTTTCCAGTCAGCTATGGATTTAGCCTCAGGACCTTCAGGTTTTCTCTTGATACGTATGGCCATTTGTTGAGTTTTGTTATTACAAATCTGTCTGGAAGGAATGTATGTTTATAGAACTCTCATCTCTCAGATGCAACAAATGTGTCTCATATTCTGGAACTATGTCTATATTTGTCTATTTTAAATTGTTTCCAGGGAAATTATGTATGAAGATGAAATAAAAACATTTCTAGCCATAATACAATATTGGTCGATGAATAAATGATTTAGTCGGTAGCTATTTTGTTTAGCAGTTTTAAGAATATAATATTCTTTCAAGTGGCAGCAATTAAACATTGCACTTTTTTTTGGAAATGTGCAAATATACCACAAGTCAACCTTATTTATCCTTTGTTTTGCCTGTGTGTAAGTTGTATTCATCTGTCTTATTGTAATGAGGCATGGCCATATGTTTTGTGTTATAAACAACATTTTGACTTTTTTAGAAGTGAGATATTTAAGTATTCAGAAAAGCAAGATAGGAAGTGAATGCAGCAGTTAAGAGTGGCATAAATGAAGTTATGGGCTGGTTGATTTTATTTTTTTGAAGAGTTGCATAATGGATGGATAGTTTAAATATTAAAGCAGTTACTAGACTTGTGCACAGTGAGAACATTTTGCTTGGTGGAACCATTTTTCCTGTAAACAAATTTTCTGGACATAAAAATTTCAGCCGAACATTGGTTCAGCTTGACAGAATTCTAGTACCAAAAACCTTGTTTGGAAACCATATCAGACAAACCAAAAAGGGTGCAAAAATGAGCCAATCAGTGTACTGCAAAATATATACACAATACAATATTATATAATATTATAAATACAAAATGATATATATAATGTCCAGCCATTTCTTTCACAGGTCAGGTGAGAAAAAGTAATCAAAAAAAGGGAAAAACAGGAGGAGCAGTAATAATTACATTTACATTTATATTTTATATATTTATTATATATAAAATATAAATATATGAATATACATTGATTATTCTTAAGTCTTTTTTTTTCTCTGCACGTTTTCACTTGACCTGTGAATAAAATGAACATTTAGTGACTGGCCCCTAGTAATCAATCATCTTTTCCTACATCTCTCTTTTCATTTCTTTTTGCCAGAATCTCTCTTTTTGTTTCAGACTCTCGACCTGAAACAAACATGCTTGGGCAATGTGCCTTTTGGTTGGTGTGTGATTCAGGCACATTTTGGAGATTGGCAATTTGACTGATTACCTGGTAGGCCCAAATTCAGATGTATTGCAGTTTATGCCAAAATAAACTTTTACGCCTACAGTGGCAGGTGAAGGTAATAACAAATACTGTTTGTAAGGGAGGGTTAGAAGTTGAGTACTATTTGTTTAGCTGGTGAGAGGGAATGGTGAGATAAAAGGTGAGGTGGAAGAAAACATCCAGTAATTATACTCTGTTGATTTTCATTGGTTTATTTATAAAATATTTAAAAAAATACTTAAGTTGTTCAATATTTTTTTTTTTAACTTCTTAAAAGTATATTTTCTGGCAAACATGCCATTATACTTCTCAAGCGATGTCACCAAGGCCGTAGCAATAACACTGCACTTTTGAACTTTGATTATACTTTTATTTAACACCTTTTCAGTTGGGTTGGGGGGGGGGAAGTTCTTTTTTTTTTAGTCCAATAGCACTTTGGACATAAATTTGGTCATAAAATCTCAAATTGGTGACCTTTGATCCCATCAAATGTACATAGTTAGATATTTACATAAGCTGAAAATAGACATGTGTCCATCAAGTTCAGCCTTTCTCACATCTATTTTTGCTGGAGATCCAAAAGAAGGCAAAAAACCAAGTGTGAAGCACTTCCGATTTTGCAACAAATCAAAATGGCAGTCAGATTTATCCCTGGATCTAGAAGCTGTTACCCCATAATTTAAACATTATATCCTTGACTATTTTGTTTTTGCAAGTATGCATCCAGTTGCTGTTTAAACATCTGTACAGACTCTGATAAAACCACTTCTTCAGGCAGAGAATTCCCCATCGTTATTGTTCCTATTGTAAAAAAAAAATTCCTTTTGCTTAGACTAAAACTCCTTTCTTCCAGTCTAAACAAGTGACATCATGTCCTATATATAGTCTTGTTTGGGAATAGATTTCCAGACAATGGCTTGTATTGTCCCAAGATATATTTGTATAATGCTATCCAGGGCCAGCCTTAGGAGTGTGCAAGCTGTGTGGACGTACAGGGTGCCGTGGAGCAGGGTACGCCATGCGGCCGACACAGCTCACACATAGCCGGGTGACAGGAGTACAGGGGAGCTAAAGCAGGTAGTCGGGTGGAGGATTTAATTATTCTCCACCTGGGTCTATAAAAGAAAATAGCGAGACAGTGGGGGCAGAGCTTACCGAGCAGTGGGGGTTCAGCTTACAGAGCGGCAGGGACGGAGCTTGTCGGGACACAGAGGTGGGGCTACAACTGCAGTGGGGGCAGAACTAAAAGTGCCCAATATTTGATAGTCACTGCACATAACTGATTTCCATGAATTGCACTACCTCCACTCCCCCTTTCCAGCCCATAATGGAAAGAGGTAAGTGTGTGGGTGTTACTGTCTGCCTGTGTGTGTGTGTGTGTGTGTGTGTGTGTGACTGCCTGTGTGTGTATGACTGCCTGCCTGTGTATGTGTCTGTGTGTGAATGTCTGCCTGTGTGTCACTGTCTGCCTGTGTGTGTATGTGTGTGTGTGTGTCTATCTGTCTGTGTGTCATGGTCTGTCTGTGTTTGTGTGTGTGTGTGACTGGTTGCCTTTGTGTCACTGTCTGTGTGTGTGTGTGTGTTTTTGTGTGTGTGATTGTGTGTCTGTGTCCCTGTCTGCCTCTGTGTGTCACAGTTTGTCTGGGTGTGTCACAGTTTGTCTGAGTGTGTCCCTGTCTGCCTATGTGTGTCACTGTTTGTCTGTGTGTCACTGTATACCTGTGTGTCACTGTTTGTCTCTGTGTGACTGTCTGCCTGTGTGACTGTTACTGTGTATGTGTTACTGTCTGCCTGTAACTGTATGTGTCTGTGTGATTGTCTGCCTGTAACTGTGTGGCTAAGTGACTGTATGCCTGTAACTGAGTGTCTGTGTGTGTGTGACTGTCTGCCTGTAACTGTGTGTCTGTGTGACTGTCTGCCTGTAACTGTGTGTGTCTGAGTGACTGTATGCCTGTAACTGAGTGTCTGTGTGTGTGACTGTCTGCCTGTAACTGTGTATCTGTGTGACTGTCTGCCTGTAACTGAGCGTATGTGACTGCCTGTCTGTAACGGTTTGTGTGTGTGTGTGTGTGTGTGTGTGTGTGTGTGAGTGTGTGCAACTGTCTGCCTGTAACTGTGTGTGTGACTGTTTGCCTGTAGCTGTGTTTGTGACTTTCTCCTGTAACTGAACGTGTGTGACGGTCTGCTTGTAACTTTGTGTGTGACTTTCTGCCTGTATTTGTGTGTGTGATTGTATGCTTGCAACTGAGTGTATGTGTGTGTGACTGTCTGCCTGTAATGCGGAGGAGGCAGCATGGCATCTTTGACTTGCACTTCTGTTGGCTGCAGACCATAAGTAGATGTCTTCTGCACTCAGGCCAATCAGTGCATTGCCAAAGATTACCAGAGGAAAGCTCTGTCACTCTAAATGCCTAAGCTCACGAGACAGTTACTCATAGTCTGCACCTGTTGAAGAAGCAGACCAGATTCCCAGCACACTGGATCACCAAAGATATCAACATTCCCCTCTCACTGTAGGGGGAATGAATATTCACACATACATGGATGAAGGTGTATGACTTTGGGGAGAGTAGGGGGGCACTGTGAAGATTTTTCACACAGGGGGCCTAATGGCAAAAGGCTGCCTCTGATGCTATCATTTCCCCTCTGAGGAGAAGTTTTTTCTAAACTAAAGAGGTTTAAATTTGTTAACCTTTCTTCATAACTAAAATGTTTAATTCCTTTAATTAATTTTGTAGCCTGCACTTTTTCTAGTGCCATAATATCCTTCTTTAGAAGAGGTGCCCAAAATTGCAGAGCATATTCAAGATGTGGTCTTACCACTGATTTATAAAAAGGCAAATTTATATTCTCATCCTGAGAATTAATGCCCCTTTTTATACATGACAATACCTTACTGGCCTTAGCCACTGCTGATTGACATTGCACATTGGTTCCCAGTTTGTTGTCCATAACAATTCCCAAATCTTGTGTGCTGTTGTTCATAATTCACTACCATCTAGGGTGTAAGTTGCTTGTGCATTCTTTATCCCAAAGTGCATAATTTGCAGTTTTTCACATTAAATTTAATCTGCAATTTCAATGCCCATTCCCCCAATCTATCTAAATCAATTTGCAACAAAGTGATATCCTGCTTACATTTTATTAGTTGTATATACAATTATATAATGAGTGCTTAACTTCTATGTGGGTGAAAGTGTGGTAGAAAAGGATATTGGGTGCTTCATGGGAAGAATCTCTTTCCCCACCAGATGCATGCACGTAAAAAAGTAGTGAGTAATAACCCAAAGCACACCAGTAAGTTTGCATATAAAATAGATTTATTTATCCAGTGATTCAAGAAAAGTTGTACAAGAAAAGTGCAATCAGCAGAATAGGCATTTAAATATTAAATCACAAACCCATGTAAAGCATATCAAGTATAGAGTAAAGTGTTTAGTTATAAATCATTTTAAAACTAAGAACTTTCAATGCTTTCAATGCTAACATGACTTTTAATGCTTTTTTCAAAATCATTTATAAATATGTTAAATAGAAGTGGTCCCAGAACAGAATCCTAAGGGACACTACTTACCACTTTTGTCCAGCTTAAATATTTACCATTAATAATGACACCTCTCTGTACTCTGGAAGCCAATGTTATACCCAAGAACAAGAATTTTCAACTACACCAATTTATTTTAGTTTTAACACTAACCTATTGTTTGGAACTGCAGGGCCGCCATCAGGGGGTGACAACCGTGACTGTTGTCACGGGCCCGGCGGCCCTGGGGGGCCCGGACTGCTCTGGCAGTCCTGGGCCCCACTTTCCCTTTCTGCACACATAGATAGCGCATATCGCTATCTATGTGTGCAGCCGCGGGCCCCCCGGCTCCCTGTTACCACAGAGGGGGCCCAGCCAGGCAGCACACAGCTTCTCCTCCTGTCTTCTCTCTTCTCATAACTCTCGCGAGACCCGCGGAGCGTTGCCATGGTAACCGGGTCTCGCGAGAGTTATGAGAAGAGAGGAGAAGCTGTGTGCTGCCTGGCTGGGCCCCCTCTGCGGTAACAGGGAGCCGGGGGGGCCCCCACCGGACCACCAGGGATGGAATCTCCCCCCTCCATGGACACAGGTAAGCAGGGAGGGGGGAGAAACATTTAATTAAATTAATAAAAAATTAATGTTAAAATGCCCCTTCCTCCCCCTCACCCCAGATCACACACTAACAACACACACTGCATACAATAACACACACACACACTGCATTCACTAACACACACACACTGCATTCACTAACACAACACACACACTGCATTCACTAACACAACACACACACTGCATACACTAACAACACACACTGCATACAATAACACACACATACACTGCATTCACTAACACACATACACTAACACACACTTACACTGCATACACTAACACACACACACACACACTGCATACACTAACACACACATACACTGCATTCACTAACACAACACATACACTGCATACACTAACACACACACACACACTGCATACACTAACACACACACACACACACTGCATACACTAACACACATACACTGCATTCACTAACACAACACACACTGCATACACTAACACAACACACACTGCATACAATAACACACACATACACTGCATTCACCAACACAACACACACTGCATACACTAACACAACACACACTGCATACACTAACACAACACACACTGCATACAAAAACACACACATACACTGCATTCACCAACACAACACACACTGCATACGCTAACACAACACACTCTGCGTTCACTATACACACTGCATCCGCTACACCACACACTCTGCATTCATTGCACAAACAGTATCTAATACACACAAACACTACATCCATTACACACATTCTAATTCACTTCCACTATACACACACCACATTCAGACCTGCATCATTGTGAGCGGACTAGGTAGGGCGTGGGCGGGCCCGCGAGGAGGGGGGGGGCCCAGACCTTGTGCTTTGTCATGGGCCCCAAATTTTCTGATGGCGGCCCTGTGGAACTGTATCAAATTCCTTTGCAAAGTAGATCCAAGCAGATCACATCCACTGCAATACAATGATCTATACTTCTACTTACTTCTTCATAGAATCCAATTAAGTTAGTTTGATATGACCTGTGCTTCATAAAACCATGCTGATTTTTGTTAATAAATACTGAATACTATCCCTTAATAACCTTTCAAACACTTTCTCAGCCACAGAAGTTAAGCTCACATGTATGTAATTTCCAGGCAAGGGTTTTGAATTATTTTTTAATATAGGAACCACATCTGCCTTCCTCCAATTCTTGAGTACGATTCCTTAAAGAAAATAATCTTCAAAGATTTGTAGGAAATTAGCTTTCCTTGAGATGTTTGTTTTTCACGCCAATTTTCTAAACAAATTGAATCAGAGTGTCTTGCAGCTAAAAACGTATATTTATTCAAACATACACATCATCCGGTAATAACATACGTCAATGCAAAAGTCTTTGAATGTCTTTGAACAATACAGAGCAATGCTCAAGATGGTATCCATTTTTGAAGTTAAAGGTATTGGTAACAAAATCTTAGCTACAATCAGTTTTATAGGTTTAAAATTCAGTTACAAGGGGCGTATACATAAGGTTGCCTTACTTTAAAATAAGTGGCTATCTTAGAAAAGGGGTAGTGACTTTGCATCATTTGAAATCTATGATTAAAGCCATATGTTATATTTAGGCAGTAAAATATAAGTTACACAAAAGAAGTTCTATATACATGGTTAACTGAATAAATGCCTTTAGAAATCTGAGCCTTGGTAATACAGAGGGAGACTGGCTTGCAAAGCTAGGTCAAAGGTTACTATCAACAGGACTTCATCCATCATTCTAAATGTGAACAATGTGGTGATCATTCATATACAATGAAAGTCTGTTACTAGTATAATCCTAGGTAAAGCTTCTCAGTTTCAGTGTTCTGGAAGTAATTTGAATAAAAACTTATAATATTCATATCACAATGACAATCCTACAACACATTAAATATTTAAAGTTCATTAACTATATTTCATTATTAAAAACAGAGGTTCATCTATTTTCATACTTAATGCTTTAAGTAATCATGGGTGAATACCATCAAGCCCTAGAGCTTTGTTTACATTAACTTTCTTTTGTTGCTGTAGCATCTTGTCTTGAATCATCCAATCACAATTTTTCTGCAATTTTTTGCAGCAATCACTTGTATATCTCTAGCCATAGGTTCTTCCTTAATACATACTGAGGAGAAATAGTTTTCTAAAATTTCTGCCTTTTCCTGGTCTTCATTAACTTACACCCATCCTAGTTTTCAGTGTACCTGCATGTTTTTTTAGAATTTAGCACTTTAAAATGTTTTAAAGGGTTGGTTATGCTCTCCTTGGCTATTACTCCCTCATTTTGCAATTTAGACAATCAAATCACCTTTTTGCATGCATTATTGGATTCCTATATCTTTTTTAGGATGCTTCTGATTTGTCCGATTTAAAGGCGTTGAATGCCCTTTTCTCATTTTTAATTTCTTAATTCACTTTCCAACTAAGCCACATTGGTTTTGATTAGTTTATTTTATATTTATTACCCAATGGCACATACTGAGAAATTTATGCCAGTTTATGCCAGTCAATATATTGTAAAGCTGACCTTATCTTATTGAAATTGGCCGTTTTAAAATTATATGTTTTATTATATGTGCTTTTGTTTTGTTTTTTAGTTTATTTCAAAGGACACTATATAGTGATCACTATTTATGTACACCTTCATAAATGTTGGTCAAAAGATCAATATTGTTTGTTATAACCAGATACAGACAAGCATCTTTTCTAGTTGGTGCATGTACAAGTGACATAAAAGTGTCCTTTAACAAGTTCAAAAAACTGATTCCCTTTGCTGAACTACTAGTCCCTTTATCCCAATTTATGGACAGGTAATTAAAATCTCAAATAATTAACATGTTACCCAGATGTGCCGCTTTCCCAATTTGCTCAAACAGCTGTTCTTCCTCATAAGTATTAAAATTAAGTGGTTTATAACATACCCAAACTAATTTATGATTTCCCTTCTTTTGCCCAAGAATACAAGAATACACATAAGCATAATGCTAAATAAATTGAAATCATCTACATGTTTCTTGGGCATGGGAAATATACTTCTGGCAAGTTATTTGTTTTATTATACGAAATTGTGCAAGCAAAATAAGTTGAAATATATTTTAGAATACTTTGAAAAGCTTTTAACTTGTTAATTTAGGGATTTAAACTCTCCTGAGATTTTCTGACTTTTTATCAACACTCAAATGTACAATTTTAAGAAAAGTAAACTTTAAGCTGGGTTCCATTATAAGATATATACATATCTACATATCGTTGGTAGTTGACTTGCAGTTTTACCTTAAATGTCAGTTGGAGACCTGCTATGCTGTTACCGTAGATCGGCTGATCACCTTGTGATCATTTTCTTTATTATTCATTTCAGTATATAGAGATTTGCAGCAATATAAGAAAACTAATATGCAATAAATAAATCTATATTTAAAAAAAATGTAGGACACTAAGAATATAAAATGTATGGAAATGATATATACAAATGAAAATAATGAGTATTTATTAGAACTATTACATTGTTGCACATTAACAGAACAATTGATCCTTATTAAATTAAATATTAATGGAATGCATTTGGTAGTACAAATTAAATAATCTCCACCATATTTGAACAAATGTCATTGCAATTCAAGCTGATTAATGTATAAGTAAAATAAACTACATTTAAATATGATTTCTCCTGGTTCTCCTGTCTAAATCCACATCCATATAAATTGGGTTCTTTGTGATTAATATTGTATTTCTGGGGAATTAGTGTGATTCCACTTAATGAAATGTGTTGAAAATTAAAATGTTATAGATAAACTGCAGATTTTAGAATCAATTTCATGCATAAAAAGTATCATTAATTTGACTATAATATTGAGTTAATATTCTGTTATTCAAGAACGATGCTCTTATTACAGCAGTATAGCAATTACATAATGGTGCAGACTCCGTATAAATTAAAATATTATTTCATCATTAATTATATAAACTGTACCTGTGTTTGTATTCATGTGTATGTGTAAGTGCAGGTGAACATGAATGTTTATATGTGTGCAAGCTTAACCTTAATTTCCTGATTTGGGCATAATTCATACAATCAAAGCAAAAAATAAGAGAAAAGAGAAAAAAACAAGAGCAAGGTCTGGGTGACCTCAATTCAGAGCTCAGGGAGAGGGATACAGTGAGATAAAACATATTATGCTTTATTCGGTTTACCTAAAATCACAAGGGGGAATATCTAAAGGTTCCTTGAACCTAAAACCTTAACCTAAAAACATAATTTAAACAAACTAGTGACTACTATGGGACGTTACAAATTAAGAGGCTTAATTACAATTTTTGGGAAAAAACTGAAGTCCTACATGGGCTTGCTTATTGATAAGTACCTGGACCTCTTAACTAGTAGGACTCTAATTTAATAGAGACCTAAATAATCCCAGCTGTGATAGAAGAGGTGATTCCAAGAGGTGTAAAACATATATCGCAGTATTTTCTTAATAATACAAATTACTATTAGTCCAATAGGGTGAAAGGCTAGATAGAAAGCTAGATATCTTGGCATTTATGAATGGCACATATGCCCACTATAACCCTGAAGGTTGTAAAAATAAGAACATAATATATACACAAGCTATGGAGCCTTGGCATGTTTAAGAATCTTGCCTACCAATAAAGTACAGATAGATCAGAAGGGGTAAGGCCAAAAATGCTAGATTCAAGTACAGCATGTTTGATGGGCTCACATGTCTACTGTTTACCATAGGCATAAAGAAAAATGTCAAAGCTATACAGGATAATCCTATGAGGGACACTCAAATGCCTAAAGTTTCCTTAACATGAGGAAACCACTCTCATTCCGAGCCCCCCATGGTGTTTATCCGGTAGCAAAATTTTCAAAAAGATCATCTCCTTCTTATCTATATTGCCTAACTACATTCAGTTCCTAACTCCTCCTGGATCAAATACACCTCAATTACTTTGGCAAACAAAGTATCTACATACCCAAAGGCTTGCTAACAGCCTTCTTTACAGTGACAAATTGTGTATGTGTGGTGTTGATATCCCTATGCATATCTATCATATATTATTTTTCAGCAAGTCACTAATTTTAGAATATTCATGTTGTTTTTTTTAAAAGTGATGTAAACTAAATAAAAAAGTCTCAAGCTAAAAAAGATGTATCTATCAATGACCTTTCTCATAAAACATAGCACTTCCTTTTTAAATAGACTGTGAAAAAAGGATGGCAATGCAGGAAATTTATTTTGACCTTTGATCAAACACTATCACACTTTATCATGGATTGTTATTAGAGTTTGTTTTCTTATTAATAAACTAGAGAAGTGTTATTTGTTGTGTTTTCATTATAAACTGTATAACATTTCTAACAATCAACTCTATTGCTATGATTGATAGTGTACAGTTTGTTTTCCTTGCCAGAATCATTGATTTCCTATACCAATTAAAAAAAAGACACTGCTGCCCAAGAGGAGATTATGAATTACATCTTCTTGTTGTCATCCTAAAAATAAAGTATATACACTATATTAATAGATTTGTCTTTATAACATTATTTAATGACAGATATTGTATTTTACTTTTGTTTTACAATCTTATAACTTACTAAACTTTGACCACGATTTGTTCCTCAACAATGTGGGATGAAGACTAGATTTAATGTAGAAGCCAGTAAATTCTTCATTAACGGTTTGTGGAAAAATCCTAGATTATGGTATTATGGTATGGAACATGTTTATGTCAGACTGTTGAATTATCCTGAATAGAGTTGTCATGTCATAATAGCTCCCAATAACTACCACTGCAAATAACAGAGGAGAGGAAAATATTGACTGGAAAAGTCATAAAGAAATTATTATTTACTCAAGAATAAAAGAAAAATATTTCAAACATTATTTATAAAGTTTGAGCGTAAAAAAGTTTCCAGTTATGTGATGTGCCTACAGCAGCTGAGGTGTGTCTTTAAATAATATATATATAAAAATAATGTGCAGAATTAAACTATAGCAAAAAGAAAAAAAAATGAACACCAGTGAGAATGATTGGTGGCAATGTGGAAAGTATTGCATTCTACTTATTAAAAGCTGTGTGTACTCTCTTTAACACATATATTTACTCT
Source organism: Pelobates cultripes (assembly GCA_933207985.1). Taxonomy (NCBI): domain Eukaryota; kingdom Metazoa; phylum Chordata; class Amphibia; order Anura; family Pelobatidae; genus Pelobates; species Pelobates cultripes. Next base: position 28,046,612 of record OW240920.1, on the reverse strand, counting down.
GTGAGGATAATGTTAATTTCTTTTTAAATGTTTTAAATTTGTTATATTTTTATTGTTTTCAATTGTTCAAACATAACAATAAGCATACAATTAAATGAGTCCATACTCAAATACTTTTGCAATCCCACACATTCCTATTTACATAATAAAAACATTTAAGTTGTTATTACAGAAGGCTTTACAGTGTGAAATCAACATTCATATTTTGGAGTTTACAATCAGTGATGCTGCACTGTATGGTCGCAGTGGTATTTCATTGCTTAGGGAAGCTAAGTATCCAAGGGGGGAAAAGGGAATTTCTGTTACAAGAGAGTCCAAACCAAATATATTGGGTGCACGGGTGCCAGATAGCCCTATATTTGTCGTATTTACCAATCGAGAGCCACATTAGTTCATCCAATGTGCGGAAGTTTAACAGGAGTCTGGAAGTAGGTTGCAAGGTTGAGCACCATAAAGTTGCAAGAACCAGTTTAGCTGCTATAAGGATAAAATTAATTATGGAGGATTTGTATTTGTTGTGGGAAATATCTATCTTATGGAATAGAGAAGGTATGTTGAGATCTAGTTTCATTTCCACTACCTTTTGTATCATAGAATCCATGTCCCTCCAGAACTGTTATATTTGTGTGAATGACCACCATATATGTAGGAGATCACCTCTTGCCTGTTGATTCTTTATTGCCAAACTGGATTGGACTTTTACTATATTCTTGGATTCTCTCTCTGCTTCTTTTACCTGATGCCGATCCAGACTGGACCTGACATTTCTTCTGGATTCCCCTTTGGGACTGATTAAATGCTGCCAGTAAAGATACAAATTTTATATATTCTTCATCTACTAAGGACGATTTATGTCTAGTCTCTAGTTTATGAATTTCCTCCATTAACGGGTGTCTCCTTTCCAAGAATGTTCTTATTTAGGCTGAGATCCCCATTTTATGAATTTTCCTCGGATCACTGATTTATGCACTACCTATTGCATATATGGGTAAATTTCGGGTGTGTAATTTTCTCTAAAATATTTCTGAATGTTTTGGGAGATGGCTAGTTCTTCATCATCGTTCTGTAGAATGTGGGGGATTAATCTCCACTCGGTTTGTCTTTTCGGTATAGTTGGGATCGTGATGTCTATGAAAATAGGAGCATGGTCGGACCATGTAATATCACCTGTTTACATCGATTTGAGTAAATTAAGAGAGTGGTGGGACATGAACATCATGTCTATCCTAGTGTATGTGTTGTTAGGTTTAGAAAAAGTGTGTAGTCTTTAGTGGAAGGATTCAGTATCCTCCAACAGTTGACTAGTCGATGTTGGGATAAAAGGTTTCGCATTTGTAGTCTTGCAGATGTTAGATGTCTGGGGTTTATAGCCGTTGTTATCCCTATCTGCATCCAGTGGGAGGTTGAAGTCGCCCCTCAGTATTACATCTCCAACCGAATGCTTATAGACCAAATTCAGAATACACCTCAGGGAGGCACATTGTAGCCTATTAGGTCGATATATGTTCACTAGGGAGATAGGTGTGTTTCCTATGAAGCCTGTGAGTATCAGGTATCAGCCCGAGTCATCCGTATATTTCTGCGTTAGATTGAAGGGAACATGTGATCCTATAAGGATAGCTACCCTTCTGGTTTTACTGGAGGAGTAATTGCTATACTGGATGGTAGGGTATTTTTTGTGGAATAACTTTGGGGCTGAGTCACCTCTCAAGTGTGTCTCTTGAAGAAAGATTATGTCCACCCCCACTCTACCTTGCTCCCTCATAACCACAGCCCTCTTTTCTGGTTGGTTTAGTCCCCTTACATTATGGGACATTAGTGTGAGTGTCTCTATTTTAGGTCAATACAGAATAGTTGTCCCCATAGTGTCCCAGTCCACCCGTGCCCAGTTCCTACCCCAACCCTAACACTACCCCTAACCCTACTCCTAACCCTACCCCTAACCCTATTGCTAACCCTACCCCTGTCATCATTCACGTAATTTTGCCTCCCTCTTTTGTTTTGCTACTTTTCAGAAATTCAAAGTACTTCAGCACTTCAGCAATTCAGTTTGGTTTGGCACTTTGATAATTTGGCACTTGGACATTCGGATGCCCAAAATTCATCGGAATTCACATTTGGAACGAAACGAATTTCACATGTCTAGTAGTAAGGCCGTTGCGTCCTTATATGTTAACTGTAAACCCACCCAACGGTTCAACTTCATCAAAATCAACGTTGGCGGTGATCAGAGATTATGTGTATGCGGGAGCCCTCACAGAAGAAGTTGGTTAAGGTTAACGGTGGATCCCTTTTAGACACTATTGGTGCCAATATGTGGCTGATATAGGGTACTGGCAATGTCATATTTCTTAGGCTCAGTATAAGCTGTTCCTTGATAAACATACAAGGTCTACGGTTCCCTTTTTTTTTTATAAAAGTTTAACAAACTGGAATACACAATGTGGCAATATGACTGCATACGGACAGGGATAGATATGTTTGGGTGTTCCCTGGGCTAATCCCTATCCATACAGTCCTAAGGGCTGGTGAGCCCTTGTTTCCCATTTACCCTTTACCTAGCCTGTCTCTGGGTGGGTGTATGAGTGGCCTGGTCTGAAGTGTGAAACTTAACTTCATAGTCTGAGATCTCCCATATATATAAATATAGCTCTAATGTTTTGAACATATTTCAACCTTTATGTTATAGTAATACTTATGTGCAGTATAACTGCTAGTTGGATAGTTCTTAAGGATATAAGCCCTCCATATTGGGGGTTGTGTGAAGTGCGAATATGACCTCAGTAAATCCTCAGGTGTAGGTGGTGAGAGTCTCAATTCTGAAGGTTGAGGCCTCTTCTTCCCGGTGGTGGGTTGCCATCTAGGTCTTTGCGGCAGTGGAGGTGCTGAAGGGTTATACCAATCTTGTATGTCCATGGCAGGCATGCTTAATGCATGGAGAAAGGTCAGGATCCCCTCCGGTGTAGTTAGGGAAAGTTGTTTACCCTCATGGGTGACTGTAAGGGAGAATGGGTAGCCCCATCGGTATTTGATGTGCCTTTCTTGTAGTGCTGTCATGATGGGACGCAGAGCTCTTCTTCCCTGCGGAGTCAACCACGATTGGTCCTGAAAGATCTGAATATGATTATCCACTGACTGCATGTAAGGAGATGTATGGGCCTTACGCAGAATGTCGTCTGAGTGTGTAGTAGTGGATTCTGCAGATAAAATCCCTGGGGGGTTTCTTCAATTTACCTTTAGGTCTGAGCACCCTGTGTGCTCTGTCCAGGAGGACTGGGGTGTTCAGCGGTCATTTTAGGATACTGCAGGGTTTGAAGTAGATTTTCTTGTGTGTCCGGAAGTTCTGGTAGGCCTCTAATACGGAGATAATTTTGTCTCCCCCTGTTGTCCAGGTCCTCCATGTGTCTCATGAGGTTGAATATACACGTGTCCGTAGATAATTGTTGCTGTTCTACATTGTGTAAGCGGGCTTGTGTTATGTACCTTTCTTCCTCCAGATCTTGGACTTGGCAGACATCTTGCTAAATGGAGGCTATCTGTTCTTGCACACATGATTCCAGTTTAGCCAGTGTTGCAGCTATATTGTAGAAGGTAAGTTCTATAGGATAGTATGTAAGTCTTGGTCTCTGCTGTATGTGGATGGTTCCGCTATATCAGGGCTTGTCGGAGGGGATTCATGTGGCAAAGATGGCGATTGCACATTGTCTTCCCCCTCCAGCACCAGTATTCTTCTTTTCTCCTGGAACAAACAATCCAGATCCCCAGCTTTCTTGTGTGGAGTAGGATTGGGTCAATCTTGGGCACTTTGCAGCTTCCTTTTGTTGCCCATAGCGTGATTTTAATTGCTTAATCCACTTTAATTTGTTTAATCCGCAGGGAGCTGATGTGAAACACATCCGTTCACATGAGTGGTTCGGCCACGCCCGGATAATGTTAATTTCCTTGAGTGCCAAGTTCACCAGTAAGACAAGTTTAATTTGAAAACCGTAATTCTCATATCTCTAAAGGGACATTAAACCTTATATTGTGTGACGGACATATATTAATTTTTCTGACTTTTCTGTTAATTGTACTGACAGTCACATGGCCAAACTCAAATGTGGAGCTTTTATTTAGCTTACAAATGACTGATTTATTAACCCCTTAAGGACACATGATGGAAATATTCCGTCATGATTACCTTTTATTCCAGAAATTGTGTCCTTAAGGGGTTAATAGACACAATTATGAAAACTGTGTAGTTTAACTTACATTTATTGTATTATTTAAATACACACAATGGTTTAAAAAGAAAGTCCTATCTGTATCTAAAATTTGCCTGTAATATACAAAAGTGAACTAAATGGAAACAAATGAATATTACAGTTACAAAAAGATATATTGAAAATTGTAAAATGTTACCTCCCCAAAAAGATAAACAAGCTGTTGGCATTAAGACTGTACCACTATATCAATTGGGTTGAAAAATACAAAGTGACATGGTAGTGAGCACTAGATGCCTATTGCTATCCAGTCACTAGTGCAAGAAGGGGGGGACCAGGCAAAGGCCAGTGGCTGCTTGATGTAATTTAAAACTGGATATAAAAAAAATCAGTATTTTAGATAGAAGCGATAGAGAGCTATGGTAAGATTACGTGTAACCAAAAGTTATAGCAAGAACTATAACAATGTTGCTATATAAAAAATGAGCTATTTAGATCAAACACGTAGCTCTAACACTTCTATATAGGATACATTTATTATCCCATTTTAAATGACAGCAAGCAGCCACTGACTACTCTCTGTCATTTAAAACTAAATATAAATCAGTATGGGGGTCACTCTGACACCATTTTAAACTGTTATTAAACAATTATTTAACAAAATTGATTTAAACAAAGAAACCTTTTTTAGTATTTGATATTCTCTGAACCTTTTGATGCCAGGGGTGCTTGCCATACTTAGCACACATTGGGTTAAAGTTGATTTTAAACTACTTTGACAATTGTTGTAGTTTGGAGCAGACATTTCCAATGTTTATCTGTTCAGTTCTAATACTTCAATTTACCATAAGTCTAAACAGAGCATTGGCCAAATATGCACAGATTCAAATAAATATGTGTGACTTTGCTGCCATCTATAGGAATTGATGTTTTCTATAATGCTATGTAATGTATGCGATGCTTGTGAGAACAGGAGTTAGATTGCTTTAATTTGGTTTTAAATATCAGCTGTTTAATACAGAAAATTATAATTTAATCAGCCAACACAATTTTGCAGTTGCCAACATTGTACGTCCTGTTGAAGCAATGACAATGGATTTTAAATAGAGGCTCTTGAAAGGAACGCTATAAAGTCATGAACATAAATGTGTATCAATCTCCCTTTAGTGTTAAAAGCACTATTTACTTCCCAAGCTCCCTCTAGTTTCCTTACAAAGGGATAAAACTCACCTTATTTCTAGCTCTGCGGGCCTTCTTGACTGATATCATTAGAATTGGATTGGCTAAAATCGTAAATTCTGAGGTAGGGCAGGGGGGTGGAGCCAAACACCACCCTGGCCAATCAACAGCTCCTCATAGAGATGAATTTAATTCAATTTCAGCATCTCCATGCGCTAAACATAAGTGATGCACACTGTGCAGCAGTTCCCTGGGAAGCATCTCTAGTGGCCACTAGAGGTGTTTCTAGGCTGTAATATAAACACTGCCTTTTCTATGAAAAGGAAGTGCTTACAGCAATAATTCTGCAGAGACATGTTATACTCATCATAATTAACTATAATGTCCCTTTAAGTTATGATGCTTGCGTACATTGCGATTAGTTTACATTTGACTCACGTATGTTGGACTGAACTCAACGGACTTCAGTCTTTGTTCAGCCTAGATTACTATGCAATGTGGGGTGAAATATGTGTAGTTAAAAACATTTAGAATTTGTCCTAGTAATTGCAAGTCAGTTTATAAATGAGATTAACATAGTCTATTTCATCCCAAACTGCACATACAATATATCTACTATTGCACCATTAACATGTTTTATTATTATTATGATGATATTAAAAGCACAAACGCAACAAACCCCAGTGAATTTTCATCTTAGTGAATTGTTTTATTTGTCTCTGCATTACTTTATTAACTATTCTGTTTTAGCTGAATGAACAGATGGGTGACTGATGCACACTGCAAATTGTAAACACCTGGGGATCCAACCACTATTTTAACAGCTATATTAAAATATCTTGCAATATTCTGTGTTTTATGTAGTGTGGGGCCTGCTTGTGAAATTATCATGACATAAATTGCTATCTATTTAACCCTATCTCCTTATCTGATAATCATGTATGACATTGGATGAATACTGAGCAGAAGACACCAGCATAGCAAGAACTGGGTTAGGAAAGTGTATACTGAATTTTAGGAGTGTTTAAAATGTAGCTACTCACTTATTGTAAAAAATGTAAATCTTGAGAATAACAATTCAACTACTCTTAAAGGGAAACTGTCAGAACCAATATACCATTAATGTATCTGGTGGGGTTTTGGCATCATTAATATACTGTATTTTTGCAAAATCAAATCTTTATAGTTTTGTGTAAAAAAAAAAAAAATGTTTTGCAGAATGCTGCACCATTAGCCTGCCATTTTAGCCACACACCCTCACCTCTTAAAAAGACTTCCTTGTCTAATGTGCGCACACAGCTTAGCCACTGACAGTACTGAATGATCTGAACTACAAATCAACTTTCATTAGAAGGAGAGGACACTATGGAAGGCATAAACTACAGATGTCACTACCTGTTTATAGTGTCTGCAGTCAGGTTGTGAATTAGAAACAGCTTACTCAGTGTTGTTGAGACTGTGTGCATACATCTGATAAATAAGTCTTTCTGGCATGAGTAGGCATGGCTAGATGGTGAAGCAGCCTGCAAAACATAACTTTTTTGGTGCAGAAACTATAAAGATTTGAATATGCAAAAACAAAAAACATTAATGTGACCAAAAGGGCAAAATGTATCAAATTTATTAAAGTTGTATTGGTGCCTGGAGTGTCCCTTTAATTTTAAGTTTACTGTCCCATTAGAGAAATAAAGTATATTTTATCCATCAGCGAAAATTATGTACTGATGTACGTTGCTAAATCTTTAAAATAAAGCAGAGGTGGGGGCGTGGCCTGGCAGCGCGCGAACATGGACGCGTAAGCTCCCAGCTCCGACGAGGGTGAATACATATACCGCAAATAGAAGAGCATAAACTGCCCTACCGGCTCGAAAACTGAGCGGTAAGCCTCACAGACCGACCATGTCCTTACGGACAGCAAAAAAAACTAAAATATGCCCGGCAGAGATACAGATAACATCGCTCACGCCGCCCAGGAACAGGGCCCAAGATGGCGGCGGAGGCCATACATCCCCAGCAGCATGCTCCGATCAGAGCGACAGCACTTCCATCTCCCAGGGGAATTCAGCACCTGCCTCTGAGTCCTCAATGCATAGAATGCTGCAGGAACTGCAGCACAATCTGCAAAATGAATTCAGCAAACTTGCCCGAGATGTTAGGGCTGATGTCCAAGCAATAGGGGAGCGTACGTCTATATTAGAAGAAAAAACTGAAGAAATCATAGAGGCCCATAACAACTTGGTAGAGGCCTATGACTCCTTTGGTGCTAAAATCGACACTTTGATTGCAAAAGTGGCGGACCATGAGGATCGCAACAGAAGGAATAATATACGCCTGCGGGGCATATCGGAGGATATTAAGCCAGCGGACTTACAGGGTTTCGCTATAAAACTATTTAAAGCACTGTGCCCAGAGCTTGAGGAGGCAGATCTACGCCTAGATCGTATACACAGGCTCCCCAAACCGCGCTTCCTTGCAGCCTCCATTCCAAGAGACGTACTCACTAGAGTACACTTTTTCACTTCTAAAGAAAGTGTCATGAAAGCAGCAAGGCACAGGGATAACATCCCAGAGGAATATAGTGGCATCCAACTCTTCACCGATCTGTCGGCGGCGACACCAGCTAAACGCAAAGAGCTGGCACCGATCACCAAAACGCTGAGGAACGCTGATATGCCCTACAAATGGGGCTACCTGACACGAATTATTGTCAGGAAGAACGGAGTGGAGCATCAAATCAACACTGTCAGGGAAGGAATCCAAATGCTCAAAGATTGGAACATGCCTGTGGCACCCCAAGATATCGCAGACCCACCCAACAAACAACGCAAGTCGCCTACAAAAGTATCCAAGGAATGGATGTCGATGTCTAAGCACAAGTGACAAGGACTGAGTCACGAAAACCAAACACCTTTAGGACTGTCGCTCTCTCTACCATAGACCTGGTTCACAGTCCTAGGGATGCGTGAGCATAACCATACATGATTGCAACTGTTGATTTGTTATATGTAGCAATTATGTCATTTCTTTGTTTTTTGTTCTTTTAGTTCCTCATTTTCATTTTCATTCATTTTTTTACTTTGAAGTCAGCTTATTGGATGGGAATGTTATGAGCAGGCGTGACATCTTATGTAGCCAACTAGTGTACCATTCCCACCATCAACCTGTCAAAGGAATGTAAGATGTTATAAGTGTAAAGGGCAGTTTCTCAAGTCCTATGAACACCCTCCCCCACTTTGGCTTTATTAAGCCGCGAGATCAGCTCTCGTTCACAGACGGAACACGTTTGTACTCCATGTTGTATATAGTTGCCACTTGGCTATCTACCCTCCCCCCTCCTTCCCACCCTCCGAGCTCACTTATAGCAGGGTGCCCACCAGGAACATCCCTGATTAATAGAGTAAAAACAAACAAAAAGCTAAGACAATACACCTCACCTCTTATTGTACAAGTCCCAAGACAAGGATATCACTTTGCACTAAAAATTTACAATTGGGTGCGATATGCACATGACAGAATTCAAGATAGCATCATTGTATCAGGCAGATGGCCCTGACCATTTTGTCGCTCAATACCAAAGGGCTTAATTCACCCCATAAACGGAGATTAGCTCTAGCCGAAACAAAGAAACTAAGAGCACATGTAGCTTTCTACCAAGAAACCCATTTTCTCAGAAACAAAATGCCTAGATTCTCATCTAAATTCTACCCTACTGGGTATCATGTAGGATACAGTAAAAAGAAGAGAGGCGTATCTATATTAATCAGTAGGGATATCTCCTTCACGCTTCATAAGAAAGTAGGGGACAAAGAAGGGAGATATCTTTTAATACAATGTCAGATTAATAATGAACCGTACACGCTTCTAAATGTCTATGGCCCTCACGATAATCAAGGTATATACCTAGACAAGATAATTACGCTCACCCAAGCATATACATATGGTAAATTGATTATAGGGGGTGACACGAACTTTCTGCTAGATAGCAATCTAGACACTACATCAAACACCACGGTATCACACACCACCGCTAAGAAGAGATCCGCCATTACACATCAGGTTAGACATCACATACACAAAGCAGGCCTATTAGACATCTGGAGAGTGCTACATCCTTCTGAAAAAGACTTCACCTTCCACTCCCAGGCGCACAACTCCTACTCTAGGATCGATAGATTCTTGATCCCTCAATCCCTAATTCCGACAGTACAAGGAACGAGCATTGGACAGATCACATGGTCAGACCATGCACCCATAACCCTGACGATAACAGAGAAATTTCCACATAAAGGCCAAGGGTCCTGGAGACTCAATGAATCCTTATTAAAAGATCCACAGATTGCCCAACATATTAGGGACGACATTAAAATGTACTTTGACATAAACTGCTCAGGAGATGTAACCACTGACACGATATGGCAAGCCCATAAGGCGGTCATCAGGGGCTCACTGATCAAACATGGCTGCTATGCCAAAAAGCTAAGAAAGGCCACGTACGATACCCTTCTCCAACAAATTATGGCCATCACGCACGCCAATAAACAAAACCCCACACAACCACAGTATGACAAGCTTCGAACACTACAAACCCAGCTCAATGAGGTGGAACTAAACAAAACCAATCATATCTTACACAGATACAGACACAAATTTTTTGCGCAAGGCAACAAATCAGGGAAAATCCTCGCCTCCAAGCTAAAAGCGCGTACTACCCACTCACGAGTGGAATTTCTTTTATCCTCAGATAAGCGCAAATTGTTGAACCCACAAGATATTGTGGAAGAATTCGCAACCTATTATAGCTCCCTTTACAACTTAGAGAACCAAGAGTCTACTCACGTCCCCTCAGAAGATCAAATTCAGCGCTTCCTAGCAAATATTGACTTACCTACACTTACAGACGCAGAAATAGAGGCCCTTACTCGCCCCTTCACTAACGCAGAAATATTGAGCATCATAACAAAACTACCAGCTCACAAATCCCCAGGTCCGGATGGCTTTACAAATGTATATTATCAGACCTTTTCCGACCTGCTGTTACCTCACTTAACAAACCTCTGCAATCATTGTTTTGACACAGGGTCTATGCCCCAGGACATGCTACTAGCACATATCTCCACACTGCCCAAGCCTGGAAAACCAGCGAACCAATGCCAAAATTTCCGTCCAACCTCCCTCCTCAATAGCGATACGAAAATCTACGCTAAAGCCCTAGCCGAACGCCTGAAAGACATTCTCACCCGAATAACGCATAATGATCAATCGGGTTTTGTTAAAAATAGACAGGGGTCGGACAACACGAGGAAAATCCTCAACATTTTGGCACATATGGAAAATAATAACGTGGAGGGTCTTCTGCTGGCACTGGACGCCGAGAAGGCCTTCGACAGACTGAATTGGAGATACATGGAGCAAGTTCTCCTAAAATTTGGCTTCCCCGCACCATTTATTAAGGGCCTCTTGGCCCTGTATTCCAGCCCAGCAGCCAAAGTCTCCAGTGGCGGTTTCCTATCGAGCCCCTTCAAGATCACAAACGGCACACGCCAGGGGTGCCCGCTATCCCCCCTGTTGTTTGTGTTATCTTTGGAACCGCTAGCATGCACAATTCGCAAGCACACGGACGTCAGGGGCATACAGATACAGCAAAGGGAATACAAACTGGCCATGTTTGCGGATGATGTCCTAGTATCCCTGACTCAGCCCACAGAATCCCTGCCGCACCTCATGCGCACGTTACATGACTTTGGACAAATCTCGTATTACAAACTGAATCAAGCTAAGACCCAAGCACTCCCAATCCGACTGCCGACCACGACTGTAACTACATTGCAAGCCCAGTTCCCCTTTGACTGGAGACACTCTCACATCACATACCTAGGGGTCAAAATTGCTACTTCTCCTAGGAGAACAGTCATGCATAACATATCCACACTCCCTCAAATGTGTAAACAACTTTTACATAAATGGAAAGATGTGCAAATCACATGGTTAGGCAGGATAAATACTGTTAAAATGATGATACTACCGAAAATATTATACATCTTCAGAATGTTACCACTACCTCTCTCTCTCTCGCTAAGCGCCCAAATCCAAAAAATGTTATCGGTTTTTGTGTGGGAAAACAAAAAACCCCGCATTCCCCTATCCTTGCTGCAAACCCCGGTTAAGTTGGGAGGATTGGGCTTCCCTAATGTCCTAATGTACCACAAAGCAGCAGTACTAGAAGCAGCTATCAAATTACACGCCCCAAAAAATACACTTCAGTGGGTCGACATGGAAAATGAATACGGTACAGGAAGCTCAGCAATACACTATATGTGGACACCCAAACAACTAAGAGACAAATCCCAAGCATTATTGCCCCTTACTAGGACCACCATACAAGTCTGGGACCAATTACACCGCTTGCAAGCGACTGACAATAAATTCCTAAAATGGGCACCCATAGAGGCACTACAGTCTATATCTCCGTGGTTATCGTTCAAAAAATGGTCAGCACTGGGAATTACCCATATTACTAACCTATGTTCACAAAGGGACATCATCCCCTTCCCAGATCTACAGACCGCATACAACCTCCCACCATCCTTCATCTTCCCATATGTCCAACTAAAAAGCATTGTCCAAGAACGAGTACTGCTCACAACACAAACTACAGACAACCCCAACACAGAAAGATTGGCACTGTATGACAGATGCCGTACGGCCCCAATCAGAGCCCGCTCCCTGTCCCTCAGCTATGCAGCCCTAAGACACACTAACACGATGCCAGACTTTTCCTTTATGGCACAGTGGAATAGGGAACAAACTATTCGCTTTCCTAAAGATCAGTGGCTACGATCAATCCTAGCGCTTAAAGGTATCACATCCTGCTACTCACATGTAGAAGCACACAAAAAATTGATCTATAGATGGTACCTCACACCTGACAAACTTAACAAAATATACCCACTATCATCAGCACAATGTTGGAGGTGCGAACAGGACAGGGGCACAATGAGCCACATATGGTGGCACTGCCCGAACATACAACCATTATGGACGGAGGTCCAGACGATCTGTAATTCCTTAGGGGTTCTCAGGGGTAAGATCACACCTGAGATAGGTCTTTTTCTTCTGATACCCATGACCACCCCTTATCAAGATAGACAACTAATGATTATGGTAATCATGGCAGCACGTAATCTCCTAGCATACCACTGGAAGCAGAAGGAATGCCCATCGTCACAGCTATTATATAGTAAAATACAACAGTACCTTAGGTATGAGCAATTGTCCGCAGCCACACCCAAACATAAGACTGCCACAAACAATAACTGGCATAAATGGATAACTTTTGATCCACTAGCAGTACCATAGGCGGTATTATAGCTTTGAACTTACCATAGTCAGTATTATAACTATAGACTTACACCCCACACAAACACTGGACAACCAAGCAGAAGGGAGGAACAGTATAGCTAACCTCAGGATAATAGGGGGCAAGTCACGTAGACATATGCATGTTCAGCAGCAACTTATGTATAATCAGCAACAACAATGACCAAAGAACGACCACCAATGCTCACCCTAGATTGTAGGGTCAAAAAGGCCCAACCCTAGACGGTGGAAAACACACCGGGCAATTCTGCAGAGGCGCACCTTGACCAGGAGTCATCCATAGATAAGCACACGCACCTGTAACTGTACATTGTTGGGTACGGTATATATATTACTAGAATGCTTTGCATACAGACTCAGGATTTGCCAGTTCGGAAACACGCTGAAACTGTAAATTGCACTGTATTGTGGTATCGCTTCTCCTTTACCCTTTACCCACCTACCCCTCTTCCTTTCTGTACCCCAACTGTTATGAAAAACTCAATAAAAGTACAAATTGAAAAAAAATAAAGCAGAGGTACACATAAAAAATATTTTAAAATAAGTTATAGGTGGTTTTCAGTATTTAATACAATGGTGTAATTCCAGGAGAACTTATGGACCATCTTTAAAGTAATTAAATAATGCTTAATATTTAAATTTCACTTTGAATTCCTAAAAATTTACATTTTATTGAACAAAACCCTGATCCTGGCACAGTCAATACACATGTTAGATTGGATGAAAATCAAAGTATAATTTGTTTATTGATATGTAGTGATGCACCCAACGGTTCGCGTTCGCCATGGCGGGCGAACATATGCGCAGTTCGATCCGCCCCCTATTCGTCATCATTGAGTAAACTTTTAACCCTGTACCTCACAGTCAGCAGACACATTCCAGCCAATTAGCAGCACACCCTCCCTAGCAGACCCTCCCACCTACTGGACAGCATCCATTTTACATTCATTCTCAAGCTGCATGCTTAGTGAGAGGAGGGAAAGTGTAGCTGCTGTTGATTAGATAGGGAAATGTTTAGCTAGGTTAGGGTATACAGTGTCCACTACAGTCCTGAAGGACTCATCTGATCTCTGCTGTAAGGACAGCACCCCAAAAAGCCCTTTTTAGGGCTCAAACATTAGTCTGCTTTTTTTTTTTTTTTTTTGTGTAATGTAATTGCAGTTAGTTGTCGGCCAGCTTCTGTGTCAGGCTCACAGTGGATACTGTGCCCAGTGCCACCACTCACTCACTGGTGTCACAATAGCTTGCATTTAAAAAAAATGTTTTTTTTTCTCACTATAATAGATTGAAGAGCAGTTAGTTGTCTGCCAGCTTCTGTATCAGGCTCACAGTGGATACTGTGCCCAGTGCCACCACTCACTCACTGGTGTCACAATAGATTGCATTTAAAAAAAAAAAAACTTTTTTCACTGTTATAGATTGAATAACAGTTAGTTGTCTGCCAGCTTCTGTGTCAGGCTCAGAGTGGATACTGTGCCCAGTGCCACCACTCACTTACTGGTGTCACAATAGCTTGCATTTAAAAACAAAAAACTTTTTCACTGTTATAGATTGAATAGCAGTTAGTTGTCTCAAAACGGGTGTGTCAGCCCTACAGCGTGTACTCTGCCAGTTCACAGTGCCATTCATATCTGGTGTCATAATAGCTTGCATTTAAAAACAAAAAACTTTTTTCACTGTTATAGATTGAATAACAGTTAGTTGTCTGCCAGCTTCTGTGTCAGGCTCAGAGTGGATACTGTGCCCAGTGCCACCACTCACTTACTGGTGTCACAATAGCTTGCATTTAAAAACAAAAAACTTTTTCACTGTTATAGATTGAATAGCAGTTAGTTGTCTCAAAGCGGGTGTGTCAGCCCTACAGCGTGTACTCTGCCAGTTCACAGTGACACTCTTATCTGGTGTCACAATAGCGTGCATTTAAAAACCCAAAAACTTTTTTCACTGTTATAGATTGAATAGCAGTTAGTTGTCTGCAAGCGTCTGTGTGTCAGGCTCGCAGCGTATACTGTGCCCACTTGCCCAGTGCCACCACTCACTCACTGGTGTCACAATAGCGTGCATTTAAAAACCAAAAACTTTTTTCACTGTTATAGATTGAATAGCAGTTAGTTGTCTTCAAGCTGGTGTGTCAGGCCTACAACGTGTACTCTGCCAACCTTTGCCAGTTCAAAGTGCCACTCTTATCTGGTGTCACAATAGCTTGCATTTAAAAACAAAAAACTTTTTTCACTGTTATAGATTGAATAGCAGTTAGTTGTCTTCAAGCGGGTGTGTCAGCCATACAGCGTGTACTCTGCCAATCTCTGCCAGTTCACAGTGCCACTCATATCTGGTGTCACAATAGCTTGCATCTAAAAACAAAAAACTTTTTTCACTGTTATAGATTGAATAGCAGTCAGTGTCCTTAAAGCGGGTGTGTCAGGCTCACAGTGGATACTGTGCCCAGTGCCACCACTCACTCACTGGTGTCACAATAGCTTGCATTTAAAAACAAAAAACTTTTTTCACTGTTATAGATTGAATAGCAGTTAGTTGTCTCAAAGCGGGTGTGTCAGGCTCACAGTGGATACTGTGCCCAGTGCCACCACTCACTCACTGGTGTCACAATAGCGTGCATTTAAAACCCCAAAACTTTTTTCACTGTTATAGATTGAATAGCAGTTAGTTGTTTGCAAGCGTCTATATGTCAGGCTCGCAACGTATACTGTGCCCACTTGCCCAGTGCCACCACTCACTCACTGGTGTCACAATAGAGTGCATTTAAAAAACAAAAAACTTTTTTCACTGTTATAGATTGAATAGCAGTTAGTTGTCTGCAAGCGTCTGTGTGTCAGGCTCGCAGCGTATACTGTGCCCATTTGCCCAGTGCCACCACTCACTCACTGGTGTCACAATAGCATGCATTTAAAAACCCAAAAACTTTTTTCACTGTTATAGATTGAATAGCAGTTAGTTGTCTTCAAGTGGGTGTGTCAGCTCTACAGCGTGTACTCTGCCAACCTCTGCCAGTTCACAGTGCCACTCATATCTGGTAGCTTGCAGGCATAGTACCACTAATCGAAAAAAAAATGACAGGCAGAGGCAGGCCACCCCTACACTGCGCATTGGGTAAACCTGCTGACGGCTGCCAAGCATGGAATGCGTGGCTCTGCAGAGGAGTTGGTGACACCGCTGCTACTTGCAGGCAGGCCTGCTGCCACCTCCTCTACTCCTCCTACTCCATCCTCTTCCATAACCTCCTCGGCTGGGTCCTCTTCTGCTGCTGTGTCTTGCTCCACATCAACGGATAGGGGACGTAACAGGGATTAAACTGATAAGAATAGTACTACTTAACACACCACTCCTATCTGGTGGCACATTAGATTGCACGCGCAGTGCCCCAAATTTGAAGTAGGAGGACCGACCAAGCATCTTTTTCCATCTCCCGGTTCCTAAAATCGATGCCATATACACGTCCCCTGATAGGGGACGTAACAGGGATTAAACTGATAGGAATAATACTACTTAACACACCTTATAATAACGCAGAGAGAGGCAACGCAGAGAGAGGAGTCTGAAGAAGAGGAGTCAGAGGAGGAAGGTGGCTTTGAGGAGGTGGAAGACCAAACACAGCAGGCGTCCCAGGGGGCTTGTTGTCACCTTTCGGGGACCCTTGGTGTTGTACGTGGCTGGGTGGAGGAAGAGACCTTCAATGACATCAGTGAGGACAAGGAACGGGACATGGCTAGCTTGGTATCCAACCTTGTGCAAATGGGGAGTTTGCGGTTGTGCAAATGGACTGTTTGCGGTGCTTTAAACGGGGAGTTTGGTCTGTCACTGTGAAGCTGGCGTAACCCTTACACTACATGATCGATACAACATCATACAGTGGGTCCCCCCCTCATTATTTTTATGGCCCCCACCCACTGCTCACAGGTGGGGGCTGGCGGGAGGACAGTAGGTCCCTCCATTGAGATTTATGGCCCCCACCCACCGTGCAGGGGTGGGGGCCGGGGGGGAGGACAGTAGGTCCCCCCTTATCCTTATTTACTGAATATTCCCGAGTATAACAATGTTTGGCATTTAGTGAATATTCCCTATTCTGCTCTGTGTCAGTGTGTATCAGGGATCCTTAGGATAGGTGTCAATCCATATCTGCCAAGTGACCCTATGTAGGGGGCACATTCCCTATTCTGCTCTGTGTCAGTGTGTATCAGGGATCCTGAGGATAGGTGTCAATCCATATCTGCCAAGTGACCCTATGTAGGGGGAACAGTCCCTATTCTGCTCTGTGTCAGTGTGTATCAGGGATCCTGAGGACAGGTGTCAATCCATATCTGCCAAGTGACCCTATGTAGGGGGAACAGTCTCTATTCTGCTCTGTGTCAGTGTGTATCATGGTCTCTGAGGACAGGTGTCAATCCATATCTGCCAAGTGACCCTATGTAGGGGAACAGTCTCTATTCTGCTCTGTGTCAGTGTGTATCATGGTCTCTGAGGACAGGTGTCAATCCATATCTGCCAAGTGACCCTATGTAGGAAAACAGTCTCTATTCTGCTCTGTGTCAGTGTGTATCATGGTCCCTGAGGACAGGTGTCAATCCATATCTGCCAAGTGACCCTATGTAGGGGAACAGTCTCTATTCTGCTCTGTGTCAGTGTGTATCAGGTCTCTGAGGACAGGTGTCAATCCATATCTGCCAAGTGACCCTATGTAGGGGGAACAGTCTCTGTTCTGCTCTGTGTCAATGTGTATCATGGTCTCTGAGGACAGGTGTCAATCCATATCTGCCAAGTGACCCTATGTAGGAGAACAGTCTCTATTCTGCTCTGTGTCAGTGTGTATCATGGTCTCTGAGGACAGGTGTCAATCCTACCTGCCAAGTGACCCTATGTAGGGGGAACAGTCCCTTTTCTGCTCTGTGTCAATATGTCATATGTCATGTATCAATCCATATCCATTGTGATTTAGGAATGTTAGGTGACTTCTGCCCTTTATGGATTAAGACCAGACTCTGCATCAACTGTGTCATTTTCCATGGGAGTTGTGCCATGGATCCCCCTCCGGCATGCCACAGTCCAGGTGTTAGTCCCCTTGAAACAACTTTTCCATCACTATTGTGGCCAGAAAGAGTCCCTGTGTGTTTTAAAATTCGCCTGCCCATTGAATTCTATGGCGGTTCGCCCCGGTTCGCCGGTTCGTGAACATTTGCGGAAGTTCGCATTCGCCGTTCGTGAACCGAAAATTTTGTGTTCGCGACATCACTATTGATATGTTACAATTATTTACAGAAAATTATAGAGGCACCCAGTTATTGATTTAAGGCAATTTTAGTTACCAGTAATCCTCACTTAATGACCAGTTCCGTTCTCACGACCTGGTCGTAGAACAAATTGAACGGTAAGTGAGAAGTTGAAGGATTCCCTGCTCTGCTGCGTTTGTCTATGGTCAGGGAAATTTCCCTGAACGTAGACAAGCACACCAGAGCAGGGAATCCCTCTAATCTATATTTTGGGAAATTTCCCCGAACATAGACAAATGCAGCAAAGCAGGGAATCCCTCTAATCCCCACCACGGCTCGCACTTACCCCCACACTAGAGAGCTGGTCGTAACTGCAAGCCATCATAAAACAGGTAGGTCGTAAACTAAGGACCACCTGTATTTCTTTCACACCTCACAAACAGCTTTTCATAGAAGTACTTTTGTATTAAGAACATCAGTGGCCATTTTCATACAGACACTTTTGTTATAATTTGGGTACAATAAAGGCTTTTCAAATTACATTGATATTCGATTAAGGCTACTCATCAATATGTCTCGCAATTTTATTGCTGATGCAGTTCAAGAAAGATGAGTCTTTGCACCAAAATGGCCTGATCCAAGATCCCAAGGTATTTATAAACTTGAAGGAACATTGTACTCACTATAACAATTTTAATTAAATGAAGTTGTTATTGTGCCTACCATTGTTTCCCCTTCTTTTTGGCCCCATATGACAGTATTTAACTAATTAGGGGGCTTGGAAGCAAAGCTTGAAATCATGCCTCCAAGCTCTCTGGGTATGACAGCAGGCTGTCCATACCGTGCATTCCATGATGACATTCACTCATGCGCAGTTCCATCAGCCTGCCATAGAGAAATATTACATGCCATGATTCTCTACTGAAGACTCATAGGTGCATCACGAATCATGAGCACAATGCATGTGCCTACAGTCCCCAGTATTCCTCTATGAGAATTTGACAGTCATCCTAGAGGAATGGAGGAACATCACGTGCCACAGCAGTGCCGACGGAGACTCGGTGCCGGAGAGAAGGTAAGTATTTTATTTATTTTTTATTTTGTTAGTTTAGTAAATGCAGGTGGAGAGGGGAGGCCTAAAATTAACTAGTGACATATAAACTGTGGCATACAGATAGGTATTCCTAACACTACAGTATTCATTTATATAACTTAATGTTGATTAATATGTAGCCTCCAAACATATAAAGAATGTCTGTGGACAACTCCATAAAATGTATTCTCACAGGACATAGAATGAGGAAGAAACAGAGGTATGAATGAGCCCCTGGTTTAACCAATGAAAACACATCTGTCATCTGTAAAAAATAGGAGGGGACATTAAATTGACTTTCTTTGATCAGTAGGGTGAGAGATGACTGTCTTATTTTCTTTCCTGACTCATAACAGGAAACTCATAGACGCTGTATAGCTGTTTTCTGGATGTGACATCATCACCGTCTCTCTAGTTTTTAATCAATTAATTTATTTATGTTTGACACAGTTCAGTGCTGCCTGTAAGCTGTAAGACATTGCACAGTCAGGCGGATGTTTTCATTATGTGGTCAGCCTGATATATTAATTGTGATTTTGAGCTCCAGTTGGAACATGAGGAGCCACCAACTGGAATTATTTAACTTGAACAATTGACCGTTTTAAGAGTCAACCAAATAGTCACTTGCTAAACTGGCATACGCAATGGTCAGCATACAGAGTTGTTTGCACTGGATGAATTTGAAACCACCTTGCCTTTAGATTAGTTTCACTTGAACTAGCGTAATAAAGTGTAACTCAAACCTTAGTGGATAAATTATATTTTAATGGTTACTTCTTATTTTAAAGATTCTTTATGGAACATCAAAAATAAAACAAGTAACCACTGGCTAGGTATTTATACACAAAAAATACAAACACTCTCAGCCACTCAATAAAATGGATCTATCAGTAGTATTCCTAGGCCCTAAGCTGCATAATAATACCAACTATTTCTTCTCTCACATTTTGTAATAGACTGTTCAAGCTGAGAGTTATTTTTCCTTCATTCACATTCATAAATTCTGTTTTTGATAGTGTTGTTGAAATTCAATTTTCATTTGCATTACGATCCTGCAATAAAACATTTTACTATGTGTATATACTTTTTCATGGAGTATGTTGCAAAAGAAAACACAGCTGAAATTAGTTTTCAGACATATTTTTTGAGGCTGTGACATTTTATTACATTTTCCCTTAGACAGACATATATCTCTAAAACTGCTGTTTAAACTGAAAAGAACAATTTTTGATATGTGTATATTTTTTCGTTTTCTTATAAATGGTCAATGTGTAGCTTTTCACACTAAATACATGGATGAATACATTTCAACCTTGCACTAATCCTCCTTTATTGTCATGGCAGTGTACTTGTCATCAAAGAGATGTCATATGGAGGACTGAAACACTAGAGTCTGTCTATCATTCAAGAGGGTCGTTTCTCTTGCAGTCAGCGATGTGTGGCTCTGAGAGGAATCTTCCATTTCGACTTACAGCTTCTATTTTTTTAATTACCTTCTTAGGATTGGAGCCACAGTTGTACATATTTAACTCACCCCTATAAATTGCAAGCTTTTTGTTGTTCTTTTTGTTTAAAAATACACACCTTTTATTTCTCAATAGAAACGGTAACACATATACGTGTGAATCATTGTTTTAATGCTGTGTTGTGGATAACATAGTATATTGATTAAATCATATTCACTTTGACAGACATAGGTAACTTTTGGCACTCCAGATGTTCTTGACTACATCTGCCCTGATGCTTTGCCAGCATTGTGATGCTAAGAGCATTATGAGAGATGAAGTCCACAACATCTGGTGTGCCAAAGGTTGCTTACCCTCAAACTATGAAGGGACACTGGGTAATTTCATCACATGATGAGTGCGTGTTAAGTAAACTTTGGAATCCTTTGACTTAGGAATTATTGTACCTGATGATAATTAAGCGCTATAGAACATGATGAATGTTTGCATTAATTTTTTAGTTAATTTATTTTTGTTTTTTTGCTACATTTCTATACTATTTTTGATTGGTGACAATTTACTTTTAAATTGTTATGTTTAACTAAGAATGTTAATGTAATAGGTATATGAATTAATGTTAGCTTTCCTTGGTACAGGTTTTTTGGAAATTTGGGTACAGGGCTTATTTTTGTGTGCTTTTATTTGCTTTTGTATTACGCATCTATGTTACAGTGCTGATACCCACCCATGCATGCCTTATTAATGGTTAATCAGTTTGTAGGGGTTCATAAAAAAATACCCCTTTTTTGTCTCATTAGAACGTTTGCCTTTTAGCGGAATGCAGTGTAGGACTTATCTAAGAGGTTTGCCATGACATTGCAGGCGAGTTTACACTTAATTGGCCATTGGTGGGCTACTGAAAATATCTGTTTTTTAAATATGCTTTTGGGAAATAGTGCGCAACTAACTTTTTTTTTTTTGGTAATGCACAGTGCTTTCTTCTAACGTGAAACTAATATTATACTTAATTAATACCAAGTTCATCTTCACTAATCATTCTACTATTGCAGTCTTATCCTCATATCTTACTTATTATTCAAGTAATTCAATGGTAACATTAATGAGCATCCAGACAGTTAGGATGTGACATGTACACATTTTCTATAATTCATTAAATAAATAAATGAAAAGTATGTTATCATATGCATATCATTTTTTACATATAAAAAAAAATGAGAAAAAAGGTGCAATTGGATGAAAGCAACTTCTGGCTTAATTTATTTGCGAAATTGAATCTTATCTATTCCTCTAACGAGAATGGAAAGCTGTGAGAAGCTAATCGGTGCAATTATGTGCTTGTCATTCATTTGAAAGAGAAACTCGGTGTACATATTTATATCTAACCTCTGGTTGGACATTTTATGCTAGGGAATCACTATATATTCATGCAAGAAATGGACACAGAAAGGTGCTATGGTTTAAATATTTCTACAGTTATGTGTCTCTGAACCTCACTCAAAAATATCTGGATGATGTTTTGCCAAATGTGTGTGCAACTGCATTCTTGTTCTTCTCTTGCCTTCTATGTCCCATTAAATTAGTGACACAGTATGTATAAAATAGCATAATTTCCACTAACGCTAAAGGAGCTGTTTTTGTGCGTATATGTTGTTTACACTGTAGGAGGTAGGTAACTATTAAGTCTGTTATTATGAACAATTACAGTTTTTATTATTGTAATACAATTCACAGTTCAGACAAAACTATTTTTCCTCTCTGTGGCCTTTTCAGAAATTACGTGAGGAGAAATATGAACATAAACATAGTATATTTTTTTTGCTATCCTTGTAAACAGATCAGTAAAACAAAGTAATGTAGCCTGTGTTTTATTGTCTTTTTTGCATGTTCCTATAAAAGTGTTATTCCACTTTATATGAAAGTATGATTTAATTTTGGTACACTTAGGTTATTTGCTGAGAAATTATATATTTATGATTCAAATTAAACTCCGAGGACATTTTTGAATTTGCAGCAGAATTTATATTTTACCTCTATAGTGTTAACTTGTAAAATAGATTGTTTTTAATTCGGTTACTGAAGCAAATACATATTCACTCTCACTTAAGTGCTGCAGATCTTAATATTACTAGATACAAATACATTGTTCTGTGTTTTAGAGCAGAAAAAAACAAACAAAATAATAACCCTAAAATGCATAATTTTTCTTGATAGTCAATAATAATAAACATGTATTAATTTCCGCCATATTGCTTGTGTTTTTCTTGCAAAGCGGTGAAATAGCTAAATTATAAGGTTCTTCATTTAAGGACTCATCGTAAAGAACTTCTGTCACCTTTTGAGGTATTTGCATATTTTGCAGAGACCCTTGTTGGTGACATTGCTAATCGCGGAGCATTGGTCCACGGGTGCAGTGGAGGTGAGTTATACTTACCTGGTGCTGTCCTTACAGGTGCCTCCATACTCTTTCTTCAGCTCCTGGCACTTCATTATACAGTAGCCAATGCCAGTACTTTAGTCTTATACATGCACAACTGTGCAATACTAATGTCTACATAGGACCCGCGTGCCCCCGGGAACCCCTTTAGATATTATCTTGTAATGAGTGAGCTAATGTTTTTTTCCCCACAGTTAACAATAGTGATGGTTGGGGGATATCGCAAAACTTGAAAGAGGTAGCTCCACCTTTTTGTCAAGTATAGTCCCTACTTTGTCAAATTCTATATATTGTGATTGCATTCATATTTCAATGGTGTTAGCATCATTTCATACCTTTATGAGGCAAACTTGACTTTTAAAAGTAAAGTTAATAAAGATGCTGATAAATCGGTCTTCACATGGTTTACAAAAATGGGCACTACAGTCCAAAGTATCTTGTATGCATTTACCCCATAAACCTGAATACCCTTAAACATTTCAGCATAAAATCACTGTGAAACTGCTCTATCTAGTGCACTACACCAAGTCATGCTTCTGAATGGTGAGTTGCACTTCTCATTAAATTACACAATCCCTATAAATGTCTCATACTCCACCTGCAACTCTCAATAGTTTATGCTCTCTTTCTTGACTAATCGATTTTATTCTGGTCACTTCAAATCACTGTCATGAGTATCCAACTAGCCAACCAATCACGTTTACTCACTCAGTACCATGCAACCTATCTACACCCACCTTGTCAGTTATTGCCAATCAGACAGGCAGCATATTCACCTTTCCAATCAAACAGCTCAAACGTACAGGAACATTAAAAAAGCACTTCAGATTGCTTTATGTGCAAAGAGTTTGTCCCCTATTTTTAATTTTACAAAAAGTGTAGTTATCAATAGAAATTGACACTTTTTTAAATGAACCTTGTTACAACCTCTTAGCTGTCAATAGGACAATTAGTCCAGTTACTTTCTGGTTGTTTAGCTCATTGAAGCTAAACTCAAGTAGCAGCAATTGCTCAGCACACCTGCCTTGCAAAGACTTCTCATCGAGCTGCATCAAAGTCTGTGATTGGACAGCCGCATAAAGTGTGGGTGGAGTTAGAAGGGGTGGTCTTGCAAAGGAAAATATGCATAATTAGATTCAATAATTTTTGCATTGTAGGTATACCTGATAACAGTGATTTATCTATTTTTTTTTTTATTTGGGATGTTAGCAGTCCATATTAAACCATCTGCACACTTGCTGTAGCCTGTTCACATTCAACAAACAAAATAAATTACCTAGTCACCAATTCACATGCAACCATTTAGTCACATATCCCCAGCCACATTTAGTCTTTTTTGTTCATACACCTGAAAGGGTTTTTCACTTCACAAAAAATTACTATGGAATTTCAAATGTTGGCCAAACACCAGAATCAGAAAAATATTTTAAATACTTTACAGCTTATCTATTGTTTTAAATTTCTGTTCATAATTCTAAACACAAAAATCATACACTAACAAACAAGCATATTTTTTATGATAATTCTGATATTGAATTGCAAACACCACGTCCATTTTTGACATGAGGTTTTAATCACCCCTTCATCAAAGTAATATATTTGCTAGGAATTGTGGAGACATGAGAATAGAACATACATTGGCCCAAATATAAGATCTGGGAGAAAACGGCTGAGATGGACAATATTTAAATTGCAGCTTTTTGGATTAAAAATACAATTCATTTGTCAAAATTCATCATTCCCAATTTTGTAGATAAACTCATGGGTCTTTTTATAAGTCATTCTCCCATATACATGCATCTCACCCAAACATAAATAGAGATTAGTTCTTTGTTATACTGATTAATTTACAAATTGCCAATATAATTTGCCAAACACAACAATGTGATTGTATAAACATAAACTGCATGTAATAAACATTGACAAGGTGCTGTAGGCCCTGCACATGGGAGCTCATTATAATAATTCAAAATCTATTAGTTAAAACTAATCCAAAACGCATACTTGCAGCATCCCTAAGAGCAAGTGTAACTCTATTATTTTTCAGAAAACCCTCCAAAGTACGAAAAAAAAAATAATTCACCTCCGATTCTCAATCTGATTGATATAACACATGGGGATTTCTCATTAGAAAAAAAGGCAGATGATTTCATTTGTTTTGCTTGAGTTAGTTCTCTGCTGTACAGTGATTTACATCTCTGAAATTTCATTTGATTCCTGGTTAATTTGTGTGAAGGGAAGCATAATAATACCTGTTTAATTTGTAATCTGTATTTAAACTCCTTTGAGAAATCAACTTGCATTATATATCTGGTCATTTAATGTCTGGGGTTCCTGTGGGATTTGAAAACCTTGTAATAGAGAAGTACATAGCAGAACATTTTTATCAAATATGTTCTGGCCTGACTGATATCTTAGGAAAAGACCAACATCTCTTCACTTAACCACTACGGATGTGCAGTAATTTGAGGTTATCTAGATATTTCACATAGTCTCTTTCCAATATAAATCCATTTGGTATAACAGTTAATATTTTACCTTAAATTACTTTACTGCATGTCAAGCAGCTCAGGAAAAAAAAGCTTCAAGATGCATGAAATTATCAGGACATGGTGTAAAAAAATTGTTACAATTTCTGATGACAGTGTCTCTGTAAAAGGGCAATTTACATGAGATCCCCAATTAATGAGATTG
This sequence comes from Pelobates cultripes, assembly GCA_933207985.1. Classification (NCBI taxonomy): domain Eukaryota; kingdom Metazoa; phylum Chordata; class Amphibia; order Anura; family Pelobatidae; genus Pelobates; species Pelobates cultripes. Next base: position 28,020,942 of record OW240920.1, on the reverse strand, counting down.
CACCCAAATAATAATAAATAATAAATAATAAGAGCATTGCTTTTTATCATCAAACTGTTTTCCTTTAGGAAAGAAATCTCAGAGGAAATCATAATTGATCAAAATATATTTCTGAGGACCACTGAAAAAGAGTTTCCAAAGTTCATGAGGCTGAAAAGGGATTTAACAATAATTCTAAAAATGATGTCTTTTATCAGTCTATGATCAAACATATGGACCACCGAAAAAGACTTGTCAAAGTTCATAAAAGTGAAAAAGGATGCAATGCCATTTCTAAAAACCCTGTCTTTTATTAATCTATGATCAAAAATATGGTGTGCCCACTGAGGAAATTCAGAACCATTGTTACCTGTTAAAAGAGTTGTCTTCTCAGCAAATTCACTCCATAAGGAAAAAACGATATTCCAGAAGGTCGAAAGGAATAGAAATATAATGGATTAGAATTTAGCTGATGTTATAAGGTAACTTTAAAATAAATGCTGAGCAAGAGAGTTTGCAAGGGAAAATAAGAAGTAAGAAACCAATGGTCTGCAAATAATTATTGCTACTTGTCTCACATTCTCTGAAGACCACTTGCAAAGGCCAGACAGTTACAGAGAAAATTAATTTTGGACATATTGAACAAAAGCAATAATTTTTTACACAAACACGAATGTTAGATATTTGGTGATAACTGGGACCACCTACCAGCAAAATAATCTCATTTTATGCCATAAAAGAATGGTAATGAGAGTGTCAATGTATGGGACTTCTTACAGAATCAAAATCTAGAACGTTTTAGAAGGACAATGGATTCTGGATTGTACTGTAAAAGCATACCTGAAAATTTCAGCATTCAGGGTGCCCAAAAGCTGAAGTTTAGTAAAATGTTAGTAATGCAAGAAAATCACAGAATAGCAAAGGCAAACAAGACATAACATTAGATTAATTAACCCCCTAAGGACACAGCTTCAGAAACTGGACATACCCTTAATACTCAAGCAAATTTTGCATTTTTTGTGTTTACAACAATTTGCATCTCTCTCATTTATTGTACCAACACATTAAATACTGGTTTTAGATGTCAAAAGGGGCTTTAATTTGATGTGACATATACAAATATAGATTCTCATTTCTTACAAAAAAAAAAGCAAAACAAAGGGGGAAATTTCTTTTATTTTTTCCCAAGTTTTGGCAATAATAATGTGTGCATAATATGTCCAGCTTTTGAAAAGTAATTCAAAATCAATTAATGTATGTGTCTTGATTTACAGAGTACATAATATGTGTAGGATTTAAGTTTATTTTGAAAGTTACAGGTCACAAACTACAAGATGTAAAATAATATTTGGTGGTATGTTTGTGTTGGAAGTTTAATACCCATCACAGAAAACAAAATTGCCACACTAAAGTATATATTTATACAAAGTAGACATCACAGGCTATTTACAGGCTATTTACTTAAGGTTCTTTTGACACTTTTTACGTAGCCATTTCACTGCCAATCTCTGCTAAATATTGGAATAAAATTGTGTTCTTTTCTCTATTTTGGCATATATACATATAATAATGTGTCTTTGGTAAAGTTGGTGTGTGCTATCCCTGTACAGAACCCCATATTGTGTTCAGCTACATCTGCTGAGTACAACGATACCCCCATTGTATACCTTTAGCTACAATGCCATATAGGAGACCATGCTATTTCAGTTTCTATAGTTGGAATTTTCATACATGGTCCTATGTCTGATTTTGTGGCATTATAGTCATTTGACTGTTCAAATAACCACACAAAAGCCTTCCATTTGAGAAAGCAGACACTCCAGTGTATCTTATTAGGCATATATTATGCCTTAACATTCCACCATTTTTTCACCAATTTATTTCAAATTTGTGGTGAGAAAAAGAAATTACATTTTTTTTACATACATGTTGCATTTTCGATAGGTATTTCGTACATTTGATAAGTGCCACTGTCATCTTCTGAGTAAAACAATATGCCCAATGTGCGATCTAAACATGGTTTTGATGGGTTCGTATTGTATTTTGAAATATTTTAGCAGGCTGGTTTTTCAAACTACCCCAAATGGCATTATATTTCTTTAAGAAGACACCTGAGGGTATTTTAAAAGGCAAATTTTGAACCTTGGCGTGGGATAATTTTTACACTAGCTTGTATCACGTGATACACACGGTGAGTTTGTACTGTATATTTTGCAAACCTTATGTATGCTACAGGTTTATAGTACATCATATGTTGCTCAGCTATGTTGTCTAAGTACAGCAATACCCCCGTATGTACCTTTGCCAGGTATGTGAGGACATGAAAGGTGCACATTGCATTTTTTTTCAAACTTTGAACTTTTACGCTGTGTCCATACCCCACTTTGGAGGTTTTTTTAGCAGGCTACATATTCCAACTAGCCCATAAAGGCATACTATTTCTTAAAGAAGACATCCCAGGGTAATTCAAAAGGTATATTTTGAACCTTAGCCTGAAATAATTTATTTGCTATCTTGTACCATTTGTAGTGGTAATAAGCATTGTTTCTGCCTGTTTGCACATGGCTTGGGTTTTAGGCAGATTTAACTGATAGCATGATTGTCTATTGTATTTCTGTATTTCCGTATGTAGGTTCAGGAGTGAGATTGTCGTGTTTGAGAGTGGGAGGAGAATACCAGCCGCGAATAGGTTTAGTGCATATTCCTTGTCGTCTATGGTGATTGCCCTAATATCCTGATTACTTCGGATAGCTATTGCTAATGGTTCCATTACTAACACATATAGCAATGGAGAGAGGGGATAGCCCTGCCGAGTGCCGTAAGTGATTGTGAAGAAGGTTGAGCTAAAACCCGAATTTAACTGAAGGAGAGCTGTAAAGGTCTTTCACCATATTTAAGAAGTTAGGTGGGAAGCCATATAGGGTCAACACTTCGTGTAAAAAGTGCCAGTTGAGTCGATCAAATGCTTTTTCAGCTTCAAGTGAGAGCAGTGTGCTAATCAGTTTGGATTGGCTGAGGTAGTGGAGGATATCTAACATGTTTCTCAAGTTATCTGGGCCCTGTCTGCCGGACATGAACGCACCTGGTCCGTAGGAACCAGTCTGGCCAATAATGTTTTAAGCCGTTCTGTGTAGATTTTGGTGTCTGTGTTTAACAAGAAAATAGGCCTGAAATTTGGGCATAATGTTGGTGTTTTTCTGGGCTTGGGAACGGTGATGATATGGGCTGCTAGAAATTCAGATGGTAGAGTACCCGTATGGGTAGCTAGATTGAAGGCTCGTGTCACAAATGTACTCAGAGTGGATTTAAAAGTGGCGTAATATAAATTTGTAAGGCCGTCCGGGCCTGGTGCCTTCCCTTTGGGTGTGGTGTCTCTAAGCTGTGTTACCTCTTGGGTTGTGAGAGGACCTGTGAGGTGGGTGACTTGGTGTTCTTGAAGCTTAGGTAAGTTAAGCTTATTTAAGTACCCAGTAATTGTGGCTTGTGTTGGCTGGTTGACCTGTTTATTATCTTTCAGGTTGTAAAGGGAACCATAATAGTTCACAAATTCATTGCAAATATGTGTAAGTTGAATAATTTTTTAGCCGGTTGGGGATTGTAGGTAAGGAATTTTAGTTTGGGCTTGTTTGTTCCCGAGCACGAATGTCGTGGCTTTTAGTTTTTTTATTGCATAGCTCGTCTTTTGAAAACTTGTGACGTTGATTTGCATTTGCAAGTCGGTTATCAAGTTTTGCATTGTTTTTGAGGGATTGAGTTGGTTAGCTCTGTGTCTTGCAGGTGTTTGTTGGTTAGCTACAAGTCTTGCAGTGTTTTTAGGTTCTGAATGTGCGTGGTGTGGTGTTGTTTCTTAAGGTGAGAAGCTTGGAGCACGAGTAGGCCTCAGATGACCGGTTTGTGGGCCATCCATAGGGTCATTGGGGATATGTTGTTGGTGTAATTGGCTTCAAAATATGCGTGAAGGTCATTTTGTAGAGTTTGGAGAAAGTGGTGGTCGTTTAAGAGTTGCTCATTCAGTCTCCAGGGACTACGATTTTTATAGTTTTAATGGTCTGCAATTGCAAGTGTTACCGGGTTGTGGTCTGCTTTCACTCTATTTAGATGTACACTCTGCATGTATACTCGTATATTCTCGAGTATGTATTAAGTACCTTCGAATAATGTGTAAACTCCTTAAACTCCTAATGTGCAGTTTTTGCGGGGTGTTCAACCCTCTAACATTATGTGTGTATATTTTCATACTGTATGTGGTTTTTGGGTTAGTTGCTGGTCTGATGCTTATAGCTGACCCTGGTGAGAATTGGTGCCAGGAGGTCAGTGGACCTTCATATTGGAAAGGAATGTGTGGTGTGTCACGAGAGTGCGTCTGGGGGAGGCGGCCCAGAGGCCCTAGTCCACGACCTCTAAGGAAGTGTAGTAGGAAGGATGGGAAATGGAGAAAGGACACTTTCAGGTTATATTGAGTTACAATGCAGACAACATCGATCAGAGGATCTCCCATTATAAAACATATCTTTAAAAACATTAAACAGAAACAATAACCGAATACTACTATTGAAGTGCTCATTTAACTTGTCTTGAAGGTAGTAGTTTGACCTTCTTGAGTAGGGGGTAGGTGGTCGGGTCCAACCAAACTAAGCCTGTACCAAGTCTACTCAGAGTGTTGAGGCTCTTAATTTGCTAGCACTGTTAACTGTTGTGAGGGGTCTGGGACATCCACATGGACCTGGGTATTGTCGGGGTGTATGAGTGAGATTCCAACCCAGTGGAATGGTGGCCAGGAACAGGGAGCCTCTGTATGGTGCTCAGAGGGCCTCTAGTACCACCAGGCCACGAGATACTCCTTGAAAGAGTCACTTTATCTCTGGGTTCTGTCAGTCACCCCAATGGGAAGGATAACCATGCAACATTAACATTTGAAACCAATCCTACAAACTCATGCCTTTCTACCCCTTCTGTTTTTTACCCTTTGTTGTTTTTTTTTTGGGGGGGGGGGGGTTTAACTTGTTCATGAAAAGAATACTTTACTTTATTTCCCCAAGTTATAGTACAGGTGTAGAGCTGTCCCCTTCTTGTTAACTGGTTTGGCTGAATCTGAGAACTTTCATCTCACGTCTGCGAGTGCGGCGAGTACTGTTTCCCCCAGCATTCTGGTGGGTCTCTCGCTCTGTCCCAGCTGTCAGACCCCATGCGAGTCTGTCCCAGGAGTGGGTGAATCGCACCCCTGTCTCAGCTTCCAGACCCCATACCTGCGGTGACATGTCCCTGTCTCCCTCCCAGCTGCCCCAACCATAGCCATTTAACCTGTAAGTCCAAAACTCAGCCCAAGTATACATGGGGGAAAGTCTCTCTCAGCCCTCACTGCTCGGCTCTCAAAATGTTCCTCCTCAGTTTGGCTGCTCTCCATTCTCTCTGGATCCTGGCACTGCTAGCTTGCCCTGCTATGACCCATGCCCCATGGAGAAGTTCAGTGCCCTCTGGAATGGAGGACACCATGTGCATCTTGCTGCCGTTGGTGATTAGAAGTTTTACCGGGTACCCCCAGCATTATGGGATATTGTGCTAAGGGTCTCCGTGATGGGTTGGTAATTTCGCCTTCTCCTCAGGGTTTCCGCCGATAAATCCGTAAAGATGAGGATATCTTTGAACTTCTCCGCCACATCTCTCTTTGTTCGGTGAGACTTCAAGATCAGTTCTTTGATGTAAAAATAATATACTCGCATAATGACATCTCTTGGAGTGGAGGGGGACAGGTGGGCAGGTCTTGCCACTCTGTGAATCCTGTCAAGGATCAGCATGTCCACAGGTATGTCAGGCATTATGGAGCAGCTCCAGTTGTTGTATCTCCTCAGGGATTTGCCTAAGCCTCCAAATCCATAAACTTATTTTCATAGTGCTCCATCCTGCCCTCCATTTCCTCCACTTTGTCCACTATAGAATTGTGGGCTGTGACAAACTCATCAATCTTGCTATCTAAGTGAGAGTCACGGTTTCCCAGTTCGGCAATATCTTTTCTCAGATCCGCTATTGCAGTTTTCACCATGGACTGCATTTTGCCACTTTGTCCAACATGTGCTGCAGGATCTGCTTAGTCACTGCAATACCATTTTTTTCGAGCGGTGTTGAGACATCTCTAGGGATAACTCTGCTTGCCTTTGTGTTTGCTTTTTATAATGCTTATTTAGATCCATTCCGATGGAGCTCACTCAGCCTGCAACCATCATGCTCGAGTTCTGGCCACATCCCCTCTCAAAAGGCATATTTTAAATCTTAGCATGGTATAATTTTTTTGCTAGCAAGTACCAAGTGTAGAGGTAATACACATTGTTTACCTTTTTTTTTTTACTTTTTAAGACTTTTTTTGAACTTTTAATTTTTTTTGGCTTTTACAACTTTTTTACTGTTTTAAACTTTTTAAAAGTTTTTTAACTTTTTAAAAGTTTTTTAACTTTTTAAAAGTTTTTTACTGTTAACCCCTAACTAGCCTAACAGTAAATCCCCCAATTTCCCCACCCTAGCAAAATAAATAAATATTTTACAAATATTTAAGTAACTAACTAAATAAATGTAACCCCAAAGGATTAAAAAAAAAAAAAAAAAAGTTAACCCTCCTGGGTTTAAAGAAAAACTCAGATCACAGTGAAATATTGTTATCTGTATTTTGATCATTGCTGACAGTGATAAAAGAGCAGGGAAGGGGTTCAATTTTATTTGAAAGAGGTGAGGGAGGGGTGGGATTTCCCACCAATCTGTCTCTCTGCACTTCACAGCTCACAATGAGCTGCAGGGAGACAGATCGGGTTTTCCCAGTCAGAGTGATCACATAGGCTGTGAAAGTGAAACTGCCTACAGCAGTGTGCCTTAGACACGGAGGCACACTGCAAGAACATTAACCCCACAATTGCGGCAATCTGGGGTTAATTTGCGTATTGGACGGAAATTTTCCATCCTGCGTCCTTAAGGGGTTAAGTATAATTCTTAATTGATTACTAGGTTATTTTTTTTTTCGGAATGACATTCTTCAAATCTTCCCTACCATATATGGACTGCTTTGTTTTGTTTTACTGTACATAGTATTGAAAAATTAAATTCTGTTCCATTTTTCTTTCTTTGCATGTTTACATTGTTATGTGTCCTGGTCAGAAATACAGTATGTTATGCTTCTAACAGTCCTTCTGTTTCTTTCTTTAACTTATGTAGTGCCCCTGTCCAATGTGATTTCCATCGATTAACAAATTGATAGTAAAATTTTGATACAGTCACTAATTTGCAATATCGTTTGGTATACTTAGAGGAAACATCTTTGAAGAATGGTATATATTTCTCCTCAACAAAACTTATGGAGTTGCTACTAGGGAAGGATGAAAGAGTGCATGTGAGGTGGGAAGATTGTTACAGTAGTAGGAATAAGTGAGAATGAGATAGAGCACATAGGTATGGGTTTGTTTAAGGGAAGTAATATAGTGGGAGCAGAGTGAACAAGTATGGGTATAGTGAGATTCAAGTGAGAGGTTGTGAATGGATTTGCATACAAGAGTAAGAAATGTGAAAATAGAATGTTGACAAAGAGGAAGACAATGGAGTTTTTGAAGAAGGGGCATGACTTGAGCAGATTGAGGCATGTTGAGAAGGATGCGGGCAGCTGCATTTTTTATTTGCCAGAGTGGAGTTTCCCTGAAAATAAGACATCCCCCGAAAATAAGCCCTAGCTTATTTTTGGGGGATGCACGTAATATAAGTCCTAGTTCGCTAATCTATGTTCGGATAATTTTCCCTGAACGTAGATTTGCGAGATTCCATTTGCCAGTAAGCTAATCTATGTTCAGGAAAGTTTCCCTGAGCATAGATTCTCATGATTCCATTCACCAGTAAACTAATCTATGTTTGGGACGTTTCCCCAAACATAGATTTGCAGGATTCCCTGCACTATTGAACTGGTCTTTGTTTGGGGGAATTCCTCCAATTGTAGACCTGTTTTCTAGTGCATGCTTGGAACCATTTTTTGAAGAAATAAGACATACCCTGAAAATAATCCCTAATGTGTTTTCTGGGGAAAAATTAATATAAGACATGGTCTTACTTTCAGGGAAACATGGTAGAATGTTGAGAAAGGCCAACCAGGAGGGAGTTACAGAAATCTAGCCCGGTGAGGAAGATATTTACTTTGGAGAAATACATTTTATATATGTCACCAAGTCATCCCTCAACCTACCAAAGCACTCAAGGATGAAAGAACATTTGAATTACAGCAGGTATACATGTGTACTAAATTTAGGAAATAGGTGAAAATGTCAAGGATTATTTTTTCACAATGTATATGAAGGACATAACATTTTAAAACCAACATCCTGGTTGATACATTCTTATATTGTGTTACTAATTTAAAGAGATTCTAAAGTGTCTGGAATACAAGTCTGTATTCCTATTAGTATAGTGCCTTCCCCCTTCTCTCATTTCTCCCTCCCCCTTGCCCCCCCTCACCCCCCCCTCACCCCTTCCCCCCCACGTAGCAGGAAAAGGTATTAAAAAAAACATTTATTTACTCACCCGATTCTAGCGCTAATGTCACTCAGTGCTGGTTCTGCACTCCATATATACAAAATTTAACATTGAACATGTAGGAAATATATAATCAACTATGACAGGTGCATTCTGTTTTGAGATATGCAGAGAGGGAACTCTTAAAAGATTTTAGGCCTGGGGAAGATTTGAAAGTGTGCCGGCGGTCATTCCATAATTGCGATGCTCTGTAGGAAAAGGAGGATTGGACTGCTTTCTTTTTGTATTGAGGCAGACTTAATAAAGTGCTGGTACTAGATCGGTGGTTATAGGAGGTGGGAGAGACCATTCTGCTCTGGTAGGGTGGGAGTTTTCCAGAAAAGCTCTTAAACACAAGGTTGGAAAGATGAAGGGTGCTTCTGGATTTTCCAACTCTTCAGTGGCACTGAAATACATGGATCTTGTGCTAACACCTCACTGCCTCCCAAAATTGTCAAGGCAAAGCTTTCTCTTCTTCTATCAAAGATCCATATCAACAAGTATGGCCATTCATATTACTATGTCAGTAAACATAGGATGATATACACAAGATGTAATATAAAAATAAAATAATTGTATTAGCAACAATGGTAGTGTTTGTATGACATTTGTCATGGGTCTAGTGTTTTAAGTCCAGACTCTGCATTAAACATGATTATGTAATCAATACAAGAGGCTATTGTGTATTAACCCCTTAAGGACACAACTTCTGGAATAAAAGGGAATTGTGACAGAATATTTCCGTCATGTGTCCTTAATGGGGTTAATGTCAATAAACTGCTCCAAGATTAAAATAAACACTAGCCTAACTCGAACCCTGACCCCAATCCGAACTCTAGCCCTAATTCTAAATAATCATATTCCAGAAAAGTTTAACAAAATATACAGAATGCTGAAGTGTGTAACGTGAAAATAATACAGGGTTCTAGAGACATACGTAATATAGCACTAGTACTAATCCATATCTTCAAACTTTGCAATCAATGGAAACCCTGAGATATTTTTCCTATAATTAATTATCATTATTAGTATTCTCTCTCTATTTTGCTTTCTTGTTGTTCACATCATCAGTGAGAGATCAATAAAGTAGTCTCAATTAGCCTGATCACTATACTGTAGAATGTGATTTGTGTTTTTTAAAGACTTTTTGCCGTGATTGCTTTATTTAGATTTGCCAGTGCAAAGGTGTCAGTTTTTCTTTGTCTCAATTAAAAACATGCAGTTTTTTTTTTAGTAGTTAGACAAAATATTTTAGACAAGAGATTGCATTTTCTTTTTGAAGATCTTTAGACAATAAAATAGAAATGCACCTTTTTACAATTCTAAACACAGCTATGAGCAAATCTATTTTGAAAATAACACAAAAGCCATCATGTTCATTTCAAAAATAACCATTTTAACCTTGCAAGTTATCATAAAAGAAGAATCCATTTGTATGTATGTTCACTCTCTTCAGTCAATAAAGCTTATCTGATGTCTGGAGCAGCATTGGCTAGCTTATTCTCAGAGAATCTAGGATTTGCATAAAAATCAATAATTTCAATAACTGTCATAAAATTCCTGGTGTGTAAATAGCTGTCATGTCTCCGTTTGAATACTTGTACGTTCCACTAGGAGAAACTTTGAATACTTTTTCCAACTCTTCAAAGGCACTAAAATACGTGGATCTTGTGCTAACACATCACAGCCTCCCAAAATGTATCAACGCAAAGCTTTCTCTTCTTCGATCAAAGATGCTTATCAACAAGTATAGCCAATCTTTGTAATATGTCATTACATAGAACATATGATGATATACATACGATGTAATGTAAAAATAAAATAATACCTATATAATCATATGAGCAACAATGGTAGTGTTTGCATGACATTTGTATGTAAGACTGGACTCTGCATAAACCATGATTATTTTATCAATGCAACAGTCATTTGTGTATTAAAGGTAGAAGGGGAGTTTCTTCTCAAAATAGCCATTTCTATTGAACAAATTTTATCAATACATTGACACAATGTTAGTCACAGTCTCACATCATTGCTGTGGGTCTTGGCTAATGTAAGGTTCATCCGAGCATGTATACTCTTACTATGACATAAATCAGGATGCAAAGCAAGGGTATCTCAAGGTAGATGCATCTCACAAAATGCTCATTCTGATGCTTAATCAATAAACTGTTCATGTTGACGAGATAAAATGCAACTTCATTATTTCATGGATTTGCAATCCCTTCCCCCTCACTGTGGTATCTGAGTGATAGATATGAAGTTGTGTGTTAAGTTGTCCTTATTTTCTGTTTTTACCTGTGTCTAGTATGCACATTATGTAAAAACTTGATTGGGTATACTTTAAGCACAGAAGCTGTTATCTTCACTGTCTTTGTAAGATACATTGTTGGGATGGATGGATGGATGGACGTCATTATTTTAATAGCTAATCATTTAAATAAAAGTAACTAGCATTATGCCCAAACAAAATTTTACTATATGCATGCAAGAACATAGAACTATGGAAATCGTATAATTAAACATGTACTTAAAAAAAAAAAAAATCAAAATATAACAGAAAGTAAAAATATCTGGAAATCAAATGTATCCACTGACCATTTAAAACATCCAGTAATTAGATCTACAGGTGTCAATCAAACCACTCCCAGCAAATGTCTTGATTGGTTTGTGATAATCAGAATTCAACAATTTTTTTTAAAAAAAGACATTTTTTCATTGTAAATTTAATTTAATTGTTTTTTCTTCCATTTTCAGTTACATTTGTTTCAAATAATTTAACTAAAATTGAACATAATATATTAAACAGAGACTTCCAAGTGTGTTGTTATATTCAGGGCATGACATTCGGTGTAAGTGAATAGCACAAATGTGGATGTATTCCTACAAATAAAACAGTGAGTTAATAAATAATTCATCTTTTTTTTCCTCTTTTAAAAAATGAAAAACTAGAATTGGGATAATAAAATGTATACTCAGTGGACTTTTTAAAGCTTGGGCTTATTAGAGAAAGCACATTCATGGTTAGACTAATGCCGCATCCCATCAAACAGATGGCAAATTTCAGTCTTCAGAATTTAATTATCTGCAAAGCTGACTAGAGCTTTAAGATATCATAAACTTGGGGAATCGTAAATCTTTTGGTGCAAATAAATGATTTCCTTTTTTTTTTTTTAAATGTCCTTGTCCATATTACAATGCACACTATTAAAGGCCTTTAGTACTGATGCTAAAATGCTTATATAGACTTTGATTCTTCACATAGAGATATCATTTTGGCATTCTATATTTTTAATTAATAATATAGAAATAATTATATTTTTCTCACTTGTCATTTTATTTCATAGAGAGTTAATTGCAGTTCAGAAAGGTTAGGAAGTGTAAGAGCGGTATAGAACAGAGAGATATCTTAATGATTGCATTGACCAGAGGCATTCTAATAATTTTACATTTAAGTTTGTTCCAAATATGAACATATTGGATACATTTTATTTAAAACATTAAATGCATAAGTGGAAAATTAAATAAGAAAAATACTACAATTTTATCTATAAACTGCTGTTCAAGAATACCTACAAATTAAAATTATGTACCATTTATGGAATTATTTTCTCATTCTTTGCATACATAAAGAAGAATAAAGATTGAGAGCTTATATGATATTTCTTGTCTCACAATTTTTTAGGTTCACAAAATAAGTAGGTAGTACATATTAGTACATATTAGTTCTGGATGTTTTGCTCTAGCAGAAGGCAAGAATTATAACAAAACAAAAAAATAATAATAATTAAAAAAAGAGGTCCCTTGAACCAGAATGTACTCACATGCTTGACTTTATACCCACACACCTTATGCAGTAGTGAAGTAAAAAAAATGTTATCTTCCCAGAAATCCTGCAAACTATTACAGACCACTGCTCAACCTAGTGTCCACTAGTAGAACACTGACAGACACACATACTAACTGACAGACACACACATACACATTCACTGATGGACACACAAACACATGCATGGGGGCGGGTGATCAATGCAGACGGCGAGGGAGCACTATTCCCTGAGCTCTTCCTGCTCTGCTCCCTTGTGCGTTGCTTAGTGATGCCGTGGCTGGAGTGACGTCATATTCTGTGTTTGTTTTTTGCCACCCCCTGAAAGTGCCGTCCAAGGAAAATGCCTTGCGCTAAATACAAAACTATATCAGATCTTGCTATAAGTTGTTGGTGAAAATGGAAGCTATTGTATCTAGTGCATGAGACCTCTAGATAGAATATGCAATGCAATGCACACATGATGTTGTTCATTGCATATTGACATTTAAAATAGAGCTGTTACCAAATATGCCCTTTGCAAGTCATAAAGCATTTAAGAAATATATGAATGATTAGCCACAACATTAAAATTAGCTGCCTAGAACCTTACAATTGCAATCAACCTCATCCCGATCGACATCAACCCTAAAGACGCCCAACGGTGGCATAATCTTACAGGGGAATATCAGTTCAGCGCACGCAGACCGCCGGTGTGCCAGGCAGCAAAGCCTGAAAGACACACGCCACACGCCAAATTCCTGGAATCCTGGTTTACATACACTCCCTCAGGCTCACCTGCCGAGTCAAGCAACACAGACACCCCAGGAATGGGTTGAACGAAACTGAAGACCCCAGAAGGAGTGCCTCACGAAGCAAGGGACATAGGTGCACTACTAAAATGCATGCCAAGGTCTAAAATTAAGGACCAGGCCTCCACAGATCAATCAGAGGACGAGACAGCAACAGCTGGGTCTCAAGTACCTGGGCCTAAGGATAGACAACACCCGAACCTAGCCACCAAAGATGACATAACAAACCTGTACGAGAAACTCAGGAAAATCTTCGATGCTGATATGGCACAGATGAAAACAGAGGTACAGACAGTCACGGCCCGCATACAGACCACAGAGGATAATGTCGCAGAGCTCAAAAGGGAGCTATCCGACATGGGAGGAAAAGGGCATACAGAATACCAAAATTGCCCCCTGCACCAGCCGACTCCCCAAGAGACTTCCAGACAACCACAGAGAAACAGAAGGTAATGGCCGCACTATGGCGCAAAACACCCCTGGACTTTGAGGCCCATCACCTCACCTTTTACCAGGACATAACTCGCTCAACACTGCAATGGCGGAAAACCATGCAACCTATCACTCAACAGCTACTAGCAGGTATCGGGTACCCCTCGACTGCCCAAAGAACTCTAACGGCCCTAACAGATGACGGAGCAAATAGAGCCAGATCGCCAGCAGATGCCGCACAGTTCCACATGGCATTAGGCATAACAGCACAGGAGCAGCGACCTAAGACCACACACAGATGGGACATGCAAAACAGAACACCCTTTGTACCCAACGGTGACCGGGACTTGGTAACATGAGCAAATGCACCCTGATATATCAGCTCTTTGCTGAAACTGTTTCTTAGGTTGAGTCCTTACTATGTTGCCTCTTTATTATGTTAAATGTTTCGTAGGTTGCACTCTGAATACTATACCACACTTGCCGCCTTTCCTACATTGCATCCCCACCTCTACACCAACTAATTAATTGTGGTTTCCCAAATCCTTTGTTGTTTTCCCCAGTTTCCTGGGGACTCTCTAGCCTACAATTAGAAGTCTCAGGTGTCGGCATTTCGCACTCCACGCATCAGCACTGGGGGCCATATGGATGACACTCTCTCTAGTGGTCAGTCACGCCAGCTCTGTTTATTTGCTTGCTTATTAACCAAAAATGTGCTGGATTATCGTTTGCCATACACTTGTCCTATTATGTATGTCGTTATGCTTGCACCTGCTGTTGTGGCACTGCAAGATGGTCAGTATAATAAGAGCACAGCAAAAATAAAAAATATAAAAAATAAAAAATTAGCTGCCTAGTATCATGGAGTTCCCCCTCATGCTGATAAAACAGCCCTGAGGCATGAATTCCACAAGACCTCTGAATGTTTGCTGTGGTATCTGGCACCAAGATATTAGCTTTATATTTTCTGCAAATCAGAATGGTGCAGGTCACTTTTGTTTTGCTGCCTTTAGAAACATTTTTTTTCCTATATTTTTAAACCAGTAACTGTAATATATTTTCTAAATATTATCCTCCTCGTGAATAACAGAAACATCTTCCATTCGCAATGAAAACAACATTTGTTTTTTTCTTGGTTAGCTGAAATTAATATAATCTTTGGGGAACATTGTTTTAAATTGATTTATGTAAAGAACATTTCAGGTGACAGAGTCCCTTTAGATTTGAAATCCTGCATAAAGCGCAATACATTGAAATTGTATGCAGTCACCAGTGATTAAATGAAACATATTTCACACATTAGAGTGCTAGAAAAGCAAACACGTTCATTGACTGGTAGTTATCCGAAGGCATACCTTTAACCTACCTTTTCACTGCGCTAAGCATGCAATCTTACAGCAATTCCATCAGATCTCAATGAAAGCTGCTACATTCACAAATCAGAGGTCAAACGTGTTTGACAAAATGGATTGGTCTGATGACAGCATAGAGCAAATCCTTCAGGCTCCATTTATAGGAGCAATAAGCTGTGTAACCAAGTGCAGGTAATATGAACTGTCAGTTACTTGTATGAAGGTATTCAGTTTCTCCAACTGCCTCTAAATTATTTTGACTTGTGGCACGACCTGACTCATGGGGATATTCCATGCACCTCAGTCCAGTGTTACAGACTCAAAACGTTTGAACAGGGGAAAGTGTAACCTTTCCATGGCAATTGTTTCTTTAGAATAATTTTAGTACGTTTGTAACAACTGAATTGTTGACTACTTCAAACTATTTTTCTAAAGAGCTATTGATTTGCTATGGCAAATTAATTCATCGATAAAGAAAGGGGGGAGGGAATTCTCATTATTTTTCTTTTAAATTTTTATAAATGGATACGTCATGTATTTAAAAAGTTAATATCTGAATAAACAGGCTATAGATGAGCAGGGTGAATGGGAATTGGAGGTGGACACACTATTTTCATTTTGGCATGGCACTATGTATTGTTCGCTTATCATTTAGATAAGAATAATTGACTTTCCTTAGAATGGCACATAAACAAGAAAGCTTTTTCTTATATTTCTTATTTGTATAATAAACTAAATAACTAATGTTATAATAAATTAGGGAATGTATTTTATGGACACTTAAAGGGGTACTATAGGCACCTACACAAGTGAAGTGCAGTATGTATGCTTTAAGAGTGTATTACAAGTGATGTAAAATACAAAACATTTACTCCAAGCACATCAACACTTCAGTGAGTTGAAGTGGTCACTGTGCCTGGAATCTGGATGTGTTTCATACAGAAATTAACCCCACTGTGTAATGCCACCTCTGAAATCATTCCTGTGGTGTCATCAGTCAGACCAATGAATGATCGGCAGGATCTGCATCTGGCTCTACAGAAGCTGGATGCCTGCCACACCCAGTCATAATGAAGTCCAGGCATCATTGCAAAATGACTTGCCCCATTACTGGAAACTGTGTCAGAATATTCCTCATACGCATATGCACCTCCTGTGCAGAAAGTAGAAAACATCTATCCAAAAAGAACATATTAATCTGCACTGCAAACTATGAGGAAAATGATACCCCTGCTTGTAACATTTCTTTGAGCACATTAGAGATGATGTGGGTAGAATAGATGAAGCCATCTGGGGTCGATGTACCAATGACAGATCTATGTGAGACAATTCTCTTTGATTAGGAAACACAGTTATTTTATTGTATCTCCCAAAGATTTACTTCTGTTCTTCTCCTAAGCTGCACGATCATGACTTGGATCCTCAGTTATGTTTTTAGGTCTTATATTTGTTTTTTTGGGGGTGGGGGTGTTGTTTGGAGGGGGGGTTGTTACTCTTATTTAGTATTTCTAAGTATAGTAAATAATTACCAGATTTTACTAATTACATGATGTAAAGTCATGATTTTATAAAGGACACAGAGGCGAGTAGTATGCTTATCTCCTTCTTTATTATAACTCAGCAGCAAAGAGAATGTATAAGACATTCATAGAAAAAAACAAGAAACAAATACTCAAAGGGTTAACATAACCCTTAACCAATGGGAACAGTCCACATATCAATAACCACCCATGTGACCTTAACTCTCCCTCTTTCTTTGGTAATGCCGAAACTTAATCAACTATTAAACTTGAGTAGAACAAAACTGGAACAACATATCCGGTAGTCGTTGTGTCGAACTCCTCCATATGAATGGATCTGGTGAACTTATCCGCGGTAACTGTGAGGATAACTGGTCATCCAAGACGTCGACTGTTGCTCATCAAGCGGAAATGGGATAGAGAGAGGAAATGGTAAAATGTGATCTAGAGACTATTTGTCATGGTGATACTGGATAATTCGTACTATACGCGATTTGGCTACAGACTAAATTACATGCTATAGTTGCTACTGTATGCAATATATTTATGTCATACATAACCAAATTGAATCTAGACAAAACCCAATGATGACTCTCAATTCGAAGACTTACCAGGGTGGGAATTAAATTATTTTCTTTTAGCTGGTAGAAAAATGAGATACTTACCGGGTGGGCTAATATTCGCCTCCGTGTCCTTTATAAAATCATGACTTTACGTCATGTAATTAGTAAAATCTGGTAATTTTATTAAAGGACACGGAGGCTCATATTATGCTAGTTTAAAGCTGTGCAATAACTGTCAATGATACATGGTCTGTAGGATGAAAAAAATATACCTTGAAGGTGGATTCGCGGGACACTTCTGCCGTTCTCAAAAGGTCTTCTAATCTGCATCCCAAAGTAAATGCCTTAGACGCCATGGTACCTCTAGTGGAGTGTGCCCCATATATGGAGGTCTCTATATTCGCAGAGGTCATTATCCATCTCACCCATCGGGCTATTGTTACCGTAGATACTGGTTGGTGTGGCGTGTTAATGGCCAGAAACAATTCATGATGTCTAGGGTTTTGAAATGCCTGTGTCAATTTCTCGTATTCTTTGAGACAGGCCACTGGACATAGGTTTGCATTGTGAGGGAATGCTGGGTATGACACTGATGAGATAGTTGATTTAGTACGTATGGAGATGTTGAATGTCACTCACGTTGGGGTAAATGATCGTGCATCAATATCCAATGCTCGGACGTCTGAAACTCTTTTGCATGATATCAGGCAGAAGAGCATGGCCAATTTCGCTGATAGTTGTTTAAGTGTGAGATTAGAGTTCTGTGGCCATTGTTTTAAAAAGATTAAGACTAGGTTCATGTCCCATACTGATGTATATTGAGGTTGTGGTGGTCTTGCAAATCTAACGCCACGTAAGAGTCTGCATACCAGGAGGTGTTTACCTGCTGGGGATCCTTCTATACCCTTGTGTCCAGCGGGGATCGCTGATCTGTAGACATTAATAGTCCAGTACGCAAGACCTTGGTCGTATAGAAGTGTAAGAAAACGTAACAGGTAGTTCACAGGGGCACATACGGGATCCACTTGTTGTTCCATGCACCAACCACTCCATGAGTTCCAAGCCTGACTGTAGGATCTCCTTGTTCCTGGAGCCCAGGCTCCTGCCAGTAGTTCGAGAGTTGATTGTGGAACGTCTGGCACGACCCAGGGTCCCCGGAAAGGAGGCACGCTAACAATTTGATTTGGCCCTGCATCATCAGTGGATGTGAGTTCCCTTCAGAGTCTGAAAGGAGCTGTGGATTCTCGGGAAGCAGTCTGGGAAGGTCTATAGACATCTCCATGAGTGAAGGGAACCAAGGCTGCGCTGTCCAGAATGGCATTATGAGAACCAGGGATGTCCGTGAATGGTTGAGGTGCACCAAGGTCCAGGCCAGCAGAGCGAAAGGAGGGAATGCGTACAGTCGTCTGTTCGGCCATGGTTATAGGAATGCATCCATAGCTAAAGCCTCCAGATCTGGTCTCCAGCTGAAGAACTCTGAGAGTTGCGTATTCAATCGAGACGCAAACAGGTCTATGTATGTCTGCCCCAAAGCGTTTGTAGCTTGCATCCCGCAGGTGTCTAGAGTTCCAATCCGCTACGGTATTCGAGAGCCCCGGGATGTATTTGGCTTGTACTGGTATGTTGCAATCCAAGCATAATTGCCAGAATTCTGTTGCTAAATCTGCCAATATTTTGGACCTGGTGCCGCTGAGGCGGTTCATGTATAATCCGTAAGATGATGGAGCAATGTGTTGTGGGACCTGATAGGCTTTTCAGAGCGAATGATCCTGCCATGAGTTCCAGGCTGTTGATTCCCTTTCTGATTGGGACCATCTTCCGCCTGTGGAGGTATGACCACAATGCGCTCCCCAACCTTGTTTGCTGGCATCGAATTCTTTTATGCAATCTGGGGCGGTGCCGAAGATTGCTCTGCCGTTCCACGCTTCCATGTGGTGCAGCCACCAACTGAGTTCTTCCTTGGCTGTATGATCGAGTGGAACGGAGTATGAGTAGGAGTGTAGCTGACTGGCTTTGTAATGGAGAGGTCCCGGGAAGATCGCTTGTGTGGAGGCCAAGAGGAGTCCAATTATCCTGGCCAGTTGTCTCAAGGTGAGCGTTGGGCGAGCCAACGTTCTGCAAATCTCCTTCTGGATGGTTTTGATCTTTGTGAGCGGTAATCTTAGGGTCCCTTAGGCTGCCTCTATATTAAATCCTAGGAATTCTATTGACTGGGAGGGGGTTAGCACTGACTTCTCCCAGTTGACAAGGAATCCCAGGTTGTGGAGGAGAGATATCGCCCAAGATTGGTGTTGTTGAAGTAAGAGGGCATCCTGTGCCATGATCAACATATCGTCCAAATATATGATCATGCAAACTCCTCTGCTGTGCAGAAGTGCCACCACTAGTGATGTCCCGAACGGTTAGCCGAATGGTTCGCCACAGACAGCGAACATATGCGGTAAACTTTGACCCTGTACCTCACAATCAGCAGACACATTCCAGCCAATCAGCAGCAGACCCTCCCTCCCAGACCCTCCCACCTCCTTGACAGCATCCATTTTACATTCATTGTGAAGCTGCATTCTTAGTGAGCTGTCCAGGAGGTGGGAGGGTCTGGGAGGGAGGGTCTGCTGCTGATTAGCTGGAATGTGTCTGCTGACTGTGAGGTACAGGGTCAAAGTTTACCGCATATGTTCGCGGTCCGCGGCGAACCGTTCGGCGAACCGTTCGGGACATCCCTTGCCACCACTGGTTTCAGCAGTTTTGTAAAGCACCATGGCGCTGAGGATAGGCCAAATGGCAGGCACTGGAACCTCCACATCCTTGTGTTCCATTGAAATTGGAGGAGGTGATGACACTACTTCGCGATGGAGATGGTGAGATAGGCGTCTTGTAGGTCTAGTTTGACCATCCAATCTCCCAGCCTGAGAAGGTCTCGAAGGCAATGAATCCCTTCCATTTTGAAGTGGTGATATCGCACATATGCATTGAGTGGGCGTAGGTTGATCACCGGCCTTACTTCCCCGCCCTTTTTGGAAACCAGGAAAAGGTTGCTCAGGAAACCAGGGGAGTGAGGTGCGACTTGGTAGATCGCGCCTTTCTCCATTAGTGCTCTGATTTCCCTCGACACGAGTTCCCTGTCCTGTGGGGTAAACACCATCCGCCGTGGCACTGCAGATTGAATTGGGGTTTGCACAAACTCTATGTGGTACCCTAAAACTGTGTTGAGAATCCAGGCATTGGACGTGAGCCTGTGCCATGCCCTGATAAATTGGGATAGTCTGCCCCCCACATATGATGTATAAGAAGGGGGAAAAGGAAGAGCACTTACCATAAGGCCGTCGGCCGTACTTGGCGCCCCTGTGACCTCTGGGTTGCCATGCTCTGCCCCTGACTGGAAAGAAATGTAGGAGGTTTCTGGACTCCTTCTATAGGAACCTCGATGTAGTGGGGCCCCGTGATGGACGGCTGGACAGACGGCACCGATGTCTGCCAGCCCCCCCAAAAACCTTTGGAGAGAACACTCTCTTTAAATTTGTTTGCGCCTTGTCCAGAGCTGTAAATGTGCTCACATAAGTGCCCCACTCCTTCACGAAATTGTCTCCGAAAAGGAGTCCTTTTGTCTGTGGCCCAGGCTGAGATATGGCCATATTGACCAGTTTTGAGTCAATCTTCATGAGGATCGCTTTACGCCTCTCTGTACTTAACACAGCGCTGGAGTTGCCGATGAGGCAAATAGAGCGCAGAGCCCACTCTTGGATAGCCTAGAGGTCCACTGGTGTGCCATTCGGAGAGTGCAGCTTCGACCATGTCAAAGATTTTTGCGCTGGGGCCCAAGGAGTCAAGCACCTTGTCCTGGCAGTGGCGCAGGGAGTAATAGCCCTTTCTTGGCTTTCCAGCCAGCTTTTCCCAGGAACTGGGCCATTTTAGGGTCTACCTCCGGTGTGGCAAAAGCCATATCGGGGACCATCAGGTGTGGGCATTCTGCCCTAAGTTTATTCCTGGTGGTTTTATCCAGGGGTTTTCTAATCCTGGCCGCTATGTACTGGGCCACATGGTCAGACGGGAACCATTCGGTAGACCTAGGGTGTTGTAGGTCATCCGGGTTAAATAGGGGTTCACCCTGTGGGTCTAGAATGGTGGAATCATCCGCGGCCACCTTACCAGTGTTGGCTGGTTTTACTGCCAGGCTGCGATCCGGAGAAGAGTTCTCCGAGTCAATAGAGACGATTTCTTCGGACTTGCTCAATACCTCCTCAGGGTCCGAATCAGAGTCAGATACATCTGTTAGGGCTTTTGCCCATTTCCATGCCCTCACCGTTTTTGCCCGGCGGATGGCTCCTTTACGTGGGGGCCCCACTTCCTCACTAGTGACAGGGCGCAACCTGTCCGTCATACTCGTTTTGGAGGTTTGATTGCCCACAAGGTGGGTCTTTACTGTAGCCTTGCGGCCGCTGTGGCATACAGGCTTGTTATCTTGGGCTTTGGGATGGAGGCCACTAGGGTTGTGTCTAGATGCCAAGATGGCGTTGCTGATGGATTGGGTCAGGTTATCTGACATTGCCCCCATCGGCGTGTAGATGGCTTGGGTGACCGATTTGGTCATTGTCGCATCCAGGAGTGAATGGAACTCCTCTGAGTTCAGTTGCTCCATAGATGCCACATCCTCTCCCTGGGGGAGATTGGACGTGTAGTAGGGAACATGCGGTGTTTGGTGCCCTTATTGGCAGCAGTAGGAGTGGAAACCTCCTGATCCTTGGGGGTCTGCATACTAGCCAAAGCACCTGAATCAGGTCTACTAGCAATAAGCCAGGGACAATAAAATTATTACTAGTGGGAGCAAGTGGCAATCGGCTAGGCTGTGAATGAACCAGAATTATATATGTTCAACTGTATCTGCCTGTATTGTACCTATGTGGTAGGTTAGGATTGACAGGGCAAGGCACAAGCAAAAAGGCTGTCAGCTTACCGAGTGTTCCCTCCGGAATGGCCGCAAGGGAGCACTGGTAAGCTGCGAGCCACAGCCTGCAACCAATCTGGTAGCGCCCGCCCCTCAGGGCACAGGGGGCGCCGGGAAAAGCGCTGCAAAATCCCTGTCAGCGCAGGCAATGTTAATGGCCACCGCGCTGTGCGGCCACCACTGCACATGCGCGAGCGGCACTCGGATGTGGAATACCCGCGCCGGGGCAAACAGGGTTGAGGGAGGGGTTTGCCACCGGGGAAGGTGGGAAACAACTGGAAGAAAAAATTAAACACATCTGATCCCTATTTAAAACAAAACATCGACAACCAGTATGAAAATAAATATACATAAAGAAATATACATAAATAAATATACATAAATCCAGCAAATTCAAACAGAAGCTCCTCTGAAAGTAGAGAGAGCTAAAATTGGGTAATACTTAGCTGAGGCAGCAGCAAAGAAAGAGGGAGAGTTAAGGTCACATGGGTGGTTATTAATATGTGGACTGTTCACATTGGTTAAAGGTTATAATGCTATGTTAACCCTTTGAGTACTTGTTTCTAGTTTTTTTCTATGAACGTCTTATACCTTCTCTTTGCTGCTGAGGTATAATAAAGAAGTAGATAAGCATAATATGAGCTTCCGTGTCCTTTAATAAAATTATGAATTTTGCTCCTTGTTCTCACCCTTTTCAAAATAAGAAGTGCTTTCCATTTTGCTCCAAGAATACTGCTGTACATGATGTTATGACTTGTTGATATTATGCTACAGAAAGTGATTAACCATCGTGACTGACTTCCTGGTTTGGTAAGAGCCTACTTCAGTCATTGCAAAGCTATAGGAATTGCTGCAAATACTTGAACATAAAATGTGAATATGAATTTGTCTTTATATCTTATCTTTAGAATAAAGTTTTTGCACAAATTTTAATACATTGTCTGAATAATAAAAAAATAAAAAAAGAGATAGAGTCCAGCCTGGATTGTCACATTTAATTGAAAATAAAACATTCTCTATTTAAACAAAACAAAATAAGGTAATATTAATCAAAAAGTCTCAACTTAGAGATATGGGTGTATTGCAAAATATTTTTATGATAAATGTTCTTGTTTTAATTTTATACATTTTGTATTATATGTGCCACACTTAGTAGTTAATACACCTTTTACTGAACAGTTTTTTTTCCATTAACCTTAGATTAAGAGTTAAATTAAAAAGAGCTTGGAAAGACACTCATGTCAAAATAACTGCATAGCAGATTTGATTAAAATCACATTTATTAATAGACACAGACTAACCTTGTATGAAAATTGACGTTGACATAAAGAACGCAGCATGGAAATCTCGGGTTATATGATTGGAGAGCATGTTGACAAGAGATTTCCTTTGTGACCAATTTTATCCAAACTCCATAATACTGTCATACGCATTAAGTGACCATAGACAGCACTTAAAAAGGCTTCATATCATTGTTACAAGCATTTCAGTTATCATTACAACTGAGATACAGAGCTGAAAATGAAGACTCTAGGGAATCCGCTGTCATTAGAAAACATCACAGAATTAAAAAAAAAAAAAACACAACAATTTTCTTTGATAAGTTTAACCCTTTGAGTGCATAGATCAAGGACCAGGCAACTTTAAAAAATATATATTTAGAGGTCTGTGCTTTTGTACGTTTGGTGGGTATCGTTTTGCACAGTCTATACATCCCAGTGCTTTTAAATTGACTAATTGTACTAGTTTATTTTATTTATCTAATTATGTAAATATTTTTAATATAGAAGAATAAAATATATATGCACACTCTTCAAACAGTGTCTGAAAGAAAGTAGATACTGCTCTATGCAATAAAATAAAGCAGATATTAAACTCTTTGGGCTGGGTTCTATTAGCAGAGGTAAGCATACCTCTTGTTATTGAACAGGAATTGCTCAAAGTCTATGGGAGATCTTCTACTTACAGGAATATTCAATAAAATGAGAAGTTCCAGAGATTTTAAGTCAATTAAAAGTGAATTTCAAATTTAAGACCAAAAAAGCCAAACTGAAAAAATGACCAAAGTCAGCTATGTTTCCATTTTGGCAAGTATGGCCTTAAATTTCCAATTCACTTTGAATCCCCAACAATTCAACAAATAACACTGTCAAAAAAACCAAACATACCAAAACCTAATTTTGCTAAGAAAATGCAGCCCTATCAGAATTATTCATTCAAATAAGAATTCATTTTGAATTTCAGATTTAAGGCAGAAATATCTGAACTGGAAGCAAAGCTAACTTTTTAAAGTTTGGCTATTATGACCACAAAGGTTTACTCCAACCATCATGTCCAATTCTGCTTTTTGAAGTGGTCATGGTGGTGGGAGTATTTATGTGCATTTATTCTGCTTGAAACACTGCACATACCGCCCTATTTTTAATTGTGTGCCGGGGCCTAATTTCAATCCCTGCACATGTGACTTAGGCAGCCCAGAACTCTGTTCCAGAATACCTAATGTCAACCCTGTGCATATTTTGAGTCTGTCATCAGCAAGTACTGCACATTGCTGACAGATGGTAAATTCTTGTCTCCACTCCCTCCCACACTAATTATAGACCTCACCACTAATCCGCTATTATTTTTAGCCTTACATATCCCCTATCCTTCCTTCCTTCCCTCCCTCCCTCCTTTCCTGCCTCCCTTCCTCCCCTCCTCCATCTCTCCCTCCTCCTTTATTGCCTTCCTCTCTCTATTTTCCACTCTCCTTGTGGACTCTAAGACCATTAAATACTCCAATAAAAGCCTTTGATGGAACTCTGCAAGTCTCCCGTGACGAGGGCTCACCGAGCAGCCCCTGGTGATTAAGGTAAGTAAAAACATTTTTTTAAATGCTCTTTGAGCTTTTGCTTTTGGGGGGGACCTAAAGAATAATACCAATAGAGCATTATTCTAAAAAACAAAACAAAACAAACAAAAAAAAGGTTGGAGAAACCCATTAAATTTGAAATAAATGAATTGAATTCTCACATTAGTGAATAACCTTTTATGTGTCCTGCAAGTGTTTTTTTCATTTTACTGGTTGCAGAAACAAAATAATTAACATTGAGCATGAGTTTATAGTTTGAGCACTTTATAAAATGCTAATATAGATGAACGTCAGAGTTGATCCATTTGCACACTTTTTTATGTTAGTTATCTAAATAGGTCAGGAGTAGGCAAAATTTGGCACTCTAGATTTTGAGGACTTCATCTCACCTAATCATTTGCCAGCACTATGGCCGTAAGAGCTGAGAGCTGTAAGAGCATAAAGAGAATTGTAGCCCACAACATCTGGAGTGCCCAAGGCAGCCTACCCCTGAAATAAGGGGACACATTTTCAAAATTACAAATTGTTCCTGAACTGGTATTACACAAAGGATGATTAACATGCACGAATACGTATGAATTAGTTGAAACTTTAGTTATCATAATCAAAAGTTTCAGCTTTTGCAGGGAAGTAATATATATATATATATATATATATATATATATATATATATATATCTATATATATCCTTAAATTGGACTAAAAATATAGTTGAATAATACCTAGTTTAAACCGGAACTCGGAAAAGTGGAAAATGAAATGTTTGATGTTAATTGCCATCATAATAAAAAAAAGTATATATTGCATTTACGTATATATTCATTATCTGAAGATATTTTAACCCCTCTCTAAGGGAACACTTCAAACACTAAAGCACTTTTTCTTGCTTAAAGGATCACTATAGGCACCCAGACCACTTCAGCTTAATGAAGTGGTCTGGGTGCCAGGTCTATCTAGGATTAACCCTGCCTGCTGTAAACATAGCAGTTTCAGAGAAACTGCTATGTTTATAAATGGGTTAATCCAGCCTCTAGTGGCTGTCTCATTGACAGCCGCTAAAGGCGCTTCAGCGCTGCTCACTATGATTTTCACAGTGAGAAGATGCCAGCGTCCATAGGAAAGCATTGAGAATGCTTTCCTATGGACTGGCTGAATGCGCACACGGCTCTTGCCGCGCATGCGCATTCAGCCGATGACGGCCAAAGGAGGAGGAGAGTCCGAGGGAGCCCGGCGCTGGAGAAAGGTGAGTTTTTGACCCCCTTCCTCTCCATTCAGCCTGGCGGGAATGGGACCCTGAGGGTTGGAGCACACTCAGGGCACTATAGTGGTCCTTTAAAAGAACTCTTCACTGCTCAAATAAAACAGTAAACAATTTATTAATTAAATAAAAAAACATGCAAGAATAAAATAGTGTTTTGTTTCTTAAAATTACGCATTTTTTAAAGTTATGCATTTTGTTTTACTTTCATACTTTGAACATATAATAGTTGACGTATTAGTTGGCTTCGTTTGATTTTAGGAAGGAATATAGCATCTCTTCATTCTTTTTCACTTTCCTGAATGAATTAAGGTTGGGGTCAGGGTTTATTCTTGATAATGTATATTTTAAGCAAGGGGTTGTGAAATTGATGCATTAGATAAATTATCTTCCATTTGCCGGTGCATTTGATGTATTGGGCGCCAGTCATGTTTTTACTGTACACTTAATTCAGTTGGAACTTTCTAAAATCAAAGCTCATAGAATTACTAATGAGATGCTGCGTTGTGACATAGGCAATGCATAATTTTACCATGATCAATGAATTATTCCATAATTCTTTATTATATATTATGACATGAATTTAATTTAGATTTATTCTATTTTAAGAGATCATACTCATCGAAAATTGTAATAATAAACTTGAATGTACTTCATTTGTAAAATTGTACTCACTAATAGAATAATATACAGCATACAATTGGCAAAGTCTAGTGACTAATAAAAAATATAAACTAAGTGTATTCTAATTGAAGGAAAAGAATAATAAAAAGAATAAAAGAAATTGCAAACAGAAGGTCCTTTCAAGCAAATAGCCCAATTTGAGACCAAACCAGCAAACTTCTCTCCATTTGTTCATTTTTAATAAGCATTAAATATTAATACTGTAAGAACAAGAATACAAAAATAATGAAATACTATAGCAGCCAATAATCCTTTCTATGCTAGTAGCCTAGTTGTTATGGTGCAGACCAAGAAAGCTATAGCTGTAGAGAGTGATTGGGTGCTTTCTTCCAAAGTTTGTAGTTAAACCATTTGTTAATGGTCTAACCCCATAAGGTAAGATGGCATCTTGAACCTCCTAGAGCCTTAACAAACTAATTGAGATAAAGTTGTTATGGTGCCCAATTTAGATCTTTAAATGGATTCTAAAGTGCCAGGAAAACAAACCCTCGGTGCTGGGCCAGGCTCCACCCACGCTCCTCCCCTGCCGATGTCAGCTGGCGACGGAGACATAATGCGCATGCGCTGCATTATTCAATGCTTTTCTATTAGGAAAACCTGACACTGGAGGTCCTCATGCACAGCGTGAGGACATCCAGCATCAGATACCAGACCAAAGGTCCGTTTGGATTTTGGAAGTCCCTCTAGTGGCTGTCAGAAATTGCAATAATTACCTCTGTAAGATTAAGGGACATGGGACATTACACCCAGGCAACTTCAATAACCTAAAGTGGTCTGGGTGCCTAAAGTGTCCCATTAATGTTCTCTGAAATTGCTTACCTGACTACTGACTTCTTTGTTTCTTCAAACAGATTCAAAATGGCACAAATATCATATACCATGGCTGATTATTTATTGAAATACTTTTATATACTACATACTGTGGAGTTAACTTCTCTATCTTTACCACTGGATATAAATTTTTGCTAAATGTGCAACAATACAAAGAAATGCATTAGTTTTTACATTATTAAATGCAGGATTGTAAACTTGTTTTTATCAGAGAAAATTATTTTACTGTTTTAGAAAAAGTCTGTCAATTATTTATTAGTGACAAGTGCATTGAAAAAAACAACAATGAAGAGACACCTTAAAAATGACTAAAATCTGGTGTAACTGTAAAAAAGTAATGCTTTGAAGTTTCTTTCCAAACTATTCTGAGTTTGTTGATGGTGGCACAAGTTAATCTACCTTAGGAAACATTCCTTTACTTTTATTTTAAACTGTATTTAAAATTAAGTGGCTGTTTAAAAAACGGTATCAGCAGGAATTTAAATAACTGATGATATGAGTTGGATAAATCATGTCACTGTATGATTTTTAAAAGTCAGTCTGTGACAGTCACAAAAACAAAAACTCTAATTTATCAATATATTTCCTGCCTATTGACGCTAATTACATAATAACTTTTTGGTACTTAACAAGCCTGTTAAAAATAGTCCTGTGTCTGAAAACAAAATCATCTGATTAATTCTAACTCTTATTGGAATACTAAAGGGTCAGGAACACAAGCATCTATTTCTGACTCTATAGTGTTAAAACCACCATCTAGCCCCATGCCTCCTTCCCGTTATCCCCATAAATCTTACAATTATTCAAGTCTGCAGCTGCTGCCTTTGCCCCGATCTGCCTGCTTGTCTGACATCATCAAAAGTGATTCTCTGAGCCAATCACAATGCTTTCACATAGGATTGGCTGAGACTGTCAAGGAGGCAGAGCCAGCACAAGTCAAACACAGCCCTGGCCAATCAGCATCTCCTCATATATATTAATTGAATCAATGCATCTCTATGAGGAAAGTTCAGTGTCTCCGTGCAGAGGGTGGACACAGTGCAGCACTGCCCCAGGAAGCACCTGTAGCAGACATCTGAGGAGTGGCCAGTGGAGGTATCCCTATGCTGTAATGTAAATACTGCATTTTCTCTGAAAAGACAGTGTTTACTGCAAAAAGCCTGAAGGGAATGATTCTACTCACCATAAAAAAATACAATAAGCTGTAGTTTTCATGACTATAGTGTCCCTCTAATCCAACAATGATGTATGTTGGTGTAAATCACATCACTCACAGACATTACTAATTTATTGTGGAACTGTATATTTCAAAATCTGCAGGAATAAACATCTTGTGAATTGCATTTTTAATACAATATCTATATACGGCCTTAAAATATAGGGTCAACTCAAGTCTGTTGTATATATTTACTATAATAAAAATACCGTCAAATTTAACTATATTTAAAATGTTTACTATGCTTGACTGCTTTATGGCAGTAAAATATATAATTTAAATAAGTAACTTGTGTTTCAACATGTCTAGGTTAGCAGTAAAGAAGAATACTTGGCAAAACATTGTCTGATTGGATCTATATTGAATAAACCAGTTTGTAATACAACGCATTTTATATTTTGAAAAACACTACAAATGACTTTGATGTGAGAGGCACAAAGTCAGTAATCAAATGTAAGTGTTTCTGAATGCAGCACAGGTCATATTTTTAAAACACATTGGTTTGTTGTAAGATTTAGCTATAAAAAAAAATCTAGAATTTGTGTCATTACATTTTGTTTCAGCTGAGCCAGAATTGAACTTGGCAGCTGTGACTTTATAGTAACTCAAGGCAAATTTACTAAAGCTAAATATAAAATGTTCATTACACCACAGAAGTAAAAAATGTTTCAAGAGAATCACTTTCAGAAAAATATACAAATGTAGCCAGAATAGATTTCCATGATGCTATTAAAAAAAACAAAGGATTGCTGAATCTAGAATAAATTAGTCTCTTTTGACTTCTACATTAGTTCGTTATCTTTTCTTCTATACAACAAGAAATATTGACTCCCTGTTGTAAATGTGCAATCAATAACAAGAAAAATGGAACCAAAATAAACATTTATTCTAAAATCTGTAGTATTTTCTACTTTAGACCCTCTTTATTCGCACATAAATTGATACGGATGAACGAATTCATAGCAACTCATCCAAAGATGTACATTCCTTTCGGCAGCAAAGGATGAATTTTTTAAATAAAATAGAGGTCTCAATCACACTAAGCCGTTTAAAAATATTTTCTTGCAAGAATTTAAAAAAAACAAGGTTTAAGTCGTAAAATTCCAAAATAAAAGGAAGAGACCCCTAATTGCAGATATAGATTAAAAAAACAATGCATAGTTAGATGGAATCAAATGGACTAACTAAAAAAAGAATTGGACACCAAAAATAGCAAAACGGTTGAGGGACTTGATCAGTTTAGGGACTTGATCACTAGTTGTGAACATGCCAAAGGGCTGGTATAGGCAACAGGCAATCAGGAACAAACAAGAACAAGGTGAGATAAAGATTAAAAATGTGACAGAGTATGAAACCTAGTTAACACAGTACTTGAGCTAACTAGAAGAAAAAAACAAAACACATGAGCGTATCATGATCAAAATGATGGCAGAAGATAAAAGTCATACAGATTTGCAACAATGGAAAAAGCATTATATTGAATAATGCATCTAGGTAATACAGCAGTATGCTATTGGTAGCCCCCCAAAAAAACCATCTGAGGAAAATCAAAGCAGCATTCTGAACCACAAGTTTATATAAGATCAGATAGAATGTAAGAGACATGGAGGTCATATAGGTCTTGGGATGGCGATGGGGCAGTGGTGAAATCAAGGGGGGCGACGAATAATGAAGTATATCATACAAAATAAATAGATTACCAAATGCTGATGATTTCATTAAATGCTTGCTAAAGCAATGAGCCTAATTTACTAAATGGGAAATCTAGCATCACTGCGAATGATAAACTTGGTATTACTGAAACCTGGCGGGATGTAGCACATGACTGGATAGTGATTTTACATGGATATACACTGTTCTGGAAGGAAAGATAATTAGGAATGGGGAGAAGTATGTGCCTAAATTATTAACTAAAGCATTTTTTAAGGAATTTGTTCATACAATTATATTTTGACCACTTAAAAACCTTAATTTTGTTAATTTTATGCTTTTCCAAGGAAAATTTACTTGTGCATTTTAAATAATGGTTCTACCGAATAGCCTAACTATACTTCGGCTTCAGCTCATGGACTGATACCTGCATATTATTTTTCCTAAATGTATTGTTACAAAGCAGAAGTTATAGTTCTTGCAGTGATGACACATCTTCCAGGCCATGAGACAGCAAACCATCCTACAGCATTACTTTTACCATTTACATCGTTGATTTGATATTCATATTTTGAAATGTTGTGTTTGCGTTAGACTAGACATAATGGGATCTATGTCATGTGTTCCAATTTTGACTTGTCTGTCCACAAAGACTGGGGTTTGTCAATGTGTTATTGTTTGTTTTTACACATATTAGATAAGAATTAATATTTCTCTAAGTTACCAGTGGTTTCCTCCATTCAATTTTTCCTATAAATCCATTTATTTTAGCCCAAATTCTTTCTTATTGTTAGTTCTGGAACACTGACCATAGCAGAGGCCAGAGAGGCCTGAAGTTCCTCAGATGTGGTCCTCGGTGGTTCTTTGAGTTCCTGGATGAGCCAGTGCTTTGTCCTTGAGGAATGTTTGTAGGATATGTAGTAATGGGGAAAAAAAAAGTATACACAATGTTATTATATTAAATTGTTACTCCAAGCAAAAAAGTGATCATTAATGGTCATGGTGCATGGAGTCTGTGCATTATGTCAGTATATAGAACTGTACATATAGAGAAAATGCTATTTTTGTGCCAGAGCTGTAACTCCAGCTCCGGAAGCATGATTAGCCAGCCTGGAATAAATGTCCTGCCCTCTGTCACCCAAGTACTTCCCTCAGCCTACATTCTAGGCTGCAAAAGGAGGAGAGCCATAAGCAAAGGGATATTGGGTTTATGGAAGAATTTGGCCTCGGTGAGTGTAGGATTACAAATATGTTTTATCTCTATTTTTTTCTTTATTTTTCTGTGGTGGTAACCATGCCATCAATGGATAGTCAACCCCAAAACAGTTTTTATTAAATGATACCTACAACTTATGCCATTTTGTAGGGCATTCAATTTAATCTATATATTGTACTAGAAGATTTTCTAACAGATGTATAGAATGGAAGTAAAACCTATTTAAAGTTAGGTATTTCTCCCAATTGTCACACAATTCTTACGCATAGACTCTAAGCAGAAGAATTGACTCAAAAGGGAGAGCAGAAGAGACCTCCCACAGGTGGTCCAACTGCTCTCCACACATAGCAACCACAGAGAATTTACTTTTATTGCTATCGTAACTCCCTGGCCAATGCTGCTAGACTGGCTATGGAGTATAGGAATGGAGCAACTGACTTCATTCCTTTCAAAAGCTATCATGCTGGCAATGACAGTGTGTTGGCATCACAGAGGTTTGTCCTGCTTGGGGAAATATTCTCATGCAGGGCAAATTAAAAAAGACTGCAGTATGAGAAAGAACAGTCTAGTGGTGGGTGTTACTGAAGAGTAAATTTTTATTGACTACATCTCTGTAAATTATGATGTATTCAAAGCATTTTAGGGGGATTTATGTTAAAGTAAACCTGTCAGTTCCTTAAAATTTTAAAAGTACAAGATTTTAACAGACTCAAAGTTTCCTTCCAATGCAACAAAGTGTATATTGTATTGCATCTAAAAGTTAAACTGGGAAATAAAAAAAAATCCTAAGTTTTAAGACAAAGACATTCTAATAAAAAAAAAAAAAAAATCAAAGGTAGACACTCAAAAAAGGCAGTCATTATTATCCAAAGTAAAATATATTGTCATATTGTACATTTTATGAGCGAAAAAATTCAATGACAATGAAATAATCAATCACGTCTGTTTAGCAGTATGTTGTTACGAGAAACAAATCCGCTGTGTTAAAATCTTTACAGGTTACTTTCCTATCAATCTGTCATTCATCTATTATTTAATTTTAATCTAAGGTATATTTTAAGAATGTCTAGATGCCACTGCTGCTGAGAAGGTATGTATAAAATCCACTTGTAAATGTCTAATTTGCATTGGTAATCAAAAGAATACTTGAAGGTCACAAAAGTTTGCAACACTTGCTTTATACTCCCTCATTCTCAACTGAAATATAGGTGGCAATTTCTAAACTTTCATCTAACATATTTGTTTTATTAGCTTAACATACGGATACGGATCATTAAATGAGTAGTAGTGATCCGAGAATGGTTCTGCTGCTGAATTGCAAACTGAGCAAAATGTAAGTTTTTGCACTCACAAAATATTTTATGGAACTCAATTTTCAAAAGTATGGATTTATTTAGAACCTTTTTATTACTTTTTAAGAGCCAGCTGTTATGAGTTAAATGTAATTGAGTAGCAGATGGTTACCGACTGCAATGTTTTAACAGCAGCGATGAGGAGTTACCAGCAGCCACTACTGAAAGCCAGTCACTAAGTAGGGGTTAATGTCTCTCATTACTTTCTATAGAAGCCACTAACCACTACTTAGTTACTGCTTTCTGCCTGGTTTCGAAGCATGTCGCAACTCATTAATACCGGCTATCAACCAAAGTTCGTAACCCCAATCTCTGGCCTGGTATGAACAGATTGATGGTGGCTAAATCATTATACATCCTACTGAAACAAAAAGTCTTGCCCCAACCCTATTGGTAGCCAGTTGCTACTTGCCTCTTGCTACTGGCAGGATAAAGTGCGCATGCTAATATTATAAGTGATTGGTTAGGTATCTGTAGCAGCAGCCATTATTAGTAATAAGCTACAGAAATTTAGCAACAAAACTGTAAACCTTATGGTAACTAGAAGTTACCGGCTTTTGTTAACAGCAACAAATTATAGCAGATTAAATCATGTATGATGTATTTTTACATATATCATACAAAATACACAATCCAGCGCACTCGCTTAAAAAACAATGATTTCAAATCTTACAGATTTTAATAGTGTTATTTAAAAACACCCCACCTAGGCAAAAAAATAATGGGGGTTAAGTTACATTATATGATCATATATTGCATAAGCCTGGGGTACATTGACGTTGTGGCAGGCTTATGCAATATATGGGGTACATTGGCGTTGTGGCAGGCTTATGCAATATATGGGGTACATTGGCGTTGTGGCAGGCTTATGCAATATATGATCAGATAATCTATAATTAGTGATGTCCCGAACGGTTCGCCGAATGGTTCGCCATGGACGGCGAACATATGACCCTGTACCTCACAGTCAGCAGACACATTCCAGTAAATCAGCAGCAGACCCTCCCTCCCAGACCCTCCCACCTCCTGGACAGCATCCATTTTGAAGCTGCATTCTTAGTGAATAGAACAACCTCCTCTATTCCTTTTCCCTCCCACCTGTGTTAAATTCAGCAAAGGGGAGACTTAAATACCTCAAGTGGTCTCTTCCAGGTAATAATGACCTGCAATAAATGCAGTGGATAATATGACTATCTATTTCTGCTTATGTGTAATTCTGCTTTGAAGAGCCCACTGCTGAGATGCATCTATCAACTGGTTCATACTAAGCAAACTATAATAGCTACAAGGCATTTTTCACAAAAGCACGATTTATAATGGTATTTATTTTTTTATTTTTTTAAGTGAAAACCCAGATTATATTCCATGAGTAAAATGCTGAATTAATGAACATTGAATGTTTTAAAGGTTGCCACATTCCTAAAGAGCAAAGAAAAATAATAAAACCCCATGTTTATTCCATGTGAGCTGAGGGTCAAACTTATTTAGAAGACATTCATCAGTCTCTTATGCTCCTTTTTCTTTACATCTTTATGAACGTGAATAGGCTTATTGAAACATAAAATAGATTGCTATCAAGCTATAGGCAGCAAAGAAATGTAGTGACATGTTTTATTTTTATTAACAGTTTCCTTCCCAACTTCTTATACTTCTGAAAAAATGGTAAATTACTTTCCCATATGCTTCTGCATAAGCTTTCATCCGAAAGAGAAACTGTTTCTTCTGGGACCTCACTTAAATCCTCTGCCTTATGCAAAAGGACTGTGAAATATATACTATTCTCTTCTTCTGTGCTGTAGAGGTGCATCCTTGCTAGACCAAAGATATGGAATTTTCGAAAGAGAAAATGCTGTGATGTGTAGGGAATAATTTATGCCAAACTCAGCCCAAGATGTCCAATGTAATAAAGATGCCTGGTTTCAGCCAAGTACTTGTAGTTATTGGTTGTGAGTATTTGTCCCGTAAACTACTTTAAAAAATTAGATTTTGTCTCGTTTATTTTGTACCCCGTCGCAGTTTCTAATATAGTAAGTTGTGGTGAGTTAACAACTGGCATGGACATTTTTGCCTTAGCTTTGATATATTCAACATGTTTATGAACATTTTGCAAGTAAATTGTTAAACCTCTCCAACTCGTTGTTAAAAAGAGACTGTCACTCAAACTTCAACATTAGCTATAACTATAACCGGTCCAAGGCAATAAATATGTCATTTATAAAATAAATAATTTAAAATAATAATATATTTATTGAAGTTTGAATCTGTTATAGCATTACTTATATGTTGCCCCTCATTCCAGCACCTCTATTCTAGCACAGTCTCTGGGTGTTCCCCTGTTACATCACCCACCCTCAGCTGCCATACTTCTCTGTAGTAATTCAGTGCTTTGATTCAATGCTTTCTTGTGGGGCTTTCGCATCATGTATCAGTATGACAGCCACAAGAGGTGGATTTAACCATGCAATGTAATCATTGCAGTTTCTACATTGTAGGGTTGAAAGTTAAGGACCACTGGACCCAGACCAATTCACTTAGATAAGGTGGCCTGAGTGACTTTAGTGGTCCTCTAATCAAACATTGTTGAAGACTCTGCCTATATATCATTTTTTTTTTTTTAACAAACTCTATATTTTATACAAACACATATTTATATTTAAGATTGGACAACTAGTTCTAGCTACAAATCTTTGGCCAAAACATGAAATCTGATGAGAAAAAAGTGATGCTACAAATGCAAACATAGAAAGTCATGTTAAGAAAGAAAAATAATGGTGGAGTTCTAGGACAATGTGCTAAATGTGCAGCATTCACAATGCAACGAATAAACTGTATCTGCCCATTACTCCAAATTTAGTTCTTTTAGAAGTGATCTGGTTTACCTTGATAAATATGGTCCAATAGGTAAGAGCCAGGGAACTAATAGCAGCCCACCTCCATTATCATTTACAAACTGCTGTGACATGCTACTCAGCACCCATACAGAGTTATTTAGGAACACTAAGAGTAATTATACTCTCGCAAAGTGTTGCTTCTTTTAATCTCCACCACTCTACAAATACAAAGTATGTTCTGTTTTGTGACTCGATGCCTCCAGAACAAAGAAAGGTTTCGCAACAGGGAAAATGTTCCTAATTGAATAGAAATGGTGTTCAAACTGAGTCATACTAAGTTATTTTCGCATGCATCTGATTAGTTAAAAGTTAGACAGTATAACAAGATCTGTGCATGTGGAGCACATTTTGTTAAATTGACAACCGCTATTTGAAGTACCTGAGAATATTACTTTGAAGTTTTTTTATTCTAAACAAATGTCTCCTGTCCTCTCCTCACAATGATTAAAGGAAACTTATAGGGATGTCACTTTAATCTTCACAGCCCAAGATAATCAGCCACTTTCTGCACAAGTGTGATTGATGTGCTATTCATATAGGAATTAACAAACTATCCTCTGAAGAGTTCCTTTTCTAGGTTAAAGATGCATAAACTTCTTTAACATATTCTCTGCAGTAGTCTTAATGCCATTATTACATGTGAATGTCCAAATCCTTATTCTATCTAATGTATCTTTGTATTTACAAAAAGTTTTGCGTACAACTGCAGTTTTCGTAGCCAGAGCAAAAATCCAGATCCTATTAGTGAATACAATGGTGCTTTAAACCCTTAAGGACACATGACATGTGTGACATGTCATGATTCCCTTTTATTCCAGAAGTTTGGTCCTTAAGGGGTTAATGACTATAGAATGTTTAAAATATAATCACTATCATCACTATCATCAAGGTTAATGAAAGACATTTCATGTTAAATATCAGTATTTTAAAAGACAGACTGCACAATAGAATGGATGTTTTAATAACACATTAGGTACAATTTTTGTTTTTGTTCTAAATGAAAATACGTGAAGCGAGCTTCAAATTTAATGGTATATCTTTATTTTAAAAAAAAATCTAACAATTTTCTTATACAGGCATAATAATGGAGCACCGTATGCACTGTAAATGCTTCATTTCATTGTAGTGGTTATTGCGTCTGGAGTCCCCTGGTCCTGTCCTGCCATTCAGAGTTAAACAGTTTTTAATGTTTTAATGCTAAATGATGAACTCAGCAACACATCCCCTCTTTTGTTGCTTGGGCTGATAAGGATACAATAGTCAGAGCAGGCATAAATGGCTGTAGGCATTGTAACTGCATCTTATTGAAGTGTTTGGAGTGTTTGGAGTACCCTGGTGCCATTACTCTATTTGGTGTTAAATCATTTTTATTGCTAAACATCCCACCCCATTGTGTTGCTTGCCATAATAAGGAAGCATGAGAAAGAATAGCAATGGACTGTTAAACTGTTCCAAAATGGCTAAACAATAAATGGTTGGACAGCGCCAAGGGACTACGTGTATGATGATCGGTTCAAAAAGGTGAAATGGTTATAGTATCAACCGTGTCCCATTAAGTGTTACATATTCTTTTATGGTGCAAGGGATTTGTATAGTAAGCGCTTGTCTGCTAAATGTGGCTGGTCCATTTTTAATATTTTCTTTAATATTGTAAAACTTGATACATCTACAACCATTGGCATTTTTAACTACCATTTATATAGTACTGTAAAATTATTTAGAGGTTTCACAGTCAGTGTCTTAAGTTTATCTACATTGGTTGGAATTTACAAATTTGAGGGTATATATGTTTTACTGGGAATATTACACTTTAGTTTGCAGTCATCTATTCATACATTTTCATAGCAGTGAGGATAGCTAATATTTAACTTTATTATTAATTTATTTTATTCCAGGAAAGGATTTTATAGCAGCATTAGGACCTGATAAATGACAAAACACCTGCATGGTACAAGTGGTAATAGATCTGCTATCTACCTTTTGCCTGAAGATACAATTTAGGTTTTTTTTGCTACTTGATTTATCAATATTAATATTGTATGTAAATTATAACAAACAGATGCTTGCATTTCTACTTAAACATTTATGTGATGGTTTTATATATAGCAACCCATACTTCCCACGGGAAAAGGGGGCAGATGATTTGTGTAGTGTGAATGGTCCACCTTAATCTGCATGCTTTATTACACCCTTCCTCAGCAGATGATTGGACAAGAGAACGATACTCTACAAATAGTGTAGGAATGGGACAACACTTGCCAGGTTCCCTATTAATGATAGGACCTTAAGAGAATCCCTACCAGCAGATCCTCCTTCAAAAGCTCCTTATAAAACCTTTGGTGCTGATTTGATGTTCCTTGACTGACAGCTTTAAAAAGTCTACCATGAAGGACTGATACTTAAAAAAAAAAAAAAAAAAAACAATAGCTTCAATCAAGATGATTATCAAGAGAAGCTAAAAAATTTTTTAAGAAGTGTATTTCAGATAAGCTTAGTTAATAAATGTTATTACCATATTCGACTGTTAGTAAATCATGTAACCTTCTAAAGAAAAAGATGAAAACAAAATTTTTAATGTGAAACGTTACGCATAATTTTTATAATAATGTTTTTTATAGTTCTGTTACTTTTACTGTAGTTTTACTGTGTCTGTTTGGGGAGCCTTGGATGACTTCCTTATGCCGGGTACAGCCCTCTGATGAGCTGTCTTAATTGCCAGCAAACCAGCCTATCAAATGGAATGACAGTAAACATGCCAGATGGAGAAGGATGAAACTGGTTTGGACACAGACTGGAAACAGCTTGTAGGCATGTACTCAGACAAACAGACATCAACATAGAGTCTATGCCGATAGACTGTCTACCAGGGAGGGGAAGCTCGTTCTTAGCAGCAATTTGTTAAGAACTCTATATATTTACTAGCGATTTTGCTAGTACAATGTGAAGATTAAATGTAAAGAGGAATTCATTAATGGTAAGCGTGAAGTGTACATGGCAAATACCCTTTACATACCATTCTTTAGCAAGTCTAAATTAAGTTTATAGACTGTTGACTGCCTTCATAATTGCCCTGTAAGCAGATAAGAGGACAAAATTACCCAAAAAACAAACAAACAAACAAACAACGTTGTAAGAGAAAAATTCTCTACTTTATCATAACACAGAAAATGTACAATCATGACAGGTACACTTGATCCTTGAAGGACTTAAAACGGCATGGCAACCTGGTCTTCAAGTACCCGGTGTCACAAAAGATATCAGTTTGAAGAAGACATTTCAGAAATAATCATATTTTTGTCCATTAGTACTAAAGAAACCTGAGTAGTTCGATGAAGCAATGAAGTTTCAAGGCCACTACTCCAATTTTAATGTAATGTAAACATTGTTTCTTGGCGGTGTTAGTAACCTTTCCTCTCTGAAAATTTCCGTTTCATTATAAGTTTAAATAACACAATATTTTTTTGATCAGTCAAATTAGAAGTAAATGAGAGATTTCAACAGTATTTTAAAATTGATTAAAAAAAAGGATGCCAGAAATAGCTGAATCTGAGAAATTCCTGATTTTTTTTTTCAACTAGACCACTTTAGCCTAGATTTTTCCCATTAGTTGTCCATTCGCCATTTAGTGAGTACATTTTTTTTCATATTTTGTTATGCTCACACTATCTCTGCAATAATTGTTAATCAGAGTACAAACCATATGAGGATGCAGGCAATAAAGCCTAGCTACGGATGAAAAGTAGTTCCCTAAATATTTACTTCATTCTGA
Organism: Pelobates cultripes; assembly: GCA_933207985.1. Lineage (NCBI taxonomy): Eukaryota > Metazoa > Chordata > Amphibia > Anura > Pelobatidae > Pelobates > Pelobates cultripes. Next base: position 27,981,284 of record OW240920.1, on the reverse strand, counting down.
ATAAAATGTAATGTTGTATCTTTGGTTTTCTGTTTTACAGCATTGCCTAATGAACATTACCTTGAACATTGCTAGTGGAACTACTCCATTGGGGTTTATTGTAAAACAATGGCAGATGCATATAACATAGCAATTCTCTTAGGTAATGGAATAAATAAACACATGTGAAATAAATAACAGATGTATGAAATATACTCTGCTCTTTCGAAAATATGCATTCGCAATGTGTTAGCAGCTCACACAGTCATATAGTCGTACCTGCAAACAATGTTCAAGATACACTGGGGTTTATTCTCGAAACACTGAGCTACAAGTAAATGGAACGCGGATTGTAAACTAAGCGGAAAAGCTGAAAAGTTGTTACTGTATCTGGGTTTAAGGAATTTAGGATTTTAACTATTTTATTCAAAATTTCTAAGTTTGGTTTTATTTCACTAAAACTTGGTGTTTAGTGAATAAACTCCTTAAGTTTATAAAATGCCCACTCATTAGCAATTCTACCCAGACCCCTGGTATACTGGTGTTGTGGGTGTTTTAGTCTAACCACTTTATCACAAATGTAGGCCCCATTTAGTGGTTAAACTTTTATTTGTTTTCTTATATATTCATTACTTAATGGTACATTCTGAGATGTGTACTTTTATAATATTTGTTTGAAGATATTCCATTTATCCTCAGTGTTTTCATTTGCTCAATCGATATGTTGTAAACCTGCACTAATCTTATTATAAGTGGCCTTTTTAAATTATTTTTTTGCGTTTAATTCAAAAGATACCGTATTGTGATCACTATTTTCAAGGTGCTCCCCTACTTAAATATTTGTCAAATGACAATACATTGTTTGTTATAACCAGATCCAGACAAGTATCCTATCTAGTTGGTGCTTGTACCAGTTGTGACATAAAGGTGTAATTTAACAGCTTCAAAACCCTGATTCCCCTTGCTGAACTACTAGTCCCGCTATCCCAATTAATGTCCGGATAACCAACATCTCCAATAATTAACATGTTACCCAGATGTGCGGTTTTCCCAATTTGTACTAACAGTTGTTCTTCCTCACCAATGTCAGCATTAGGTGTTTTAAAACACATCTCAACCAATAATTTATTTCCCTTTTTTTTCCCGAAGCCAATATCTACCCTTAAAGCTTGCACATTTTCTTTGTCACATTCCACTTGCTTTAAATTTGGATTTAACTCATAGTTGACATACAAACATACCCCGCCACCTTTCCTGCTTTTTATATCCTTTCCAAATAATGTGTAACCATTTACGTTAACTGCCTAGTCATGTGTCTCATTCCCCCTTTCTCTTATGTCTATTACATCATATAGCTTAGTATATGCTATTGCCTCTACTTCCCCCACTTTGTTGTTTATGCTCCTTGCATTAGTAAGCATACATTTAATATTGTTGTGAGTCACTTGTACTTTATGTGAATTTTTATTACTACTACACACCTCCTATATGCTGATCTTGCCCCTTCCCTTACCTCCCCATCCTCCTTGTGCCCATCTCCTTTCTGTCCTATCTCCACTTTGCATATTGCTGTGTCCCACACTCCTACCACTAGTTTAAAATCTCCTCCAATTTTCTAGCCATCCTGATCCCCAGCACAGCAGACCCTCTTCTGTTTAGGTGCAATCCATCATGGCTATAAAGATTGTACACAAGCACAACATCAGCTCAGTGTTTTAAAAAGCCTTCCTACACCATGACTTTAGCCACACATTAAACTATCTAATCTTCTGCTGCCTTTATACTGTAGCATCCACCACATGTATTAGTTTCTGAAAATACTACCTTGGAGGTTCTTTCTTTTGTTTACTTTCTAATTCCCTAAACACATTCTTTAGGACCTTCCATCTTTCTCTAACTTTGTTATTGCTACTAATATGGATCATGACTGCCAGATCATACCCAGTCCCTTTCAATAATCCATGCCGAAGTAGAGCACCCGGGAGACAGAAAACTACCCTGCTGAGGTGATCAGAGTGGCAGATTAACCTAACTTGTCTCTTAATAATACCCCTACCACCACAATCTGTCTATCCTTTCTAACATTCTCAAGCCCACCTGTATTAGAGAGGCTATTACCTTGGCAGTTAGAAGAAACAGCTTCATCCAGTTTAGCTACTCCTAAGATGATGCTCCCAACATCTTCACTCAAATAGGCAAATCTGTTTGGTTGCACAGTCAGGACTAGTTAAATCTTTCCTCTTCCCCCCTTCTATGAAGTGAAAGTTTTACACAGCTACTTGCCTGTTTCCAAGCTGTCTTACTTACTCTACTACAATCACCCACTAAACTCTGCTCAGTGAGCAGCAGACACCATTCAAGATTGTTAATCTGTCTTAATGTTGCAATTTGCTTCTCCAGATTTCCAGTATGAGCTTCCATAGAAGCCACTTGTCACACCTGCCGCAGAGGTATGGACAATGGGTGTATTCATCCAGGCCTACATACATGTTACAAGAGGTGCACTGAGTCAAACCTTCAATCTTGATAACACTCATTTCCAGAGTTACTAAAAACATGTACAGGACAGTAATAAGGACATTTGTTTCATACTTACAGTATTTTCTTTTCATGATTATATAGCAGACTTTACCTATGGGTTAGCTCCTTCACTTGAAGAAGAAGGGGGGTTGTATTATATGTCTCTTGACACATGATTGGTCCTGAGGAAGTCCCTAAAATAACAAAACATGTAGGAAAACTTGTGGTGACTTTTGTGATTACACCTGCTGTTTTTAACTTTGCTGTAAGGTAATACATTGTTTTAAATTCACATTTGTTACTTTCACTATACTGCTTTATTTTTTATTTTTTTTACTCTTTCATACATGGTCTCTCATAGCTGGGAGTGAACCTAAATCAAGGAGATTTGAAAAGTGTAATCCATTGAAGACACACCAATACACTGAGAATTATTTTCAAGGCACTATTTAGCATATTAAGTGTGAGTGGCCATTTGAAAAATAATTTATCATAATTTGTTATACATAGTTATACACTATGTTTTGGTTCTTTGTTCTGTTTTTCAAGCAGAATTTCCAATATATTTGTTGTTTCCATAAGTAAATGCTGCTATGTTTGTTTATCAGGAAAACAATATTTATCTTGTTGGTCTAAACTCCTTACTGGTTAAAAGTCCTGTTTTTTATCTCCTACTTAAAAATAGCCTGCTTAAAAGAGACTACTTTTAAGCAACTCCAAGTGAACAAGCTCACTGAGCCATACATAAATAAATACATAAATAGTAGTAAATATAATGTAATATATATGTTCCAAATCCATGTATGTATGTGTGTATACATAAATGTGTGAATGGGCTCAGTATGCCGAGGTAGAGTGTATAGGAACTATCACTTTAAAAATGAGTCTCTGAAACTCATATTGTCAAAACAGGCAAGGACAATCTAGATATGGAAGGTAGGGTCAGGAAGCAGTGCATATGGTAGTCTTATCAAGCTCAGAGCAATATGGGGGAAAAAAGGAGAGAGGACACAATATAGTGTAGTATATATATAAGACTGCTGGTGATCGTAAAAAAATAAAATTGCACTTACAATTTTCTGGAGCTTATATTCAGCTCCATATATATGCGCCTGGATGGTACATTCCCCGTATGGATATGATGATGGTCTTGGTGCACTCACAAAGATGTCTTCAGGATATGTAAGCAGCAAAGCAGCAATCAAGTATCCCAGTGCATGGGAGGGAAGATAAAAACACAATATAGTGCTCTCTGTATGGTCCAAAATAAAACTGGAATTAGAGAAAGGAGGTATACTCACAAGCATGGAGCAAATGAAATATTGCTTAGTATAGGAGGCATAGGTGGAATAATCCCCACCAAGGATATCACTTGCAGTCCTCAGGTTCCTGATGATAAAACTAATTGATGTTTTAAAGGATAGGCAAGGAGGCTCCAAATAGCATAAAATGGCTATCTTTATTGGAGACAAATAGAATAAAAACAATATAGTAAGGGCTTTTTAAAACACTAACACATTTCACCTGTTAGCAAGGCTTTTTCAAAGTTACAGCATGAAGGACCTATCCTGTTTAAATAGCGTTACAATTAGTGACATCATTGTAATTAGTGACATCATTGATCATGTGACAAAACATTCAGTAGAATATTGGAATAATAAAAGTAAAAATAGAAATGGAAACAAAATAAATATGAGCTTAGAATCCTAATAGTATAAAAGTTAGTTTTATAAAGAAACATTTTTTTTTCTTAAATAAATTTAAGAGATTGGGATAGCTTTAAGATGGCCACTGCAAGCTTAAACGTAAATGCTGGAGCAGAGGCACAAGTATTTAATTAGACAAATTGGGTATATTAGAAAGGGATTGGGGAGATGAAGGGAGCCAGTCCCTTATGAAAACGAGCAGTTATTAAGGACTGCAGACTCAGAGTTTCCAATATGGCGTCCGTGACCCAGGCCACATGATCCGCTGGGTCATATCACCATGGAGATCATATCACCCCAGTCTCCTAACTGAGAGAAGATCGGGGCGGCCACTGAGGGGAGGAACCTACAGGAAATCCAGAGACCAGATCAGGCAAGGATAGGACAAATCAGGTAGCAAAGGGTCAAGATCAGGAAGCAAGTTTAAAGTCTATAAACAGGACAATCTAGAGGCAGAGTCAGGTAATCAAAGGTCACAACCAGGCAGCAAAGGTTAAGGATCAGGAAGCAAGCTTAAAGTCTTTAAGCAGCACAAACTGACAGTGGAGACATGTAAACTTTAGGGAGCTCACAAAAGCTCTGATTATTGAGCCTTGGCTGGACAAGATAAAAGTAAGGGAGTGGGAGGAGTCCAAAGCTCTATAGAAGAAGATATAGCCTCCCCTTTCTATGCCAGACATTTCTGCTCTACATGCTACTCCTTAAATATCTGGGCCAAGCTGCCGAGGGGTCTGATGCAGTGTGAAAGTGGAGGTGGGCTGGAAAGCAAGCACGGTGCTGCTCTCACTCCCGGTGCACCGTGACACACGTTGAGTGCCTGCTGGTGTCGGTAAATAAGCCCAGTGCGCTGTGACTATATATATATAGTATTATAATCAAAGGAGAAAAGAAAGCTTCCTGTGCGTGAAAAAGAAAAAATACATATAACTTTGTATCACCTTGAAAGTTTGCAGAGGAAATTATACGGCAATAAATGAGACCCTAGCATTGTGGAACTCTAATGCCCAGGTGAATTATAAAGTATCCTGTAATGAATAAAAAACTATTGGACTGTATAAGTATCCCAGATAGATGTGGATGATAGCGGTATTAAAGTAATGGAAATAAAGCAAGGCTGCTATTTTGATGTATGATATAGAAACGTTCTATTCTAAATAAGTAAATATTTGTAAGGCTAAAAGGGAAAGAATGCTAAAAAAACTCAGAACATTATTACTTTACATTATGAATTATTAGTGAATTCTGGTACATTAAGCATGATAGAAGTATTCATGGAAGAGACAGGATGTCTGTCTTCAAAGATTTATAAACCTTAAAGTATTCAGATATGGCTTTCAACGGATCTAAACGTCAAGGTATCTGACAGAGCTCGAAATTCTTGCAATAGTTATATGTATTCATCTAATTTCGGAGCTCATTAGAGCTACAGAACTGTTTGCATTTATGCATTCAGCTTACATTTACAGAGCCTTCAACAAGAATTATGAAAACTAATTTAGAAATGTTTAGTAATACCTGGTGTACATTCTACGAGTGAGATTTTGAGTTCACAACTGATCATCACAGATATAGGACCAGAAATAAGTAATGCCCCAGTTTTCTCTGAATCCAACCCAAATTTTCTCCATTAAGGCAAGAAATGTGTTTGAAAAAAAGTGGTTCTGTGCTTTTTTTTAATCTATTGAATTATAACACAAGACAGTCATTTATTGCTTATGATAAAAGTGGGTATATATGAAGATAGACACAGGGCCAGCCTTAGGCCTTGAGGCGCCCTGTGCGAAAAATCTTTACAGCGCCCCCTCCCTCCCCCCGACATCCATGTATGATGTAATGTTTGTGTTGTCTGTGTATGTGATAGTAGGTGTGATGACTGTCTATGATATGTATGCTATGTGTTGGCTGTGTGTGATATTTGTAATGGGTGTATTAACAGTGTGTGATATGTGTGTATTGGTTGTATGTGATATTTGTGCTGGGTTTATTGGCTGTGTGTGATGGTTATTTTATTCAGATAAAAACATGCATTTAGGCCTGTGTGTGAATGCAGGTGTATATTTTTGCAGTTATGTGCACACAGTCCCACAGTCAGATGCACACAGTTATACATAAATACTGTCAAATACACCACATGCACATAGTCGCAGGCAGTAACACACATACACCGTTACAGGTAGATAAACCCACTCACACACAATTACAAGCAGACAGCCACACACACACAGCCACACATACAGTTTTACACACACACACACACACACAACTACACATACAGTCTTACACACACATACTTACATGTAGAAAGTCACACACACACACACACACACACGCAGACAGCCACAAACAGAGACAGCCACACACACACATACACACACACATACACAGGCAAACAGCCACACACAGACAAACAGAAAGCCACACACACAAACACACACAGGCAGACAGACACTCACACACAGACACACACAGGCAGACAGTCATACACACACACACACACACACACACACACAGGCATACATTCATACACACACAGACACACACACAGGCAGACAGTCATACACACACACACACAGGCAGACAGTCATACACACACACAGGCAGACAGTCATACACACACACACATACACAATCACACAGGCAGACAGTCATACACACACACAGGCAGACAGTCACACACACTTTCACACACAGACAGTCACACTGACAATCACACATAGTTACCTCTGTTCATTGTGGAGTCAGTGCAGTTCCTGGAGACTGTTTGTTGGGCAAGCAGGGACTCCTTCCTACTTCCCCTGTAGCAGTAATCCGGCACATTTATCTCCGCCCCCACCATCAGTTTTGCTCTGCCCCCGCCGCACAGGAATTTCGGCTGGCCATGTGTGAGCTGTGCGGCCGCAGGGGGCATCCCCTGCACCATGGCACCCTGTGCGGCCGCACAGCTTGCACACCCCTAAGGCCAGCCCTGGATAGACCCACTCTAATGTCATTCACATGTCTTCTTCTATAACTTACTTCTGTTCATATTATGTCAATGCTCTCTGTGTTCAGTCTTGTTACTTATGGAGATGATGTAATATTTGTTAATTATAGGATTTATGCCATACATAATACATAAGCTAAAATATATATTTTCTGGTTAGTGTGGTGGTATCACAGCCTTAGAACTGGGAAACCCAGTTTTGTACCCTGATCAGACCACCTCACCAGTAGATGTTCTTGGGCAAGTTACCCAATGATGGATTAACCACCTACCTTAAATCCTCATAATTTGAATGCTTATTTGGTCAATGCCTTCTTCACCCTTTCTATAACCATAAAGTGCTGCTGAATATTTTGATGTTATATAAATGCTAATTATATTAACCCACATATTCATGAAGCAGGCATCACGTTTTAAGGTAAAAAAATATATATATTGACATTTTTTAAACTGAGTACAGAATGTCAGGTTCTGCTTTATATTTGTCCTTCTCAGTTTAGGGGTAAGATACAGTTTACTGTTGGAACTTTTAAAGATCAATGCAATTTTATGAAAAAATTAATATGCATACCATAGTTACTAATTTCCATGAGCTCTTTATTATAGTTATCCTTTCCATTACAAGGTGAATAAAAACATGCTTAAATAGCTTTAGTCATAAGCCGGAGAGCTTTTCAATTTTCCTTATTGAAATTGGGACTTATAATTGTAATTACTTTTCATATTCTAGTCATTATTTGGGAGGAATTCAGCACATAGGAAAGTACACCCTTTTTATTAGGTATTATAGACGTACGAATAAGTATTTTGATTCTTTTTATGTTGAAAATAAAAACTCCCTTAAGTTTCAAGTGGAATTTATATTTCACTTTTTTTTGAATCACATGCTAAATATTTTAAAACAGATGAAAATAAATCTAAATAATATTTATGTATGAAAAAGTACTTAATTTCTGAAAAAAAATATCTATTTTTATATGCTCTTCTCGTGTTCTTTTGTAAAATGGTACTGAAAATTGCCTTATCGATAATACTTTTTTAAATTTTTTTAAACAAATGTTTTTCTACACGTTACATAGTTAATTCACTGAATGGAAAGTGTTTGTCATGATTACAACATTTAAAACAAAGGAACCAAAACGGAGAAATATGTATATGTTTATATAAAGAAAGCCATTGATTATCTGGAAAAGAATAGAGCAATTCTGAGTGACAGGTGTTCCCTGATTCACTTTTATAGATGACTGAATATTCATAACTACCAATAATTCATGTCTCCATTAATGGCTAATAGACTTGTGCATTCAGCTTTGGATGAATTGCAATTCGTCCGAATTGTGGGAAATCAGCAATTTGTACGAATTCCACAACTCAGAAACACCATATGGATGTATCATGAAACAAACAAAATGGGCAATGAACAGATTTACCTCTTGGCTGTTACATGTTAAAAAAAATACCCATTAGTATGAGTTATAAGGGAGGTACAATACATTTTATTATTGTGCCCCCACCCCCATGCTGCAGGTGGGTTATGTTTGCTAAACTGCGAGCAATCAGCTATGTAATAGCCCCCACCTACTGACCCTGGGTGGGAGTGGGAGGAGTTTATCAAGCCCCTGCCTTTTATTGTTTGTTTTGTTATAGGGCCCATTTGCAATTTTTTGATTATAATTTTTAGTAGAGATTTCCCCACTCTTAGCATGGAGGGTTGAGACACCACCCTTATACTAATATGGTAGTTATATTAACCACCATAGGCTTTAAAAAAAATTTAAAAAAATAAACACCTTTTGACATTTTCAGTTTGTTTAAATCATTTTTACCAAAACAATTGCTTGGATGAAATTTACTTGAGTCAAAACACCACATCGGTGAAATTCAAATTGAATTGTCAAACCCAATTTATTTTTTTCCCAGACAAATCGATTTAGGCAAACCCATTTTTTGGCCATGCACAAGTCTACTGGCTAATTTTAATAATGATTAATATTTACATATACATAGTATTCTCTAAGAAACAGTACCTTACTCATAACAAAAAAAGAAAATAAAACAACCTTGACATTCCTGCAAAGTTAGAATACCATTCTCCTATAATTTGCCACTACAAACTTTTAGTTAGGAATACATTTAAGAGATATCCACATATTCACATATTATGCTCATACACTAACACAAATGTGCATTCCACCTCTTTATTTCCCTACCAGACTCCAAATCATTTTATTCCAGTTAAAGCTATAAAAATATCCTCTAAACTGAGTCATTAGATAAGAAAAATGATAGACTTCATTTTGTAATTTTTTTTAATGCTTTGAAATAGGCTTTCGTATTATGCAGTAGACATCCATCTTAGGCACCTTCCACAATAGATGTCCAATTTCTTCATTCTTTATCAATGCTCAGTCCACCAAAACAGGGTTTGAGGGTTTAAGACCAACCAGTCATTTGCTATCCAGTTTGGATTCACTTATGGCTATTTCACTGATAGGGTGATACGTGTTTTCTTCATTATTTTCTGAAAAACACCTCACCTCAATAGCAGTTGTTTAATTGTGCTGAAGCTGAACCAATATCATTTCAAAGCACAGTAAAAAGCTCAGCTGACTTGACCACACTGATCACACTGCATCATCAAATAGCATTAATCCCGTAAGGACCAAACTTTTGGAATAAAAGGAAATCATGACATGTCACACCTGTCATGTATCCTTAAGGGGTTTAATATTCTACTTTAAATTTGTGCTGAGCCATGGCCTGTAGAGCACATTTACTGAATGGTCTGTATCATGTTCTATACATCCTGATTGACAAAGTAAAACCATAAAACCATTGCCTTCACTGTGTCTTCACATTTGAAATACCAGCTTGAGTAGATGGAAGATTGTCTTCAAAACTAACTATGTAGGGCTGCATAATGTTTCCATTGGTAATGTTTCCATTACGTGGGAGTGTTTTCTGCTGATATCTATGTAGAAAATGGATGAAAATTTGCAACTGAAGTCAGATATTTTGTCATAACCAAAGTCTTCTGATACTATCACAAGGGTCATTTAAAACCAAATATTTTCTTTCCGTGTTTCCTTATCAATCCACCGACAATATAGGTCTAGGTTGCATTGCAGCTTTAGGTCCTTTATTATAGAACTTTACAAGTGTACAGCTGTGCTAAGAAACATTAAACCCATCAAAAACACTATGTGTATTGATTCTGGAATGTAAGACTTCCATAATAGAGTAACTGGGTTAACATTCTGTGCGTAGCACTTGTTTGAACACGATGTTATAGAGAACCCAATTAAGCAGTAATTCGACCTATTGGGAAGGTCTATTGTGTGTTTTTTTTATTTTTTTAGAAAATACCAAGCCATTCCAGAAAACAATGTCAAACAATCATCGTGGCATATTGTCAATACAAAACCATGCATTATGTACCATCTGTATTGTAAATCATATTTTGGACATCAGGTTGAAGTGTAGCTAACTTTAATTGTTGCAGCATATTGTGGATATGGAAATTAAATAAAATAAAAAAACAATATTGTCTACCAGTATTCTGAGCGATATTGGAATTCTGTGTTTGACAAACTATGTATCTGCAATACGCAAACAATAAGACAACATAGGGCAAAAAAAACAGAGTATTATATTTCAAAGTTTATATCAGCAGGACTAGAGTAAATATTGAGTTGATTCCTGATAGTGGACAAAAAAAAAAAAAAGTAATTTATTGTTCCTCAGATTAGGCTTTTTTTGTGTCTAATGCTATACAAAGTACAGATGGTGGAAAAAATAATATACAGTCTTGTGCACAGCATGCTGAGATAACAAGAGAGCTCATTCACAGAGAAGTGCTAGAGGTTGCTTACATCTCATATACAATTATGCTCCATTCACAATCCGTTCAGCTTCCGTGATTCTAACAAGAATATAAAGACATTAGTCCAGTAAAATTGCTCTACTATATCCATGCCAATTATAGGATATAAATAACCCTTGTCCACTGATCAATTATATATTGCATTTGCACTTAGCAAGCAGTGAACATTATTTTGAGGGGTTTATGTAAGTATTACAGTTAGCATATTTATCTCCCATGCTAAGTTAGTGTAGGACGCACCAATATCGAGGTCCTTTGAATTAGTTGTGGCCATATTGTTTGATTAAATCCCAATATTTACCTGCTAAGATAGGTGATATTAAGTATCCTTGTACAATGTAAAACTGCATATTTATGTGTGCATTGTTCTTTGACCAGTGACATTTGCATATATTTTGATCTGATCTAATTTTGATACCGCTATCAAGAATTGCATGGTTGGTCCGCCCCAATCCTATATTTTTCTGTTTATATTTGGAGTCCTGACTAGATTACTTTTGGGCTGAGTGCCCCATCCCTCAATTCTAGGGACGGGGCAAATGGAAATGATATATTTGATGAGGGGCTTTTGAAAAAAATGTACTCAGTAAGTTTTACAATGACCATGTTTGTTCCCCATGTTAAGTTGCAGGTCATTGTGGTCCAGAATAATAGTGACCTAAATCTGTGGCAGAATGGTATAACCCCTTTACAGAGCATGTTCAAAACAACATAACCCTTTTACAGAGCATGTTCAAAATAAAATAACCCCTTTAGAGAAGGTGCTAAAATGGCATTGCTCCCTTTTTAAAAAGCAAATGAAAAAAAAATTCTTCAATATTTTTTTAAGATTATACATATGTAATTTGTTATGAAGTTGTTATCTATTTGATTAGACCATTTACAATAAGTGACTTAAAGAATTATCATGAAAAATAGCATTTAATGTCATGTAGCAAATAATAATAGTAATAGGTGTTATTGCAAATTTGTACCCCATATAATAATTTAATTTGAAATATATTTTACCTCTTTCTCTTTATATTGTAGGATGCTATGTTCACTGAGTCTTCTACAGACAACAGTTATCCACTTGTTCGAAACACTGTCAGAAGCCTGATATGCATTGCTTAGATGAAGGCAGTCGTCAGACTTTTCAGTGATATCATAAAAAGGGGCTGGAGGAGTAAATGAAATATAATGTATTTTAGCCTAGTGGGATATGGTCATTGCAGCTTTGCAGACTATCCAATATCAATGGAGCAATCAATGCATTTGAATGAAGCAGCTTTCAAGTGACACTGTAGGCACCCAGACCACTTCAGCTAACGTGTCCCTTTTGCTGCAGTGGTGCAGTGTAAAACATAGCAGTTTTACATTGCAGCTCCCAGTCTGCCCACAGTGGCTGTCTACCAGACAGCCCGTAGAGGGCTTCCAGAATCCAAATGGACTTTTGGTCTGTTATCTGATGCTGGTTGGGAGGACCTCCAGCATCAGATTTTCCTTATAGGAAAGCATTGAATAGAAACATGTTACAATCATAGGCTTAATATTTATGGGAATTTTTAAAACAAAATATATGTAAGAAAATTTATTTTTATTAAGATATTTAAATAGTCTATGCTCTTAAAGCAATATATACAAATAAATAAAAGGAAAAAAAAAAAGAGGTTAACATGTCTGAGCAAATTTGCTAGAGGTTTTAGGAGCAGATATTCCATTGAGAGACATTAAGTGCAAAAAGTGCTAGTCAGAGAGAGGTCACCGTTACAGTGGAATTGCTTTTCAGTCTGTTCATTGCGGTCTACCCAAAGGGGTTAATAATGGAGACTGGGCTCTATCGTCTGTAAAAAAGTATCACGGATCTTACATCCACATTGCTCCACAAATGATAATAAATAGGAGATAAAGAATGATATGGAAGAAACATGCTTAAACAAATTATTAAGGTCACATTCTATGTAAAAACAACAAAATGTAATGTTAAAGATATTCAGTACTATGTAAAATTTATTTTGGTTATGTGCATTTGTGTTTGAATTTAGAACTCCTACATTTTTACTTGATTTGAAATGGACATTTGAATCATATTAATTTATTCTATATTGTTTTTGAATAAAAAGAATCACAGATTTGTTAGTCAGTTGGTTGTCTGGTGCTTGAAGTTGCTGTGGTTACATTCGCTCTTTAGAAGATCCCTATAACACAGGTTTACAATAATATACACGAATATGAAATACAGATATTACCGCTCAAGATTTTAGTTTTTAAGAAATATCTTCAAAATTAGACTTTTGATTTAAATTCACATATACGGGGCACATTTTTTTTTTATTTTTTTTTATATATATCTCTAGGAAGAAATGGAGAAGAACAGTACTTAAAATGTGAATTCTGACATAATAAATGTCATTCTGCATGTCAAATCACATATACTGTGTTATTTTGGTTGTCAATTTTCTATTATTTTGCATCCACATTAAAAAGATGCATCAGCAGTTAATCATGGAGGGCTCTTAGTGGTATTTTGTTAAATGGATACTTTTGTAATATGTGCTGATACTGCAGACATAAAAATAGGATAATTTTACGCCAATTAAAAAGACAGATGTTGAAAGATTTAAGCCAGCTGCTTGTGGTTAGTCTAAATTAAAATATTTCTACTGGAAATAATTCCTGAAAAACAACATTTAAAGAGGAACTTATTTTTAAGAGTATATATACAGTTTTAATCACAATTATTCAACCCCCATTGAAAATTAGGTTTATTGTCAAAATTTACAGACTTTCAGCTGCTTGCAATGAACAAATCAAATAAAAGCAAATGATATAGCTCATCCCAACAAATGTGTCAAGTGGTTTCCTCAAATTCACCTGAAAATGCAATTAAAAATTACTTCTCCACTCTCAAAATTATTCAACCTCCTGAATAGGATCTTTCACAACAGCACAAATATGCAAAGCAGGTGTTGTGTCAAGCACACCTGATGCAACTAACCAAGGGCTTCATCAGTTGCACCAGGTGTGATTGAGCTGGGACACTTAAAGCGGCACTGTCATGTCGAACTTACCTTTCCTCAATCTCTTCCTCTTCTCCCCCTCTCTCAGGATCTGTTATTCTTTTCTTCCTGTCTTCTTTAGTTTTCTTTAAAATCATAAGACAAAGTAGGGACTCTTTGACTTATGGGGGATTCCTCCGCTTGACCAGCTCTGACCAGCGGAGGAGCAAAGTGTGCTTCATTTCCGCTGGTCAGAGCAATTTTCCCATGATCCCTAGCTTTCCTCAGTGTTCCCACAATGCTTCCTGTCATTTTACACAAAACTGCCGAATTGCGTTCTAACTGAATGACAACAGTCTGTTCGTTTCTTTTAGAACGCAATTCGGCACTTTATTCGGATCAGAATTTCATTCGAATGAATGAAACTCTGATCCTATTCTTGCTGTGGCTGCATCTTGCAGCCGCTTAGTAGATAACTCCCTAATTCCCACGGTATCAGGGAGCTATCTACTAAAAGGATGAAAGACCTAAATTGGTCTTTCAGCCAACTTTACTAATACTAAGTAAAAATTACTTAGTATTAGTAAGTAATATGCCCCTACTCGCTATACTGCGAGTAGGGGCATGTCTGGTAAACAGTGAGCAGCCTGTGGCTGCTCACTGTAAAAAAAACTATTGGCCCCCACCCCTAAACGACGGGTGGGGGCCCTAAAATAAAATAAGGGGGGAGACCAAATGACCTACTGCCCCCCCCGGCCCCCACCCCTGGGCGGCGGGTGGGGGCAATAATGAGGGGGGGGGACCTACTGCCCCCCCCGCCCCCACCCCTGGGCGGCGGGTGGGGGCC